>JANHMN010000002.1:208463437-208481947 GCA_030674055.1 Rhabdomys pumilio | reverse complement strand
TCTCTCTCTCTCTCTCTCTCTCTCTCTCTCTCTCTCTCTCTCTCTCTTTCTCTCCCCAAGTCTCCTGTATCTAATACCCAAGAAACCATGGAATGGACTGTCTGAAACCGTCAGCCAAAATCAATTTCTCCCTTTAACTTTTTCTCAGGAAAATTTGTTCATACTGATATGAGAATAACTAATGAATTACTGAATATTTTCTTTTCTATGACCATGGTACTGGAGATGTGCACACAGAACATGTCTCTGATACTTGAGTGGGGGACCCCTGCTTGTTGTTAGTGTATTGGAAAGTACAGTGTCTTCGGGAAAAAAGCCTGGGAAACTGGAGTTGTGTGATCTTGCAGTGCTGACTCTGGCTGGTTATGATGAGACCTCCTCAGACTGCAGCAGGGCCTGAACAGAAGATAACGTTAATATGTTAGAGCCAAAGGTAGATGAGAGACTACAGAGATGGGGAAGCTCCCAGATACTCTTGTGGAACTGTCAGTATCTCGGGGGTCTGTAGTCCAACTTGTGCCCTGGCTCTGTTTTACTGGGATATATGAGGCAGGGGAATTATTGTTTTCCACATAACTACTGAGCAGGCTTAGTTGTATAACAGATAATGTTATAGACACAACCTGAATTCTCACTGGACTGTGGCACTTGGAAATGTCCCTTCGGGGGACTCCCTGGGGAGTCAGGAGTTCTTGGATGCTTTTTGTAAACTGTAGAGCCACTGTTGCCCTGCACCCTTAGCCCTCTGAGTTTCAGTCTCAGAGCATCAGAGGAGTCTGGGAAGGGCAGACTATTCACAGAGTAGGAGAGACTGCTGAAGTTTGGGAGAATGAGGCTGTTGGCTACAGGGTTCACAGCAAGTTCAGGAGAGTTGTCAGGGAAGTATTAATGGAAGTCATACAAGCTGCCCTTGGGTGACTTTCCACCCCAGGGACACCAACAGCTCAAAAAAAAAAAGGTGGAGGTCAGATTTGATCACAGCTCAGGCTTGCCCTGGGTCTTGTTCTTCAGACTTCTCCAGAGGAGCAGCCAAGCTCAAGGGAGAAGGGAGTTCACCCAGGAGTCTCCTTACACATTCATTACAAGGCCAGACAGCATGAGAACATCTTTGCAGTCTGGGAGGTGACCTCTTTCTAATTTAATGATATCTTGGAGAAATACAGCTACCTTCTGAAATTCACACACATAGAGTATTGTTTTGATTCCTGGCTATTGAATCTTTTCAGGTCTGTGGCTATGACTGTTTAGATAAAATGACAAGCCAATGATTAGCAAGAACTAAAGTACAGTGGCCAGCCCTAGACATGTTGGTCCTTATCAAGGTGACCAGGTTACAAGCTGACTGTCCTACTTAGGTCAGCCTCACTGAAGAACTTCCCAGAAGCTTTCCATCCAGGAATCAGGGGCCTGAGGATTCCCCCTGTTCCAGACATTGTCCTTAATTTCCACATGTTCCGGAGACCTTTGAAAACTAGCCCCAAACCTTGCGGATGATGCTTTTCTTGGTGGTTGGAGAGTCTGAGGTTAGATTGTATATATAATAAAGATCACAGAATACTGAGACTCTGTGTGGATCCTAAGCCTGCAGGTGCTCACTGAAGACAAAGAACTGGGGACCAAAAACCAGAAAATGAGAGGGGGCACTTCACTGTTCCAAATAAGATGGAAAGGAGATTTGGTTGCTTCTCTGTAATTCTCTTCCTTCCTTCCTTCCTTCCTTCTTTCTTTCCTTCCTTCCTTTCTTAGACAAGGCTTCACTATGTTGTACATATGTCTTCCATCTCTTTGGCTCAACTGATCTTTCTTGCCTCAGTCTTCTAAGTGCTTAAACTACAGGGATATGCTTAACTATTTGTCTAATGCAAAAACAATTATGTGAAGCACGGCTCACCCCTGACCGTACCAGCCTTGCAGATGAGTCCCCAAGGAGAGATTGGGAGCCCCCACCCCACCCCCGACTCTGTCAGGAGATCATATCCTTATCCGTGGCACTGAATTCAGGCTCCAAATTTATTGCATGTAAATCATGTGAGCTCAAGCCTCAGTCTCTCCATCTACCAGATGGGAATATTGGTAAGTGTCCTATTTACCTAGGCAACAGCCCAGAACTCCAACACTTACACGTGAAAACTGCTGTGTGCTGCAAACGCCTTCCGGAGGAACTGTTTTGTATTAGTCTATTGACACTCATTCAGAGAACGCCTGAAACACCACTTCATTTATTTATTGTTTTTAACCAAGAGGAAGTAAAGTTCCCCAGAGCTTTTAGAGGCCTGCTGAGTGATTTGAACGCTCTGTTCTCCACCTTGTGTGTCAAGTGGACCCTCAGCATGGTGAAGTGGCTGAACAGCCTAAGCATTAGTCATGCTCAATCAGGGAGGGGAGAACAGGGGCCACCTGCAGAGTAGAGTTCATTGCTGGGAAGCCAGACAGATAGGAAGCAGGCAGGCCTGGATTCTAACCCTGGAAGGCCTTGACTACGAAAGCTGCCAGATGGGCCCATTCTGTCTGGTGGACTGCCAGCAAGAAGAGACCTGTTCGGGAACATGGCAGATGCCCTGAATATATCACCTAAGAATTTGCATTCTTGACCCCAACTGGTATTGAAAAGAGGCCAGGTTCTGAAAGGTATGGGAGCATTTGGGAGAGACCAAACCTGCCTCCCATCAAATCTGGACCTGTCTACCAAGTGATTTGGAATGGGGGTAGGTTTGAGCAGTGGATGCATCTCAGAAGCTGGAGACAGGACTTTTGACCAAGAATACTCCTACAAAGATCGTCTACTAGAAATCTCCAAGGTCAACATCTCAAAAGGACGCATGACTTAAACATCAGTAAGATTAAGGCAAACTGAACTGTGTACTTACCTTCCACAGCCTTTGAGCATGAGAACTCCAACTAAAGTACAGGTGTTTGTAGGCAGGAAGTGTAGCTGAGTGGAAGAGTGTGTATCAAAGATGCACAAGGCTTTGGTGCCCAGAATCACGGGGAAGAAAAGATCATCTTTATCTGCCTCATTTGCATGTGGATGTGATTGTGCCAATTAGAGTTCATCTATAGCTAGTGGCATGCAGTGGAATGAACACCCGCTCTCTGGAGCTGTGCCCCCTGCAGGAAACCCCTACCTGAAGAAGTCTCACTAGAGCTGAGAGATCAGCCACTTTCCACTCCTGTCGCTGAACAACTCACGTCTAGCTTATGTGGTTGCTTTAAACAGTAACCATTGATGCTGGAGAGATGGCTCAGTAGATAATATCATTTACTGCTACAGCAGAGGACCTGAGTTCGGATCCCAAAGGAGAATTTACAACTGCCTGGAAGTTCAGTTCAAAGTGGTGGCTCCAATATCTGACCTCTGTGAACATCTGTACACACACACACACACACACACACACACACACACACACAATCTTTACACACACAATTTTCAAAAGCTACAGTAATATCCATTAAGTAGTAGTATAACTTGCTGGATTGGCAATGTAACTCTGCAGGGAGGCGCCTATAGACTCAACCAGATACACACGTGTGTCTGTACTCAGCTGTCCATCAGCTGGGTGACTGCAACTGAGGCTTCCAAGGCTAACGACTGGGTACAACGGCAACACCTAGACCATGTATCTCTTGTTCTCCACCAGCCTACCCAAGGCTTACTCACCTGGTGATTGGATAACATTTTGAGAAAGAAAGAGTAGATATGCAAGACATCTTCAGAGCTAGGCTCACAATTGTCATGTTCTATTGATAAAGTGACACATCCTATTGATAAAGTGACAAAATCAGTTGAATTCAAGGGTTAGTGAAATTGACCCTACACTCGGTGGGAGGAACTTCAAGGTTCTAGTAAAACATGGTATGCATGCAAGGAAGAGACTAACCACAGCCGTTTTTTGTTTTTTATTTTTTATTTGCAAGCATCAACTTGTAATAATTCCTCTCCTTCCCGATGTAGTTCAGGACACTTTCCAAGCTCTTGTTCAGACTCTTGCCTCTGTTTCCAACCTATAATGAGAAGCTTTGTCTCAGTCCCTAGAAGCCATCTTTCTGAAGTCCCTTAATCCTCTAAGATCCTGACTTCAACTTTGAGCCAACTAGTCTTACGATACTTCTGTACTGTGCTTTCAGTAGCTCATTCCCTGTCTAGAAAACGCCCGTGGAACTTCCTGGGGTGCGGGGTGTCATGCTCCACAGTGTACACAAGTAGTGTCAGTAACAGATAGATACCCCAGATACTAGGGTGCCTCGTCCTTGTTCAGTCTTCACGCTGCTCTGCTACCCGAATGAGAGGGTATGTGGGAAATGTGTACCTGCTCCTAGGATTTCTATGTACTTAAGAAGTCTTTTCAAGAAGAGACTTTGAGGGTCACTTGAGCTTAATCGTATGTGTCAGTGAGCTAGACCACACCACCCAAATATTCCATCAAATGCCATTGCAGATGGTCTCATGAAGATATTTTTAAATCAGATTAACCTTTAAGTCAGTAGTCTTAGAGTAAATGGATCCATCTTCATTATGTGGATAGGTCTCATCAACTCAGCTGATGGCCTGAAAAGTAAACCTGGCTCTGCCTAGCCAGGAGGAGCCCTACAGCAGTCAGTCTCTGAACCACTTCTTCCCAGACCCCCACAGTGGCCTTTCTGCAGATTTAATGCCAACTACTTACAAGCAATATCTCCATATACACACTTTTGATTCTGATTCTCTGGGAAGTTCTGACTATTCCAGGGGAAAAAGAAATCTCACCCAAAGCACATGCCTAGTTCCAGCATCTAGCTGAGGCTGAGGCTATGAATCCAAGGTCAGCCTTGGGTTCATAAAAAGACTCTATCAAACAAACAAATAAATAAATAAATAAATAAATAAATAAGCAAGCAAGCAAGCTACCACGGTGCTTATTTAAGTTTATACCTTCCACTAAAATAGTCATTTAATGGGAGTCCTGAACATATTTTTCAGAGAATTCATTAATACCTGAGTTGGTTACTTTCTAAGAACAGAGTCAAAGATGCACTTTAGTGTGTGTGTATTTAAATGACTTTATTTTCATATAAAATATCCTGGGATCCAAGACCAAGAAACAAACGTTACTGAAAACAACAACGGAAAAAAACTTTTCCCTCCATGAGACTGTAACAAAGTTGCCATAATCTTTGCAAAGAGCTGCAGTAATGTTTTTCAGAAAGGGAGCCAGCAGAAGAACGCAGGATGATGTGTTTAAATTCCAAAGTCTTTGGAGTCTCAAAAGACCTGGAAGAGGTGGCCACACTGGTCTCTGCCCTGTGCTACACAGAGTAGCCAAGATGCTCTGCTGGGCAGCTGCATTCAACCCCCAGAGCTTTGCATACAGTGTGATCCTCGGCAGCCCCCAGCAGCAGCCCTCTGCATGGCTAACTGGAGATCTTTTGACTCAAAAGCTCTTTGGGAGTGGAGCCTGCATCCAGTCTCATCTCTGGAAAGAGATTTTATTTTCTGGTCCACACTGCCACCTCCTGGTGATGACTGTACCTCTAAGCCAAATATTTGCAACTTCCTTTTAGGGGATTATTCAAGTTAGATTGTTAGGTTGTTACAACCTGCATGAAATTCTTCCTTTAACACTTGCTAAGCCGGTCTGGTCCGTGGGACACACGATATGCGTGTGGACAGACAGAGGGTGTGCGGCAGAAAAAACAGTCGAGAAGCTAAAAATAACAAGGTAACGGAACATTCCAGATCTCATTTGGATAATTAGCACCTACACTTGTCCGTTGTTTGATTGCTTGATAATTGCAGTTGAAGTTAAGCAGGTAAAGCCGATGGGTTCGTATTTGTTTGTAGACAAGGTTAACAACGCTGTTGATGAAGCAGCGTCTCATCAGTCTTCAGGAGGCCCATGGTAATTAATGGGCTGTTAGGGAGTTTTTACATATGCAAATCAATATTTAATAGGGAAATGTCTTCAGATGACAGACAACAGGTTCATGGGCAGCAGTTTGTCATTAGCATGCACTGCTTCAGAGACATCATTTGGTACAGGTAGCCAGGAAACTGTCAACATGTATGTGAAAAGCCACTTCAGAGGTCTTCAGAGCAAGGAAGCCCATCAGTTGTCATATAGGGAGTGTCACCAAGTCTTACAAGGCTGGAGAGTCATGGCCTCCCTTTTTGGCCCTAAAGCTACTTCTTTTCCATCATCCCTATGTAAATAAGAAAAAAATATATATGAAGAGGAGAGTATCCTGGGTACAGTTGTGCACTTTAAGGTGAACCCCCAAGCTGCTGGATTGAGATAAACGGGGTCTTAAAGAGCCCGGCATTTGTTCTCCCACCAAAAAGAAAACAGATGGAGAAGTCTTTCAACAAACAGAGAGCTTTAAGGACACCTGCGTGAATATACAGCATATACCAACACAGTTTGCATATACAAACTGTGGCATCGTGAAGCAAGAGAATGGAGGTAGGATCTAACTATGGGTTTCTAACAAAACACCATGATGAAAAAGCAAGCTGGGGAGGAAAGAGTTTATTTGGCTTACATTCCACACATTGCTGTTTATCACTGAAGGAAGTCAGGACAGGAACTCAAACAGGGCAGGATTCTGGAGGCAGAAGATGATGCAGAGGCCATGGAAAGGTGCTGCTTACTGGCTTGCTTCACATGGCTTGCTCAGTCCGCTTTCTTATAGAACCTAGAACTACCAGCTCATGGAATGGCACCACCCACCATAGGCTGGCCTCTCCCACATTGATCACTAATTGAGAAAATGCCATACAGGCATACCGGGGAGGCACTTCCTTAACTGAAGCTCTTTCCTCTCTGATGACTCTAGATTGTGTCAAGTTAATGCAAACCCAGCCAATACAGTGACCAAAGTAACTAGGGGAGGAAAGGGTTTATTTGGCTTATACTTCCAGTCACAGTCCTTCATCAAGGGAAGTCAGAGCAGGAGCACAATACAGAAGCCTGGAGTCAAGAACTACAGCAGAAATTGCAGAGGAACATCGCTTACTGCTTGCTCCCTGTGGTGGTTTAAGTACGAATGGTTCTCTTAGGCTCAAATATTGAATGCTTAGGAAGTGGCATTAGGAGGTATGGACTTGTTGGAGGAAGTGAATCTCTGGATAGGCTTTGGGGTTTAAAATGCTCAAACCAAGCCCAGTGTCTCACTTCCTACTTCCAGTGGATCTAGGTATAGAACTCTTAGGTACCTCTCTAGCACCATGTCTGCAAACATGCCTACATGCTCCCTGCCATGGTGATAATAGACTAAACCTCTGAACCTATAAGCCAGCCCCAATTCAATGCTTTTCTTTATAAGAGTTGCCATGGTCATGGTGTCTCTTCACAGCGATAGAATATTGACTAAGACAGAAGTTGGTACCAGGAGTGGGGTATTACTGTGACAGGCCTGGCCATGTTGCTTGTTGGTGGAACGTGGGCTAGGATTAGGAAAACAATTGAAAGGGCTGGAGAGATGGTTTAGCAGTTAAGATCGATATCTGCTGTTCAATAGTCCTGAGTTCAATTCCCAGTAACCACATGTTGGCTCACAACTATCCATAATGGATTCTGGTGTGCAGACAACAGCATACTCATATTTATTTCATGCATATATATATATATGCATGAAATAAATAATAGATCTTAAGGAAAACAACTGAACATTTTAAGCTTGGCTTAATTGGTCATCCTAGTAGAAGCATGAAAGAGGAGTCTTGAGGTGATCTGAATTGTGAGAGCCCAGCACAAGTCTCAGAAGGGAAGACTATTAATACGTAGCCTAGAGACAATTCTTGTCATAATTAAGATAAAGAATGTGACTGCTTTTTGCCCTTGTCTGAAAAATCTACCTGAGGCTAAATTGAAGAGTTTGGGATTAATGAAATTGGCAGAGGACTTTTCAAAACAGCCTAGTATTGGCTGTGTTCCATGACTATTGGTGGCCAGTTTTATGCAGATCTATAATGAAAAGAAACAAGCTGAGCAAGGAAAAATACAAAATGTACAGTTTGAGGAGAAAGTGGGCATCAGGAAATGTAAGTAGATTAAAGAAAAGCCTGATGCTATGTGGAATAGGGGCAATATAACAGCCAGCTAAACTTCCAACTTGTGAAAAGGAATTTTTTTTAAAAAAAAGTTAGGGCTAGTCATAGTGGCACATGCCCTTAATCCCAACACTCTGGAGGCAGAGGCAGGTGGATCTCTAAGTTTGAGACCAGCCTGGTCTACAGAATGACTTCCAGTACAGCCAAGCATAGGCAGTAAAGGAAATCAGAAAAAAAAAAAAAGTAGAAATCTAGTGAAAACGTATTTGAACAAAGGGGCCATGTTCTAGCCCCTGTAAGTTGCAGAACTTGGCAGCTTTGGCCACGTGGCTCTGGCTTTAGAGGCAAGGATACAAGAAAGAGATTATGGAATCTCCCTCTGAGAATAAGGAAAGTCGCTGAGGCCAGATGTATGGCAGAGGTGTCCCTGCATGGAGACCCCAAGAGGCCATTGCATGAAGCTGTGAAGACAAAGCCTGGGTTTCCTTGAAGACCCAAAGAGATGCCAGAGTCATCGGATGTCTGCTGAGGAAAGCTGCTAATGGGGAGAGGAACCAGTCCACGAGAAAGAAGTTTGTTGCAATCACCAAGGCTGAAAGAGTTGGAGACCTGAAGAGCATTTTGACGTCAGACATGGAGATGCACAGTTGGAAGTTTGCCCAGCTGGTTTTCGCCCTTGTTTTAGTCCAGCATTTCCTCACTGTACTCTCTTTACTCCCTTTTAGAACAGCAGTGAATACAGTGTGCCATTCTACCACAGAAGTATGTCATCTGCTTTAGGGGAATTACAGTTAAGAAGTTGTATGAGTCTCAGAAGAGACTTTGGATTTTTAAACAGGGTGGAGACTGTTTAGACTATGGGGACTTTGAAGTTGGACTGAATGCATTTCTGCATTATGATATAGCTACAAGCCTTTGGGGCCGATGGCATGGACTGTGGTGGTTTGGAAGAAAATGGCCCATATAGGCTCATAGCAAATATTAGGAGCTGTGGCCTTGTGAGAGTAGTATGGCATTGTTGGAGAAAGTATGTCACCGGAGGAGGACTTTGAGGTCACAGCGCTCAAGTCAGGCCCAGTGTGGCATTCTCTTTAGGCTGTCTGCTAATCTCAGCTAGCTGCCCAGTGCCATGTCTTGGTGATACACAGTTTGACGTTTGCCCACCATGCTTCCTGGCATGATGACAATGAGCTAAACCCCTGAGCTGTAAGCCAGCCCCAACTAAATGCTTTCTTTTATAAGAGTTGCCATAGTTATGATGTCTCTTCACAGCAATAGAAACCCTAACACAAAAAGTGAACCAAAATTTGATTTCTCTGCTTCCCTCCCTTTGCCTTTGGTCTGTCTATAGTTTGTGGTCTGTGATTTGTCGTGTGTGTGTGTGTGTGTGTGTGTGTGTGTGTGTGTGTGTGTGTGTGATCTGTCCTTATTGCCTGTCTATTGTGCCTGTGTGGTGTGCCAGCCTGTTGTATGTATATCTGAACTCTCTTTCCTGTGTTTGTTGCTAACAAAGCGTTTTATTCTATAGTTATTGAATAGCACAGAAAGCATGGTATGGAAAAGATATGAAGAATAGCTTTTTACAGATATCTTTAACAGAATTTTACAAAGGAAAAAGTTACATTACTGGCCCCTATTGACCCAGAATGGCACTCAAAACCCAGAATAGCACTCAACCACAAACCAAGGTTATCAACCTCTATCCACTTATTGGTTACATTTGTTAGGTTCAAGGTTGCTTTCAACCTGTTGGTGGCTTTCATCAAATGATTAGCAGAATGCACATCATATATACATACATTATTCTGGGTCAGGGGCATAGAGGAGCACATAAGTTAAAATTGAAGCTATACATTAGCTTAGGTTGTAAAGTTGATTACATGGGAAACTCAACACATAGTACAGTTAGGTGCATCACTTTCTTAAGTGGTTAAACTTAAACAGGGTGAGTAGGTTAAGTACATAGTCTTATAGTAACTAGTAAAAGTTCAGTATCTTTAAAGATGAGGGATATTCTCAGAAAAAAATATATCACCACTTGGTCAGCCCAGTGGCCACCAAGGTGGTCTTTGAGGTGGTAGGCTGCATTGTCCACTCTGATGGCCAACGACAGTGATCACTTTTGTAGTCCTCTATATGATCAGCCATAGTGGTCACTTTATGATCACTGCTCTGGTCAGTTGTATAATCCACTGTGACAGCCAGCCACTGTGGTCATTTTTGTGGTCACTTTGGTGGTCAGTTGCAGTGTCCACTTTGTTGATCGGTCGTAGTGATTACTGCCATGGTCACTTCTGGCGGACAGTTCTTATTTTCGCTTTCTGCCATTGGTTTTGTTTTTGGTGTGTGGTCAGGCTAATCTGAGGGAGGCATTTTCTCTTCTGAGGTTTCCTCTTCCAAGATGACTGTATATCTTCTGTGAAGTTGACAAAAACCAACCAGCGCACCAGGAACTTTGGCCTGAGGAGTCCCACCAAGGATTGCTGCTGTCTCTCTCACCTTACCCTTCTCACCCACCTATTCCCAGTTCCCTGCTAGGGTTCGTGCTGGAGAACTGGAATTAAAGTGTGAAGACAATATGTCACAGTCACTATGGAGATCTAGAACTGCCCCAGATGATGTGGCTAATCTCCTGCACCCGAGAGGCATGAGCAAAGCCACTTGGAAACAAGAGCTTCTCTGGCAGGTATGAATGTTCCCGTCAGGAGCAGGAGAGTGGCCCCTGTAGGGGTGAGTGGTGACTGTGGACATGAGAACACATTTGTTCTTTTTGATTGGTGCCAGATGCTGTTTAGAGAGGCGGGTGGGAGTGGAGAAAACTCGTGGCACCCTACACGAAGGACTGTTCACACTTCTGCAGTAGGCTTTAAGTATTTTTAAAAAGGTGCAAGATGCCAGGCGTAGTGTGGAGTACAACTGTAATCCAAGTTGGGAGACTGAGTCAGCAGGATCTTAAGTTGCAGGCTAGCCTGAGCTACAGAACAAGACTGTCTCAAAAGAAAAACTATAATAAGCACACACACACACACACACACACACACACACACACACACGACTGTATTCTTATTTTTTTTAAACCATTCACAGAATAATCAAACAATGATCCCTAACTCTCTTCATCTCAAGGAGTCTGCAGTTTCACAGGGAACAAAGAAAAGGAACTGAACACTGTAAGAGAGTCCAACTTTATCGTAGGGAGAATTTTGCTCTGGGAAAAGGATCTGTGTATACGACACTGGGTGAGGAGTCTGTGGTACAGCATATATTTGCAGCTTAGGAATCCAGATACAAGACACTGAATAAGATCTTGGTATTATATAATAGTCTTAGCCCCCTTTGGTTCACGATTGAGCAGCTTGGGCTAGGGTGTAGCCCATTGATGGTACAGTCACCTAGTGGGTGCAACACATTGATTGGATGGATCTACAGTCAAAGAAAGACCTTCACTTTATCAACTCGAAAGCAGTGTGGGAGCTGAGAAGCAGAAAGTGCAGGGGGCACCAGGAACGGTCCTCAGTGGCTGGTTTTCAGGAACTATTCAGGGGGTTCTCAGTGGCTGGTTTCCACCGGACCATGGGGCCTATTTGTCTTCTCCTATGTCAGGCTAGGACGATGCCATTCGGGAGACCAGACTGAAGGCAGAGCCCTCTTTCCTCAGGCTGACAGCCTGCAGCCTCTCTTGCTTTTTCCGGGAGAGCTAAGTTTTAAGAGTATCCTGAGTTCCCTGAGATCCCCAAATGGCAAGACTCATTCCCTACCTTTCCTAAGCAATTCTAAATCTTCTCCAGCAGAGGGCGCGCAAGAGGAGCTGGTCGAACTGTGCTTCCAAAAGCTTTATTCAATAAAACTGCAGCCAGGTGATCCCAGAGAAGCAGGGGGGTGGGGGGGTTGCTGCTGCTGGGGCTGCTGCTGCTGCTGGGGCTGCTGCTGCTGCTGCTGCTGCTGCTGCTGCTGCTGCTGCTGCTGCTGCTGCTGCTGCTGCTGGGGCTGCTGCTCTTCCTCCTTTTCTTCCTCCTCATGTCCTCTTCCTCCTTCCTCCTCCTCCTCCTCCTGCTCGTGATTCTCCACCCCAGAGGACAATGCCCAGCCCTTTCCCACCACTGGTGATACAGGAAACAGGCCCTGGAACATTATCCCAATCCAAATATAGTTCTTATGATGGTCACTGTCGAGGGTAAGACACTGAAGAATTACTTAGGACCCAGCATTGTATGGAGACCCATTGAGGGAACCTCCTTTCACTGGTCACAGGTTTCTCTGCACATCTCAGTGTGAACCTCCATTTCTTACAAACACAGTCTGTTTTCCTTGCTCTCCCCCAGTCGCCTTTGGGGGGAAACTGAGAACTCAGGGGGGAAATAGTTACAGGAGACATTTTCAAACACTACTGCAAGGTCACCTGGTCTCCACTGAATAAAGAAGGCTGTTTGAATGCATCCAGACAGTATCATTAAGAATTGTTCAGCCAACATTTTATTTCTTCCATTAAGCTTTCAAATATGTCCAAATTACCAATGGATTTAATGAAAATATGCCAAAGGAAAGATTTTTTTTTAATCTTTGTTTCTAATTAAATTGATGGATTTATTCTGATTTGTTTCTCTCTGGAGCCCTGTGGAAAATCGCAGTCTTGGTTGCTGAAGGGAATGCTGCCACCTGGTGGCTGTAAGAGGCGCTATTCACAGCTGACAGCTAACTTTCAGCAAGCTGAAAACCAAGGGACGTCCTCTGCCCAAGGATATAGCCACTCCTCGGTGTAGCTTATCCAATGATTGGACAGGATGGGCGCTTGATCCCTGTCCTTGCTAGTAGCTTGTCAACTTGACACAAGCTAGAGTCATTTGGGAAGGACTCTGAACTGAGAAAGTACCCAGCTGGTCTCTGAGCAAGATTGTGGTACACATTCTTGACTGATGATTAATGTGGGAGAGAACAGATCACTGCAGGCAGTGCCACTCGTAGGATGGTGGTCCTGGGTGCTAGTAGGAAGTAGTCTGAGCAAGCCAGTAAGCAGCACTTCCTCATGGTCTCTGCATCAGAGACCTGCTTGGAGGTTCCTGCCCTAATAAACCATTTCCTCCCAAGTGGCTCTTGGATGTGATATTTCATCACAGCAGTAGTAACCCTGACTAATACAGGTCCCTCACCCAAGTAGGAATGATCCTGAATGAACCCCCACCCTGGTACCATCCCTACTTGCCTGCTAGCTTCCATAAGTAGGACCAAGTCACATAAGAAGGACAATTTGGTGATTATGATATGGTGTCCAGTCTCTTGTCACCCATGACAGTACCCCTTCTTCTACTCAGGTGAAGGGTCCACATAAGGGACAGCCTCATAGTACCAGCAGACAGAGGATGCAAAGGCAGTTCTTGGTCTGTGGGTGTTATTTTAAAATCTGAACTATTCCCCCACAGGCCCATGTTTGAATGCTTGGTCTGCAGCTTGCAGCGCTAATTTGAAGGTCACCAAATCTTTAGGAGGTGCTAGCAGACCAAGATCACTTCTAGGCCTTTGAAGATTATGACCTTTCCTGGTTGTGACCTCCATCTTTGCTTCCAGGTCCTCAGCCATGTGAAGAACCTCTGGTTCAGGCTGCTCATATAGCCACGCCTTCCCTACCATCATGGACTGAAACGTCTAAAACGTGAGTCAAACGAAATCTTTCCTCCGTTAAGTTGTTGTTGTGATCAGGCATGTTGTCACAGTGACAAGAAATAGCGCAGGATGGAAACTGGCAGCAACTGTACTCAGCCCCATTCAGTGCGGTCACAACACATAGTCACTCGGGGCTGCTCTCTAATGCACAAGGCTACAGGCATATGGAAAGTGTGGTGGTTTGAATAAAAAATGGCCCCATTTTTTTTATTCAAACTGCTGTGACCGACCATAGTGGACACTACAACTGACCACCACTGTAACCACTATGACTGACCACCTCAGTGATCACCACAACTGACCACTTTACTAACCATCATAGCAACTACTCTAGCTGACCATTACAGTGAAAACAAGTGACTGCCACAGTGACCTACAACCAATCACCTCAATGGCCATCACAGTCACCAGCATAGCAACCACAGTTGCTGACCATCAGTGAACACTACAACTGACCACCTTAATATCCAACATAATGACTCCACTCTAGCTCACCATCACAGACAGTGGCCACCAGTTTACCACCAGTCACCTTTATCGCTAACCATCACAATGAATGTTTCCTCACACAGTGACTATGGCTGACTGTCACAGTGAACACTATAACATCGTAATCATTTGCTGAAACCCATGAACAGGCTGAACTCAACCTCGAACCACATAAATGTTGTAACCAACTAGTGGACTTGAGCAACAGACAAAGGGAGACACAGCTCACACACACCTCCGACAGGCAGGCACAAAACACAGGCACAATTGACAGGCAACGGGAACAGATCACACACACATGCAATAGGCAAGCCACTGACCACAAACTCTAGATAAACAGCAGAAGACACAAGGAGAGAAGTTGAGAAATCAAACTGTGGTTCACTCTTGGTCAAATTAATCCAAGAAGAAGTCATTTGTTGTTTCTTAATGCAACATTGACATGGTTTGGTACCCTCTCTGAGGTTTCTTTAATGCTTAATCCGTGTGGACAATGATGGGTGAGACATACCATGTCAAGAACTGCTGAGTTATGCATACCTCCTGAGCTCAAACCCTGAAGACGGACTTGGGAGTGCGGTCACTAGACGTATTTGTTCTTCCCAATATAACCACTTGAATAAGTCTAGTCTTGTATGTTACAAATAAACCTTTCGCACAGTATTTTAAATTGAATGTCAAGAATGTCAAACGATACACACGAGTGGATATTGAACAACAGGCATACACTCTCTGCAGTGCCAAAAGCCTTCTCTGTAAAGGAACCTTCTTTTTGCTAACCTCCTAGGACTTGACTGAGATTCTGCATATTAACTCCCCAGGGCCTGACTGGGATTCTGCATATGCACGATATGGGCCCCAGGCAGTTCTTGCACACCGTTCCTTCACTTTTACTTTTTACAGCCCACTCTTAGCTAATTCCAAGACCATAGTTTCCTTCTGTTCTATCAGTCGACATCATCCCTGCACTTTCCATTTTTATAAATGTATCAGACTCTTATCTACTCACCAGGGTCCCCTAGAGTAAAGGTCTCTTTACTTTTATGGGCTTATCTGTTTTTTTAATCTATTAGTAATCTTCAGTTAGATTTTAGGAGGTCAAAATGGCAGGGCATTTGCTGTTACATGAAAAAGGACTTACGTACGATTAAGTGGAGAGCAGGAGTGAATTCCCCCGGATATAAATAGCTTAGCTTTTGTAGGAGTGGGTCTGATGCTAAGGTCTTGTTCCTCAATTGGTTCTTGATCTATCAGTAAGGATGTCACTGGCTAATTACTAAGCAGAGGGAATAGGCAGGACTTCTGTGTCCCTACAGGCAAGCTAGCAGACTCAAGGAGAGGAGGAAGTTTTTTCCACCATTCTTTAGACAGAAAAAAGCCAACCAGCTATGAGAGATCTCAGGCAGAGCAACCACAGGCCACTTCTCCAGGTGGGGGGTTGGGGATGTTGAGCTGGGACTAAAGGTAACTGAGCAACTGAAGCTAGGGCAGGCTGAGAGGTGATGAGCTAAGAGTATTGGGAAGGGCACACTAGCACGGTAGATTGGAGGCACCCAGCAATTGAGCCAATATGGCAAGTTGAAATTGAGCAATGTGTATATCTGTGTTTTTCATCTGTGGATCCAATATTCTCTGAGCAGGGGCTGATAGCGTGGTCCACCCGGGGCTTAAGGCAGGGTAGAAAAAGCTACACACCAACAAGGTTCATTTATGATAGAGGAAAAGTGAGTAGAATGATCTATGGGGTCTCCTCATAGTCCTCAGTGGTTACCTGGCTCTCAGCAGATGACAGTCTGTAAACCTAGAGATGGACCCATATACTTAGTGTCAAACTCACTATGCTGGATGTCACTATGCTGTCTGCTGAGTGGCCTGAGGGCACTTGGGAAAGTGACACAAGACACAAGCACATTCTTTGAACTGCTGTGTGATAGATAATATTAATTCAGGAGAGAGATGTGATAGGTTCCTTGTTCCCAAGGATTTGCTGTGTGTACATAGCACTTAGAGATAACAAACTAAAATTGGGGAATCAAAGAGAGCTTATAGTGTTCTCATCTGTAGTATAGATTAAGGTTATATTAGTTGGCTGGTAAATATGATGAAGGATAATAATTATGGAAAATGAGGAAATATCATAAGATAATATGATGTGTGCTTCAACCTGAGTCTAAAGGTCTCAGAAGCAGGGAGCAGATAGCATAGGAGCCATCTGAGGGCAGGAGGGAGTGAGGGGGTCCCAGCTACAACACTGAGGCTGGAAAAAGGGAGGTGTCTTAGTCAGTGTTCTATTTCTGTGAAAAGATACCATGTCCATGGCAACTCTTACAAGAAAGCATTTAATTGGGGCTTGCTCGCATTCAGGAAACATGGAGGCACACAAGCAGACATGATGCTAGAGAGGTAGCTGAGAGTTTTACATCCAGACTGATAAGCAGCAGAAAGAGAGAGAAAAAGCCACTCAGAGTGGCTTGAGCTTTTGAAACCCCAAAGCCCACTTCCATGAAAGACTTCCTCCAACAAGACACCCGACTAGCCTACCAAAGCCACATCTCCTAATACTGCCACTCTCTGGTGATCGAGCATTCAAAACTATGAACTTATGGGGGCCATTTTTATTCAAACCACCACAGGAGACAAATTCTCCTTCCTCTTTTTTTTTCTTCTTTTCACAGTCTCAGTGGTTTGAGTGAAGCCCACTCTTGCTGAGAAGGGCCTCAGCTTAACCTAGTTCACAGACTCATGTACCAAGAAGTAAGTTTATTGGGACATCCATGACTCTGTTGACACAGAGACCTGTCTCAGTAGCCTCTCAGCTGGGGTATGGTTCACTAATAGCTCTTATAGAAGTGATGTTTGTCTGAACAAGAGATTCTTTTAGCAGTGTGGGAGATCAAAGGCTAGCATACAGCACCAGCTCTGAGGATGGAGACTGCCTGGAGGAATTACTTCCATCTTGCCGTGTTTGTGAAACTTCTTCCTCTTTCAGGAGACTTGGGAAACACTTCAAGTTTTCATGTTTAGAAAGAAAGAAAGAAAGAAAGAAAGAAAGAAAGAAAGAAAGAAAGAAAGAAAGGAGGGAGGGAAGAAGGGAAGGAGGGGAGGGAGGGTGAGGGAAGGGAGGGAGGAGGAGGGAGGGGAGGGAGGGAAAGGGAAGCCTGTTTGCAGTGTCCCACACTATAAGAATAAAGGAAGCCTGTCCTCAGTTGGTTTTTGACTGGTCAATCATGTTCCTGGTGCTAACGGCTGGGCAGAGAGACAGAGGCAGGACTTTCAGGATTCCAGGAAAGGGACTGAGGAAGGAGGAAGAGAGGATTCTGTCATGATGAGGACATAGAAGATGGATCAAGCTGGAAAGGTGCAGGAGGGGCAGGGGGAAAGTGGCCCCAGGAGGGCTGCCCAGCAGGGTCCAGGGCAGCAAAGATGAAATATAGGTTTAGTAAGTATTAACTCAGGAATAATGGATGGGAGTGTGTGTTAGCCATGTGGAGTTAGGGAATGGCCCAGCCAATGAGCTGTTTAAGGTATTTAAAATATAAGGCTGTGTAGGTGTGTCTTTCTTTCAGGAATCCAGAACACTGGGGTGGAAGCGAGAAGCAGCCCGCACACCAGTCAGGGAATTTAGAGCAGATTAAAATATTACTGCTTGAGAAAGAAAGAAAAGAAAAAAAGCTCAAATCTCTAGAAAAAACTGGACAAGTCTATATCAGCTACATGTTCAACCACAGTGACTCAAGCGACAGGGCATCTTAGCATCTTAGCTACTTCCCTTGGCATTCCCGGCCCAGGACGGTGTCCCAGGGCCCCACATTTTCCTCGATTCTTGATGAGCAACTTTGAGAATTATCATAAACTGCCAAATGCAAATATATTATGGCTTCCTTGGTTATTTATCTGCTCCTCTGTTAGGTCAAATTGAGAAAATGAGTCTGGGCATACAAAAATACAATAAATTAACCGAATGCTGGCAACACACAAGGGTAGAAGTTATTACCCCAGTAACACACAATGAAGGAACTCTCCATTTTAACAGGAAAATTACAGGCTTGCATCCACGAAAGCATGTGAATTTGGGTTCTCTTGTCAGTTTCTGGATGGTGCCCAGGGCGCTCACAGCTGCGCATTTTGTTAGAACCAATCATTAAAAAAATTAATCTATTTTTCAAATTAAAATGCTCTTTTCTCCTTCTACCATTACTCCCAAATCTACACCGTGTGTGTGTGTGTGTGTGTGTGTGTGAGTGTGTGTGTACTGGGATTGTGTGTGTGTGTGTGTGTGTGTGTGTGAGTGAGAGAGAGAGAGAGAGAGAGAGAGAGAGAGAGGAGTATGTGTGTGT
>JANHMN010000002.1:208395207-208461611 GCA_030674055.1 Rhabdomys pumilio | reverse complement strand
ACACACACACACACACACACACACACACACACACACACACACACACATCTATACCTATCAATCCAATGAAGGCAGTTCATTAATTGTGGTTTCCTAGTTTTCTCGTCCCAAGTATGTCAAGTTAACAACCACAACCAAGATTAGCCATCACAGGTCAGCTAGTCTACACAGTGAGTTCCAGAATAGTGGAGTCGTACAGACAGAGGAGGGAGGAGCGCCATAGTAGCTGTCTTTTAACCCAGGGGAAGAAAACAATGTTCTAAGACAGAAACGAAGACTAGACGCTGGGTAGGCGTGCTGAACAGTCTCAATTCTTAATTTTAAGAAATGCAAACTGTTTTTTAGGTCACAGTGTAACTGCCCCAGCAAGAATGAAGGGGTTGTAACAACTTGTGCCCCTCCATTTGGCTATTGGACTGTTGAAACAATGGGCACCAAAAAATCAGAATACCCCCTCCTCTAGAGCTGCAAGCTGGTAGAAGGAAAATCCTGAAGCCTGCTGGCAACGGGAGCAGGGATTTTACACCATTCTAGCAACCTGACAACCACCTTGCAGGTGAGGCTGGTGCTGCGGTGATGGACACTAGTACTGCTCATACCTGTGGTTCTCAACCTGCTGAGAACAGGGGTTGAGACCCCTGTGGTGGGGAGGTCAAGCAATCCTTTCACAGGGGTCACCTAAGACCATCAGAAAACACAGATATTTACATTACAATTCCTTAACAGCAAAAATACAGTTATGAAGTAGCAACAAAAATCATCTATGGTTAAGGGTCGCCACAACATGAAGAACTGTATTAAAGGGTCACAGCATAAAGAAGGTTGAGAACTGCTTGCTTACACAGACTTCTTGCCTTCTATTTAAAGCTAAACTTCACCTCATGGCATCAACAATGCACATGTGGGTCACTAGATCTCTTTATTCCTCATCCCAATGTGGACATGTCAGGGGAAAAAATCTCCCTTTTCCTGCTTTTTATTATTACTGTTGTCAGTTTAACTGGTATCTGGGGGACAGGGAATGGAGCCTGCCTCGCTAGGGCTGCCAAGATCCAGGCTCTGACCCCAACAAAATTGGTAACTGTGCGCAATCATTGGTGAGTTCTGAGAAGAGGAGGGAGGTGATTCGGTGTAGAGGGGGAAGGGAGCAGAGCAGCTGGAGAGGAATGAGCAGAGGGCCCTGCAGTATGATGCCACAGAAACAAACATGTACCTCTATACCTTAACCTCCAAGTTCGGAACCCCAGGCTGCCGAATGGAATGGCTTTAACAAATATCCACCCTCAACTTCAGGACTTGAAATAACTGTCCAGTTGACCGATTACATTTAGGTTGAATACGAAAAGCAATGCCAGCATTCCTTAGTAATGTTGTCTCACTACCATGTTGTGCCACATTTTTAAAACAAGCAAAGCTGTGTGACTGGAGAATCACTCGAGTGAGAGGCAGCTTTCCTAGAAAATCTTCTCATAGAAAAGGCCAAATGCATAGCAGAAGACAGGTAAATAGGGTTTTAATGATCCCCTGGTACAAGGATAAGATAGTACACCTTGCAAGAAGATACAAGGCCATCAAGTCAGGAGAACAAAGAACCTGTCACTTTCTGGTCTAAGGTTACTGAGATTGATATAAAACTGTGTTCTGCTCAGGATGACTTGAAATCTGTGCTCCATCTTGTCAGGCCACTTGAGGGGGAAACAATTGACCGCATTCCATTCGAAATGGCTTAACTATTCAGTCAGCTCAGGTTGTTCAGTGTACCCCAAGCTTGGATGAGTGCTTGATATAGGAGATAACTAGGCACGTTTATTATGGAATTTACTTTTAGGCCAGGAAGGCATCGCTATCCACTGCCATCAGTTCACCCTTTAGCCTGTGGCTGGTTTAAAGCCTCTGCCTGTTGGCTTCTCCCTAATGTCACTCCTTTTTATCTAAGCAGCAAAAAGGTTCTTGGTAAGAAATTTAGAAGACCAGTTTATAAGGGCCTATCCCATCTGTTAGGGCAAAGCAGGTTGTATGTAGCCATGAAGCTGAGGAATAACTGTGATCTTTACAAACACCATGAGTCTGAACTCTTCTGCTCAACCTTGCATAGCTTGGTTTCTCTTTTTACCATGGTGGAGATCCTGGTGTCAGGGCTTCCACAGCTGCTTCTTGAAGGTCCCATTAATGAAGTGTTGGGGAGTTTTTATGTTCCAGTTATTGATTTTTGCAGAGGTGGAAGTGGCTCATTTCTGGAATGTTCTTTGGGGACAAATTGAGTTGAGGGAAAGGGGTCCAGTCACAAGCAAAAGCCACTGTCCTGCTGCTTCAGGAAGTCTACTCTTCAGCACCCAGCGAAGGTGACCAGGGTAGGCCCAGGGCTGATGCTGACCTGTAGTTTTCTCATGTGTCAAGTGAAGGACTCCACAGCTTCCCTGGCATGTCTTCCATAGGAAAGTATGGAGGCATTTCGTAAAACTTAACGACCTGGCTATCACCTTTCCTGTCACTGAGCTGATTTTGTGAAGCAAAACCCTTCATCTTTATTATTTATTTACTTGTTTAGGTTGTTTTAACCTTGGATTTGGCAACTGAGTGCTTCCTCATATGCAGGGCCTTTGTAGCATACATGGCAGAAATACCTGCCAATTCCTGTAACCAGAGCACGGGTTGAGCTGCAGTAGGACTTCCGCTTGTTGGGCTTTTAGCCTTAGGGTTACGCTGGGTAGCCATGACCAGCATCAGCACCAGCTGCAAACTTCTTGGCTGATTGAAGTTTCTTCTTTGTGTGCAGCTCTGGCTTTTTTTTTTTTTTAACTGCCACCTTCTAAGGTGGGAGAATGTGCATTTGAAGTATTGCCAATTTGAGAGGTTGCCTTCCTGCTCAATTCCTTAATTCTGTACCTTCTAAAATTATTTTCTTTGTTCTTTGTATTCATGTTCTGTTTTGTTGGTGGTTGGTGGTTTGTTTGGCTTTTATTGTTTTTGTTTTTGCTTTTATTTTTTGCTTATGACAGAATCTTGTCAGATAGCTCAGTTCCACGTCAAACTCAAGATCCTCCAGTGTCAGTTTTAGTACTGGGATTACCACTGTGACCAAGTTCCATTTTTGTTGATGGTAACATAGCGTTTTAGTGTCTATCTGCGTGTGTTGTATGTCCACGTGTTGGGCAGGAGAATATGAGCATAAACACCTGGGTAAATGTGGGGCCCAGAGGTCAACTGTGAGGTCTCTTCCTCTATTGCTTTTAGCCTTAATTTGAAGGATTGAATGAATGGATGAATGAATGAATGAATGAATGATTTTGAGACAGGGCCTCTCTTTGAACCCGGAGCTCATCAATTGGGCAGACTGGTTAGACTGATTGGCCAGCGGGCCCCAGTGATCCTCCCGTCTCTGCCTCCCTTCTGCTGAAAATACAGATATACACTGCCACACCCATCTTAAACAGGATGCTGAGGATCCCAACTTAATTCCTTGTGCTTGTGAAGCAAGCGCAGTACCCACTGGGCCATCTCCTTACCCAGGCGTTCTCTAATTGAATCATATTGCAAAGCCTCTTAAATTTAGGTAGTAGACAAACTGACATGGGGATTTTGTCATCCTTAGCATGCCGGCACCAACTCACCTGGAACCACGTTTCTATCTCTGAGATGTTCACAGTTTTTACAACTGAAAAAAAAATTAAAAATAAAAACAAAACCCATCCACACAAGATGAAACACTGAAGGAGTAGCTGAAGCATATAAACCAGCTTGCACAGACTTCACAGGAAACTACAGTGGACTCATTGTGGATCCAAGGTGACTTCTAAGTAAAGTCACTGTGACACTCTCTGGGTTTTTAACCTTTATGTAGCTGGGTTTAAAATATTGGTATTTTTGAGATCCTTTTAATGATTTCCAGAGACAAAGGGATAGAGTGTTTGAAACTGGAATTGTTCTGTAAGCAGCTTTGACTTCCTGGCTTGACTGTCTATGATATGAATGTTCACAAGTTTAGGGTTTGTGTTGGAACTGCAAGAATTTTCTCTTTATAAAAGGGCACATAAGTGGCAAGATTTAGTATATAGGAATCAATATGAAAAGGAAAAAGAAAGCTGGCACTAGGAAAGAGAATGACTTGAAATGACCACTTTGCAGGCTACAGAGCCCTCTGAGAACTGCACAGGAGCTGGGGTCTCCTGTTGACTACTTAGAGAAGAGGAGATGACTTAACACTTCACCCTTGTCCTGGACTCATTCCCTCACAGCAGTGTGACTTGCTTGCTTAAGCCCCACGAAGATATACTATTTTGGAATTTAAAGGTCTAATTTGGTGGAGGGGCACTAGGGAGATGGCTCAAATAAAGCCTTTGCACAGCAAAGATGAGGACTGGAATCCAAGTCCTCAGCAACCACATAAATACCAGGTGGGCATGGTGGCTTCCCTGTAATCCCAGTGTGCAGCAAGCAGAGACAGAGGACCCCCAGAGCAAGCTGGCTAGCTTCATAGGGTAACTTGTGAAGCTCTGGGTTCTATTGAGAGACCCCATTTCACATATATACATATGCACATACACCACACACATGTGAAAACAAGCAAACTATGCAAATTCTAATTTTTCACAGATGTATTGGTATAAGCCTACATTCTCAGTTCTTATGAGGCTGAGGTAAAAAGACTGTGAGAATGCGCCTACCTGGGTTACAGAGTGAGGCCTAATGGAGTTGGGGGAGGGGAGCACAACACCTCAACCCCAAACAAACAAAATTCCTTGTTCTCTTCTTTAAAAACCAGGATTCCACTGCCAGACAGCAGCCGCTGAACACTGATGCGGGCCATCAGAGCAGGCACAGGGCAGCTCTTCACAGAATAGTCGAGTTTTTTTAAAGATAACACTCCATCCCAAACTCTGCATTTCTTGCAGAGGAAGGAAATAGTCACATAGCCACATAATTCCAGAGGACCAAAGGGATCAGTGGTCTTACAAACACTTCCTCTTTTCAGGAATCACATGGCAGTTTTATCTTTTCCACAGTGCACTGTTTGAACTCAACCTAAGCAGGAAGACTCTCATTTCCCTTGATTTTGTTGCTCCACCAAAATTTACCTTCCAGGAGCTAGAGAGATAATACAGTGGTTAAAAACACTAACTGTTCTTTCAGAGGACCTGGGTCAAATTCACAGAACGTGGTAGCTCACAACCATCTGTTAACTCCAGTTCTGGAAGATCAAACACCCTCTTTCAGTCTCTAAGGGCACTGCATGTACATAGTGCACAGACATATGTGCAGGCTAAACACCCATACACATAACATAAAAATAAATAAATCCAAAAACAAAAGTTTGCCTTCCATATAATATTGGGTTTCTTGCTGCCATACTCTCTCTGGCAGTCAAGTCCATCCAAATGATGCCACCCAATACTTGGGAGAAATCTAGTGGTTATTGACTGTAATATCCCATAATACCAACAGCTGTTCCCCAAGTAGATGCTCAGGTGTTTGGCTCATCTCTTCACTAGTGTGTGTGTGTGTGTGTGTGTGTGTGTGTGTGTGTTATTACTGAGGTCTTCTCCTTTCTCCAAATAATAGCCAGAGCTTTCCTGGATCCACATAGAAAAGCAAAGCAGAGAAGGTTTCAGTTCAGTGTGACTTAATGTCACATGCATCCTGTGGAGAAGAATCTCCATTTGAATTGGGTACTCTGACCTCTTTTTCCTTTGCTAATTGCCAGTATTAAATGTTTCTCTTCGACAATGAATTTCTGATAAAACATCTGTTTCCATTCAGGGAACTATTGAGAGTCATAAATTCCACAATCTCTGCAGATGGGCCAATGATGTGATAAACACGGTTTCACAGCTAGACAGATGGAGGCATTTCTATAGCCACAACCATCTGGGGATGCAGGCTTGGGTCTGGATAGCAAGGCCTGCTTTGGGGATTTTATAGAAATGACAACAGTAAAAACAGCAGCTCTTCCTCTGCATCCAGCAGCAGTTGTTATTCTTTCTAATGGAGACTGCCCGATTGGCCTACAAAAACAAATCAGATAAAGCCAAGGCTCCCTGCACTGTCTTTGTTCTAGCCTCATTCTTGCCTGATTCTTTTATCAATAGGATGTCTGGGTCATGAGGAAGGATGGTGCCAATGGGTGGCATCCTTTAGTTCCCTTGTAATATCTACTTGTGCCTCTCCAAAGCCACCTTAAAATAACACACAACTCAAGTGATGATGGGCCGCTTGACAAACTGAGAAGGCTCCAGTAGAAGTCCCTTAATCCTTCTTCCAGCTGGATGGCTATCCCTAAGCGCTATCTGTATGGAAATTTTGAATCAGTGTTTATTTAGAGAATTAAGTCTATCCCAAGCTAAAAGATACTTTTCTCTAGACCATTCCAAAGTTAGATATGAACTTTCCTGAGGACCAGGTCCCACTAGACATCTGGACAGTGGCAGGTTTTCTTATCTTTGGAAACACAAGTAGAATCAACTAGCCTTTAAAAACTTTATGGAGGTAAATTCCTTTGTCCAGAACTAGGTGGAAGTATTCTGTTGAGGTGTCTCAGGGAGAGTTGCTCCTGACTGGGAGTGGGGACCATGCATAGCCATGGGCTCTTGCCTCAGCTCAGAATCTAGGATGGATGAATATGGGGGTCTAGTCCAAATTTTATTACTGCAAGGCTCACTTGATGTTTCTTCAGTTCCGTGGCTTCTTCACTGAGTTCTAAAGTAGGACACAATATATAGAATCATAGAATTACAACAGTTGGTACTGTGCTGGTCTGTGTCTGTTTGACTGCCTATACATTGACCCTGAACACACACTTACAAGGCCGAAACCATATTCTAAGCAAATGTTGCATAATTTACAGGGGAGACAAATTAAAGTAGAAATTTAAAAATTAAGTTTTGCTTTTGAGACTAAAGAGCATGGAAGTAGCCTGTGGTTCTGGTCTAGCTGGATTATGGGCACCCTGATTTTTGGTTCAAAATAATGACATCGTTCGAATTGTTTCTGTGAGTGTATTATTGGAATCAGTGAGCTGAGAAATGCAAACTATCCTCTCTAATGTAAGCAGGCCTCATCTAATTGGTTGAAAGTTTGCAGAAAGCTCAAAGCTTGACTTTTCCCAAAGCCAGGTGGAGCTCTTCCTTCCCAACTTTTCCCAGGAATTGAATCACTGGTTTCTCTTGCATCTTAACTCAAATGGATACATCAGTGTTCCAAATGCAACTATATACCATTAGCTTCCTGAGTCTCTTGCTTGCCCGATTTCCTTGAAGAAATTGGGACTTAGCAAGTTTCATAGATGCATGAGACAATCTACTGCAATAAACCATATCTATCACCCACCATTTACCATCTATCTATCAATCATTTATTTATAACATGTCATCTGTCTGTCAATCACCATCCTCAACATATCCACATCACAATGATTCTGCTTCTCTGGGGAACACTGATAAATATAAATGTTAACATTCACCACAATGGAGTCATCTCTGGAATAGTTCAAAGTGGAAAGAGGTACATATAACTTGTTAGTGCTTATCTAAAAATACTGGGGGCTGCAGATCTTCTAATATTTTACTTATTATTTAGTGGAGAGATAAATAAGAAAAAAATCAATAACTTCCTGTAGAAAAGAAAGTCAGGAGGGGAGAGATGATAGCAAGTTAGTGAATCAGAAAGCTGAGAGCTCATCTCTTCAACTGGCAAGCTCAAAGCAGAGAGAGAAACTGAAAATGTTCTAGCTCTTTAAACTTTCAAAGGCTACTTCCAGCGATATCCTTCCTGCAGAAAGGCCACATGTCCTAAACCCCTCTAAACAGTGCCAACTAGGAACCAAGTATCTATACGCGAGCATATAGAGGACATATTTATTCAAACCACCAGAGGGACCATGTACTAAAAAGATATAATTTTGCAATGTCTAGTTCAATGTGCTGCGGGACCAAAGAAACAGGATATTGGATGCAGGAACAGGGCGAGAGGCTGTTGGCTTCATGTTGAGATTCTGTAGGTTGACTGCACAGTCACACTCAGTGTTACTTCCTGAACAAATGGTGGGTCATTCAGCCTTGTTAGAGAGGTTAATACTGCTGAAGTGACTCTACCCTGAAAAGCAAAAGCTTCTCAGATTGGCATAAATCTGCACTATAGAATGAAAGTGTGCTATGAACAAGAGATGGGACAATCCAAGCCAAACAATGATCCCACTAGGCCCACAAGATGGTGAAAATCCAAAAGGCAGAAAAACAAACAGATCTGGAAGCCTTTTAAAGTGCGAAGCCTTTGCATGCAGAGTCCAACCTCCATCAGCTCCTCAGAAGTGGCTGATTCCATGATTGGTTCTCAAGAGAAATCGTGAACGAAACTTGTGGTACTGCTTTTGTAAGTTGAGATTGTCACAGACTTCCTAGATATGTCACTATGGTGACATAAAAGAGGTTAATAGATGCCTCGTGGAGTCAGCTAAACCCAGACACAGGAACTAGCCTTTTCTTTGCAATGAAGTCTTCAGAGATGGGTCAAAGAGATAAAGACACGACACTACCCAAGACCTAGAAAGTCCCCGAGGATGGGTAAACCTAAAGCACTGTTCCCAGGGAGATCTTGTACCCCTTGTCCAAATGATAGCCTCTTCACTACCATTCCATATTGATTGCTTTCTCTCTCATTTCTCTCTTTCTCTACCTTCCAACTAATACCGACTGCCTCAGGGTCTGCTACTCAGAACACAAATCCAAACAGTCCCAGGGATCTACAATCTCTCTAAGCCCAGCAGCTCATGAGAGGGAATTCAGGCCCTCTTACTAGACAAACCACATTAGAAACACCATGGAATATTGATTCCAGGTGCCAGCTCAGCTAGAGTAAGTACTAACTGGAGAGTAAGCAAAGCCTTGCTTCTGGGTGTGGCAGCGAGGACCTGGCAGGGAAGTTGGTGGACACTTTAGGGAAAGCTTTCCCTCAACCAAGTAGGCACTGTTCAATCTACTGTAAGTCTGTGCAGATCTCTGGGGCTGGGATAGATCCTTCTTTTTGCACTTGAATACCAGAATGTCAGGCTCTGCTACATCTGGGCCCCAGGACTCCCTACACCAATGAGCTCAGGAATCTTAGACTTTGGACCTCGAAGAGGAAGTTCCATCTTTCTCTTTCCCATTCTATGGCTTTTTGGACCTAGGCTGGACTGGAAAACTTGACACTCCAGACTCCAACTTACAAATGGCCTATTGTGAGATTCTGTAATCATACAAGCCAATTATCCTATGAAATATCCTCTTGACTATCTTTCTGTGATTTTCTTTTGTTCTGTCTCTTTACAGAACATTATTAGGGCTGCACGGAACTGATCCAGAGTTATGGACCCAGATAGCACAATAGAATTCGACTGTTGAATCCTGTAGAGCCAACAGCAGATAGAGGCTGAGCCTTCATGGGGCAGCTGGTGTGTGAGTGTAACCTGAGCTAGCCAACAGTAGTCTCCTGCCAAGCTCTGTCCCTCCAGAGTTCAGAGTTTTTAGGGGGTGCTCTTAAAAACAAGTCCAAGTTTTCAGAAAAAAATTGGTATTTCTCATGTGACTGTATCTCTAAGCCATAGATACCAGTTCTTTAAACTCCCTGGGTCACTTTGACCTTTGAGCCTGTCACCTTCATCTCTATCTACAGCCTGGCTCCTCTGAAGCACACTCTGTAAGAGGGATGGGTGGATCCATCTGGCATACATCTGTTTAGATAGACTCATAGTGCATTCCTTATTCTAAACCAACAGTTACTATTTCATTTTCAGTATCCATGCCCAAGGCATACAATGGCCTCATTGTACTGCTCACATAGGTACAATTTCCACATTCATAAAGGGTTCAACCTGCAGGGTTCAGGTTGTCCTTATGACTTTTGTGAGGATTTGCAAAATTCTTAGGAAAAACACCATAGTTTATAGACTGTCTTATGTCCTTCATCTTTGTTACACTCTCTGCCATTCACAAGGACATTTTAGATAGTCCTAACTATCACACACAAAGTGATTGCTGGAATGGACTAAGGAGTTCAACACAATGCTGAAGGCGGAAGGCATGCTCTTATCTCTTCCCCCTTCTTCAAGGCTACTTCTCTGCCTTTGCTTTTCATCTCTTCTGAATGGTGTCTGTGCTACCGCATACTTTGAAATGCAGGAGAGCATGGGAAAATAAATCTATTCACCAGATGAAACTCCTACATTATTGACTGCGTGGCACCCTGCCTCAATAAGTCCTGGAGGAAAGCAACAGGAGATCTCTGTCTGTTGTGAACAAGAGCATGTCATTCTGGCCAGGAAGATAGTTCAATCTGACACCTATGTAAAAAGCCAGCACAGCAGTGTGCAGCTGTATTCCCAAGGTTAACAAAGCAGAGACAGGTGATTTGTAGGGTTTGTTAGGTAGTCAGTCTAGTCAATTGGTGAGCTACCTCCAGATTCAATGACAGACTCTGACTCAATAATAAAGGAGTGGACCCAAGAGATGGCTTGGAGTTGGGGGTAGGATGGGCAAATCACTTGCCATGAAGACTGGATGATCCAAATTTGACCCTGGGATAATTAAAAGTAGAAGGAAGGAGCTCACCCCACAAAGTTGTCTACTGACCTTCACACGTGCGCTGTAGTTTCTACATGCTCTGCTATCATATACACACAATAATAATAATAATAATAATAATAATAATAATAATAATAATAATAATTTATAAACTAATAAGTTTGAGACACTATTTAGGAAGACATCTCCATAAAACTTTGGCCCTTCATGTATGGGTGTATCAACACACACACACACACACACACACACACACACACACACACACACGGAGGAACACTCACCCTGGCTATGTTTTTTTCCAGCAGTAAATTGCTGTTTTCTGGCTTCTAAATTGTTATGTAAATCCTCCGTTTTAGATACTAATCAAGAAGACTTGCTCTTGGTCCACTGGCCCATGACTTCCAGTAGTCCATGGACCAGTGGTGTTGGAACTTATTAGAAATGCAGAGTCTTAGTTCCTCCCCTGTTGTACTAAAGGAAATCTTGTTTTAACAAGAACACCAGATAACAAAACTTGATATCTGCAGAAATAACTATCTAAATAAATCCAACAAAACAACAACAAAACTCTCTCTGTTAAGTGTTCCAAAAAGACAAAGTCAACAGGCTATTTTAGACAGCTTGAAAGTGGAAGGAGTGTCAATTCTCAGGCTATTTCTGCAGTTTCTAATACTCTAAAATACCCTGAACTTAGGCTTGGAGAGCTGGCCCCATGGTTAAGAGCACTTGCTACTCTTACAGAGGACATGGGTTCAGTTCCCAGCACCCATGTGATGGCTTATAACCGATCATAACTTCAATTTCAGAGGATCAGATGTACTCTACTGACCTGTGCATGTACGGGGCATGCATGTGGTGCACAGACATGCATGCAGGCAGAACACCTGTATACATATTAAAAAGCAAAACAAAAAACTAAAAGACTGATTCCTTAGTGATCCCAGTGAGAACTAGAAAGCAAGCAAGGGGCACAGTCTGGAGAGAACAAAGCTCATATTTAGTGTGTTCTTAGCATGGGGACAGAGAGTATAGAGAGAACCACAGGTTACATTAGCCCTCATGACCTCACTAAATGCCACCCCAGGGTCAAGAACTCAGAAAGCCTAGAGGTTACAGCTTCATTCCAGTCACATGACATGAATTCAGATTGCTCTTTAAAACGTTATTTTTTTTCTTGGAAATATTTTTGTTCCTTCTCTTTTTAAATTTGGTTTTGCAGAACAGAGAAATGTACCCAAATAAATATATTTGTCTTGAACTACTTGGAAAATGGAAGCAAACATGTTCATTCCGTGTTCTCTCCAGCTTGCTTACATTATTCCCCAGGAGTGAGCATGTCACTAGCTCAGGGCAGCACTCGGGGTTTTCTCATTTGACCTGCGACAGTGACTTCAGCTGCTCCCTCTAGACCAATCATTCTCAACAGGGTGAGACTTCTTTCCCCATACTCCTAGGGATATTGAACAATGATTTGAGATTCTGGAAGTTTCACATCTGAGTATAAGGAGTTGGAACTCATACCTGTACATAAAGACAAAGGGACTTGACAAGGGATTATTGGAGCACATTACAGCTATCAACCAAGAGCTGACCCCAAATGTACAAAGTGGAGAGGTTGAAAAAAATCCTGCCCTAACCACATCCCATAGCCACCATAATGCCTATTCCACAAGGATACCCCCAGTCTACCCTGCCCAAATATACCCACACTTCTCTTTCATTTGGAGATTTACCAATTACATTTATTGAGTGCATTTCTGAATGTGCTTTATTTGGATTTTCCACCAGGTCATCTATGCTTTATACCAGTCTTAGGGGCTATTAATATAATTCAACAGATAAGGAAACTGAGACCCAGAGATAAGGGATAAAGGCAGGATTTGCACACAGGCACACTGTCTGTAAAATTCTCTTAACACAACTCAATTCTGATTAGTAAATATTTGCAAGTGTTCTCAGGGATAGAATTTCCATAACCAGATAGTCTATTGCACCACATCTGAACCCCATGTGAGCATGTGGACAAGGCCTTCCCTCCTCGGTACAGCATGCTCTTTCACAAATGCCACTTTGTCCCTGGAGCCTGGCAGATTATGGGAAGGGGAGGGAAAGAGCTGGTGTTCATTCTGGGAAACAAGGATGTCTGTGTAAGAAAGTCTGCTGCTGTATGAGAGCCCAGTGGTAGCTGACATGGTGGTGCGTTAGTGGTAGAGAAAGCTGCTCACAGTATGGCTAGGAAGAAAATAAGATAAGCAGGTAGGATCCTGTTATCCCTCCAAGGGCATGGCCCCTGGTACCTAACCTCTTTCCTTTAAGCTCCATCTCATAAAGGCTTCATGTATTTCCAAAAGTGCCAAGCTGGAGAATGAGCATTGAAGACTTTAGGGGCATTTCCAGTTCAAACTATAACATCATATATCTGACAATCTCTCCTATAGAAGGAAGCTGAGGAGGAGAAGGAGGAGGAAGGAGGATAAAGAAACAACGGAAGAAAGGGAAGCTAGTCAAGGTGGTATATACCCTTAATACCTGCACTTGGGAAGTAAACTCTGTGATCCAAGGCCAGCCTAGTCTACATAGTGATTTCCAGACAGATAGGACCACATAGTGAGACCTTATCTCAAAAACAGGGCTGTTTGACAATAAAATACTATATTATCTGATTCCTAGTTGTATAATTGGCTTGAATATGGTATCTGAGGCAGGAAAATTGTTTCTTTTAGCCCAAACTTGGCTACATGGCAAGACTGACTCAAAAGAAAAGAACAACAAAAACAAACAAGCAAACACACACAGAGAAAAACCCCCAAAACTCAAACAATAAACACACACCACCTAGTCGTGACACATGAGAATCATGTTCTCTCTCTCTCTCTCTCTCTCTTTCTCTCTCTCTCTCCTCTCTCTCTCTCTCTCTCTCTCTCTCTCTCTCTCTCTCTCTCTCTCTCTCCTCTCTCTCTCTCTTCTCTCCCCCCTTAACTCAGGACATAACTCCAAGCTACTGCTCTAGTGCCATGTATACCATCATGCTTCCTGTCATCATGATAATGGACTAAGCCTTTGAAACTGCAAGCAAGCTTCCAAGGAAATGTTTTCCTTTATAAGAGTTGCCTTAGTTATGGTGTATTTTCACAGCAAGAGAACAGTAGCTAAGACAGTGTATTTCTAGAGGCTCTAAGTACAGGTTGACCCAAATATAGCATCAATGCAAGAAAGTAATATGAAAGCAAAAATCAATTGTTTTTTAAAAGTTTGCATATATGAAAATATTATAATGAGGCCAATATATAACACATATATAATTAATGTGTTAAGAAAGACATTTTAAAAACTTAAACAATAGCAAAAAAAAAGTTTGTAAGACTATTCAATAGTCAACTCTAACAAAAGTTAGTACCTTCTCACAAAACAACCAGAAAAACAACCTACAGCAATGTCTGTACTGAATTTTTCCTTGCCCCCAAATAATATAACTTTTATATAACATTTACATTATTTTAGGCATTATACATAATATATATGTGTGAGGAAGATGTATTCAGCTTCTGTACAAATATAACATTTACATGAAGAACTTGTAAGTAACACCAAACAATTCATTGGTTCACCAAACTAGATTTTGGTGGGGAGGGGAGGCAAGAGCCCATCACCTAAAATAAAAACACAATTATACTATGTGCTATGTAATGATTTGCCATTGATTAAAACATTCTTTTTCCTGGGGAAAAAGTCATTAAGACTCAGTAAATCTGAAAGACTTTGGAAATTCTTGGGGGAGACTCCTTAAGATTCAGGAAGTAACCAACTCAGAGGCCTCAGGAAGTTCCTGAAATCAATCAAATGCAGTAGATCCCACTCTCTCTCAAAGACCATACAAACAATAAGGACTAATGTAAAAATCTATACCAACTGATCTGCCTGAAAACAACACTCTCCAACTTCCTGAAAATTGGGCAGTGAGCTGTAGTGAGATCTAGAGTTCCAGCATTCCTAAGCCATCACCCATGGTGGAATGGGCCTTTAGTGGCACAGATTCCTTTGAGTTGTCCCTGACCATGAAAATAACCTCCATCCATATTCCTGTAAGTAACCCCAAACAAATCATTGATTCATCAAACTGGATTTCAGTAGTAATAATTTGTTCTGTTGTTGGTTCCCAACCTGAGGTAAATAGATACTTGTGTCACTGTCTCCAAAAGAAAAGTATCACATGACACCATGTAGAGAGTCCAAGGAGTTACAGAGCTATTTGTTTTACCACACAAATTCTCTGTATTTCCCATAGTTATAATACCAAACTTTGTAAAAACCTTTGCTTGGGTCATAAAGAATAAAGTTCATTGGTGACTTCAACCTGCACTGAAGGCAAGTCAGAAGTGATTCTCAGAATGATCTACCACAGTCATATGCAGAGGGTTGCTTATTGAGTTATTTACCTTTCTTTCAGTATTTCTCTTTTCCTCTGGAGAGAACTTTCTAGAAAGAAACCCCAGGGATCTTATGTTTGAGGTTTTTGAAGAGATGGTAGATGGGTTCAAGGTATCTCTCCAGAAGTTTGCTTGGGGTTCTTGTGTTTAGCTTAATAGTTGTTCTTTACAAAATCAAACCCTTGAAGTCCCAGAAAGTGGTATAGCTCAATTTTCCTGCTTTGCTTATTATTTTACTTGCTCATTTGCTTTCTAGCTTTTAGAATAGTTTTGTATTTTCAGAAGAACTAAGTAAATAGTACAAATTTTCCATACACCTGTTTTTGTGCAACATTGTTCCCAGGGAGACATGAACAAGCAGACACTCACCTCAAATAGAGAACCAATAACAGACCAAAATCAAGATGCCACCAAAATCCAACCAGGTGAACTGATGTGTTTTCTTGGGATTATTTAAGGAAATATGTATGAGGGGTTCCTTACTTGAGAATAAATGACACAAAGACAGCTGTATTACCAAGTACATCCAAACACAGGTGACAACTCATGAAAGCTGGAATCCCTGAGTTTAAAGTACTTGCAGCATCCTAACAGGATAAAGCATGTCTTTTCCAGGATGGGTCCTTCTCTGCCTCTTTCAGGGAGTTCAGCTGGTCTGTCTTCCAGACAACTTGGTTAGGCTGATTTCCAGAGAGCTTGTCTTGATTGGGAGTGTGTCTCAGCCATTCTTGTTGATTATATAAGTGTGGGGACGGAGGAGCCTAGTGTGTCTGGCCAGTCTTAGAAACTTCTGATACTTCTACATTGTTTAGTTCCAGAATCACAATGAGCCTCCCTTTAGAACATCCTGAGTCTTAACAAGCTGTAGGATGGGCTCTATCAACTTGGAGAAAATTGCTGTACAACACCCACTGTACAGATACCACTATCACTAAATTATAATACAGTATTCTTACTACAGATGGGGAGCTGATGCTGACAGGCTAATTAAGTTACGTACATCGTTTACTTGAATGTCTTTAGTCTTAATCTCTTGCAGTTTTGGTCTAGATCCCATCCAAAATACGTTATATATAATTAACCATGTTTCATTATGCAGATCTTTTTAAAAATGTTTCTTTTAAAAGAAAATTAAATTGATTTTTTGAGATATGAATACTACATTTATATCACTCCCACCCCCTTCCTCTGTGACACCTTCTATGTCTCTTGGGGAAGTAATGCTCCCCTAAGAAGCAGATACTAATAAAAACCCCAGTGACAATCATGGCAGATCTCTCTTTTAGTTGATGGTCAGGGGAGTTGAAGAGACTCCGAAGATAACATAAGCTGTTTCTTTTGCCCTTGGTTACTCCCACGAACTTGAAGGTAAGTCACTATTCCTGAAGACACCCACACACTTTGGACACTTTGGAAGAAGGTCCCCATCCCTTCTCAAATTCATCTCCTCTTCTTTAATGTGTGTGTGTGTGTGTGTGTGTGTGTGTGTGTGTGTGTGTGTGTGTGACAGAGAGAGAGAGAGAGAGAGAGAGAGAGAGAGAGAGAGAGAGAAAGACAGAGAGAGAGAGAATAAAATCCATTCAGTGTCACTATGTGTATTGGTTTAGAACAGACTCCTTGGGGTTGGATAACCTGCCAGGGGACATGTCCCTGGAGAGGATTCATTTTTCCTTTCTCAGAAGTGATTAATTGCCTGTAACTCTGCCTGTACCCCTGAAACTAGGGGTAGGAACTGTGAGGTTTTCCTCATCCATGTTGACATACATTGGCATTGTGTAGTTGACATACATCAACTGCTCTTGACATTGTGTAGGTCTCATTTGTGCAGTTTCTTTGGTGATCCCTTTCCTGTCACATATAGAAGACACTATCTCACAGCAGACATCCGGATCCTCTGGAGCTTACAATCTTTCTGCCTCCTCTTCAATGATGTGGCCCGAGCCACAGGTGTACGGGCTGTGTTGTAGGTGTATCAATTGAGGATGCCACAGTTCATTATTCTATGCATTTCCACTGGTTGTGACTTCTTGAACTGAATAAAGACATTTCTTTTATGAAGGGTGAGGGTTATACTTATCTGTGGGTATTAGGATAAGTATTTAGAATGTAATTTAAAATAATAAAGGTTTAGGAAAGTGGTTTTAGGTCTCCTCTGGGGTCTATGACTTCAGCCGTGGGTAACTGACTATGTTTACAGTAGTATCGGGCATGAATTCCCTCCTACTGAGCCTGATTTAAGTCCAATTAGACAGCTGTTGTCTGTGCCCCCCAAGATACTTGACACTGTTCCACTCCTGGGGATATCTCTCTGTGTTTGTCATTTTTTTTTTTTTTTTGGTTCATTGGCTTTATAGCTGGGTAGGACCACTGATTGCTTTTCTCCCTTGGCTGCTTGCACAACTCCTTAGACACTATGAGAGTCAATCCTCAGGGAGGGATCTTTCAGGTTAGATTTAGCCCATTTCTTCCAAAATATCTCAAGTGTGTGGTGTCTCCAGCAATGGCGACTTACCTTCAAGTTTTCAGAAGGAACCATGGGCAAAAAGAACCAGCCTATGTTATTTTGGGAATCTAACTCCCAAATTAATTAACTACCATGACCATCAACTCAAAAGGAGGACCCCCATCCCTGTCACTGGGATTATTGTTAGCTTGTGCTTCTTAGGGGAGCATTACCTCCCCAAGAGGTATGACTTCATTCAAACTGTGCAATTCTCAACTATGGTAGTTTTTCAGACTTATTTTCTAGAGTCGTTATTTTGTGCCACTGTGACCAAAATATGGACAGAACTAACTTATGGTTGGAAAAGGTCTATTTGGCTCACAGTTTCAGGGGTTTTCAGTCCATATCAGCAGGAGAGACAGTACAGAGCACCCAGTCCACAGTAGCAGTAGCATGTTGATATTTGGCTTAAGCAGTACGTTCTGTCTTTACCCACTGTAAAGCTACTCTGGGAGATAATCACTCTCTGCTGCCCCACATAAGGAATGGAGAGTGAAATTTTGACTCCACAATTCACTTAGAATTCTGCTTCTGTGGTCTCTCTCTTCTCAGCCATTAACTAATTTATCAGTTTTTATTGGTATGGATTTATATTTTTGGATGTTTATAATTCTCAGTAATAAATGTTTATTAAATTTATAGATTTAAAGTTTTTGGCCTCTGCTTCATAATATTACATTACTTTCTTGCTAACTTTATTCTATCTTCAGTTATTCTTTGGGAGTTGAGAGAAAGGGGTGGGGAGAGAGCATGTGCACTTATCCTGCTACCATATGATATTCCAAATTCAGCTGGGACTTTCCTGCTCTAGCCATACAGTAAGAATTATCCAAGAAATTCTGATTCATGATTCCATTTATTGAACAATGGTATTTATAAGCAAACCCTGAGTTCCAATTTTGCTCACTGATGCTGGAATATCATTGCTTTGAGGCCTCTTGATTGACAGAGCAAAGATGCATCTGTATGTATCCACTTACCTGAAAACAGAGCTAAATGTGATCATCTGTATCTATACAGAATAAACGTGTTTTTATTGAGATCTTGTACTTCAATCCATTATCATACAAATCATCATAGTCTACTCTGAATTTTTAGATCTAAATTTAGATTCCAGTGATGAGATATCCGATTCCTACCATCACCATTTATTAACTTAATTGTTTGATTTCAAACATGTACAGCAGTATTCTATCTTTTAATTCACATCCCTATAGAAATAGCATTACCAGTGAGAGTACGAAGCGTATATGAACCTCAGTTTGCATTATTGTATGAATTATATTGATATTATTATATATCATAATTGTTTTATTCGGTGTTTCGGTTACTGTGAAGAGACACCATGACCATGACAACTCTTATAAGGAAAGCATTTAGTTGGCACTGCCTTATAGTTTCAGAGATTTAGTCCATGATCATCAGCATGGCGGGAAGCATGGCATCACCTAGTCAGACATGGTGCTGGAGAAAGAACAACAAATTCTACATCGAGATCTGCAGGCAGCAGGAAGAAAAAGAGCTACAGGTCCTGGCTTGAGTTCTTGAAACCCCAATGCCTCCCCCCCGCCACACACACAATCACACATACATACACACACACACACACACACACACACACACACACACACACATTTCCTCCAACAAGGCTACCTACTCCAATAAGGGCATACCTCTTAATCCCTGTCAAGTAGCTTTACTCCCTAAAGACCAAGCATTCAAATATATGTGCCTTTGGGCATCATTTCCCTTCAAAGCACCATAATAATTATAAATATGTTATAGGAATTATATAAATCCCATCTTCAACTTGATCTCCCAAACTCTACTCATGCATGCTCCCACCATCTCCTTTGGTGAAGTGGTTTTTATACATTTACAAAGACAGTTCATTCTCTTGTCTTACTATTTCTTCTTCCCTCTGAATTGTGTTATTGTTATTTGAGCCTGACTTTGTAGCCCTAGCTGGCCTGTAACTCATAGAAACATGCCTGCCTTTGCCTTTCTAAGTGCTGGGATTAAAAGGTGTGCTCATAATCTGCTTTGAATTTTTGTAATTTTTCTCTGCCCAGATGTTCTCTCCATCAGATGGTGTGCTTGATAGTTTTAAATCAACTTGACACAAGCTATAGTCATCTGAGAGGAGGGAGCCTCAATTTAAAAATGTCTCCATAAGACTGGGCTGTACTTCCTATCTTGGGTTCTAAGAAGAAATTGAGCATCTTTGGAGTTACTCTAGTTGTGGTGGGATAGCCACTAGGCAAAAATTGCCTCTTTTCATCTACAGACAAATTACTGTCCAGAAAAAGACACACTTGCAAAATAGTCAACTGATTATATCTGCCAAGTTAGAGTAATCAGCCCTTAATAATTCTGCATCACTAGATCTGTCAGATGATCCTGGGCCAGAAGGCTGAAGATCAGATGCTCCAGTGTTTTGTAGTATAGGGACTGTCCAGGTGTTCAGTGGTCTCTAAATTGGCTAAGTTTTAGAAGCTATGCTTTGTGCTTCCCATAATTTCAGTTAATTCAGTCATTCTGGATTTCTGACAGGGTTGAAGACTTATAGTCTCATAGCCAATTCCAGTTATTTACTTTGAGAGAAAAGACTTGAGAGGATGGTTTTCAGCTGGCATTCATTCTAAAGTCAAGAAAAAAGCACTGTTCAGAACTAAGTCTTTTAGTTAGAAGAGATGACAGAGGTTCTGGTTAGTCAACAAAATGATGGACTGGGTATTAGGTGTATCTTGTACATTACTGTTACAAATTGGTATAGTTATGCTCTAATTATATTTTGAGAGAAAAGTTCTATTTTAACAGGAAGAGTGATATGTAAGAAGAGCTAAGGTGGAGTAAGGAGAGGAAGAGGAGGAATAAGGAGAGGAGAAGGAGAGGAGGAGCTAGGTGAAGAGAGAGAGAGAGAGAGAGAGAGAGAGAGAGAGAGAGAGAGAAACATGGAGGCAGATGTTCGCGTGTCTCCGGCAGTCAAAGATAGTTGGTATATCTAGGTTGAGTATTGGGTTACACTTCTGATTGTATGGGCATCTTGTTATTGAGCATTACTAAACTTATAAAGCCTTTGATTAACATTTTTTAAAAGTTACTAATAAAAAAAGAAAATTAAAAAAAAAAGACTGGACTGTAGGCAAGACTATTTCGTAGGGCATTTTCTTAGTGATTTATGTGGGAGGGCTCAACTCATTGTGAGTGGTGCTATTTCTGGGCTGGTGGTCCTTGGTTGTTTTTTTTTTTTTTTAAATAAGAAATCAGGCTGAGCAAGCCATGAGGAACCAGCCTGAAAGCAGCACGCCTCTATAGCCTCAGCATGAGCTCCTGCCTCCAGGTTCCTGCCCTGTTTGAGTTCCTGTCCTGATTTCCTTCTATGATAAATGGTGGTATGGAAGTGTAAGCTGAAACTTCCTCCCCAAGTTGCTTTGATCCTGGTGGTTTTTTTGTTTTGTTTTGTTTTGTTTTGTTTTGTTTTGTTTTGTTTTGTTTTGTTTTTTTGGTTTTTTGAGACAGGGTTTCTCTGTGTAGCCCTGGCTGTCCTGGAACTCACTCTGTAGACCAGGCTGGCCTTGAACTCAGAACTCAGAAATCCGCCTGCCTCTGCCTCCCAAGTGCTGGGATTAAAGGCATGGGCCACCACCGCAGGCTTGGTCCTGGTGTTTTATCACAGCAATAGTAGCCTTAACTAGGACAGATGGTATCAACTGAGAACTTTTTAAATATCAAATTAATTCTTACTTGTAATCCAGTTACATAGAAACCTTTCTGTTGAGTGCATACTTTAAAGGTTTAAAAGCCCATGCCAAGTGTCAAAGGGAGATACTTTATTTCTCTATTTTCTGGAAGCGAATGAATGAATAAGTTAACGATTAACAGCTTGTATCAGGAAGCCCTGTCTGGTAACCCACACCTGTCACTTGTCAGTTGGGAGGTGGAGGCAGGAGGATCAGGAGTACAAGGTCATCCTCAGCTAGCCAAAAAACATCTAGGAGGCCTGAGACCCTGTCATAAAAACCAAACCCATCAGAGGTCAGGAAATGAAAAGGGGCTCATGAGAGGTGGAAAAAAAACCTTAAAGAGAGGAGAGGAGAGTAACACAGGTGATTTGAAGGGGGAAGGGGGAATTTTGAGGGAGATGAAAGAGGTGAGCAGGGATAGGGAGCAATGAGACCATGGAGATGGAAGGGTGACGGGAGGAAAGACCAACCAAAATGAAGTACCTATGAAAAAGGGAACCTTGCTACTTTGTAAGCAAACTTAAAAATAGCAATGCCACTAGTGACTTTTAAATCCATAATAAAGTGTTGCTTACAAGAAAAAACAAGCACTTTATATTTGGCCTAGACACAGCGAAGGGGTAACTTGGACTGGAACAGGTAAACAGAAAAATACCTTGCCCCTGTCTTTATCTTGCTTAGAGTAAACAAACCTAATTGTCATCCTAGTTCTCAACCATCAGCACCACCCAGGACCCAGGGACACCCACCTTCCATTCCCTGAGGGGGGACCAGAAGTGCAAAACCTTGTACAAAATCACTTTAACATTTTGGAAACATACTCAAATATACATGTATACACACACACACACACACACACACACACACACACACACACACACACGGATACTTTAACAGAATGTAGAACAAGCTCACAGTGTCTCTCTTTGTGAACTTGGCCCTCACACCACCAAGCTGCAGTCTCTGCAGAAATTCAGGGAAACAAACTAACCCTTGACCATTCTTTCCTCATAAAAATGTTGTTCTTTGCCAACGGCATTTTCACAGATCTTCCTTTTGTGTTAGGATGAATTTACCAGGCAGAAATAGAAAGTGCTTCCTGGCATGTGAGTCTTTGCTTCCTGGAAAAAAGGCAAAGAGAGGCACTTTCCTATCTAACTGCTGATCCCATACTTCATGGGGCCTTTCCCTTTAAGAGCTTGCTTACATCTCATTCCCTTGGGGCAAGACTATCCTTTTGAGGAAACTTGGCAGACATTATTTTTAGAAAAGTGTGGACCAGACAAACTCCCCTATCAGCTGCTGAAACACATGACCCACAGGAGCTGGAGTCTGTGTCCTGTGTTCTGCTATTTCTGCCTGCCCTTGGGAAGACTTTATATTAAAAGATACACAATTGGGCACTAGTGGTTCATATGCCCAAGAGTTTATAAGCCCCAATATAAAAGTTCTTTATAGTAACTCCTGTAATAATTCAGTTGGCTGATTTTATTGGTACCATAATCGCTAGAACATGAAAAAGAAGGAATTTTGTGACTACTGCCAAGCGCACTTAAGACAAGAGCTCTTTTTTCTGGGGATAGAAGTCAGGACCTTGCACATGCTGGGCAAGTGCTCTGCCACTGCTCTATTGCCTAAGTCCCTGGGTTTCTTTCTTAACATTTCCTCCCTACAGCCCCTATTTGTAAGTAGGCAACATTCATTCTAATTCAACATATATAATGTTTTCAGCTTCCAGAAAAAGTTACACAGTTGGTTTATACTCAAATAAAGATTTGCTAACCCTGAGGCAAGACGAGGAACAAGGGCAAGCCATCTTCTAGGTTCCCCAACACTGAGCTGAGTAAAACTTCACAGGAGCTGGAATTTCAGTGTTGGTGTCTAGAACCAAAGGGAGCTTCTTGTCCCTTATTCTCTGTTCCATCAAGGAGGCATGTGACTCGCCAGGTCACAAGAAATCACCGGCCCCTTACCTTTATGGGTGTTATGGAATGACTTATAGCATCCTTATGCAAATACTGATGTCCTAACCCCCAGAACTTCATAATGCAATTGTATCAGGAGATGTATCAGTCCACTTTCTGATGATATAACAAAATATCCAAGACTGAGTAACTTATAAAAAAGAGAGGTTTACTTAGCTCCTAGTTGGGGAAAGGGGTCCTGTGAGAGTCCTTGGCTGCATCACATCACAACAACAGAACAGGAATGGGTATGAGATTGAATGGTGAGCAGGAATCCAGAGAGCCAAGAGGGGTTGTATTATTGCTTTTTTTTAATATCTATTCATTCATGAGATCTACCTAGGAATCCCAGGAGAAGGAATTCCATCAACACTTCCAAGATCAGCAGTTCAAAGTATCCAATCAACTCCAAGCTCCAAGCCATCCTCTAAGGTTACCAAAACAGAGACAATCGAGCTTCTATCACACAAGCCCCAGGAAGAAAAAAAAATCCTATCCAACCAATAGGAGACAAAGTCTCTACAGAGAGATAGCTAAGACAAAATGAGGTCTTACGAATAGACTTTTATCTAACATGACTAGTGTTCTTACAAGTAAAGGAAATTGGTTCAGAGTCACACATGGGAAGTGTGACACAGGTTGATGACAGTCGCCTGCAAGCCAAGGAGAGAGGCCTCCAAGAAACAGAAAGGCCAGCACTTTGATTTTGGACATCTAGTGTCCAGAACCAAGAGAAACACACTTCTGTCATTTAAGTCACTTGAGCTGAGGTGATGTTATAGTGACTCAGCAAATTCACATAGCAACATGTAACGGCTTTCGTTCCCACTGTTAACCCTCACTACCTGTCACTTTGCCCTGTATGACTTGAGACCACCATCGCCTGTGTGCTGCTGTGTGCAGACCCCATGACTCTGCCTGCTTGGGCAGAGCATGGAGAAGAACTCTGTTTTTAGATGCTGTTCAGGTTTCCTTCCTTGTTCTGACTTTACAACTGAAAGTCGTAAGACATTCTCCAAAGCTACCTAAGGTGCTTGCCTCGGTGTATAGCTGTAGGAAGGAGACCTCTGGGACTGAAGCCTGTGTGGGTGCACATGTGTATATCTAGCATGTCTCTGTGTATGTTTGCTTGTGCATGTGAAACATGCTTAGATCTAGGCTATCACCATATTCCCTTACTCAAATGTCAGTTTGTTCCAGAAAGTAAAAGCCAGTTTACACTAACCATAAGATGAGGGGATGTGCAGGGGGCACTGCTGGGAGTTTGGGAAGACGTAGAGAGTAAAAGAAATGGTTTGTAGTTCATTCAAGCCATGAGTTTTGGAGCTCAGACATATTTATCTCTTACCAACTTATTAAATTGTACTCTTTAGACCATGTCTGCTACTTATTGTATTAAATTAAATCTATAAAATTACCTTTTATTTTATTACTTTTAATTTCTTTGTGTATATGAACTGGGTACAGTGGTACACTCCTATAATCCCAGCACTCAGAAGGAAGAGGCAGGTAGATCTCTATGAGGTCAGGTCAGCCTGATGAACACGTGCATGTGATGCCTACTGGACGTCAATATAGAAATCAGGTCTTTTAGAACTGGGCTGCTCAAGGTTGTGAGCTACCCATGCAGGTGCTGAGAACTGACCCTGGGTCCTTTGGAAGAGCAGTGAGTGCTCTTAACTAATGGGACATCTCTTCAGCCCTAATATTTAAGAAAAAAAAACATTTGAAGGGGTTCATATTCAGATTTTAAACACCCTTGGGATATGACAGTGATTGGAAGACTTCAGCCCCACTTTAGAGATAGCTCAGAATCCTTCTCCAGTATGGTGTGAATTGAATGAGTGACTGGTTTCCCTACTTTGGACTATGGAAACTATGGAGTTGGAAGGCAAGGGCTGGCTGTGTGGATGAACACCTACACTGACTCTGCCACCCAGGGTGAGAAAGCAGTGTGGAATGAAGGCACCCAGCAGCCACAGAGGAAGCATCTGACTGCAACAGCTGATTGCTGTAACAGGGATCCCACACCTCAGCTTCAGGCAGGGTAAGGAAACACCCCCTGGTCCAGGCCTTCCTTCTCCCTCCTAGCGTAATCTCAGTTTCTACTTTGGCATGCAGACTTTGATATCATCGGGATGGGTATTTAATGAGGTAATGTCATGGCAAGATCACCTGGAAGGAATCTTGGGAGCAACTGGTAGGGACATGTTCAGAACAAGTCCCAGCTCTTGCATCACTCTTGTGGGTTTGGTGCGTGCTAAAATAGGCGAGAGTAGATGGAACCACTATTTCCCTGTTGTTCAAAGCAATAGAGTTTAAAGATACAGCCAACATTTTTTAAGGATGTCTGAAACCAGAGGCAGAACTATGTACTGTTTTCCTTCCCAATAACCTTGTATTATGGTATAGCATATATGTAGAAATATGTACCAATTATTAAAAAAATAGATCTCATGTTCAAAAACTCACATGTCCAATTGTTTTATTAATCTGCTTGCAGTTACAGTAACAAAATACCTAGTCTGGGAAAGGTGTAATTAAAAAAAAAAAAAAGCAAGTTTGTTTATCTTAGTGTTAAAGGTTGGAAGCCCAGGGTTGATTGAGCGGGCCCATCAGTTTGCCTTTTGGTGAGAGTGCTAGGAAGGTTGGTCTCACAAGGTGGGAGCTGAGCAGAAGAGAACAATCACATGACGTAACAGGAAGTGAGATTCAGAAATAAGCCTTGCTCTTTTCTGACAACTCATTCTAGGGAAAACTGCCATGAGATCAGCATCAACCTTCTCTCCTAAGATAGTATTCAGCAACCAAACCTTCTACTAGACCCCACCTCTTCCTGATTCCATTAGCTCTCACATCACTACCCCATAACCTAGCTCCCAGCATTCCAAAGGAGATAGTATTTCCAGCACTCTGAGAGCTCCCTGCCATCTCCTAGTCTCTGTCTTTTCTTCTGCTATCTAGACTTCCTGAGACAGGAGTACAGTCAAAGGAATCTTGCTTCTGAGTCATGTCGATCTCCTTTGGCTTGAAGGATTCAGCATGTCAACAAACCATGCATTTGGGCACTGTACAGCCCAGACGGCACTAACATAAATACTACTGCCATAAACAAATTAGTATATTTGGATAGATGATGGCACATCAAGAATTCTGTTGAGTATGTTCAAATGTTGAATGAGCTGCTCAGATGCTTGGTTTCAGGAAATTCTATCAAACAATTTCCTAAAATCACTGGAGCGTTGTTCAATTCTACCATTTGTATGAGTTCTTACCGAAGACCTTCATGTTTGCCAGCATTAATTTTCACCAGCTTCTCCATTATAGCCATTCCGTTGTGTGTTATAAAGTCTTTTGAGAAAAAAAGATATTGAGACATTGGAAAAGAAAAGTCTTCATAAATATTTTCTGAACATTATTCACATTTTGTTTTTCTAGTATATATGTATATAGAAAAGTGTGTAAGCCCTAGATAATCAATTGTATACTTACTATTCAAAGATCTCAGAATGTAATTGGGCTTAAGACTCGATTGTGTTGTATAAACAATACCATGATCTTGTTGCAGAAATGGAAATTGGGACAGCAATTTAAGGCAATAACATGAAAATATCTGCTTACATTTCAAATGCCCATTGACTGTGTTTCCCCTTTGAAACTAATAATATAAGAATACCTAAGTTTGCCAGGCGGTGGTGGCGCACGCCTTTAATCCCAGCACTTGGGAGGCAGAGGCAGGCGGATTTCTGAGTTCAAGTCCAGCCTGGTCTACAGAGTGAGTTCCAGGACAGCCAGGGCTACACAGAGAAACCGTGTCTCGAAAAAATCAAAAAAAAAAAAAAAAAAAGATTACCTAAGTTTATGAGTTTTACGCAGTTGTATTAATTAGACTATTATTTATGATAGCAAGAAAAAAAAACCAACATGGTCTGTCAACACGGAAATAGTATAATGCCAATATCATGGTCTACTACACAGCTACTAAAAATAATGATGTAGGGCTGGTATTAAAATTCGTATTATTATTACTAGAAGTAGTGTTTTATTGTATTTTATTTGTGGTTGGGAGGATCTAACTCAGGACCTTGCATATGCTAGGCAAACTTTCCATCGCATGCTGGCTTACAACTCTCAGTAAGTCCTCTTCCAGGGCATCTGACGGCCTCGTTTGACCTCCATGGAGCACGCATGTGGTGTTCATACCTACATGCCAGCAAAACACTCCTGTGCATAAAATAAAATCTTAAAATCTAAAAACATGAGACAAAATGAAAAAAAAATAAATGGCCAAAGAATTCAAATAGATATTTCTCCAAAGAAAATAAATAAATCTCCAATAAACACGTGAAAAGATGTTAATCGTCTTTAGTTCTTAGACAAATCAAAACCACATTGAGCCAGCACTTTGTGTTCCCCAAGAGGGCTGGGCTTAGAAGACCTGTGCTAATGAGTACTGATGAGGATGTAGAAAAGAAACCCAAACAAAGTGATAGAACCACTTCGGAAAGCAGTTTTGAAGTTTCTCCAAAAGTTAAAAATAGAGATGCCGCATGACCTAGCATTTCAAATTCAAAAATACTCTTAAGATAAGGACAAGAGTGCAAAGGTTTATTTTTGAGATACCTTTGGGAAAAATTCCCAAGGAGGCAAGAGGTAGGGTGTGGGGTGAAGAAATAAGGCCCAACAAGAGCCCTTAACCAGGCAATCCCTCACCGAGGCAAGGGGAACAGTCCACTGGGGATCTGTGGGAGACAGGGAGCACATCTCTTGGTTGTTCAAATCAGTGGGCTCGTCTGATGACATGCTTGCTAATTCATTCTCACTGGTCAGGCTGGAGGCCTGCCCTGAAGGAGAGAATGTTCTAGAAGCTCTGGGGGTTTTCTTGGCCTTCTATCCATATCAGTGAACCTAACTAGGTAATTCAGAGTTCACTGCATGGTAATTCTAGATCCTGTGAAGTAGATAATTAAGATCAACCCTCACACAAAGTTTGCAGTCATCCAGCTGAACCATCATTTCAGAGTGTTTATAGGTCAGCCGGCCGGCAGGAGAGGCCCCTAAGAGAGGAGCATGGGAGTGTGAAGAGAAACGGCACAGAGGGGATTTGTATTCGGAACCTGAGCATCGTGTTCTAGTTTCATTTCTGTTGCTGAGACAAACACTTGGACAAAAAACAACTCAAGAGAAGGAAGGGTTCGTTGGCTTAGAATCCATGTACAGTCCATGGATTCTAAGAGAAGTCACGGTAGCAGGAGCTTGAAGCAGCCAGTCACATCACATGCGTAGTCAAGGGCAGAGAGAGAATAAACACATCCTTGCTTGCTCCCTTGCTGGCTTGCTACTCAGCTAGCTTTCTCTACTCTTCTGCATCAGAGCCTAGCCCAGGAAACGGTGCTGCCCACATTCAGGGTGTGTCTTCCCACCTCAATTAATAAACGAAGCACTCCCCCACAGCCATGGCCAGAGACCAACCTGATCTAGATCACTCTCTGTTAACATTCTACTCACTTGATTCTAGATTGTCTCTCTCAAGTTGACAGTTAAAACTAACCAGAACAGATGGAAAGCCATGTATAACCCGAGGAGGCACCTGCCTCTACAGTCCTCACAATTTGTCAGACTGCCTTACGTGATAGACAAAGTGTGTGCAACTACCTCCTTAAGTCGATTGAACAGCGTTAAAAGCAGAAAAAGAGGTATTCAGTGTGGCCATATTGGGAAGAAGGGCAAAGATGACTTTTGACCCCACACTTTCCTCTCTCACGCCCCCACCAAGTCCACCTTCGGGGTCCTGACATGAGGCTTGGGTTTAAGCAGAGAGACAGAGTAATGCATAAGTAGTGGCCCTGGTCAATGTGGTCTTAGCAGCTGTTCAGCACTGCCTGAAATATTTCCCCTGACACCACTTGGTGACTCTGGCTGACACCAAGTTTCTTCCTTTTCAGTTTCCCAGCACAGGAGACTCCTGGGAAATTAAGGTCCTTGGGGATGCCTTGTTTCAATACTCTGAGGATGGAAGGGGGAGACATAAGTCTTTCTTTGGAATATTCTCATTCTTGCCAGGTAGGTTACATCATCTCTGCTTGGACTTAATTCCAAAGCTTCGTTACAGCCTCTCAGACCCTGGTGACTGGACCACTTCTGTCACTGGAGCATTAAACCCCTCTTGAGAAGCAGCACCGACAATCAAGAAGTTGCTTTCTGTGTGCTCAGAGACAGGCTTCTGTCTCAAGCATCTTAGAGAAAAGATAAACTTTCTATGGATGTCTGAGACACTTATTGCTTGAGAACTGTAAGTGGATATGATTGCCTAAGCAAGCTAAAGTAAAAGAGGGGGTGTTTCAAAACATTTTAAAATCACTTATTTATTTCTATGTGTGTGTGCCCACCTAAGTAACATTGGTACAGAGGTGAATTGGTATCAAGCTCTCCTGAAACTGCAGTTACAGCTGGTTTCGAGCTACCTGATGTGGGTGCCGGGAACCTAATTCAAATTCTCTGGAGAAGAGCAGTGAGTGCTCTTAATTCATAAACCTTCAAACTCTTAGTTGAAAAAAAAATTATAGCAGGGTACTGGTGGTCCACGACTTTAATCTCAGCACTTGAGAGGCAGAGGATCTCTAAGTTTGAGGCCAGCCTGGTCTACGGAGAATTTTTTGTGTGTCTGAGGTTAGTGTTGTTTTGCAAACGGTGATAATTACAATGGATAAAAGCAAAATAGATGAAGAGTAAGGCAAAAATAAGTTGGGGATCAGCAACTTCACAACGTGGGCAGTGCGGATAGGAAGTGAGCTGACTCTGGGGAGGTAACGAAAACATCCATTCGACCCATTCATACCCACACCACAGGAAGGGTCTTCCTAAAGGGAACAATGAGAACCAGCTTTAGGTCCAACGGGCACCTTAGCTCTGAGAGCGCAGACTGAGATGGGTGTGCTCTGTAAAGGAGAGATTGAAGGACTGGCGGTGTGGTCTGAATTCCTTGTCTACACAATTGCTTGGGCAACTGAGTCGCAAACAGGATGTAAGGGTCTGGACAAAGAGAGGACAGGATAACAACAGGAACTTAATCTCTACCTTGCTTTATGCTTGAGAGTGATCATCACAGGAGTGGTAATAGTGGAAGGACTCTGACAGACCCCCAGAGCAGCAATTCTGAGAGTCTACGGCCTATTGGCATTTGGCGGCTCTGGCCTGTGATCTTAGCCAAAGAAAGTGAGAGGCTAACTTTAGAAGGTGGGCATGTAAGATGTTCTCATTAAGTAGTCTGAAGTGGGCAGTGGCCCTTGATGAGCTGCTCTGAGCTGGGCACCTGTTCCCTTTTTCTCTATCACCAAAGGCCTTCAGGGCAGGAATAGATGCTCTGGCAACTACTGGGCCTCGCACCCTTGTCCTGACCCCACCCCCCAACTCCCACACAAGGAGGAGCGGAGTCAGCTGCTGCCAATAGTAACTGTCTCTCAAATGTGTTTCAGTGAACTTCGTTCCTCTTGGACAACCACATTCAGTCGTGTGATTCTCTAGTGGACACTGGGACAGAAGAGAGGAAAACCTGCCTTAACTGCCCTGCACAGGGCACCTATCCAGTGAACTCTGGAAGCCATTGGATGGAATTGTATCCAGCCTTTTACTTATTTTTTTAAATTTTGATTATATTTATTTACTTATGGGGTATATGAGGCACCTGCCACCGTGCCTGACAACCTGAATTTTACCCACATAGTAGTAGGAGAGAACAGACTCTCATAAGTTGTCTTCTGACCTAAATTTAAAACAAGAAAGAATATTGGGGGGGGTATAAAATGGAATACCTGCCATGAACATGAACATGACATCAGTGTGAAGATGAACCTACCCAACTGTTACCACTGTTTACTGGCCGTATAGAAACTCTAGCTTTCTGGTTCTTTGCTGCAAAAGGAAGTCTGGTTTCTGAAAATCAAGTCTTGAAGAGTCTGACACTCTGTGGGGTCTGCAGTCCCACTTTCTCTTCGCTGACACATGGAAGCCAGACGCTGAATCATTTCAAAGGCCCACAAGCGAGTCCAGTCGGTCCAGGATCCAAAGAACAGTGTAACAACTTCCTGGTAATAAATCACTAGGCATCAGCAAATTGGTCTAAGGAGATAATGAGATACTGCATTTCCTCCTTCCTTGTTAGAATTTACTCAAACAGGAACTTCACCAATCACTTTTCTTGCCATACCATCAATGATTTTAGTACCCTCCCAGCGACTTCAAACACTTCCCTGAAATTTTAATGAATGAACAACCCTTGCAAGACAAATGTTCAGGGAGGAAACCAAGGTTTTAGCTAGAAAAGTGGGTGAAAATATGCTTGGCAGTGAGTCAGAAGTGACAGTCAGCATAACAAGTCGAAGATTCTTAATCCCACCTGTTTTCATTTATGCAAAGGCTGTCTTTACTTCCAAATAATACAGTGGATAATTTTTAGTGAGACAATTATGCAATCACTCAGTAATGTTATTTGTGCACCTAAAAGATTCCCTAAAAAGTTTCTGCCTCAGAAGATGTGGATAAGGGCTAACGTGATGGTTCGGCAGTTTAGAGCGCTGGCTGCTTTTCCAGAGGACTGGGGTTCGGTTCCCAGCACCCATAAGTCAACTCACAACTATCTTGTTGCTTCAACTCGAAGGAACCCAACATCCTCTCTGGCCTTTTCAGGCACCCACATTCGTGTGCAGATACCAGAACACATACATATACACAAAGAAAAGTAAATGTTTTAAAGATTATTTTATTCTTATGTATTAAATGCTTTGCCTGTATGTGTATCTGGGCACCAAATGTGGTGGATAGCTTTTTAAAAGACTGTGGTGAGGGCTGGAAGGTTGACTCAACTGTTACGAGTATTTGCTGGTTTTCCAGAGGGCTAGGCTTCATTCCTAATACCTACACGGCAGTTCACAACTGTCTGTAGCTATTGTCCCAGGATATCTGGGATATGACACTCTCTTCTGACCTCTTTGGGATCCAGTCATGCCCATGTCGCAAAAGGGACATATATGCAGATAAAACACTCATGCACCTAACATAGTAAAATAAATAAGTCTAAAATACCTTTAAAGATACTGTGATCATAGCGAGTGTATCATAAATCCAAGTTATTTTTGATCTATTAAATGAGTTGACAATTGGGTCCCCTATGTAAGGATGATAGCTCTTGGCTACAATCTTCTATCTCTCCCTTCAGTCTCCCTCTCCTCTCTCCTTTTCTTCCTTCGGGGTTATAAACTGAAGCAATCATTCGCTACATTCTTTCGTATTTGTCCTAAATAGATGTGGTAAGATATTGTCTCAAACCTGCTGTTTAAAAACTTACCGTTTTCTGTGTATAAGTGTTTTACCTGAATGTACATTTGCACATCACTTTTCTACAGTGTCTGCAGAGGTCAAAAGAAGGCATTGGATTTCCGTAATAGAGTTATAGATGGTTGTGAGCCCTCATCTGGTTGCTGAGAATAGAACCTAGATTCTCTGGAAGAGGAGACAGTGCTCTTAACAACTGAGCTGTCTTCTCAGCCCCTATACTCATTATTTTTACTTTCTGTTCTATATGTTTGTTATAATTTTTGAAAAAAGTACAACAAACTGGAGCAAAAAAAGTCCCCAGTATACAGTGGCATTTTTTTGTGTCTAAAACAAAACAACTCATTCTGTCCACTGAGATCATAGAACCTCTTGATTACTTTTGGACAAATTCTACCATCGGTGTTATGCAAGTCCCCATCTTTGCAGGCCTGAGGGTGAATAACCCGTAGCAGACACTATTGGCATGCTGCCCACGTTTTCTTGGATGCATCTCCCTGTGTTTATGTGGCACCGCAACCCTTTCCTTCCTTAGGGTATATTTCCCTCTAATAGTCTGATCTGCCATTCTTGTTTGAGATGTGTTCTCTAATTACTGGAACCATTTTGCACAAATGGAACTTCAAATTGCTGGCAATTACTCTCCTCCAGTGGTTGTTGGATGCTAGACTCCCAGCTTCCTGCCGGTACCTGGAACAAGTCTGGGGTCTAGCATATACTAGAGGTGCCTGCAGGGTCAGATAAAAGCTACCCTCTGCAGGACTTTCCTACATCTTACATGTGGGACTTCCTCCCTCTCCCTGTGTGTTTCCTGTTCTTAGTGCTTCCTTAAGAGACCACTTTCACTTAATCTTAAGGGTTCTTTAGGAGAACCCAAACTAACATATGACCCCAAACTCTAATCTATCATCTCCATCTTGGGCTTCATAAACACCGCATCATTAACGTAATTTGATGGAGTCTGGGGTGGGGGTGGGGTGAGTGGGTTTTTGGTTATTAATGCTTTTTCTCCAAAGTCTTTGACTCTTATAATAACTTATCCATGTTCTAGCTCTTTATACTCTATCGAATACATCTAGAAACCATTAGCTTAATGTCAGCATTAAAATGTATACACTTACATTGTAGATTGCACGGAACTTCAAAATCACCTTTAACGCAGAAAGTTGGAACCATAAACAACTTCCTAGTTGAGAATGGGGTGGAGAAGCATGAATGCAAATCCTCCCGATCAAGGCTTTACAGCTACTGTGTATTCACCATGAGCTGTCATGTGGGTGCTGGAAATTGAACCCAGGATCTCTGGAAGAGCAACCAGTACTCTTAACTACCAAACCATCACTTCAACCCCATAGTCTCCTGTGTTTTGAGGCTTGGGATTTAAGTCTTAAAAGACCTTATTTTTCTTGGAAACAAATTCTTAATTTTTTGAGATCTTACCAGGCAGGGATACAGCAGGAGTAACTCATTGGTAGACAATCTGCAACCAGTCTTTTCAGTCCATCTTGCGTGTCTGGTACACATAAACTTCCTTATTGACCTATTTCCTGTGGTACAGGGAAGATTTCATCAAAGGAAGTACATGTCATAATTACACCATGATTCAATTGTTTAAAGTTCCTATTATGGCCAATTAATTATAATGAGAAACAGGGCTCTCTACTTCTCCCTGATGGTATGCTTTGGAAAATGGCAGGCAGCACGTCCCAGTTTTGAGAGGATGTTTGTAACAGGAAGTTTCATAAGAAGAATTTGACAAAGCCCTTGTGTGTATTATGCTCTCAGCTGTATTTGCAATATCATTTCCTATTGTTGATTATCCTGTAATTCTGGTCACGCTGCAAGGCTGGTACTGGTGATGTGTTTATTTACAGGGGAGGTAGTTTGGGTGGAGAAGAGGGGGGCACAGCTAAGAGGTTATTTCTGGTGTGGTCAAAAAACAAATTAGAGGCTGGGGAGATGGTTCAGTGGGTAAAAGTGTATTCCTTCAGAGGATTCAAGTTAGCCTGCTTCCCAGCTCCTATGATGGGAGGGGACTCACAAACCACATATCATTTCAACTCCAGGGGGATCTAATATCTCTGTTCTCCACAGACACCTGCACTCACATGAATAGACCCATACACAGACTCATAATTTAAAATGAAATACAGTTTTTAAAAGACAGGTTAGCCTGAGTGCAATTATCTTTATTTCCTTTTTTTGTTGGATGATTAGAGAGAAGTTTAATGATTTAGGAAATAAACATACTAAAGTAATATGAAGTAAATTGGGCCATTAAAAACCAAAATGAGGGGTGAGGGATATAACTCTGACAGTAGAGTGCTTGCCTACCATGCCTGAGTTCCTGGGGTCAATCTGAAGCAGAATGTGACCAGGACATGATGGTACATAGCAGCGATATTAGCAGATGGATTAGAAGTTCCAGATCATCTTTGCCTCCATAGCAAATCCAAGGCCAGCCTGGGATATATATGTATGTGTATGTGTGTGTGTGTGTGTGTGTGTGTGTGTGTGTGTGTGTGTGTATGTGTATGTGTATGTGTATGTGTATGTGTATGTGTATGTATGTATTGCCTTGTCTTAGTAAACAAACATCTCAGCTGATGAGATGGTTCATCAGGTAAATGTGCCTGCCATCAAGCCTGATCCAAGCCTGACCCAATCCCAGAGATACACAGTGGAAGAAGAGCCCCCACTTTCACAAGTGGTCCTTTTTCCTCCACACATGCAGTGCAGAGCCCCCTTCACTCACACACATAAGCAAGCAAGCAACAAATAAAGCCAACAGTATCTAAAAATACCAACATGGGGTTTAGAGGAGAAGGTCTTTATCCCACAGCTCTGTCCCATCTGCATCAGAAGTTCTGGGGAGTCCCAGTTCTCTATCAAATGTGTCCTGTGACATAGAAGAAAGAGAAGAAATGGTGGCCTCAGAAAGATCAATTTTTAATCTAGGTTTCATCCACTAATGTGTAGCCTTGATCTAGATAAGGCTCTCCAAGCCTCAGTTTCCTGCTCAGCAAACCATCCTAACTTCATAGAGTCGTTTATGAAGCTTAAATTAGATCAAGTTTGAACAGCAACTCTGTTACTACTGACAGAGCCTTCTGTTGCTTAATGCTCCTGCCTCCATTCATCCAGCCATCTCTTCCTTATTTCTATGTTAGTTTGTGCAATGTTTCCTGAATTCCGTTTGATCTGATAAGTTCTCCTTTCTCCCTCTCATGTATTTGTCTCCTCTCCTTCCTTAAACCCTCTAAAAACCCAATCCTTCATTAAGCCCTACCAACTACTTAGAAAATGCATCTTGCTTATCAGTTTTCATTTAAACTCATAAATCAGTTTCCATGACTCACATGATATCGAGTATGCATTTATTTCTTCCTACATCATTTGATTTACATACTGGCCCAATGTTTTCTTTTTTCTTTATGACTACCTCTGCTGGTATCAGAATTGAAATTTTACACATTTTTAGAATTTCATATTTTGCCTTATTATATATTAGCTCAGTGGGGTATTACGATATCCTGTGATGTCTGCAGGAAAGATAACATCATTTCCTATTTCTATAAATACAAAACAGGCTCAGTGGAGTAGGTGACTTGCCTATCAGGATAACAGCACTGGTTTCGGTGAATCATGTACCTTAATCAATTTTGATCCAACACGTACACATGACCTTCAAGAGCTCCATCTTGCCCTGCTGTAAATGATCCTAATTCCAACAATGAAGTTGTCAAGTACCAAGCCCCAGTAATCTGGGTCTTCATGTGCCTGCACCACTTTTACAGACTACTCCATAGAGCCTATTTTAATCCAATAATACAATATAACACAATATAATACAATATAAAACCCACTTTTTAATAAACTGAAATTCTTTAAGTATAGAAGAATTGGGAAAAAAATGCTTTTGGCATTCCAATAAATTAGAGTTACCAGGAGTTATACTTAGATCCTGGTGGTAAGTTGAGATCTTCAGCAAAGCATTAGACTTTGGCTTAAAGGACTGGCAAATTCTTTGACCAAACAGGTTCAACCATCCCTGATTATAATTCATGAGTTGGAGAGACTGCTTACTTTTACTGTAGTCAAACCTGTTTATTCCTTATCTCATAAACAGTAGCAGTATTAGATCACACCGATCCTTGTTCTCTGTGGCTCAGTTTCTATACCGCTCAGATTCTGTACTATGTCTCTAAAAGCCCAAAATTGCAGTGCTCTGATAATTCTCTAACTATATTTGGATTCTAGAAAAGACTGCATGTGAAGGCAGTTAGATGCTCGAGGACAAATCTGTGGAACCTTGACGAGCCTCTTTGTTTCAGGTGGCCCCACTGTCAATTTGATGAACCTAGTCATGAGACAAGAGAAGACAAGTAGAACATTGGAAAATACATTCGGTTTTTGAAGGATTTATGACTGTTTGTGCTGGCATCAGAAGTAAGTCTTGATTCCCTTCTGAGGCAGGTTTTGACTCATGTCTCTGTTATCTATTTTAATGGCTGTGAACCTCTCTTAAACCAAACATGTTTTTAAATATTTTTATTTTTTGAAATTATAATATAATTATATCATTTACCCATCATTCTCTTTCCTTTTCCCAGCCCTTCCCATGTATCACCCATGTTCTCTCAAATTTGTGGTCTTTTTTCTTTAATTGTTGTTTTACACACACACACACACACACACACACACACCTAAATATTTAAGTGTAACCTGCTCAGTCCATATAAGTTTACCTGTATATGTATATATGATTGCAAGATTTCAGAGTTTGGTACTTAACCCTTGGTTCTTAACCAATCAGGGACTCTTTCTTAAGAAAGACCATTTCTCCCACTCTCAGCATTCCTTAGTTACCTGTAGTTCTTTGGTGAGGGTTGTCGCCTCTGAGCTTTCTTCTTTCCATGTGAACATCTGCTGGTGTTGTCATTGTTCAGGTCTTGTTTAGGCGGAGATGATCATGAGGCTTAATAGGCATAGATTCCCTGACACTTCTAGGAAACACAATCACACAACAAATATAGTTTCTCTGCCTCTTACAATCTTTTTACCCCTCCCTCCTACCTCCACCATGACCCCTGAGCCTTAGATGTAGGAGTTGTGTTGTAGGTGTATCCACTGGGACTGAACATCATAGAATCTCTCTAGTTTTCTGCATTTTGATTGGTTGTAGTTTTCAGTAATGCTTTCTTTCTATTGCAAAGAGAAGTGATCTTGATGAAGGGATGAGGACTACACTTATCTGTGGATATAAGGACAAACATTTAGAATTTAGTTGGGAACTATGCTTGCTTAGTAAAGTGTCAGTTGTAGGTTTTCCTTGAAGATTCATGATGTCTCTATGCCTAAGTAACTGGCTAGGTTTCTAGAACCACACGTGACTTCTCTCTTGTTGAAAAGGCCTTAAGTTCAATTAGAGAGCTGTTGGTTGCCACTAAGATATATGTGCTATGCTGATCGTTGGAGTGTTCTTAGACAGTCATGGGGCTGTTGGTTGTTCACATTTCTTAGAAGCCTGAATGGTGTCTTCTGGTACCATGTTAGCTAGTCCTCGGGGAAGAGACTTTCAGATCAGATCTAAGTCAGTTCCTCTGGGTCCTGTTTCCAAAGTGCATGGGATATGCAGCAATGGAAACCTACCTTTCCCCTCTAGGAGGCAACCAAGGGGAATAGCAATAACTGATAATGTTTTGGAAGTCTCTTGGACAACCTAGACAAACAACTCCAAAGAGGCCTTCTCTTGCCTGATGGTATGTTTTTTGTTAGATTGCCCATGGCTCTTGTCAGCGTTGTCAGCATAGGTGGGAATGTTTCATTTAAAGTATATATGTATATGATGTATATGTATATGATGTATATGTATACACAGACTTCTATATATTATATGTACTTGTAGGTGGATAGATATATTATAATGTCGTATTACTGTTTTTAGCCATCCTTAGTTACATGTTATTCTACCCTCCTTCCTCCTTCTGTATTCATCTCCCTCCTCTTCCCTAATTAAAGCTGTACCCCAATTTTTCTCACTTCCCCCCTCAGGTCACTTGTCCCCTGTTATTCTCCTTTCTGTTCCCCATTCCCCCCTCTATGATCTCCTTCTATGTTCCTGGTTTCTTCAGTTACTCCAGGTTATATAACCACATCTGAAGTACTGGAGTTAGGAACCACTGACACTGATAAGGGGGAACATAGAATGTTTATCTTTCCAGGTCTGGGTTACTTCCCTCAATATGATTTTTTTATAACTATTCATTTACACAGGTAGATGCTGATGAAGGAGACTTAGCTCATCTTTAGCAATTTAAGTATACTTGTGACATTTTGTTTTATTACCAAATAAAGCTTTAGATGGTTAACATAATACAGGAATTATAGGGAATAGTATCTCTTAACTCGTTGGACTATATTTAAGACAACCTCATTTACATGAATGAGGACTTGGAATTGAACTTTCAACCTATCAGTATATAGTGCAAGTTTACATTGTGTTAACCCATGAGGAGAAACAAGATGTAAATAAGGGCTTGATTGAAGAGTACATGAGTTTGGCTCCCAAAATATCAAATTATTAAAGATATCTTAAAGCACTAAATGGAATATAACTAATTAATAGATGAGACAATTCATCCTATTTCTATCAGAAAGAAATTGCCAATGTGAACCCAAGTCATTGAGAAATTAGTACCCTACAAAGGCATGCAAAATGCTGTCTTTTGGGTTATCAATGTATCAAGTGTCATAAATGACAACAAAGAGAGTTTATACCCTAAGCCAAGAAGTTAGTTGTTTGTTTCAGTTCTAGATTGCAATAAAAAATAAGCATCTAGCCGGGCAGTGGTGGTGCACGCCTTTAATCCCAGCACTTGGGAGGCAGAGGCAGGCGGATTTCTGAGGCCAGCCTGGTATACAGACAACCTCAGGACAGCCAGGACTACACAGAAAAACCCTGTCTCAAAAAAACCAAAACCAAAAAAAAAAAAAAATTACTCAAGCATCTTAGAATCCAGTAGCTTACAACCAGCAACTGTGGTTATATAACCTGGCTTGGATCATCTGTGTGATCTGTTCCCCATGATGCTGACTGGAACTCTTGCCATCTCTATGGACACTTGTCTGAGTTGGCTGTCTACTGTGGAGAACCCACATGGCTGGCATTTGATGTCGATTGTTAGCTGAGAGCTAACGTAGTGTCATAGATTAGGTGGTCTCATTCTCCATATGAGCTGAACTCCTCACACAGGTACCTGTGCTCTAGGAAAAAGGAAGCAAAAGCTGCACAGCCCTTTAACATGTCAAAAGTCTCAGGTCATCGACAATCCTGCAAAAGCAGTCCAGATATTAGAGAAGAAGTAAACAGCATCTTTTCATAGCAGAGAAATATGTAGAAAGGGTAGGGAGGCAAATTTTTTTTATAATGGTGAGCATTATGGAAGGAAAGTGTGACAGTGATCATTGGAGACTGCTACACAGAGCTCATGCATATCCTCAAAACACAGAGAACTAATTTAAAACCTTTCATGGTGACAACCCTGCTATGCTCATTGCTGGCAGCCTCTTGCCTTTGCCTTCTTCCAAACTGAGTTTCCTTGTAATCTAAACCTACCACTTCTAAGTACAGTCAAACTTGGGATGCCTGCATCTCTTATGGAATCAACAGACTTCTGCTATGGACTTGTCTCCCAAGCTCGAACCTCATCTCCTGCTCTCCTAGATCATAGGGCATCTTTTTTGTGTAACAAGTTCTCTTCCATCTCTATTCAGGACTGATGCTCAGCTCCCTCTAAGGGACTTCAGGAACATCTAGTTCTAGCTTGCCCGTGTAGAATTTGACCTGCTTCTCTTAACACCCTGCTTCTAACCCTGATAGAACATAGAATGGAAGAATAGCCACCCAAGGGCTTAAGAAATTAAACAAATACTGACTTAGCCAAGGACTTAAGCTCATGATGTTTGCAGAACAGAGGGAGAAAGAAGAAAGATTTTGAAGAAAGGTAGGGTACGTGAGAAAATTCATGTGTGGGACTAGGTGCTGACAGCCAGGCAGAGTTCAGATTTGATGTGATATGTAGTGGTATGACACTGCACATTCTTGATATGAGGTGTGGCTTGGAGAAATGATATCTAAGCAAGATTAGTAAAGAGATGGAATGTAGGGCAGAGTGGAGAAACTAAAACCCAAGAGGCCAGTGGGCTGGGGGGGAGGGGGGCACTGATGAGTACCAGCATGAGAGAAGCTACAGTGGAAATGTTGGATATATTGCCTTGAAGAGAACAAAATTTCCGAGTGACACTTTATTATTCAGTTACTTGTTTACTTTTGAGGCAGAATCTCCCTTTGTATCCCAGGCCTCACAGAACTCACTATGCAAACCAGTCTGGCTTTGAACTTACAAAGGACCACTAGCTTCTGTTCCCTGAGTGCTGGAACTAAAGGCATAGGCTACCACAGCTAGTGGCAGTGATTTCTTGGACATGGGGAATTCTAATGATCACCAGAAAGTAGACTATTATGATCACCAGTGCTAGATGGTGGTAGAGTCTAGAGGACGAGTCAGGATGATTGACAGCAGTATGCAAAAAGTCATGGACCAGGAAAGACTCAGGGAAGAAGTTGGCTAATCAGCTTACTCACCTAGGATGGCAGATACTGGCATAAAGAGTGATGACTCAGGACAAATGAAGGCCGAGGAGCTGGGTTTTCATGGCTGTTTTAATTGAGGAGAAAAGGAGACAGAATGTAGTAGCAATGACTCATCTGAACCTTGACAACTGTTGGAGATATCAGCAGAAAGATGGGCATGAAGAGGGACACATAAGACCTCTATCATCCTACACAAACTGTCTGTCCTGGTTACTAGGTCTGAGGGTTCCCCGGAGGACCATTCATATCACTTTGCTTCAGACAAATTTGAAGCCAAGGATCCCAGTCATCTGTTACAGGTAGAGGAATAGGTTGAGAACCTCAATCATCCTTCAGGCAAACAGCTGGATCCACCAGACCCTGAGCTGCAAAGTGGCACTGCACTGGCTCATGCTACTTCCCTGCCACGTCACAAAGCCTTCCTCCTCATCCTCAGGCTGTCTCTGGAGGAATGAGGCCCTTCCTCCTCCTCTTTCTTTTCTATTTAAAGCTTGGCACACAAATGCTGCTATCATTTGTCTCTTTCCTTTGTAATGGGATTTAGCTTTTGCCTCTCTCAATCAATGACTAGTATCTAAAAGTCTCCATCATTCTCGAGTTTTTAATCAAGTAGAAGGCTTCCTCCTTTCTGCTTCAGTGCATGCACTCTGAGAGAAATAAGAAATATTCTCTTATATAATCAGTGCAATTATGACCTACCTCTTTCCATTACTAAATATATTTTTGAATCACACATGTACAATAAAATTTGATTTCCAAATTGTAACACTAAAGATAAAACAGACTATTTTTCTGTCTCTGTTCTGACTCCCACTATCCTTCCAAAGCACATTATTGTAGTGTTTGTTTTCTGTCTTTTCAAGTTTGTTTGTTTGCTTGTTTTTCAAGACAAAGTTTCACTGTGTATCCCTGGCTGTCCTGGAACTTGCTCTGTAGACCAGCCTAGCCTTGAACTTGAAGATCTGCCTGTCTCTGCCTCCAGAATGCTGGGATTAAAGACATGCACTACTGCCAGGCTCAAATGCATATACTTTAAAGGATATATTTATATAGGAAATATATAATTATGCACATATATACCTAATTGAAAACTGCTAACATTTTAAAGCAGTAAACAGAAACTACTGATACCTTCAGAATGAATGGCTGTAAATATGTTAAACCAAACGAAAGAAGCCAGACTTAAAAGATCATATATTATACAATTTGACTCATAATATTTTGCAAAAGAAGAAACTGTAAGAATAGAAACATGTCAATCAGGCAGTGGTGGCCCATGCCTTTAGTCCCAACAGTTGAAAGGCAGAGGCAGAGGGATATCTGAGTTTGACGATATCCTGGTCTACAAAGGAAGTTCCAGGACAGCCAAGGTTACACAGAGAAAGCCTATCTCAAAAACTCTGAAGGAAAGAAGGAAAGAAGGAAAAAATGAAAGAAAGAAAGAGAGAGAAAGGTGCTAAGGGCCAACTGTTGCTCTTTGTTTTTTGTTTTTTTTTCTTTTTTTTGTCAACCATTTATTTAGCTCGATCTCTGCTACTATGTAGTTATCCTAGTTCATTCTTTTTTTTTAATTGCTATGCAATTCTTCCATCATACACTTTTTGCATTTTTTTATTTATTTAGTCCTGACACTCATGATTCTTCAGATTTGTTTCCAGTTCTCTGCTAATAAAAAGACAAAACAATAAATAGCATTGTGTACATCTGAGACAGTGACTGCATAGTGGACATATAGACATGGTGATGGGAGAATTAACATGAGTTATTATTTCCTACTGCACTTAAAGCTCTGAACAACATATGCTGAGCTTTGCTTCTGCAATCTCAATTACTTTCTACCTCAGATAACACCCCCTTAACTTAGAAAGAGATAGTTACAAACCAGCAGTTTTGACCTCAGTGTCTCTGCTTCTATAAACATGCTTGCTCTGAACCTTAGCTGTGCGACACAAAGTTCAAACTCTTAGTCCACCAGTAAGAGGTCAAAACTATGCAGTTTAGCCTATAAATGTTGAAACCCAAAACAAAAGAATTGAATTTGGGCCCAGTCTCTCTCCCCAGAATTCTAGCTTTCTGGATCTGCTGACTGGGCCTGACAGCAACAATTCTCCAACTTTCCAAGTGCATGTTTGGTTTCTTGAAGGTCTGTTATCTCCAACAGTTGCAGTGTTAGAAGGTGAAGTACGAATTGTGGGCTTCATATATGCTATCAGACTGGCCTCCACAGTGGTCAAACACATTTGCCCTTTCTCTAAAATACTAACTCTCTCTATCGTCAAGCCAACAGATGTTTACTCATCTGATTCTGCTGTTAGAGGCTAACATACCGTAAGATTATACTTTCCTTTATTTTTAGCTAAAATGTTATAGTGCAAGTTAAGCACAGCCAGAGTCATACCTGCCTACCATTTTAACTTTGAAATATACCCACAATGAATTAAATATACCCACAATGTTATTTCTGTTTTGCCTTCTTAAATTATGTTCTTAAACTGAGCGTGCTCAGAATGCAGTACTTAACTGGTCATTCTCAGGAACTGTCTTCCCCCTTAAATGAATATGTATAGGTTGCTGAATAGAAACCCCATGCTTTCTTTGTGGAGGGCTCTGCTGGGTTCTTCCTCTCTCCACGCACCACAAGGCAATCCACTCTATTCACTTACACTACTAACAAAGTTTTGCTTTGTTTGAGAAAGGGCATCATAAAACTGGAGCCTTAAACTGGTTCTACCTCCTGTGCTGGGATTACAGGTCTGTGCCACCAGACCCAGCAAACATGGGCTGCATTGGCCTTTGCTTGAAAATGGGATGGAATGCATACTCAGATGGATCTCAGTGCCATAGTGTTGGAAGAGGTTCCAGTGTTTTGCCTGTTGACTGCATGGGAATGAACTTACTTATCAGGAAAAGAGCCAAATATTATGGGTGAGAAAGGCTGAAGAGAACCACAAAGAACTGATCAAAGACATGAAAGAAAAGCAGAGGCAAAAAAGTCATGTTGTCTTAGTGGCTCTTCAATTGCTATGATAAAACACCACAGCCAACCAACTTATAAAAGAAAATATTTAATTCAGCATACAGTTACAGAGAGCTAGAGTCCATGGTAGTGGAACGAAGGGGTAGATGAGACTTCTATCTTGGTCCACCAGCATGATGGGGGGAGAGAGGGAAAGAAAGAGAGGGGAAGAAAGAGGGAGGGAGGGAAGAGGAGAGGAGGAAGGATGGGGGGGAGAGACCCCAGTGACACACTTCTTAATCCTTCTTAAACAGTTCCACCAACTAGGGACCAAGTATTCGAACACATATGTGGGACATCTCATTCAAACTACCACATCATGGCAAGATCCCATATGATGTTTGGAAGCAAATGGGTTTCTGGGAGAGCAAAGATGTGTTTACACCAACTTAGTCTATTATATAGTGGAGTTTGTACTAACTGCTCTGCACACACATTTTATTTAATCTTTGTGATTAACTTCAAGAGTTATCTACGCCGGGCGGTGGTGGCGCACGCCTTTAATCCCAGCACTTGGGAGGCAGAGGTAGGTGGATTTCTGAGTTCGAGGCCAGCCTGGTCTACAGAGTGAGTGCCAGGACAGCCAAGGCTATACGGAGAAACCCTGTCTCGGGGGAAAAAAAAAAAGAGTTATCTACATGCTCATAATTGGAGGGCATATTCTACATGGCTTCCTAGATTTCTCCTGGGCAATTAAGCTTCAGTTGCCACAGCTACACACTTGCAGGCTTCTCCTTTCCCAACCTTACTTCCTTACCCCTTGCTATTAGTTTCCCAGCTTTGCCTTCTAATGCACTGTTTGCACTTTCATCCTTGGGTTAAGATCAGAGCTCAGAGCTACTACACTGTAGCTGTGGTCAGCAGACACAGATACATAGTCGTCCCAGGTCTTTCATGGGTATGTTTGTTTTAGCAGATGCTGAGGTGGATGCTCAGAGCAGCAGATTGCTGCAGGACTTTCCTGGATTTGAGAGTCTCCAGTCAGGTACAGCTAATGGAAGGATGGTCTGCCAGAGGAGAAAGACGCTCATCACTATGCACACGGGATGCTCTCCAACCATTGACTGATGTCCCACAAGTCAGCAAGGCAGCCAGGAACCAGGACCACAGAACCCATTACCCTAGGAAGAACTGGAGGACACCCTCCCCAGAACCTGACATCTTTTCTACCATATAACTCACTTGGCCCTTCTTTAGTGCATCAAATCTTACAAAGGTCTCAGAGAAGAACGCAGATGATGGGAAATATCTGTAAGAGGGAGTGTTGCATCATAGGACAGTAAGTGATTAGATTGAAATTGAAATTTTATTATCTGCTAGTCAGAAGTGGCTGGGACCTCAAGACCAAGGTCAAATGATAAAAGAGGCTTTCCCTTCTCTGCTTAGTTCTGCTGTGTTGAGATGTGTGATTCCAGGCAGACATTGCAGTACAAACCTATAACCCCAGGATTTGTTAGTCTGAAGACAGATACACCATGCAATCCTGTCTCAAAAGGGGGGTGGGGGGGAGGGACAGAAACTTCTGTGTATGTGGTTGAACTCTAGGTATCAATGATAGGAGCCATTCCCTTGAGGATTTAAAGAACCTCAGAGAAATAACATGCCACCAATGATGGACAGAAATGGGAAACTCTTGACAATATCTTTCTAACATGCTGGGCTGTGAATTGGCCTCTTCAATTCTATCACACTTTGGAGAGCGCCTCTTTATTTGTTTTTAAAGTACCTCTCAACTCCTGAAATCTCTCCCTCCATTAACAGGATGTTATTAAAAATGGGCCAAGTTTTCAGCAAGCTTCAGTTTTCTTTCGGGAGGGGATCAGTATGCACAAGCACTTGTCTGTCTGTTTTGTATTCCCCTGGAGTGGCTCTGTCTGTTCTCTGCTAAGACAGGATCTGACCTCCCTCGGCTCAGATGGGAGCCACTCCAGCCCCTCAGCCCTATGTGTAAAGCTTGCAAGACTCCCATACAATTGCCATTGAGAAGCTGCCAGTGAGGGAGAGGGTTGTGTTCTGGCCTCAACACTCAGCTTCTGGCTGAGTCCCACAGATCTGATTGTTGAGGGTGAGAGCTGGGGAGGAGATGCTATTGTGGAGAAAGTGGGAGGCCACTTTAAGGAATTTACATAGTACCTTCGAGCTGGTGTTGGCAGGACTGTATTCATCCACAGCCAGCTACTGGCTCAAAGGCTTAACTGACAAAACTCCAGCTCCTTCCCTGAGCCAGTTAGAGGAAGCAGTCTAAACTCTCTCGCTTGAGTAAACTTATAGTTCCTACTGGTTCCTAGTCCCAAACAACATCTAAGAGTAGGGCGCCAGGTATTTCCTTTATTGGCAGAATAGTGACTTTTCATAGGATAAGCTCAAAATGGAAGGGCCAGAGGCCAGCCTGTACTTAATAGGGAGGGGAGGGGGACTGTAACCATAGCAGCAGCAAGAGTAACACTAATAGTAGGGATTATGCTTGGAGCCCTGTCTCCAGGCCAGCCCACAGTAGGTGGCCTTCATGAGCCCAGACAACCCTTTATCATCAATGGGTCCACATTACTTTCGAGGAAACTCAGTCTGAAAGAGGAAATTTGCCCCAAATCCTAATCTTGCAACTGCTAAATGACTCAGCCAGGAAGCCAAAATTAAAACCCAGATTCATGTACTATCTGGATTTCTCCTGAATTTTTTCTTTCTCAAAACCTTTGGTGTTACGATTTGAAAAAAAAAAAATGAGTCTGGTGACAGCTCAAGGATAGAATATCAGCCTAGCATGTCCAAGGCCCAAGCCCCAAAAGAAAAGGAAAAAAATTATTTAGTGCCGTAGCAGCACAGGTAGGTGATCCTAGCACTTGGGAGGTAGTAGCATAAAGATCAGAAATTAAGGTCAACCTTGGTTACAAGGTAGATTTGAGACCAGCCTGTGTTACTTTGAGACTCTGTCTCAAAGAAACAATAACAAATAAAATAAAAATTCAAAATGGGGGTGGGGGATGGGGCGAGATGGGTGCTAGAGAGATGGTTCAGCAGTTTAAAAAACACAAAATGTTCTTGCGAAGAATCCAAATTTAGTTTCAAGTTCACATTGGGCAGCTTACAACTGGCTATATCTCAAACTCCAGGAGATCCTCACTGTCTCTGTGGGCACCTGAACTCATGTGTGCACACACATAGACACATAATGTTAAAAAAAATAATAAAAAAATAATAAATCTCTGGAGCTGGAGATATGGTTCACCAGTTAAGAAGATGATTGCTTTTTCCAGAGGACCCAGCCCCAGCAATCACCTGGCAGATCACAGCTCTCTGTAACTCCAGTTGCAAGGGATCTGGCACCCTCACACAGACCTGTACATGGGAAAACACCAATGCACATAAGATACAGATAGACACTTTAAAAAGAAAAGAAAAAATTCAGACAGAAGGGAAGGAGGAGTAGGCGTGGAGATAGAGTAGTCAATGGTTCATCCCAGGCTGAGTGATCAATGGTTCATCCCAGACTGAGTGGTCAATGGTTCATCCCAGGCTGTAGCTGGACGAGACTCCATTCTAATGCTCTAAAGCACAGTAGGATGACTGTGGTTGACAGAAACCTAATATATACTATAAAATAGCCGGTGGAAAAATCTCAGATGTTCTGAACATAGAGAATGATCCGTGTTTGAAGTCACCAAGCGTGCCAGCTCCCCTGACCTGTTCATCACTCATCACACACTTGCAGTGAAGTGCCACAGTATACCCTATAAATGTTCCTGATTATTGTGTCATTCAAATAAGCACGCATGCTAAGAGACAGGTGGTCTTAAACCAGTTGCTTCGTTCATGATTAATTCACAACTAGTTCAAAAGAAATAGAATATTCTGAAATTCTGCACTGGCTCAGAATCCTTGGTGTTTGATGCCTGCCTGCTGTGGATTTGGTAATTCACCATTCAGTAGGTTCTTTGTGCACAACTTTTTCTTCAAGTTGGCAAGCAAGGGTGGTGACCGTTTTGTGAGATCTCTGAGCTGCTGACTCTCCCCTTACCTCTCCACACAGATGCTTGTCCAGTTTCCAAATTACCACTGAGAAACTATGACAGAGTGGGATGGCTGCTATCAACACTCCTCCATCACCACTCCTCCACCCCATCTCCCCCACACCTATTCCTCCACCTCCACTCCTTCATCCCCACTCCTCCACCTCTACACCTCCACACCCACTCCTCCACCTCTACTCCTGCACCCCTCAGACGGAAAGAATAGGTCTACAGAGTTCACTTGAGTATGCTTTCCCTATGAAAGGCAAGGCTATCGAATACTAAACTGTTTCCATACAGCAGCTTTTAAATAGTGAATTCCAACTAGACTTTAGTCCAGATGACCTGGAGCCGTGATTGGGATTGGGAATGGAACATGTCAACCTTATTTCATGTGGTTCTCATACCACAAATGTGTGCTCATCCCAACCTGAGGACAGAAAAACAAAGGCGGCAGCCAGGGGGCTGGAGGTGAGCTTGTTTCCTGCAGACTAATGTTTCTCAATGTTTCTCTAATGTTTCACGCGTCTATCCATGTGCCACTGTCAGCACAGCCAGAAGGCCACCTCCTAAAATCGATGTTGGGAGACTAATTGGTTTACCAAGAATTATCAAAAATGCTAGTGTATTTTAGAAATGGGAGCACTTACTACATTTTCTGCTGTTTTAGGATAAGAACTCAGGCAAAATGACTCCAAGGTATTAGTTAAAAGTGAATTGTAATCTGATCAGTTGGGGTTTTGTTTTTTCCATAAATCAGATTATATAATATGCTCTGCCACCTTTAAGCCTGCTTTGTCCACGCCAAGCTGTATTTGTGCTGTTCGCTTGTGACACAGTACCAGAGCAGATCTCCCTACAATGCTGATTTTAGTCTGCAGAATTCAGCTCTTGAGACTCAGTGCTCTGTCCCCATTCGTGTCATCCACCCTCTGAAGCAGCACTGCATTTGTCACAAACCAGTGAGGCCCATGGCCATGGGAGAAATAATAACATGCCATTAGTAATGAACAGCAATGAGGCTCTGAGGTTCTGGCTCACATGTCAAACATCTCAGAGGAGCATTCATTTAATCCTCCAGTCTCTCTCTGCTGCAGATGCCAGGCTGCATCCAGAGGGCCAGAAGGGAGTTGTTCATTAAAGGAACATTTATAGAGGTGAGGGCAGAATGCTGGGACCCACGTGGGATAGTGAGAGCAACAATGGGAAGTTTTCAGGACATATAAGACAGTAGGGCCAGGAAAAAGGTAAGAATACCTAGGTCTCTCTCCTGCTTCAGGCAGCTCCTATTGGCCACACCCAACTAGCAGGCAGAGAGCTCTGGGGACCATTAACCAATCAGAGAGTTCATGTTCTTGGGCATAGATTAGAGCAGAAAATTGGATCCTTGAAAAGAAAGCAGAGAAAAACCAGCAAGACATAGTGGTCATTGTTTTCACACTTAACCTAAAATATACAACAAAAGATGGGGCAGCTGGGATCAGAATGTTCTGGTAATTTCCAAGTCAGCTGGAGATTTGGAGCCAGGCTTCCTGACTTAGGCTGTCCTTGATATGGTCTGTGTGGTTCAGTTACTTCCTCCTACTTTGGAATCAGATGAGCAAAACTGGATTTGTCCAAATCCATCACTTTCCCTGTGACAAATAGGAGCCTACAGTCTCTCGGGCCAGTTTTCGTTCTAGGGAAGTAATTTCAACTCTGCAACTGCCAGACTTGATTTTAGTGTAGTCTTACAGAGCAGAACATGCTGGAATTAACTGCAGTCCTCCTGGCCTGATGCTTGTACCAGTTTGTTTTCCATTACTATGATGAAGTACCTGAGGTTAGATAACTAATAAAGAAAGGAGTTTACTTAGCTCACAGTTTGGGAGGTTTACAGTCTAAATAATATAGTGCTAGATTTGATAAAGACTCCACAACTGTCTCACCTCATGACAGGTAACACCACGGAAGACATGATAGTGAGATGGATCACAGGATAAGACAGGAAGGCAGAGAACCTCTGGAGTCCAGTGTTCTAACTCCCCTACTCAGACCCACCTCCTAAAAGTCTCACTACCTCTCAACAACCCTACACTGGGGACCAAGCTTGCAATGCCTGCCACGTTGGAGGACACATTCAAAGCATAATAATATTGTATATGAGGCCCACTCTAATATCCCATTCTACACTGTGGAAAACGTGACGTGGATGAATGTGATGTCCCGTCCTGTTACTGTCTTCTCGCAATACTGACAGTCCTGTACATGACTGGGGCCTAGTGCATTTGCCCAACTTAAAATATTTCTACTGCATTTTCTAGGAGCTTGCTTTTCACACTCTCTAGTGGTTAACCTCTTTGTTTCATTTTGCTGAATGGAAGCAAACTTCAAAGTAATGGTAATTCACATAGTAATTTCTAAAATCTTTATCCTATTGCTCTAATTTTTGAGGTATTATTTTTTTCTTATTTCTCATACTTTTGCCTTTCTTCCTGCTCAAAATAGTTGTCTAGGTAGATGGATTGGGTGGGAGGGGCAGGCAGGTGGGTGGGGTGGATGGGTTGAGTGGGAGGTGTAGGTGAGTGAGGTGAATGGATTGGATGGGAGGTGTGGGTGGGTGAGTGGGGTGGATGGATTGGGTGGGAGGTGTGGGTGGGTGGGTGGGAGGGGCAGGCAGGTGAGTGGGTGGGAGGTGTGGGTGGGTGGGTGGGAGGGGCAGGCAGGTGAGTGGGTGGGGTGGGTGAGTGTGGGTGGACAAAGCCAAAGAATCCAGTACTATAGAATAGATGGTGGAGGTAGAAAGTTTAGTGTAGGCAGCTCCCAGTCAGAACACGCTGAAGTGGCCTGATATATCAGTCAAGGAATAACTTCAAGGGATATTCATAGAGAATCATTTATGACTCCACCCATAGCTTTTTAATTCTTTGTGCCCTAGTCATTTTCGACCTCATGGTCACTAACCAGCACAGAGAAGCTTCTCTAAACAGGGAGTTGGAGTTAATGGCCAAGGCACCAGAATGGTGGATAAATATGTCAGTCCCCATATTCCTCAGTAGTATAATAATTATGTGTTGTATTAAATTCACAGTTCCTTGGGGAGCTAGGGAGGGACCTTATCAGTGTGGGGAAGGACAGTTAGCAGTGTATCTTGTGTAAGGCTTCTATCCTTCTCATCCTGCTTACTTTCCCATTCTTTCCCAGTGCTTCCTGCAATCCCTATTCAAATAGAGATTCAAGTCTTGTCTCAGGATCTGCCTTTAGGGAAAGCCAGTGCTAAGACACTGGATGGTGGCATAAATTGCACAGCCTTAGGCTCTTTGTCTTGGATGGAATGAACTCTTCGTAATTTCATTTCTCTCAAGCTCAGACTTCACAGCCCTCTGGGGACAGTCCCTGGCACTTGATCTTGCCTACTTTCATCACTCCCTAATTGTGAGAAACCGATGATTGGATTCTGTCCATGACTTGGTCCTGCCTAAACTGTCATAGATAACCGCAGCTCAAAAGCTAAGTAGATATTTATCTTACTAAACCCAGTTGAAGGTGAGCATAGTGGTGCACACCTTTACTCCCGACAGTCCAGAGACCGGATCTTTGTGATGCCAACCTGGTTTACAATAAGAGCTCCGGGCCATGCAAGATTACATAGTGGGTCCTTGCTTTAAAACGATAAAAATACAGTTGAGGGGAACTTAATGAGCCACCCTGGACAACTTTAGAAATGTTCCACTTCTTAACCCTTTCTGAAGGGGAATAAACCAGGAAATCCACACATTATCGGACTAACCCAAAACACAGGAACACTTACCCACGAGGAGGAGCCGCTAATTACCCCTCTGGAAGTTAGTCATAGCACTCTCTGTCAGCAGGGGATTAAGGCAAATCTCTCAGTGGTCACCTAATTTCTCTATTAACTTGGTTAAAAATGTTGAGTTTGCTCTGTAGACCTGCATGGGCTTGAAAGGGAAGGTATTTAACAAAGAAGCTGGATGTTTTAGACAGGACGTGGCCGCCCCAGCCATTAGCATCACTTTGTTTATTTTAAGAGAATGCCATTCAAGTTCCTACTTATTTTATTTTAAATAATGTTTTATTATCAAGTGTAATGTGAGGATCTGCAATGTATCTAAAGAAGCACAGACCAGGAAATAAAACCCAGTGTATAAAGTCCAGGTAAGTATTTTGGGGCATGTTTCCTTTCTGCTTTGTTATAGAGCATTGTAGATGTACACGTATGAAGGCTGGTGTGCCTTCAATTTTTCTATTTTAAATTTTTTTATCTACTTTGGATGGTTGCTATATGGAGTACAAATGTACTAGAGACCAACTTTCTTATCAGAAAGGTCACCTCAATAATATCCTTTCAAGGATCCTTTCTATAGTGAATTATTAGAAAAGCTTATCTTTCTGTGTAGAGTATAGAATTTAGAGGGATGGAGGGATACTAGATACAGGGTAAGTCAGTGGGTCTCAACTTTCGTTAGGCTGCAGCTCTTTAATACAGTTCATGTTGTGATGATCCCAACCATAAAATTATTTTGTTGCTACTTCATAACTGTAATTTTGCTACTGTTATGAATTCTAATGTAAATATCTCTGACATGCAGGATATATGATATATGATCCCAAAGAGGTCACTATCCACAAGTTGAGGACTGCTGGTAAGTTAACAGTAAATTAACCAAAACTAAGGATGTATGAAGAAGCCTTATGAAAATTCACTACTTTGTAAGCTAATTAAAAATGTGATTAATAAAAAAAAGATGATGTTTGACCAAAGATATTCTACGTGGTAGGACAATGGGTTATCCTTTGGAAATCTCAGTGACAGGCATAAGTTACTTCCATGAATTATTGGTCAGGGAGGCCCCAGAGGCATCCAAAACAACCAAGGCTGCTGCCATTGCTCTTGGCTTCTCACCATAACTAGATGATAAGACTCTGGGTTGCCAGACTAAGACAAATCAATCTTGAACTAACCAGGAACTTTCCCTGTTGGCTACATGTTGTGGTGTTAGCAGGTGCTATGCAGGCTGTTGAAGAAGAAAATGTTTTACACACCTTTGGCCCAGCATGCTATAGTACTGATCTGACAGGTACAATGTGCCCGCTGGTGCAACAGTGGCACAACTGTTATGGGAACAACCATCCACTCGTTGATTGGATTTAAGACCTGCTTCATAGGAGGGGCTGATACCTAGTACTGTACAATGGCCTGAGATGGGGGTGGCTATTATTAATTTTTCTAAATGGTCCTGTCATGAAATTTCTTTCTAAATACTAGTTTATAGCTATAGATTTGTGCTGGTCTCATCCTTGGTGTGAGAAGCTTCTTTTTATGGTTGGTAGTGGTTAATGCAGAGACCCATAGCTGTACAAAGTGCTTGGAACAAGAGATTGTGAGTGCTCAACTCTATATGGGATATTTCTATCTCCTGCAAGGCTCAGGGGACATTGCAGAAGAAGAAACAAAAAAGAATACAAGTACCAGAGAATGGAGAGCAGGGCTGTGAAATGCTCTCTACACTTGACACACCTATGGCACGTGTGAAGTCAAAGAAGCTATGGCTACCTGCATAAGACCTACACAAGAACAAGCCAATTGAAACTTTCCATATGGATGAGGGAAAGACTCACAAGGTCCCACCCCTAGCTGAGAAGCTATTGACAGTTAATTGTTGCTGGATAAGAGAGTCCATTTTGTGGGATATGGCCACTGGTAGGTTGCCTATGTTCCAGTGAATGGCATCACATCTGTGCTTATATGGGAAGCACTAATTAGACTCAGTGAGTTGTAAATTAAAAGAAGAAAAAGGAGAGAAAGAAGATGAAGTTTGAAGGGAGATGCATTGGGAGGGACCTAGCGGAAACTGAAGCAGGGAATGGATGAGTGGTATGTTGGCTTGAGTAGGAATGGCCCCCATAGACTCATGTGTTTGAATGATTGACTCGTAGGGAGTGGCACTACTAGGAGGTGTGTCCTTGTTGGAGTCGGTATGACCTTGTTGGAGAAAGTATGTCACTGTGGTGTTGGCCTTTGAGGTCTCAAATGTTCAAACTAAGCCTGGTATGGCAGTCTCCTGCTTCCTGTGGATCAAGAAGGATCTTAGCTCCTTCTCCAGCACCATGTCTACCCACATCCAGCCATGTTTTCTACCATGATGATAATGAGCTAAATCTCTGAAATTGTAAGCCAGCCCCAATTAAATGCTTTCCTTCATAAGAGTTGATTTGGTCATGGTATCTCTTCATAGCAGTTAAACCTTTACTAAGTCAGGTGGATATGATCAAGATACACATACATATATAAAATTTTCAAATAATAAATGAAAATACTATTAAAAAAAAGAAAGGCTGTCTCAATTTATGCTTAGCTTAGTCCTGTAACTTTCTCATTTAACTGTTCATTTAAAAACCACTTGGTGGAGAGAAACAGCATACTAACTTTGTTTAATTTATATGTTTTAACTTGGTAATGAGATGAATATTTGCCTTTGTATTATTTTGTTGTTGTTGTTGTTGTTGTTGTTGTTGTTTCTTCTGTTCTCTTCTTTCTCCTCATCTCCTCTTCCTTCCTCTTAGACAGAGTTTCTCTGTGCAGCTCAGACTGGCATTAAACTGGTGAGTCTCCTGGCTTACTCTCCCAGGTGCTGAGATGGCAAGAGAATACCACATGTCTGGTCTTCTTTCTGTATTTCTTCTGTAGTTTTGCTTATATTCTTTGCTCATTATTTGTTCCATTTTAATTGTCAAACAATAACTTTACATATTTATGGGATGAATGTGATAATATAATACCATATTTATATGCTGTAGAAAGAGTCATCAAACTACTAATTAACACATTATTACATCTCCAGCATCATTCTGTTTGTGATAAGAATGCCAAAAAAAATCAGGGTTAAAGAGATACCTCAATGTTAAAGAGCAAATTCTGCACTTGAGTAGGAACTCTGCAAGCTCCTGAACATACATGGTACATGAAAATTTACAGAGGCACACACACACAGAGAGAGAGAGAGAGAGAGAGAGAGAGAGAGAGAGAGAGAGAGAGAACAGAGGTTGAGAAGGTAGTTCTGCGATTAAGAGCACTAGCTGTTCTTCCAGGAGGTTCACAACTTCCTATAACCAGTCCCAGGGGATATGACACCCTCTTTTGGCCTTTGCAGGTGCCAGGCGTGTGGCACACATGACAAACATGCACCCATACACATAAGATACACAAGTAGAAAAATGTAAAAAAAAAAAAACCTTTAAAAAATCTAAAAATTTACAAAAATTTGTAAAGCATTTTGAAAATATGCATCATTGCAAGCACACAATATAATGGATCGCTAAATCTTTGTCTACTTTCTATCAGAATTTTAATTTTCTTACTAAAGAATGAAAGGTAAATATACATTGGATGTGGGAGCACTGGGCTTGTCACATTTATTGAAAATATCTTTTAATTTATCAACAGATGCTAACTTACTATACTTTTAGAAAAGCTTTTCATGTGTATTTCCAGCTTTTAGATGATTTGCTTGTACTTTTAACACTAGGATACACTAAGAAGGCAGAGGCAGGAAGATCTCTGTGAGGTTTTTTTTTTTTTTTCTTTAGGCCAGACTGATCTACACAGTGAATTCCAGGCTAGCCAGTGAGAATGTCTCAAAAAAAAAAAAAAAAAGAAAAGAAAGAAAGAAAGAAGAGAAAAGAAAGAAAAAAAGAAAAAGAAAAAGAAAGAAAGAAAAAAGAAAAAAAAAGTTTTTCATGTTTTACATTTAGTTTCTTAATAACTCCAGAATTTGTTTTGATTGTCAACTTCTATTCTCTTAATAAATTATTTGAACAGTCATTTGTTAAGTTCTTTAGGTAAAGCTCTCTATGTCTTTAATTTTCATTTTTAGTTTTTAACTGATAGTTTTTATTTATGTTGCATTGGGTATACCTGTGAGTGTATGTACACCACTACCACATGCTTGCAGTACCCATGGACACCTGCAGGGGGCATAGAATCCCACAGAACTGGAATTAAAAGTACTTGTGAACTGCCTGTTTAGTTCTGGAAACTAAATCCAGTTCCTCTGCAAGAGGCTCTAAATCACAGCCACCACTCCAACCCGCCTTTCATTTTTAAACTAGTAATTGAGGTCAAACTTTATTCAAAACCTGAAAAAAAAAATCAACTGATTCTCTATGCTACCTTGAAATTGTTGGTTCAGATTTTGGAAAATGTGTAACCATAGACTGCTTCAAAAAAACCTTCCGTGGATGGGAAAGCCTTCCTGTCTTTGGAGTATGTAGAGATGACAACATTTTGCTCCTGAGGGTTTTCTGTGACTGCCTAAAGACCTATGGCAGGCAGCCATCCAAGGCCACTTCCTCAGCATCCGTCTCCCAGGGCAGTACCCAGGCACTATTTTGCCAAGAGGTTAGTGGCTAGAGGAAGCCCCTTTATCAAATACACAAGAGCATTCTCTTCCTGGAATGAAGTGATAATAGATTTTTGTAAAAGAGGAAGCATGGGGCTCAGGGGGGCAGGATGACCTAATGTTTGCTTCTCACTTCTGGCAAGTTTTAGATGTCTCAACAAGAGGATATGATTAAAAACAATGTTCACACAAAACCCAGCCCACCAACTTGGAGGTAGTTAGATAACCTGAACACTAGTGTTGTTGGCTTGCAGTAACATGAGTGGAAGCAGTTCATGAGGAACCAGCCCTTCTCCTGTCTTTGTGGTCACAAATTGGAATGGCCTCTGAATGCCATAGCTCCCTTCCTCGGACATTTTCTATGCTTTATGTGTCACTTTCTTCTTCTTGAGCAACCTTCCATGAATCCCCTTTTAGCTGCCACAGTGATTGGCAGGGTCCAGAGGGAGCCAGTCTAGGGTCTTTTGTTGTTACTGTTGTTTTGTCTGAACCCACCCCCATCCCCCACCCCCTACCCCTCTTACTCTCCCACCCCCCTCATTCCCTCCATCCAGACTTTGTGCTGTCAAGACCATTTTGCCCCAGCCAGGGCCTGTGAAGGAACAGTAGAGGGAGGCATCAGAAAGAAGCTGAGCCATAAGGAGACCCCATCAGACCTCCCCCTGCAAACCCTAAAGCTAGCAGCATATGTGGGCTTCTCTTGCGTGAAATAATAAATTCCCTTCCCTTCTTGTGTTGTGCTTCCTAAGGCTTGTATCAGAAAAAGCCTTAAGTAATATTGTCTTATTCAATATATACTCTGGTGACATTGTTTAGATAATTCAGATATATTATAAATGTAGATTTAAAAGCTATGAACAAAAAAGATACTGCAACAATAAAATACTGATAAATATAGGAATTTTTAGTATTTTGATGTTTTTATCTTTTGAGCATTTTATAAAACATATTTTAATCATATTCTTTCCCTTACCCCAACTCCTCCCAGATTCTCCCCTGACTCCCAACTCTGGCAATTTTAAATCTTCCTTACAACAAGGGATTTTTCTTTTCAAGTCAGGGTCTCACAATGTTGCTCTGGCTATCCTGGAACTCCCTATACAGACCAGGCTGACCTTGAACTCACAGATTCATCTGCCTCCCAAGGGCTGGGATGAAAGGTGAATGCCACTATGCTCCCACAATTCTTCTGTATCTGGGGTTTGTTTGTTTGTTTGTTTCATTTGAGGCAGGGTTTACCTTGTAGCCCAGTCTGACCCCCTTAAACTCATAGAAATCAGTCTTCCCTAAGGGCCAAAATTAACTTATAAGACCCACTTGCCCAGGGGTAGATAAATTCCTGGAATGCCAGAAGCTATTGTTCTTCTGAGATAACAAACTTCCTGTTTTCACTCCCTTAAACAAGTTTGTTTGACCCAACTGTACCTATATTCTTCATCACATATAGTCAGGAAGTGTGCCCCTGATTGGATGTAGGAAGAAGGTAGACAGGTAGAAAATGTATCAATAACCCTATGGAGTTGCCTTTAAAAGTCCCTGCAAAATGAGACTCATCACCACTTTCTGGGAAGTTGGGAATGGTTCTGGCCAGAGTCTGTCATCTTGGCCAGTATTCAATTAAAGCTTATTTCAAATTTGGCTCAGAATTATGCAACTGGTCTTTCTCTTGCAATTTTCATGTTTAACACTTCCTCTACCTCATGAGTGCTGGCTGTAAAGGCCTGTGAATATATAATTTTCATGTCTGGAGACTAGCTTTGCCTGCTCTCAAAATGCATCAGCATTTCCGTGTGTATCTTTTCAAGCAATCCTTTCTTTTGTTTCTGGCTTCTGTCTTTCACTCGGGGAGTAGTTCTTTTTAAATTTAGTTAATCTACATTACTGTATGTTTTTTATTTGTTTGTTGTTTTGGGGTTTTGTTGTTGTTGTTTTATTTTTCAAGACAAGGTTTCTCTGTATAACCCTTGCTAGCCCAGAACTCACTCTTAGACCAGGTTGGATTTGAACTCAAAGAAATATGTCTGTCTCTGCCTCCTGAAGGCTGGGATTAAAGGCATGTGCCACCACTGCTTAGCTGTGAGTTAGTTCTTACTTCCATGCACTGAAGAGCTACTTTCTTGCCATCCTTGTAAATGCATATTTTATGGTTTTAGAGATGAGATTTTATTCATATCTATGTTGCACAAAACTCAGAAGTCCAGCTCCATAATATCGCAGCCACACAAACTCACAGGCCAGTATCAGCAGATGGAGGCTGTTGTTTAACACACACCAAGTACTCTTATGCACCAGGATCTCTGGACCGAAAAAGAAAGTCAAAGTTCAGCCACAGAGAGTGGGTACCCAGTCCAAGGCATCATCCTTTGTAGGTCAAATGCCTCTGTAAACAGAATCACCTCAGATTTTGAAAAGTGATCCAGGCAACAAGCATGGTTGAAAAAACCTAGCCGTGAACCAAAGACTTCTTTAGACTGGAGGTCTGCAAACTCCCACACTGGTGGGAATGCTAAAATGAAAATGGGGGCAGGGCAGTGGTGGCGCACACCTTTAATCCCAGCACTTGGGAGACAGAGACAGGCAGATTTCTGAGTTTGAGGCCAGCCTGGTCTACAGAATGAGTTCCAGGACAGCCAGGGCTACACAGAGAAACCCTGTCTCAATCCCCCCCCCCAAAAAAAAGAAAGATAGAAAGAAAGAAAAGGAAGGAAGGAAGGAAGGAAGAAGATTGGGACAATCAAAATTGGGCCAGCCACAAAGCTGTGATCCTTTTTCTAGCTGAGGAAGTGGTAAGTAAAAACCATGTACAGGGAAGATTCTAGAGAAAGAGAAAGACTTGTGTGGACTGAACAGAACAAACCAGGAAGTCAGCAAAGTCAGTCTTGGATACACAGGTGACTTATTTACTTGTTTTTGAGGTAGGGTCTCATTATGCAGCTCAGGCTGGCCTTAAACTTGAGGTTATCCCATCTCAGACTTTGAGTGCTGGAATTACAGGCATGTACCACCACACCCAGCATTAGCCACACCTGGCTTTCTCTGCTCACTATAGAGGGTTGCCTGTAGTAGAGAACCGTGTTCTTTCCTAGAGAGTCCCCTTAAACGCAGGCACGTGGATACGCATCTTTTAGGGGGGGTCCTTTCTATAGCTCCCCACTGGGGTTTCATATCTGACAGTTTGATCCTTTGCTACAAAATACACACCTGTTTTAAAGGCCTAGTACTGTTATCAGAGAAAAAGTGTCCTTTGAATCACAGTTCTTAAAAGACCTTCATCAGAGCACGGAACACAGAGGCTAGTCTTTTTCTCCTAAAGCCAGCAGCAGAGAAATCCAGCCAGTTTCAAACTGGAAGCCATGTGAGAAAAGTTAACAACTTTGGTTTTTATCTCAGTTCTATGGACATCCTTCTCCGATCATTTGACCTTTGGATGGCATTTATCTCTACTTCAGGGGCTGAGTGTGTACACACACACACACACACACACACACACACACACACACTTGTATGCGCACACACATGTTATTGTTTGAAACTGTTGACTTATACTTCAAAAGTGGCCTGGTTGTTGGGAGAAGTGATTTTTCTTGTAAGAATTGCCAATAGTCTGGACAGGAGGCTTGAATAGAAATTAAAACTCTCATATTTTTTCCCTAGGAAAGTAATAATTAACAAAGGCATCTCAAGATGACCTGGGTTAAAGTCTGCACTCTACTGTTCAACTGCTGTGCAACTATCTGCATATTATCTAGTGTCTGAGCCCCTGTGGAGCAGAATCAAGAAGACGGGAAGAAAAGAGTATAAAAGGAAAGCCTGAGTCTAAAGTCCAGCCCCATCACTTATGACACTTGTACTACTGAACAACTTAGATCTCAGCGTCTCAGTCCTTCCTCCCATCTGTACAATGGGATCACGGTCATCTCCATCTCAAAAGGCTGTTATGTGGCCCATATGGTGGTGCCTGCATTTAAGCCCCAATAATCCTCATAGCAGAGACAGGTTGACCTCTGTAAGTTTGTTTGCGGATAGCTAGGACTACAGAGAGAAACCCTGTCTTAAAAAAAAAAAACAGGAGAGAGAGAGAGAGAGAGAGAGAGAGAGAGAGAGAGCGCAAAAAACCAAATAAGACAGACACATAAAGAATATATATTATATGGACTTAGATACTTCAAGAAACACTTAAAAATAATGCCTCCTACAGGCTCTGTGCTTTCTGAATGTTAGTCACTTTTATTTTGAAAGTGTCCTTTGTTCCTTGTGAGGACAAAGCATTGATGGCTTGCCATTTGCTGGCACGAGTCTCACAAATATCTCAGAACCCTTTGTGATCTCTAAGCTGGAGGAAAAATGCTTATTATTCCTCACTTCACCTCTAAGTAGCAGCAGAGCCTTTACTGCCTTGATTAGGTCATCAGCGGCTGCAAGGCGCTGACTCATCGCCCTGCCTCTCCTGATGGAAACTCACAGAGCCACTCTGCTCATTTGCTATTTTTGAAATAAACCTTCATAGATGAAATTTTCGGTGAGGAAGTGAGGGAGAGTCAAGGAAGTATATTATTTAGAATGATGTGTGTAATCACATCAAGTCGGGGGGGGGGGGGGGGGGCGGTAGATAAATATATCTAAGTCAACTGATGAGAGGCAAGAAATAGTAAGAGCCAGCTAATCTAATTCTCAATAAGAACAAGGGATGAAAAAGATTCAGAAAGGCCAAGTTAATCCACTATTATTATTATTTTTTTTTTTTTTTTTTTTTTTTTTTTTTTTTTTTGGTTTTTTTTCGAGACAAGGTTTCTCTGTGTAGCCTTGGCTGTCCTGGAATTCACTCTGTAGACTAGACTGGCCTCGAACTCAGAAATCCGCCTGCCTCTGCCTCCCAAGTGCTGGGATTAAAGGCGTGCTCCACCACCGCCCGGCAATCCACTATTATTTTAATAAAAAAGACAGAGCAAGGAAGTTTCTGAGTCACCTTCCTGATCAACTAATTTTATTAATTCGAGATAACAAAGGATGACCTTCTGAATGGGACTGTTTAGTTTCTGCCCAGCAGACAACTCATATCCTGGAATTGCCCCAGCCTTGAGGATTGTTGCTTAAGTCAATATTATGAATACAGATTTTCTTTTAGATGTTGAAGAAAGAAGAAAAAGCTTAAACTCAGAGAAAATTTTCCTGTTAGCCACTGATTAAACATTTTCTTTCTTTTTTTTCTATTGATAGATTTGCCAACTTTCCACAAAACAGATTCTTCTTTGATTTGTGTGTGTGTGTGTGTGTGTGTGTGTGTGTGTGTGTGTATCATATGTATGTGCAGGTACCCTCAGAGGTCAGAAAAGGTCCTCAGATCCCTGTAACTGGAGTTATAGGAAGTTTCGAGCCACCCAGTGTGAGTGATAGGAACTGAACTCAGGTTTCTACAAGAGCAATACTCACTTTTAACTGCTGGGCCACCTCTCCAAGTCTGACAGATTCCATATTTCTTTTTAAATTATGTACAGGTAGGGGACGGGAGGGTGAGAATATATGCACATGTAGGCAGGTACCTGAATCAAAGGCTGGACGTGTCAGATCCCCTGAAGTGGTTGGGAGGCATCCAAGTGAGTCTTGGGAATGGAACTCTGTGCCTCTGCAAAAGCACTACACACTCTAATCCCCTACATCACTGCTCCAGCCCCTAATTCTACATTCCTGCTCTATGTGCTTTATGGATACATCAACCATTACAGCATATTTGGAAAAAAAAAATTAGTTACATAACAAAGTAAAGTCAGAAAAGTGTTCTGCCAAGCCTGATTCAAAACCAAAGTAGATTCATGCCTTTTTAGATTATGAACAAGGTACTTTGTACAAACAAGCACAGGAATCATGAATTCAAAATCCTTTGAATAATCACATACCTTTCAAAGACCTGCTATGGTATTTTTCCCCCTGTAAGCCCCATTCCCATGGACGTGTTCTAGCAGCCATGCACACAGGCCTGGGTGAGAGTCATATCACAGAATGGCCTGAGTATCTACCATAGTACATGGAGTACAACGAGACAATTACGAGACAGTTAGAAGCGGAGCAACTGACATTCTCTTGTTTAAATCTCAGAAATATAATACTGAGCAGCAAAAGGAAGGTGAGAGAAAAGCCAAGTAGAACGAGACTGTCACTTATATAATGGCTATTATATAAACTACATTAAAGCTTTATGTAGTTTCACAGTTAGGTGACATGGTTAGAATCTTATCTGCCCTCTACATTAGGCAGGGCTTTCTAACAGAACAGAACTTATAGAATAAATAGAATAAATACATATACATATACACATACACATGCACATATACATATGTATGTGTATTTATGTATAATACATATATTATGTGTACATATATTATGGAGGATGTATTAGGCTGGCTTATAGGATGTGACTTGGGTAGTCCACCAATGACCTTCCTGTGAGGAGGTCAGAAATAGATTTGTTCTTATGTAAGAATAAAAGGTTGCTGAAGCCCTGGAACATCCAGATATGACTGTTTACATCAGGACGTCTTGACATCTAGAAGACCAACATGTTAAAGTAAAATGCTGGAGCCAAAGAATAAAAAGACATAAAAAGGAAAATTCATCATCATTGAAGATGGGGTTATCAGCCATATTTTACAGCATTACAAAGTAGTATGTCTTGTTATTTTAAGTATAAAGAGGAAGAGAATTTGCCCAGCCTGGTGGCACATCCCTCCATGGACACAGTTGACACTTATCCTCAAAATGTATCATTACTCACTCTCAAATATTATAACAGATACTATGATTAGAAGCATTTGATGGCCAATTTGTTTAAGTTCATAAGCATTAATGGCACAGTGTATCAAATGAATTTTTGATACTGTATCCAACGATGACCTGGGCCATTTATGCTGTGAAAAAGCTCCTTCTTTAGTGCTTTTTTTTTCTGAAGTCAGAAAAAAATATGTATTTTGTGACTCAGCAAAGCCATTGACATTACTTTTCTCTGTTGAAAACATTGGAAATAAATTATTTCCTTATTAAACTGTTAAAAAATAAATATTCAAGTGAGAGAGAGAAAAACATCACTTGACATTTGCCCTAGTTTCCGTCTCTGTTGCTGTGATAAAACATTGACCCAAAACATCATGGAGGAAAGAAAAGAAAAGAAAAAGAGAAGATTTGTTTGTCTTACAGGTTAACCAAGACAGAGTCTCAAACAGAAACAGGAGCTGAATCAGAGGCCAGGGAGGAGTGCTGCTAACTGGCTTGCTCCTAGGGCTTGTTTAGCGACCTTTCTTATGTACCTTGGGCCCATCTTGCCAGGGATGACAAAACTCTCAGTGGCTTAGACCCTCCCATGCCAATGATCAATCAAGAAAAACACCCATAGACATGCTGTAGGCCAATGTGATACAAGCAATTCTTTAATTGAGGTTTCATTTTCCCAGGTGCCTAGTTAATGTCAAGTTGATAAAGATTAAACAGTAGCCGGGCAGAGGTGGCGCACGCCTTTAATCCCAGAACTTGGGAGGCAGAGGCAGGCGGATTTCTGAGTTCGAGGCCAGCCTGGTCTGCCGAGTGAGTTCCAGGACAGCCAGGGCTACACAGAGAAACCCTGTCTCGAAAAACCAAAAAAAAAAAAAAAAAAAAAAAAAAAAAAAAAAAAAAAAAAAAAAAAGAAAAAAAGAAAAGACTAAACAGTACAACATATCAACATATTTTGGATAGGTTATTCATACCAGTCTTTTAGCCTCTAAACATTATTTTTATTATGATTATAGCTGAAATTAGGATATAGTTTACATATATCTGAATATATCCTGAAAAACAGGATATAGTTTACATATACTCTAAATCAAGTCAAGTTGACAATAATTAACTGTCATAGGGAACGAAGGGTTCTGCGAGGTCGCTTCTGCTCATTATGTGGATGTTTTGAGTGAAAGCTGTGTAAAATTATGAAAAGTGCAGCAATGGGAACCCCTTCCTCCACACCAAATGACACAGTCACAATCACGGGGACACACAAATGCACACACCAGATGACACAGTCACAAACACAAGAACACATAAATGCACAGTTTTAGCATGTTGGAACTGCCCTGTTCATATTTTCAAGGAAGTCTGGAAGAAAAAAAATAATATTTATGAAGTTTCTTCAAACTAGGCATTGTGTGTGATTCATTTAATTCTTGTTTATGCCCCAAAATAAATATCCTAGTTTATCTCTTTTCAAATATGCAATTTAATCTCCTTTCATAGGTGTGAGAAGCAGAAGATTGGAGAGTGAGTGTCTCTCACTTAAGACTGCACAGGTAGTACTAGGATGTGTTAGTTTCCTGTTAATGTAATAAATACCTACTTTAAAACCAATTTACAGAGAGATTGGTTTGCTTTGGCTTGTAGTCGTGGAAATTACGGTTCCTGATTGGCTGGTCCTGGCACTTTGAGACCTGTGTTGAGGTAACACATCACTATGGGAGCATTTAACCACTCAGCATTCCACCACCGTATAAAATGAGGTCTTTAAGAATTTTGCAATACCATTATGAGGTCTTGTGGTCAAACTGATGAAAAGGGAAAAGAGAAAAAAAGTCAACCTGTGAAGCTCAAGAGAGAAACAAGGTAGGAAGTTCTTTGGGGTAAGAGATTTATTAGGGAGATTCTTGATGCTGTTGAAAGACAACATAGTGGGGTTCTAAGGAAAGTTCGGATCCTGAAGGCAAAGTAGGGTTCTCTTCTTGTAGGTTTTTGGGGAGTTGTCTTGCACCACAGAGTTAATGAGAAGTTTATAGCACATTCTTGCAAACAGGTTGCTTCTGATTCCAGAGTGTCGAGAGGAAGGAGAAAGCATTGACTGTTCCCACTAGTTATCATATATTCATTGTATATCTATCATGAAGGTTGTGCTGATTTAAGGCTCTGAGAGCAAACAGTGTTTAGTAAACTTCCTAGACAGTCACAGTTGGGTGCCTGCCACCTGCTGTGTGGACGACAAAGAGGCCCGCTGCAGGTGAGTGTTTAGAGTAACCCCTAGCCTAAACCTACCAGGTAATAATCCCACAAAACCAAGTTTCTACCAAGCCTCACATGGCCTATTATTGCATCTTTTGCCTTTGCCTTTCTTTTGCTCCTTGTCCTAACTCAGAAGACATCACTGATCCTGCTTAATTTCCACTGCCCAATCCTCTTTTCCTTAAAGCTTTTCCTGCATGTATCGCCTTTATTAATTATTACCATGTAAGTAGGCATCTGTCTCCCACATCACACATGGAGTTCTCTGAGATCAGGGTTGGTCTGTTTCCTCTTCAGTTAATGACTTCTCTGGAGTATAAAACTGGCTGAGAGAAAGAATCAGATAAGTCTATTGGCCATTTAAAAAATATTGCCAAGAAAGGCAATGACATGCGATAAACACTAGTGCTGATCACAGAGGAGGACTCCAAGAGAGGTAGAAGCTGAAAAGATGGACTAATGAAGAGAGGGCTCTCTAACAGACCCGAGCATGGCCAATATGGTGCTCACAGGTTTTGCTCTTTCCCATTCTCTCTCCCTTGCTAAAAACCATTAGGTAAAAGCCAGCTCCCAAGGTCCATTCTCTTATTTGGCCACTGATTCATTCCTGAGACAAAACTCTAAGGTCCAACAATCAACACTTATTATTTGTTTACATTGGCTAACTTGTCCAATCAGGATTTACCAACCCATCCTAGCACAGACTCCCCCTTTTTCTCCTTAAAATTCTATGCCTTCAAACAACACACACACACACACACACACACACACACACACACACACACACACACACA
>JANHMN010000002.1:208362931-208395197 GCA_030674055.1 Rhabdomys pumilio | reverse complement strand
GACGACGACGACGACGACGACGACGACGACGACGACGACGACGACGAGGGAGGCAAATGGATGAAACTAGATAATATCCTGAGTGAGACAACCCAGAACCAAAAGGACATGCATGGAATATACTCACTGATAAGTGGATATTAGCCAAAAAGTACAGAATACCCATGATACATCCCTCAGACCATAAGAAGTTAAACCAGAAAAAAGGTCCAAGTGAGGATACTTTAATCCCACTTAGAAGTAGGAACAAAATAATCATGGAGGGAGGGACTTGGGTGGAGAGGGGAGGGAAAGGAGGAAACAGGGGCAAGATCAGGTATGGACGGAGACAGGAGAGAGCCCAGAGGGCCAGGAGAATGAATAGAAATATGCAGCTTCTAGGGGTGGGGCTGGAGGAACCTCTAAAAAGTCCCAGAGACCTGGGACGAGAGAGGCTCCCGGGACTCAATGTGGATAACCTTAGCTGAAATACCCAACAACGGGAAATGGACCCGGAAGAGACCACTCCAGTAGTTAGACAGGGCCCTCAGTGGAGGCGTGGGGCCACCCACTCATCTTCAAAATTCTTGACCCAGAATTGTTCTTGTCTAAAGGAAATGCAGGGACAAAAATGGAACTAAGACTGAAGGAAAGGCCATCTAGTGACTGGCCCAACTTGAGATCCATTCCATGGGTGGGCACCAAACCCTGACACTATTATTGATGCTATGTTGTGCTTACAGACAGGAGCCTAGCATGGCTGTCCTCTGAGAGGCCCTACCAGCAGCTGACTGAGACAGATACTGATACTCACAGCCAAGCATTGGACTGAGCTCAGGGACTGCTATGGAAGAGTTAGGGGAAAGATTGAAGGAACTGAAGGGGATGGCAACCCTAGGAAGACCAACAGTGTCAACTAACCGGGATTCTTGGAAGCTCCCAGAGACTAAGCTACCAACCAAAGAGCATACAACGTAGCACAGGATTGCCTAGTCTGGCCTAGTGTGAGAGGATGCAACTAATCCTGTAGAAACCTGATACCCTAAGGAGTGGGGATGCTGTGGGGAGCCCTCTCAGAGGTGAAGGGGAGTGGGGAGGGAGGAAGAACTCTGCAATGGAGGATCAGGGAGCAACATTTGGCATGTAAATAAATAAAATAATCAGTTAATAATAATTTAAAAACCCACTGCTGCTGCGGGCTCATGATGATGATGCGGATGATGCCATCACAGATGACAACACCGATGTCCACTCCAGTGAAGCCTGAGATAGCCCTATCCAGAGGCAGCCCTCCCCATGCTTATCCCTCTGGGCTAATAAATCTCCTTTGTGGTGAGAATTTGGTCTCTGGGTGTGTCTTGTACCAATTCTAAGGAGCCACTCCAACCTCTTATAGAAAGGTCTCTGGGAGGCAAACATTTTAAGCATATCAAAGCAGTACCTTCAACAAACAAACAAACAAACAAATAAACAAAAAACCAAAACAAACAAAAAAGGAGAAAAAAAAAAAAGAACTTGTTTTATGTTTTACAAGAGTTAGCCCTTAAAAATCACTTTGCAATTTTTTTTTTTTTTTTTTTTTTTTTTTTTTTTTTTTTTTTTTAGAAAATTCTGAGTCATCAAGGAGTGATTCACAGTATGGAAAACGTCTTCATTCTGAATGAACAGTTTTTGCCAATAGTATTTTCTAAGTGGTCTCCTCTTCCTCCTCCTCTTCCTCCTCTCCGTCCTCCTCATCTTCCTTCTCCTCTTTTTCCTCCTCCTTTTCCCCCCTCCTCCTCTTCCTCCTTGTCTTCCTCCTCCTCTTCTTCCTCCTCCTCTTCTTCCTTCTCCTCCTCTTCCCTCTCCTCCTTCTCCTCCTTCTCTTCCTTTTCCTCTTCCTCTTTCTTCTTTTTCCTGTGCTGGGGGTTGGAACTCAGGCTTACATATTCAAGTTAAGGGGTCTACCACTAATCTTCACCCTCGGCCATGACATTTGTTTAAAAATTCAAACACCCAGTTCTAACTGAAGGATAAGCCTGTGCTAATGTTCATGGTTTAGTCTGTCTTTGGAGGGGCAGACAGGAGAAAATAAGCAAACTCCCAGACTTCTCACCCGCGGTGATTTCACCTCACTCCAGCTATTTGTGTTTTAGGAGGTGGGATGTATTGTTCAACGACAGAATAAGGTTGTGGGATAGCTCCAAGGCCTACCAATCAAGCAAAGAAAACCACAAGTACCTCTATCAAATTTTCCTTACTATTTTCAGTTTCCATGATTTTCCCACTATTATCCAGATTTTTTTTTAACCTTTGAAAGTTTTCTGATAGTTACTACTTTTTCGCTGATGTAGGTGTGATGTACATCCACAATTTGATGCTGAGTGTTAATTCTGTTTTGATTAATAAGAGGAGACTACATCCAAAATAGATGACATCACGGTTAAAGTGCATAACTGGGAAAATTGCTTGAATAAATATAGAAAAATGATGGTTTCTTCCCTCCGAATATTCCTCTCTTATCAGAAACCCATCAGATACATCAACATGGCTAGTGTACTTACAAAAAAGAAAATCAAAATCCCAAACCCCAAAAAACATGTCATGTCTGTCTTTGAGTGAAATTCTCATATAAAATGATTTATAGTCAAGTTTAAAGTTAAGTATTAAATGTCTTTTTTGACAGATATTTAAAGGGAGAAAAGAACTAAGAATTTTTCATTAAAAAAGAAACTAATGGGCAGTATTTTGGGGAGAAAAGGTACACATCTTCAATGTATTGAATTATATATCATAAGGAAAAAACTTTTCTCTTGCGGTGGGGGGAACATTTGGTTGTTTTGTACAGGCTGGCTTAGAATCCAAGTTCCTCTTGCCTTCATCTTCCAGGCACTGGGGTTAAATATGTGTACCATTATGCCCAGCTGTGGTCCTTGCTCTTTTAAGTACTGAGTTTTGCATTTCATCTTTATAAAATATTGATGTTTTTAGGAGGTTTAGGTAGATATCATAGTTAGTCTTCATCAACTTGACACAAACTAGAGGTGCCTGGAAAGAGGGAACCTCAGTTGAGGAATTGTCTGCATCTGATTGGCCCCTGAGCATGTCTGGGGTATTTTCTAAATTGTTGATTGGTGTGGGAGGCTCAGCCCACTGTAGGTGGTCCATCCCTGCTGCAGGTGGGCCTGGGTTAAATAAGAAGGGTAACTGAACAAGCCAGTGAAACAACAGCATCCCTCCATGGTTCCTACTTCAAGCTCCTGCCTTGAATTCCTGTCTTGGCTTCCTTTGATGACGCTGAGATGAAATAGCTCCTTTTCCCCAGGTTGTTTCTGGTGTATCCCCCATCATCTCCCCCTTTCCCCTCCCCCTTCGTGTTTAGCAACAGAAAGCCAACAAAGGCAGCACAGATTCTGAGGAATGTGACATGGATAAATAAACAGAAACTAAGTCAAAGTTTCAGGGCAAAAGTTGATACAAGAAAAAAAAATCTTAAATTTATTAGGCTTTAGTTTTTCTTCTGTTGTTTTTCTTTCAGAAACGAAGTCATGCGAGTCTACCAGGGGCTGGCTTTGTGTGGCAATAACCTTTAAACAAGGATGCACAGTGTAACTGCCATCTTGAGAGATTCTATTCCTGAACATGGGCTTATTGATAGGGGGAAAAATGTGTCTAAAACCTGAATTTTCCTCACACTATAATCACCATGCTATTGATGACAATTAGGATTAACATGCAAATATTTGCTATTTTAGTCATCCTGGAAAAAGTAAATCCTGCCACACTGAAAGACCCTCTGAGGAAGAAAAACGTGAGCACCAAACGTTAGGATAACTAAAACTTTGGGATAACGTAATTGTTTGGACCTACAGTGTTGGTCAACCTAATCAGCTAGAAAAATCCCAACTATCAAAGATCAAAAGATGAGCATGTTGTCTCTGACAGCAGGGACTGAGTGTGTGGGCAAGAGTTCAGTGAGGGAAGATGAAGAGTATCTGCCAGGCATTTCTCCTTTGTTGCTAGTAGTAACAATATAAGAAGAAACAGAGGCAGGCCCTGGAGTGAAGGTCGGGATAAATGATGATTTTAATAAATGATGAGCAGTCTGTTTTAAAAGTCAGGAACCCGGAAGTCTGTTTTAGAAAGAGTTTCAGAGGATAAAAATAGGATGTCTAGGGCTGGAGAAATGGCTCAGTGGTTAAGAGCACTGACTGTTCTTCCAGAGGTCCTGAGTTCAATTTCCAGCACCCATATGGTGGCTCACAACCATCTGTAACAGGATCCAATACCCTCTTCTGGTGTTTCTGAGGAGAGTGGCAATGTAGTCAAATATATAAAATGAATGAATAATTACTTTTCAAAAGGTAGGATGTTTATAAACTGGTCTACCGTAGTGGTTTGAACGAGAAGTCCTTGTAAGTCTCAGGCATTTGTATACTTGGTTCCTAGTTGGTGTCTCTGGCAACGATTAGGGATTGTGGCCTTGCAGGAGTGGGTGTATTCTCTCTCTGCTTTCGGCTTGTGGATCAGGACTTGAGCTCTCAGTTGCTCCTTCAGTGGCATGCAAACCTGCCTGCAGCTATGCACCCTGCCATGAAGGTCATAGCCTCCCATCTCTCTGAAAATGTAAATACCAATAAATACTTCCTTCTATAAGTTTTGATGCTCATGATGTGATGTTTTATCACAATGACAGAAGGGTAACTAAGACAGGTAGATAATATTTTAGAGAAGTTGAAAAACGTCACAGTGAACACAGTTCAAAATGTGCTAAGGAGGATGATGAGTGACGGGAGTCATCCATTTGATGAATCCTGATGAATGGATGATGGGGACAAACCTGGCAACGTTGAACTGTAGACTTGTTTGAGAAACATTTAACATGGTGATCATGATTATTTAAGTTTCGGTGTTTACAAGGTCCTTGGAAGAACGATTTTCTGGTTCAACAGAGAAGACTGGGAGGGACAACATTATGCTGATCACAGGTTTTCCAAAGTAGCTGTTCAGTAGCCCTTTCTTGGTTTGAATTTATATGAATAAATTACAATAATAAAGAGCACCAGACAGCATCAGAATTTGACGAGTGTTTCTATTTATTCTTTGGGCCTACTTTGCCATGTTCAATGCCTTTCTGAAAATCAATTTCAAGATTGCTTTTCTGGCAATTTTCCTTGGTTAAGATCTTGAAAGCCACATCCTGTTCACACAACTTCTTCCAGTTGTTAACTGAGAAAGGTTTTTTGCTATTTTAAGGTCTCTCTCTCTCTCTCTCTCTCTCTCTCTCTCTCTCTCTCTCTCTCTCTCTGTGTGTGTGTGTGTGTGTGTGTGTGTGTGTATGTGTGTATATGCAGTGTTTATTAGAAACAATCAAATAAATGTACTCCACTAAAAACCCTGATCTAGTCCATGGAAACTATGTTATTTTGAAAATTAATATGGATTCTTGGATTTTTATTTATTTAAAATGTTCTAATTAGTCAAACTGAGTACATTGGTACATGCCTATAATATCCCAGCACTAGGAAAGTAGAGACAGGAAACTCAGAGTTTGAGGCCAGTCTTAGCTATAGAAGACCTTGTTTCAAAACATTATAGTAAATAGATAAGTAAGCAAATGAATATGATGCTATAATCCATCATTCTTTTAAAAAAGATTTACTTTTATATGAATTGATGTTTTGTTTGTTTATGTCTGTGTAAGGATACCAGATCCCTACCCTTGGAGTTACAGACAGCTGTGAGCTGCCATGTGGGTGCTGGGAATTGAACTTAGGTTCTCTAGAAGAGCAGTCAGTGCTCTTAACCACTGAGCCATCTCTCCAGCCCCACCATTATCCTTTCTGATGATAAACTAAAAGTTATTCTATTTTGTTTTCTAAGTTTTCATTCATTAAAGAGTCTTTCAGTGTGGAAAGCCAGTTATATGATCACATTGGCCCCTAGCATCCCCTACAAGCTGGCTCCTGGCTTTCATGTTCTCATTGGTTTTTGCCCACCATCTTAAATTTGTCACATAGTTTCCTTGCACCTGATCTAGAACCCTTTTTCCCAAGGTGAAGGTGATCTTGGAAGTCACACGATCTGGGTGCTAGGGGTGCTCACTACCACTGGGTCATTGCTTCTAAATGTGTTCAGGGGTTAGGAGAACATGGAGATGGAGATCCTCCCTCCCCCCTTTAGAAGCAAACACCAATTCTAGGGTTTACCTGGAAGGAGATAAGACCTGGTTAGCTTCAATAGTGTTAACCATAAAGATTTACTGATATTTTATTTTTCTGATTTTTCATTTCATTTTAAACTTTTTCTTGAAATAAAAATCATTGATTACAATGAGCTCATAAATAAAGCCATCACACAGGGAGATTAAAAGAAGCCATGCCTACAAACTCTAGCCCACATACTATACATCTCAATGTCAGGATGGGCGTTCTGAAGACTCAGAGCTTCAGTTGGGGTTTTCCACTTTCATTTTTTAAAATTTTAAACAAGTAAAGCAATTCGATTGTTCAAAATGAAACAACATGGCAGATGTTCATGGCAGGGACCCGGCTTTATCTCCTCCCACCTAACCTTCTACCCTAGGTACCTACATCACAGATTCTGTTTGACATCCTTCCAACGCCTCCTTTGAAAAAAAGTGAATGAATAAATACATATTCTGTATTCCATTTATTGCCTTTATGTTTAATATGTCTGGGAGATTCATTTAAATCAGTACATGGGAAATTCTCTGATGTTGCAACTATGTTCTATTCTATCACACCGGTCATGTGGGTGTGCTGGATTGCAACCAGCCCCCGTCAGAAGTATTTGTATGTACTCTGTCTGATCACATCCTGTTACGCAATCACATGGGTTCTCTTCCAGCATATGGAGGAACAAATTTTCTATAGTGGTTACCAAAAAAATCCTCACATGTTTGGTGGCCTCAGACAACAGAGTAGAACTTAGACATGTACATTTAAAGTGTTAGCAGGCCCAGATGACCTTGGGAAGCCTTTAAGGAGAAAGAAGCTTGTCTTGCCTTTCCTGGTTTCTGGTAGCTTTAGGCCTGTGGTTAAGCTATTTTTAACTTCCACCTTGCTCTTTATATGAATTCCCCCGTTTCTCTTTTGTGTGTGTGTGTGTGTGTGTGTGTGTGTGTGTGTGTGTATTCTCCAGGGACAGAACTCAGGCCATTGGGCTTGCATCTGGAGGCAGAAAGCACCTTGATCTACGGAACCATTTTACTGTCCCTGTCCTCTCCATTTTTTACAAGGACAGTTGTCAATGGATTTGAGACCCATCCAGAGAATATATAATGATCTTACCTCAAAATTTTAAATTTAATTATGTGTTTAAAGAACGTTTCTTTCAAACAAAGTTTCAACCGTAGTTTCTGGAGATTGGAACATAGAGGAATTCTGTGGAGGGGTGAGAGACACAGTTGCACCTACTACATTGGGCACTAGAAAAAGGCTGGGAAGATTAATTCTTCACATCCAGTTTTATAATTTTAGGGTAACAAACAAGTATATAATTCTGTCGACTTTCCCTTGTGTGACTTGTACCATTATATATATTCTCTGCCAGCTACATTTTTCTATAGCACTTCCATCTTGTAGATGCCTTATCAGTGTCTGTCTTTTTTTTCTTTCCTTCCCCCCCCCCCCTTTTGGAGTCCTCTAGCTCAGGCTAACCCCAAATTTTCTTTGTCGCTGGAGATGACCTTGAACTTTCAGATTTTTTATTATTTTTTTATTTTTTTATTTCTTCTTATTTTGCCTTCACTACTTCCCTATAGGAGGGTGGATTATAGGCATGTGATGACATGTCCACTTTGAGATATTAGAAAAGAGCACAGGATTTTATGTGTGCTAGGCAAGCACTGTCCCCGGAGCAGGCAAGCATAGAAAACAGTTTAGTCGTACTAGATTTTAATTGGTTTTGGCTTTATTCACAGTGCTAGACTAATAATAACGTGCTTGGCAGCATGAGACTCTTACCTCCATGTACAATGCATGCACACTTCACTTCTAACAGTGTACCTAGCAACTTGCTAGCAACCAAGGACCTCCCCACTTGCTGTTGCATGCATACCCCTTTCCAAACAATGGAAAATACGTCTCTCCTCCATCGAAGGACTATCAAACATAGACAGATTCAGCTCAGTCAGGATACAAAGACTGATCCAGATCAAACAAGTTTGGGGTTCATGCTCAATAAGACAAAACTGTGTACCCAAATGGATTTTCTATTTACCATCTTATGCCTACGCACAACTGGGCATGCGTATAATTAAAATAAAATACCTTATGGAGCAAAGTTTACATAATTCATATCTATTAACCAAGATGGAGATGTACCCCACAGAAACTAAATAACTCCTTCTTGTGAACCCCCAAAATTACTGCTCTAAGCGGTAATTGAGACCCATGGGTGTTTTCATCCATGCTACCTGCTGCTCCTCTGCTGTGTATTCTGATTTTTTTCTTATTGCTTTGCTTTTAATAAAGTTTCCTCACCACTTTGAAATTTGTGTAGGGTTTTATTTCATTTTCGAATAAAAGGCCAAGAATTTGGAAACACCCAGGGCAGACAGCACCTCTGACTACTGGTAACATCTCATCTATTTTTTTTTTAAATGTTATTTTAGAGTAGCACTACTTTGTATTGCAAGTTACAAGTTATTTTTTTCCCTCAGATTTAAAGTTGTTTATTTACATGTGTGCCTGTGTGAGTCTGTGCGGTGTATGTGCTGGTGGCTGCAGAGGTCAGAAGAGCTGGAGTTACAGGTGATTTTGAACCACCTACATGGGTACTGAGAACAGAACTTGGATCCTCCGGACAAGCAGCAAGTGCTCTTAACTACTAAGCCAATTCTCTAGCCTCACATTTTCATCTTTATTTTGTGTGTCTGGGTGTTTTGCCTGCATGTATATCTGTGCAGTATGTGCACATCTGTCCTCAGAGGCTAGAAAAGGGTATCCAATCCCTGAGACTAGAGTTATAGATGGTTGTGAGCCACTACATAGGTGCTGGGAACTGAACCTGGTTCCTGTAGTAGAGAAACCAATACTCCTAACCACTGAGGCATCTCTCCAGACCCAAGTTTTAAACTTTGAATTTCATGTCGTTATTTATTGATTAAGGTGGCAATAGAGTGCCTGAAAAGTACTTGACACTGAAAAACCCAAGGAAGAAATAAATAACTGCGGGGTGAATAATCTCCTCAAGGGGTTCACAGACTAACAAGAGGTTGTTTTGTTTTGTTTGAGAGAACAACAGCAAAAAACCCCAAGAAACAAAACTGGGAAGTGTCATGAGCAATATGGACATGGGTAGATAAGCTTCAAAACCCCAGTATGTGATTCTTTTAAAAAATGGGTGGGGTTTGGAGTTTTATGTTTTCACTCAGTAAGTATGATAGATGAGATGAACTTAGATGCATAGATTCCTGTTTTTGTCTATGGAGTTTTTAATAGTGCCATACATATATTTAGCATACAGAAATGCATATATTTGTCTAGTTTCTCCTCTTCAGTTGGATTGAAAGCTCTGGCAGTCAGGGAACTGCTTCTTACAATATCTATTATTCCCTGGGCTTAGGCTCTTGTTTTTACACCATAGATCCTCAATAGGTTCTACTGAGATGTTTGATGACACCATTATCTCGCTCACATCACAAGAGAAATATTGATTTCTGTGGGATAAATTCATTTGACTTTTTCAATCAGTGTAAGAAAAGATATCCTTGTTCAAAGGAATGGAACAGTGAACATGGTGTTTTAGTGTCTGCAACAGGGCACAGGATAAACTGGTGGTAACAAACACTCTTGCCTTAATGTAAGAGACAACATCACTTCTCTTCCTCACAACACTTTTGGGAAGATTGTGGCCTTCATCTACAACGTTATCTGGGGATGCAGGAGATGCAACAGCTCTGCCATCGTCTTTAGCATAAAGATCTCTGCGTCTGTGAAATTTATGCTGTTAGGTCTGTCAGCAGTCCTGGTTTGTTGCTTTGTTTTTGACTTTTTGGTTGAATAATATTCCTTTGGGTATATCTTAGTTGTAGCCATGTTATTTTGATAACTCTAAAAATAGAACTTACAAGAACGGAGAAGTTTTCACATGCTGAATTGAAATGTGTAGGGCTGCTTTATCATCGTATTTTATTTAATGAGTTTGAGTGTCTGCAGAGATCAAACACCGAGCTTAATACAAGAATGTGTACATTTCCAGCACTTCCCTCCACTACAGAAAAAGACACTTGCAGCTGGGCAGTGGTGGCGCACGCCTTTAATCCCAGCACTTGGGAGGCAGAGGCAGGCAGATTTCTGAGTTCGAGGCCAGCCTGGTCTACAGAGTGAGTTCCAGGACAGCCAGGGCTACACAGAGAAATCCTGTCTCGAAAAACAAAACAAACAACCAGAACCAAAACCAAACCAAAACAAAAAGACACTATGCCTATTTGGATGAAAAACATGTATGACTCTAAGCAGCCACCTTAGGTACTTGCTAATAAAGCCGAAATGTCAAACTTTGGGGAATCCAGATGCTAATAAACAATTTTATAGTCAGTTCTCTGGTATGAAATCATTTGAGCATATTCTGCCTTAAAGTCTTGCTTCAGAGAACAGGCGTCTGGCCTTTTAAAAGACATATTGGCCTGAGAGTCAGGTCCCTGAGGTTCTATTTCTGGTTCTGTTATTGGATTGCTATGAGGCCTTGCACAATACAGGAGCGCTTTCCACAAAGCAAGAGGCAAGACTGACCTCTGCACTTGTGGTTGAGTTCCAGGTACCTTGGGGACCTCATTGGAGAGCAGGCCCACTCTTCTCTGCTGCCAAAGCCATTTACTTTAGTGTGAAATTAAAGCTCCGATTTTGACATGGCCACAAACGCTTTATCTTGCTCCTTACTGTGAATCCAGAAGTAAAAAAAAAAAAATCTAGAAATAGTTCAAATTTTAAAAGTCCTACAACTTTTCTTTGTGTGTGTCTGGGGTTGGGGGGACAAGAAGGGAGGGAGGGGGAGAGAAAGAGAGAGAGAGAGAGGGAGAGAGAGAGAGGAAGGGAGAAGGGGAGGGAGAGAGAGAGAGAGAGAGAGAGAAGAGAGAGAGAGAGAGAGAGAGAGAGAGAGAGAGAGAGAGAGAGAGAGAGAGAGAGAGAGAAGGGAGGGGAGGTGCGCAGGCGTGGGAGGGAGTCTGACTTTCAAAGGCCACCTAGCACCTCTAAGACTCTGGAAAGCAGGTTGCAGCGCTTCGTCTTCTCGGGACTACAGTTCCCAGGAGAACTTGCGGTCCACATAGGGGCGGGATCTCGCATTCCTTGCACGGAAAACACAGCAATCCGATTGGAGGTCACTGCGCAGACTCGAAACTAGGCGCGCGTCCCCGCGAGGTCTTAGGCTCCTAGCGCGTGAACAGTCTGGGTTGTGCGCGTGCGTCGCGCCGGAGGGCGGACCAGAGATACCAGTGGGGCGGGGCCAAGGGTTCGCGTCGACACCGCCTTCCTGCCCCGCCCCTGACCGTTCGGCCCGCCCCTCCTTCCTGGAGCCACAGCTGAAACTGAGGCGGCGCGGCGGCCGGGAGGGGGGCGGCTAGTGGCCGGAGCGACACGCGCCCGTCGCGACCCTATGCAGTGATTCGTGCGGCGCAGGCGCCTCCTGCCCCGCCGGCGGGGCCCAGGCTTACCGCGGAGGGATGTTCTCCCGAAGGAGCCACGGAGATGTGAAAAAGTCCACGCAGAAGGTGCTGGACCCCAAGAAGGACGTGCTGACCCGCCTAAAGCACCTGCGGGCGCTGCTGGGTGAGGCGTGGGGCGTGGACTGTGGGTCAGGGCCACCTGCCGGGGGGGCCGGGTCTCACCCGCGGCGTGGGCCTGATGGGGTCTCAGGTCCGAGTGATGTAGGGAGCTGGGGATGGTGCGCACCCGACCTCTGCTAGCCCAGATCCGGACCCTTGAGGCATTGTTCCTAAAGGCAGTACGTTGGCCCCGGGCGCTGCTCTGTCGTCCCAAGTGTAAACTTAGCCAAGATTCTCATTTGGGCGCCTAGCCTCGGGTAACCTCGAGGTCAGGCATAGAGGTGACTATACGTTGTCCTCTCCAGGAAATAAACCAAGTACAAGTGGCGCGGGCGAGAACACACACATACACACACACACACACACACACACACACACACACACACACACACACACCCTACCTACCTCTCTGCCATCTCCCTCTCCCATTTAAAAAATTTAAATTCTTGACAACTTGGGTTAGACCAAGACCTCATGTGGTCCCATCACCGACTCCGTTGAACTGCCATCTCTCACTCACTCTCCTTTTAAAATGTTACTATGTTTGAGTGCAAGACTTTAGATAAGACTGATTTCAACTGATCTCAGGACAGATTAGATGCTGTTTCCTCTCCTCTGCCCTTCTCTCTTTTAAATTTACATTTTTCCGGGAGCGGGGAGGGTGTGTGTGTGTGGGGGGAAGGTGGAAGGGTCTGGCTGATAGAGTTTCCTTGGGTCTTTGGTGTGAAGGGGGCTGTGTTCAGAGGAAGCAAGTCTTTCTTGGGTTCAGGGAGGCTGCTTCTCCCTTATAACCAGAATGACAACCATTACTCCCTCTCGCCTTCCCTTTTTATGGCCTGCAGGGTGGAGGTTCTGCATAGCCCAAGTGGGCCTGGAACTGACTTGTGATGACTTGAAAGCCCTCCCCAGTGGGAAGTGTCCACAAGGTTATCTGGAGCTGGTGATGTGTAGCTTGGCTAGGTTATGTATTACATGGTTCTAGTTTTGTCTTCTGTGTGAACTTTTGTTCAAGGTAGAAACCCCTTTGCTTGTCTGTGCACAGACATCTGTATTTGGGGGCCAAGGAAAAGACACGTTTCTTCTACATATATTTACTGTTGAAACAATAAAAATTTAAAGACCCAGTGTTTTTAAATTTTTAGACCATCTGTCACTTGAGAAAATAGGGCACAAAAGAATTCACTTTATAGGTGAGGATTTTAAGCATTCTTGTTAATGAGATTAAGAGTTGCTAATTATTTCTATTTATATTGTGTAAACTATCTTTGAGTGGGGGAGAGCCTAGTGAACCAACCAATGAACCCACCAAATGTAAAACTCAAAACCATGTCTACTGCCACAAAACCATGCCCCTCCCTCCCAAACCCACCAGGTTTTGACAACTGAAGTTACTATCTCAGATTCCCAGATATTACACTTAATGTGTTCAGTTTATAATGAATGTAAATCAGTTATTGTTAGAAGGATTAGTTTCTGGACTTCTGAAAGCAAAATGTGGTGTAAGTTGAACTTTCTCCTTCCTGTGGTGAAGTGCCCAGGCACACAAGTGCTTTGTATTGGGTCCTTAGTATCTGATTAGTTCTTGCTGCAAGGGCATTCTTGATAAAGGAGAATTGAACAGTTTTTTAAGGCATTTGATACTTTGGAACTTTTTCTGTGCTGAAGAATTTAAACCTTTGTTCTGACCTAGAAGGCCAAGATTGAGTTGGCTACGTTTAATAAAGACAGAAAACCTAGATCAGAGTAGTTTCTTAGAGATACACTGTCTTTGTTACCATCCAGAGAAAATGGATACTTTCAGGTCTGAGTATCCTTAGTTTCTCCCCTAAGGTGTGTGTCTCCTTACAGCTGCAAGTGGCAGGGATAGGCTGTAACCCAGGTCAGTGGCATCTCTTTATGATTTTATTTTTTTTAAAGTGTGTGTGTGTGTGTGTGTGTGTGTGTGTGTGTGTGTGTGTGTGTATGCGTGTGTATGTGTGGTGGGCTTTGTGCAGTAACCATAGAGGCCAATAGACAGATTCCCCTGGGGCTGGAATTAAAGGTGATTGTGAATTGCTCTGAGGGACTACTGAGAACCAAATTCTGTACAAGAGCAGCAGGTGCTCTTAACCTCTGAGTATGTCTGCAGCCTGAATCATCTTTTTATGTGAAAAAAATTACCTTTATTATCACTCAAAGATAAAATCTGTTTAAAATACTGTTTGTAGTGTAGAGTTCTTCCATATTTCATTAGGAATACTATGTTGCTGATGATGGCCAAATTTCCTTTATGTCCTACTGTGATCTTTAACTTTAGGGGCTCTATTTAAAAAAAAATTTTTTTTTGAGGAATTCTACATACATGGGCTGGACCTAGGCCTCCTTTCTCATATATAGCAGATGTGCAGCTTGGCCTTCATCTGAGTCCTGAACAACTGGAACAGGGACTATCCCAAAAGCTGTTGCCTGTAGGTGGGATATGTTCTACTAGTTGGACTGCCTTGTCTGGGCTCAGTGGGAGAGGAAGTGCCTAGCCTTGAGACTTGAAGTGCCAAGGTGGGGGAGATACCCAGAGGGGTTCTTACCTGCTCAGAAGAGAAGGGGATGGGAGAAGGATTGTGGTAGGGGGTAACCCAGAGGGAGGCAGTGAGCGGGAGGTAAAGTGGATAAGTTAAAAAAAAAAATTAAATAAAAAAAATTTGAGTTCTAGCCATAGTATTTGGTATAAACTTTTGCTTTACAACTGTAGTTTGAAGCCTTTAAAGAAAACTAGTGCATTGAAGTATTACTTCCCATAGCAACAAATATTTTATCTGGTTATTACCTTTAAAAAAAAAGAGAAGGTGTTATTGAACTGAAAGATAGGGGTTAAGTCACTATGAAGGCAACTGAAGGGAATGAGTTCAATGAGTATTGCATATTACGTGCAGTAGGGCTGGTATTTTTCCACATGTAAGGATGATGCTACTGGCCAGAGCTTGCAGCCTGTCACCGCCACTTGTAACTTCACAGCTAGGGGACAGTACCTAGCCTGCCCTTGAGCCTCAGCTTTGTTACTCTGCTAAATGGAAATGGTAAGGTGAGAGTATACTGTGTAATGATGTCAGCTTAGAGCAGGCATTTACCAGATTCTTCTTTATTGCTTTCCTCCCACCGTGAATAGGACACATATTTTAAGAGGTCTTTTTCTCCACCCTTCTTTATTTCATATAATTGTATGACCATCTTCTCTTTTTGAAAAGAATTTCTACTTCAGACAACTTGTGGAGAAATGGTTAACTATGGAGAGGAGAATATGTCTTAGGATTATGATAATGATTCCAATTCAGTGCTACTTACAGAGCTTGTCCTGACTGTATTTTTAAAATTGGCTCTCACAGGGCTGCAGTTTAGATAGTTTGCATGCATCATTGGGAAGAACAAGGAGATACTTCAGTTCTCCATATGCTGTTTAAATTATCATCAGGAAAGTAACTGGATAAACTAAACAAATACTCCTCCCCCCTCAGCTCCTGTGTATACTATATTGCTCTAGCAAACAAGTAATGCAGCATTTGGGAGGTTAAGGCAGTGGCATTATTGTTAATTTGAGATCAGTCTGGGTTGCATAGAAAGTTCTGTGTCAGTCAGGACTACAAGATCCTATTTCAAAAGACATTAAAAAATGTAAGGTACATATATAATTTAAAAATTTCTAGAAAGTACATTTATATAAAAGAAGCAAGTGAAATTAATTTATATTTCATTTAACCTAATATATGTATGTATGTATGTATGTATGTATATGTATGTATGTATGTATGTATGTATGTATATGTATGTGAGTACACTGTTGCTCTTTTCAGACACACAAGAAGAGGGCATCGGATCTCATTACCAAGGGTTGTGAGCCACCATATGTTTGCTGGGAGTTGAACTCAGGACCTCTGGTAGAACAGTCAGTGCTCTTAACTGCTGAGCCACCTTTCCAGCCTCCTAACCTAATGTGTTATATCAGCAGGCACTAGTAAAGGCTAACAGATAATTTTACAGTACCTTGTCTATATGAATTATTTGAAATCCAGTGTCTGTTATACAGTCAGAGCACATATTTGTCCTTACTAGCTACATTTCACATGCATGATACCAAGCTGTGGCTGGTGACTACTGGTAGTAGGACTTGAATTTGGGAAAGCAGAGGGATAGGGTAGGGCAGTTCTAGCCAGCAGAAGATGGAAGAGTTGGTAGATATCCATATGGCAATGGTGCAGGAGGGTGACCCTCACCTGTATTCATTGGGAGTTAGAGCACTGGTCACAGGATGCTTGCATAGAGCCTTGTATAGCTCAGCGTTAGAGGTATCCTGACAAGCAGCGTCTGAGGCAAACTTGGTGGCCCAGACCAGAGAGGGTTTAGCTTGCTTGAGCTGGAAGCTCATACCTATCTTTAGGTGGGAGTTTGTATGGAGACTTTTTAGCAGGCCAATAAAGAAGACTTGAGAACTGCCCATCCCCTGGGAATACCAAATAATGGATCAGGAAGGGAGGGACAAAGGCAAAGGTTCCTTGGAAAAGCTCCGGGGGGGGGGGGGGGGGGGGGGGGGGGGGGGGGGGGGGGGGGGGGGGGAAGGTAAACAGTGGATTGTTGGAAGAGGAAGGCCAGGATGAGAGGTAAGAACAGCAAGAACTTGTGAAGTAGAGAAGGGATTTCAGATGCTGGCTAAAGAATGATCAATAGAAATTAATTTGGAGTTGGAGGCTGTGACATTCAAGATTACTTAGAGGCCAGTACTTGGACCTCGGATTTGTAAGAAAACATGTTGATAGAGCAGTTCTTCTTGCTTTAAGTAGGGGCAAGTTCACTTACAATTTTAGATGTTGCCTTTTACTTTACTCATATTTATTTTGTGTGTGTAGTCTATGCACACTCTTGTGTGTATGCATGTACAGAGATTAGAGGAAGACATCAGGTGTCCTGCTCTGTCACTCTCTGCCTTCTTCTATTCAGCTTAAGACAGGGTCTCTCAGTAAACCCAGAGCAAGTCTGGTGGCCAGAAAGCTCCAGGGGTCCTCTGTCTCCACACTCTGCACAGCCATTAGCATGGGTTTTAGCAAGGGTTGTGGGCACGTGTGCAACCATGGGAGCTGGGGATTTGAACTGGAGTCCTGCATACTTGAGTATGCAGCAAGAGCTCTTACCCACTGAGCCCTCTCCCTAGCGTGCACTCTCTCTCTAGATCGATCTGTCTGTCTGTCTGTCTGTCTGTCTGTCTGTCTGTCTGTCTGTCTAGTTATTACTATTCTTCATGTTTTGTCCTTCTCATTTTTAGTTTCAAACATTTGTGAGCACTATGTAGTCACTATCCAGAAGCGTAGGCTGGCCTCAAACTTGCCTTCTTCCTTTCTTTACTTGATGAGTTCTGGGATTACAGATGTATGTAGTGCCTTGCTTAGCTTTTTCTTTCCCCCACACCTCCTCTCCCCTTCCTTTCCCTCCCCTCTTCTCTTTTCCCCTCCCATTCCCTCTCTCTGGTTCCCTCCTGTTCCCTCACTTCCTCTCCCTTCCCTTCCTGCTCCCTTCCCTTCCCCTTCTTTCCTCTACTGATAACAGTAATACCTCTAAACCATCTGGTGTTTTTTCCTTAGAATAGACTTCCCCTTTTCACTTTAGTCTGACTAGCAACACACCCCTTTTTGATGATTTGTGATGGGCATTTGGGATCATGGGAGTATCATAGATGGAGCTAGGGAGGTGCAAGGGTTCCTAGCTAATGATGGGGCGTGGCAGGTTTGATATACTACAGGTTAAGTGTGAGAAAAGGAAGGTACAAGTGGAATGTCTGGGATGAGATTGTGGCATGTGGGGTTGGGAACTTAATGAGAGGATAGAAAACAGTGTTAAGATTCTTCATTATGATGAACTCATCGGCTCTCCCCACAACTCTGATGAAGGTGGTGCTCCTACTTCAACCTACAGCAGAGAAACCGAGGTGCAGTAAGTTAACCATTTGTCTGCCACTTCCAGCTGACAAGCTGCTATTCATATCCATAACGCTGGCCAGCCTGGTGATAGAAGCCTTTAATTCAAACTACTCTGGAGGCTGAGACAGGAAGACTGAAAGTTCAAGGCCCGTTAGGCCACAAACTGAGTTCAAGGCCAGCCTTAGCAATTTAGTGAGATGTACTCAAAATAGAAAATGAAAAAAACAAAAACCAAAAACCAAAAACCTAATGTTGTGTGTCTGCTAGTTATCTGACTCAAAAGGATATTTACACATCAGAATAGATATTTACCCACCAGAGGGAATGTTAATACATAAACAAAACCTACTAGGTTTTACCTGTCTTGCAAAATTTTTATGACGTTTATAGCTCTCATTCTGGTCTGTTCCAGGAGATCTGGAAGATCCTATTTGACCTGAGCATGGCAGAAGATTAAAAAAAAAATAATAAAAGGCTCCTTTTGTGCTTTCAGATTCAGCTCATTGGGTTCTGTGTTTAGGTCTGGCAGATAGTGAGATATTTGCACAGACGGTAAGTCTATAACTTGAAAAGGCTGGGAGCTCTAATTTCAGGTCCTTGCAGGCATTTTTTTTTTTTTATCTCTTTTAGTTGGCCAAGTTAATGCAAAATGACTTTGCCATAATGTTCCCATTGCTTGTTTTTTGTCAATCACTAATGTAGTGTATCTGTAACCTCTGGAATGTAAAAGGAACTTTGTGCACTTGTACAGTCCCTGTCGCTAGGATTCAGGCTGTCTAGACTTGAGAAAGGTGAGCCCAGGGCCACCATCTGAGCTGAGATGCTCTGTGTGTGATACTTGAGAAGGATTGCTTTCCAATGCCTTTTCTGAGAAAAGAGATTATTTGTAGGCCCAAAATGTTTTCCTATAACTATTTATAATTTGGATTTTTATTTTGTTGATAAGCACTTTACTCCTGGGCAAGCGTAAGTACTTCTTCAAGTTGTTTATAATACTGATCTTTGGTCTCCAAACTGAGTAAAATAGGTATAACTATAGCAAATTGTGTGTGTGTGTTTTAAAGTTGGTTTTCAAAGTAATAATTGATTCCATTTAAACCTTGAACATTTTTAAAAAGAACAAAGTTACTATAGTACTAAATTAAGAACAATTGATATGTAAGTTAATAAACAGTTACTTATCAAGTTGTCTTATCCCTGAGATTTAAAAAATTCTCTTTGGGAACTCTGGTTTGTTTTATTTAGTGTATGAAGATATTGTGCAATTGTGTATATGTTTGCTGTATTGAGATAGTGTGGTATAAGATCAAGGCTTAGGGTTCAGTAGGAAAAGCAGATGCTTAAATGATGAAATTTCTACACAGCGTTTTGAGCCACATAGTGGAATGGGAAGGAGCTATGGAGGTGGAAGGAAGGAACTACAGCAAGCCTCCTGGAGGTGTCAGGAGTGCTTACAGAGGAAGGTCAGGGCTGAGTTGGGGTATGAATAATAGATAGAGGACTTTGCCTGGTGCATAAGGAGTGGATACAGACATTGGCAGAGAACAGAGCTTTACAAAGACAATTCTGCAGGGCACCAAAGAGTTAAGCATACAGTAGTTTTTATACTGGGTATATATAGACAGCAAGAGCCCCCTGGCATGTTTGAAGCAGAAAAGGTGGGTGTCTTTTCTTAAGGAAGGGTCTAGGAGTCTCAGCCTCTCCTAACATTTGAAACCTAGATGACAAGAGAAAAGCAGTTTTTGTCCATTTGCAATGAAAGCTCTGGGGAGGTTCCTGGTCTCAGTCTTTCCACTGTATAGAAAACACATACCTTAATGTGAACCCAGTACTCAGAGGGGACACCTTCAGAGATGGGGCTGAGGGAGCGCTATAGATACTGTGTGAGCTACAGGGTCCAGCATGTCTTTGCCAGTTTCACCCTTGAGCTGCCCAGTTGCAGAAATTAGTCTCATTCTGCTTTTGATTTAGTTAGCTAAAGGCGTGTCTGGGCTTTGCAACTAAGAGAGGGCCAGGTAATGTGCTAGTAAGAGGCATTCCAGATTGAGACTAGATATAGGGGGAGGTATGAATTTTTAATATTTTTTAAAGAACCATGGGAATTTGAGTTGATAATGAGAGGGAGAATTAATAAGAAGGGTGTGATCTGTAGAGGGATGAGGTGAAGGAGGGCTACAGATATGGCTCAGCCAATAAGAACACTGACTAACCAGGCATAAAGACTTGACTTTAAATCCTTAGCATCCATAGAAGAGGCCCCTAGCTCTGGGTGGAGTAGAAACAGAAGTGTTGGGATTGCTGGCCACCAATGTAGCTCCAGGTTCATTGAGAGTCCTTTTCTCAAGGGAATAAGGAGAGTGTTAGAGTGGTAGGACCCCCAACATTCTCTTCTGACCTTCGAGCAAGTACACAGGCATGTCTGCACACACATGCGTACATATACATACATACATACATACATACGTACGTACATACATACATACATATGTACATACAACTCAGACACATGTGCACTCAAGCACCCCAGAGTGGGTTGGCAGGAAAAGGGGCTTGATGGGTGGATGCTTCTTCATTGGAGGACTATTAAAGGGAGCACAAATGTAGTACTGGATGACAGAGGTGTGGACAGAGCTGTCTTCTCTGGAGGTCAGTGGTGACATCGTCTTGAGCCAGCTTTCTTGCTGGTGTGGTGATAGGAACTTGGAATGTCATAGTCTCTCTTCTGTGCCACGTATCCTCTTAAAATAAGGAAAATTGGCAACATGTAAGGCTTGCTTCTGTTCTTTTTCAGAGTAAAAAGGCATTCAGCCAGAGGGGGGAGAGCTGTGTAACGTGAGCTTAGCTTAGTAGAGCAGATGTCACATTGCCAGCTCTGCCACTCTGTGTTCACGTGCTCTGGGGTGGGTGTGAGGTGGGACTACATTGTAGGAGGTGATCTGGCAGGCTGGGACTGGTATGTGAGGGTTTGTGTGACTTAACTTCATGTAAGCTGTAACTCCACAGCATTGGCAGATCTGTTCAGGTAGCACACTGTCCTTGTCCAAAGCCTTTTCTTATGTTCTCCAGCCAATCAGAGTGACACCTCAAGCCAGAAGCTCTAATCACGAAAGAAGCTTATGAAGCGTCAGTGTGTGACTGAATTATAGGTACTCTGCAGTATGAGCTATCTTCCCTCATGCCAGCCTCCCAGATCTGTCAGTTCCAACAGCGTTTTGGGTGAGAGGATTCAGAATGTATTATCAGGGCCTGGTGACTGAGTATTAGATGAAACTTAGAAATCGTATCTTAAAGTATTTACCTTATGGAGATGCTGTGACCCTTTGTGTCCTTGATACTGTTTCCATCTAGAAGACATTGAATACCACCCAAAGCCCTTGTAGTCTCCAACAGTAAATATGGATTTTGATTTTGCTAAGTTGTGATTTAGTTAAAAGAAGAAACTACTTTGATAAAATCAAGGAGCTCACTGGTTGTGTCTTCTGTTTGATTTTTTTTTTTAAGATTTCTGCTCTGCATATGCATTGATCAGAGACTGTTCTGCCAAGGACATACAAAGTGACATTACTTGTGGCCCACTGCAGGAGTGCTGAGAATGTACATTCTTACTCCTGCTGCACACAGTATGATTGACTGGTAGCCTCTGCATCTGTCAGTTTCTCCCAAAGCTGAACTTCTCTCAGGCTTCTCACAGCTGAATGACAAACCAAGCTTCTTTCTAGAAACCCAGGTGCCACCAGAGGATGGCTCTGTCATGAGGTTCCTCTTATCCTTATAGTCGGAGACATCTCTGCTCAGCATTCTCCTTTACTCCTCTCCTTTCCAGGAGTCAGACCCCCATGTACTCTTAAGCCTCTGTGTGCTTTTCCCAGGTTTCCTTTCTCTCCCAGTATTTCCCCCAGTCAGTCTCACATGTGTGTAATCCTGTCCTCTTCTCAGAGAACTCACACCAAGACACCTCTTACCCTATCAAATGTTTTCCATCCTTTCTAAATGATTCTGGGACAGATGGACACACACACACACACACACACACACACACACACACACACACACACGCACATTACAGTTCCACATAAACCGCCTCTGTCCTCTTGACCTGAAATTACCTTTCTGCAGAATTCTCTCAGCATTTTTACCTCTCAGTGGCCACTTCTGCATTTTCTTTTGATTCATGCTTTTTGTGTTCTGCCTCATCTTCCCCACTAAATGAAGTTTATGGCAAACATGGCAGTTTCTTGCTCATCTTGATGCTTCCTAGTAACTCATTTCTCTATTTAGAATAATAATGCTTGGGTTGGAGAGATGGCTCAGCAATTATGAACTTGTATTACTTTAGTAGAGAACCAGAGATCAGTTCCCTGAACACATTAGATAGCTCCCAACCTCCTGTAACTGCAGATTCAGGCACGCCTCCACGGGTACCTACAGTCATGTGATTACCTCTTCAAGAATTAAACATAATAAAGATAAATTTAAAACATTAAAATATTAAAAAAGAATATATATTTGGTACACTGTTCCCAGTACTGCCATTTTTTCATGCATATTGACTCATTTAATGCTCCCAAATGAAATTGAGACATTTTATGGATAAGACAGAGAGAGGATAAGAACTCTGTGCAAAGCTCTGTAACCAAAAGTGTCTGCCCCTAATGCAGGTGGCTCTAGAGCCCTATCATTCAGTAGCTGTATCTGTCACAGCACTGTGCCAGGTAATGTGTACAGCATTCCGGATGCCAGGGTTTGCTCTGTAAGGCTGGGTAAGTGAGTTTAAACAAACAATAATTTCAGAATATATAGATTTGAGTTGGGAGGGATCTAGCCACCCATGTGGATATTTAAAAAAAAAATTGAGAGCCTTTCTGTTCTAAAGTTGCTTTTTACTAGTGAGAAGATGCCAGCACATATTATTTAAGAGTTAACTTCCCCTTGTATGGGTGCATTTATGATCGGATCAGGCCTTGGTGCCCAAGGGGAGCAGATGTAAGGAAGCAGTGTTTCTGTGGGCAAAGGGGACAAGTTATCCATGTGGGTAAACTGAGGAGGGGTAGTGAGGAATGGTTTGGATGGTGCTCCTGGAAATAAAATGGGAAAAATATTGTCAGGTTTTTTTTTTTTTTTTTTTTTTTTTGGTTTTTCGAGACAGGGTTTCTCTGTGTAGCCCTGGCTGTCCTGGAACTCACTCTGTAGACCAGGCTGGCCTTGAACTCAGAAATCCGCCTGCCTCTGCCTCCCAAGTGCTGGGATTAAAGGCGTGCGCCACCATCGCCTGGCAATATTGTCAGTTTTTAAATTTACAAAATCCAAAACCGACTGTCTCCTTTTCTAGTTGGAGAGAAAAAAAACCAAACTTTTTTTTTTTTTAAACAACAAAATAATCGAATACTTAATAGTATTTTCAACATGCACAGACTAGAGAAGAACTAAAAAACAAAGTTTAGGGATCAAGTTAGTTTATTTCTGTCTGCTCGTATTTGTGACATAAACCTCTGGCTTCTATGGACTGTGTCTGATAAGATAACCAGTTTGAACCAGTTAGGCCTGATGTACTACAGTCAACAGAGAACCCTGAACGTTGAAGCAAAGGCAGGTAGAATGTCTGCGTATCTTCCTCAGCGTGTGCTTTTATGTGAACATTGGATTAATTTAGTAGGGAACCAGAGATCAGTTCCCAGAACTAGATAGCTTCTAACCTCCTGTAACTGCAGAGTCGGGCACACCTCTGGCCTCCATTGCAAATATTTATTTTGGAAAGAATATTCTCATCTGTTTCTGGTGCTCTTAAAATAAGCACATGCACAAATAGATCACCTTCAATTGAAATCAAAAGTAAATAATGAAGTGGAAAAAATTTGAATTAGTTATATCTTCAGTTCATAAAAACTCCTATACATTAACAAGAAAAATTATAATGTGTGTATGTCAAAACCAGAGAAATGAGAGTTATAACAATATTTAAATACTTTACTAATCATTTAAGATATATAAACTTAAATATGTTACCAAATTACCTACCAATTATCAAAATTGCCGTCTCCCATCCTAATAGCATACATGTAAAGTTTCTAATACACATTTGGTAAGATTATAATTTAGTATATTCTTTCTGGGAAATAGCTTAATATATATAGTGATCTTCAAAATGTATATATCATTTGGCCCAATTTCCTCCTTTAAACTTGCTATATTTAAAGGTTATTCTATTAAAAACATGTTGCCACATTGTTGGCATGTTTATTTTGTTTATTGAAGTGAAATTCACATAAAAGTGATCATTTAAAAGCCAACAGTTTGGAGGCCTTAAGTACTCTTGTAATACAGTATAGCCATTGCTTCTAGCTTCAGAACTGTTGTTGAGACAGGGTCTCTGTAGTTCTGGCTGTCCTGGAACTCTCTGTTTATATAGACCAGGCTGGCTCCCATCTCACAGAGATCCTCCTGCCTCTGCCTCTCAAGTGCTGGCATTAAAGGTGTGCAGCACCATGTCTGGCCTTTCAAAATTTTTTGTATCCTCATGCAAAGGAGCCCTATCGCCATTAAGTAGTCACGTGACTGCTACTTGTGTGTTTCTGCTTAACTTGACAGGATTTTACATTTTTTCTTAATTCTCAGCCAGAAGATGTGGTCAGCATTTATACTAGCCAACACCTGTATGTGCAAGAACTACAAACCAGTGCCAGCTGAAGGAAGGGACAGAGTATCCAATGAAACAATGAAAGGTCACATCTGGCCTTAGATATGGCTGTCTGTCAGGATGTAAATGATGTCCAGAGCACTCTCCAGCTCACAGCCACTCTTTCTTGTCTCTCCTCTCCTTTGGTGAAATGGTTCTTTTCGCTCACTGTTCTGGGTTGGCTTGTTTTTGTTTCCTGTGCTTTTGTTTTGTTCTTGGACCAACTCTCTAGGCACAGGAGAGATGATCTCTGGCTTTGCCAGCTTGACACAGCTCCAGAGCTAGTGAGTCATGAGCAAAGTCCAGCCCCTCCCTAGGAATCTACCCCAGTGCCTGAGAACCTCTCTGATTGGCTTCACATAGGTCATTCCCTATTCCTGTGCCAATCACTGGTGAGGGCGTTGGGTGTCTCGAAGAGTCAGGTTGGTCACTTGTTCTCTTCCCACAGATGGAACCTTATTTCTGACTCCTTTATTTCTGAGAAAGTTCTAGAAGGCATTCTCATAGATTCATGCTCAAGACAGCACTGGCAGTGTCCGTTTGATACCTGTTTTTACCACAAAGTTCACTAACTTTTGTTCCAAATCACTGAGAAATCCTTAGATGATATTCTGTAAATTCTACTTATGACTGTGATGTTATATTTAAGGAATATTTACCCAATTTGAAAGAAATAAATCACTGTCTTTTTAAGAAATAGGTTTGAGCATGTTAAGTCTGTCTAGAGTAAAGATTCTTCTTTGGTTTTTAAGTTATTCCACAGAATTATTTAAGTTATTTCACTCACCTGGTATTTACAAATCAAGGCACAGCCCTCATAGGACTTTCATTATACCAAGACAAGCAATGTATCAGTAACAAAAAGCTTATAATGTAATTTTAAGTATTGATAGTAGAAAAATGGATCTTGGTAAGGGTGTGTGTGTGCATGCCTGTTTTGGGGTCAGAGTAGGCTTTTTGACATGTTTTGTTGAAGGCCCGAGTTGAGAAGGTAGTGTCTTTGTCATTATTTTAGGGAACAGTATTCCAAGGAAAGTGAATAGTAGGTGCAAAGGCTTTAAATCATAACTGTCTTGGAACTGCCCCAGAGCCCCAGAGTTAGAGGAAAAGGATTAGGGGTAAGGCTAGGTGGGGAAAGATAAACTAGGAACCCCAGGGGTCAGCAGACAAGGAGCTGAATTGCTGTGATTCCTGTTTGGGTAAGTAGCCCTGCTTGAATAACCCACTAGACACTGGCTCTCTAACTGAGAGCTCTCTATAGCTTATGGATTAGTTACCTTTCTAATCCTGTGATGAAACATCATGGCCAAGGTGACTTAGAGAGAGAAGGGTTTATTTGGGGCTTGTAGTTACAGAGGGATAAGTTCATGCCCACTACAGTAGCTGAGAGCTTACTTATCTGCAGGTTGGAGGCAGACGGACTGGGCTTTTGAAACCTCAAAGCCACCACCAGTGACACAACTCCTCCAATAAGACCACACCCACTCTTTCCCAAAACAGCCCCACCCACTATGAATGAAGGATTCAAATATGATGGCCTTTCTCATTCAAACCACTACAGTATGCTGCAGTAGCCTAAGCCTCTGGGATCCTTCAGAGAAAATGTTCATTCATCCAGCAAATCAATAGCTTCCCTTGTTAGAGAGCAGCTTAATGGTTAGTGCCTGGTCTTCTGCTTGAGAGCTCAAGTCCTTTCCAAAGCCTTGCCTGTATCCCACATGCTTTCCTGAGTCTTCTTACTGTTGTCTCTAGGCTGAAGATCCTATCACCTGTAGTATGATGAGTCAAAGTCAGATGGCAAGAGGAGGTTAGGTACAGGAAGAGGATCATATGGTAGACTCCCAGAGCTGTCATTTCTGAGCCTAGACCATCTCATTAGCACTTTATAGTCTGTCTGGCAGAATAAGAGGTTGACTCATATGGTCTAAGGCTACCAGGTCTTGTAAATGACAGCTTGTTGTGATTGGAGATTTCATCACCTTTTTTGCATCTTAAGGTATCTATGTTTGCTTATTTCCACTCAAGTGCAAGCTCTTGAATATGACATAAGTATTTCTTGCTGCCCAGTTCTGTTTTCTATCCTTTCCACTGAATTACAGATACACAGCCTTTCTTAAACATAACGAATCTCCTTTTAGCAATTAGATCATTACTAAGCACTCTGTGCAAGGTATGTGCTATTCCTGAAGTGCACTGTACATATTGGACAGGAAATTTGTGTAAATTGCTGCTTTTAGAAATGGAAGCTATTCTATGTATCATTTGTGTTTTTCTTCAGAGTTGAAAAGTTGTTTTCAAGTTTAAAGAATAGTGTATCTGATGTACAGACTGTATAGTTGCTAATTTCTTTTCTAGTAGTCCAGCTTTGAACCATTTTTGTTTCTTTACAAAACACTGGGAAGCATGTTTTCTTCTTTTAGCTTTTTTGGGGGGGGGCTTACATATTTAATATACCTATTATAAAAATGTGAATAATATGAATGAGCTTGAGTAGTGTAAAAAATCTTTTAAAATTCTGCAGTCCTTTATTCATTGCTGGTATTTGGGTAAGCTTGCTCTCTTGCTTGTGCATGTTCTCCTGTATCTCTTGCTTCCAGTTGTGCTTGTTGAGCACCCCCAACCCCATATGTATACATACACACACAGTTTTACATGAGTTATCATTATACATAGTCTAATGCTGTGTTTTTATGAAGACACCTTAATTATTTGTTCATACCAGGATAGGAAGATTCATTCACATTATCCTTCCCTGGCTGTATTGTGTTATACTGGGCTCCTATAACAAACTATTTACCACTCCTGTAGTGTTCACTACTCCTGTAGTGTTGCTGTAAGCGATTAACACTGCTCAAATTGCCCTGCCAGCGCTGGTACAAATTCCTTGTTACTCACCCCAATGTTCTGAGTTCCTGAAAGAAACACACACGCACATGCATACGCACAAGCACACAGAGTCTTATTATATTTAAGTGTACCTTAAATAGCTCCTTGGCTGGGCCACTTCCAAACCTCCAAGTTGCTAACGTCTCCCCTCCAATACTCCTGAGTTACTACCTATATTCCATCTTTGTTACCCCAAACCCAATGGAGGCAGGGAGGGCCCTGGGGCTGCTCTTCCCTGGTTCTTAATCTTATTTCTTTCCTGACGTGGCAGTTATCTTTCTTTTCTTGGTCCCCTTGCCTGCGAATCCTAAATTCCTGCCTTTGTCTCTCTGCCCAGCTATTGGCCCCTGGCAACTTTATTTACCAATCAGAACCAACTGGGGGCAGGGACCCTTAGCGTCTTACGTGTGGAATTCTTGTGTAGTTTTGGGAACCCAATTAACATAATACAAGTGTCAAGCCAAATCCACAACACTGTAGGTTGTGACTTTACACTCTTATACACTGTCAGCAGATTGTATGCCGAGGAGTGGTTCCCAGTGAACAGACAAGGGTTTTTGTTTACTTGTGTAAGGGGTACAACAGAGGTCACTAATTTAGGCTGATAATAGAGCAAGAACATCATTATGATTTTCTAGAGGTAAAGACAGTCCTTTGGGGGAAGGCCACTTAAATCTTTGCTAAATCAATATCACAGAAAAGCCACCCTTTTAACCTGTCCAGGAAGAAGGTCATTTCAATTGCACACTGTCTCTGATACCCTTTTAAAATATGGAGTCTGGGAGATGACTCAGTGGATAAATCATAAAGCACTTCCCCCACAAATTCAAGGACTGGAGTGCACATCCCTAGAACCCATGTAAAAGCCATGTAGTTTTAGGGCCATGTGTAATGCCAGAACTAGTGGAGATTGCATCCCCAGAGCAAGCTTGCTTGCTACACTATACAGAATCGGGGAACCAGGAGGTCTGGTTCAGCGAGAGGCCCTGCCTTAATAAATAATGTGGAGAATAACTTGAGGTGTCCACAGATGTGCACTAATATGCATGTGCAGCTGCAAATATGGGACCACTCACACATGCATATCTACAGACATATCTCACAAACATGCAAACATAAAATAAAATAAGCTACTCTCTAGGCTCTTTTTTCCCTTCTGGATTTAAAATGAGTCTGTATCTTATGCCATATTTCTCCTGGTTTTGCACTCGCTCTCTCTCTCTCTCTCTCTCTCTCTCTCTCTCTCTCTCTCTCTCTCTCTCCCTCTCTCTCTCTTTCTCTTTTTCTTTCTCTCTCAGCAAAATGAAACAAAGTGCATTTTTAGGTGTTTTTCCTCGCATTCTTCTACTGCTTTTTAAAAGTGTGGCCCCAATCAACTGAGCAGTGGGGAACCCAGCCGTGCGGTGTCCAAGCTGAAGTGAACTGCCCTCCCTAACCCTTCTTTCTGCAGGCAGTGAGGATATACGTGCTTCCTGTTGTTGCTGGAGGGTTAATTGTCACCCTATGCAAAGCTGTTTTGTAGGCTATTATTATATGATTAATAATAGTTATTTGACACAGACATTATTTGAAGGCCTTCTTCACCTTCTTCACCACTTTTCTGTTTCCTTAGCTGTTAAGAGTGGCGGGTAAGAAATGACCATTTAGGTCTTGCTTTACCTATTCTATTTCTGTCTCCAACTTCCCCTTCTGATATAAACTGGTCCCAGTCCAGCTTAAAACAATATACAAGTACGATTGGCTTAAACTGTTTAATGGGATTTCTGTGAGCTTTTCTTCTCCTTTTCTTCTCTCTCTCTCTCTTTTTTTTTTTTTTTGGATGGGGTGGGTTAGACAGGGTTTCTCTATGTAGCCCTGGCTGTCCTGGAACTCACTCTATAGACCAGGCTGGCCTTGAACTCAAGAGATCCTCTCCCTCCTGAGTGCTGAGATTAAACATGTGAGCTATTACTGCCTGGCTTCTGTGACCTTTTCAACTGGTACTAGTATTTATTTAATATTTTATTTCAGCAGTCTGTCATCAAAGATCTTTTTGTCTATAACTAAGAGAAAACTAGATATAGTGGATAAAAAGGAATTTCTCTTTTCTATATAAAGAAGTCCTGCCTGTCTGCAGGCAGGGCAAACCAGAGTGAGCTAATATACTTGTTCTATAATGTTGACTGTCCAGCTTCCTGTCTCTCTGCTGTGTCATCCTCACTGAGACAGATTTGTGCTCAGAGTGTCAAAGTACCCACAACCACCTGGATGGAGTGATGTGATATCCAGAGACATTAAAGAGATGTTTTTCCTTATGTCTTTTCAGGAGCTATGGGTACTTCCCCAGTACTTCTGCCAGTCTCCTCCCGTGTAGATGGATCCGCACTGTGTCAGAGGCTTTGGCCTGTTGCTGTCACCAGCAAGGGTTATGTTGCCATCATAATCGGCTCATTTACATCAGGCCTACTCCCTATGGGTGGGGTATATGTCGGCCTTCCCAGTAGGTACAGCTCTGTGAAGGAGTAAACCAATTCTCTGTTAGGAAGAGTGAGGGGCTGATTGAGGAGGCGGGTAGGTGGGTGAAGGAACTGGGGAGAACCAGTAGTATTGACTTCAGGCAGCTCTAATGCTTTTGTCTGAAGTACTATGGAAAACCCTTAAGGAAATGAGTTGCCAATTATGACATGCATGCATGCATGCATACATACATACATACATACATACATACATACATACATACAGGAACATTAAAAGAATTTAGTGTAATTAGTGTAACTAAGGAAACAGTTAAATATGACTATAATATATGGAATAAACAGAACTATCAAAGAAGCCAAAAGGTATGTTTATTTCATGCAAATGAGACTGTATTGTAGCCTGGCTTGGTAGCGTATGCTTTAATCTCACACTCGAGGCAGAGAGGCAGAGAGGCAGAGAGGCAGAGAGGCAGAGAGGCAGAGAGGCAGAGAGGCAGAGAGGCAGAGAGAGAGGAGAGGCAGAGAGGCAGAGGCAGAGGCTGAGGTAGAGAGAGGGGCAGAGAGAGAGGCAGAGAGAGAGGCAGAGAGGCAGAGAAGAGGCAGAGGCAGAAGAGGAGAGGCAGAGGAGGAGAGGCAGAGAGAGGCAGAGAGGCAGAGGCAGAGGGAGGCAGGTGGATCTCTGTGAGTTCGAGGCCAGCTTGGTCTAAGTCCAGGACAGCTAGGGCAACACAGAGAAACCCTGTCTCTAGAAAAAAAAAGGCTACGTATTGTGTAATTTTGGTCCCAACATGTCTTCATTTCTTCTAATGGCCCAGTAGTAAAATTTGGGCATGAGGTACATGTATATTTTCTCTTGGCCTTGGAAGCACATGGCACCAAAAGCCTGGTTAGACTTCATTCAGTGAGTGGTCTAAAGTGCTTGTTTTGTTACTATGTATTATAAATCACATGTGTACAGGGCTTATTCTCTTATATGCATTAATTTTTTATTTTGTTTATTACTTGTGGTGTGTGTGTGTATGTATATGTGTGTGTGTATATATATGTGTGTGAGCGCGTGCCAGAAGAGGGTGTCATATCTCACAGAGCTAGAGTCAAAAGAGTTTGTAAGTCACCTAATGTTAATGCTAGGACCAACTCTGGTTCTTTGTAAGAAGCAGCAAGTACTTTTAACCTCTGAGCCATTTCTCTATCCCCTAGTAAAACATATTTAGAAAGCTTGTTTGCCTAGCACATGCTTGGCTTCAGATAAATGCCATGGATGAAATAGATTAGGATTTATTGAATGACTGAAGGAAGAACAAAAGGATGGAAGGGCTGAAGGACGATGAAGGAGTGAGACTGGTGAGAGGCTTAGTGGGTAAAGGCACCTGGTGCCAAGCTTGATAACCTAGATTTGTCCCTGGGGCCCATAAGATGGAAGGAGAGAACCAGTGCCAGCACGTTGTCCTCTGACTTTCATTTTGTATGCTATTGAATGTAAGTACTTCTCTTCCCCCAATAAGTAAAAGTATGATAATAAAAAAGAAATGAGCCATGGCAACTAAATTGGGAACACAAGGGAAGGAGGACTTGAGTACACCATGGACAGTGACACAAAGGTGAATTTGAGACTTGATTCATGGGTCAGTAGGGTAGAAGAGTTGTTGGGGTTAGGGTTGAGGAGTGGGCAGGAAAGATAAGAAATGGCAGAGAATAGGAGAATGAATCACTTAAAACCGAGACTTAGGAGGCCGGTAGTAGTCATCAGGTCTAGGCTATGGCTGTGGGTGTAGGCGGGAGAGATAGAGTTTGACAACTTCATTAGGGATGAGGAAGCCAGGCATCATCCATGTAAATGTTGAAATTACCAATAACTAAGACAGACAGCCAGGCCCTACAGTCACTGGAGAGTGTGCTGGGGTGTAAGAGACAGTACCACTCCAGTTGGGGATAGGGTGGTCATTGGTCTGTGATGGATGGTGTGATGAACAGCAAAAGAGCTTTTTGTATATGTGAGAAGAGAAGGACCAGAATGGCCTAGAAATTGTCATGTGTGTATGTGTATGCACACATGTATGTGTTTGTGTGTGTGTGTTGAGATTTCAAGGGGTTGTGTTTGTAGTGCCACATGAGTGTAGGAGCGGGGTGTAAGCCTTGTCTGTGGCTGTAAGGGAAGTGTTCTGAAGGCATTGCCAGGTTTAGAGAAGAACTCTGTTAAAACTATGGTGGAAGAGAGGAAAGGAATTTGTTGACTTACTGGATATTGTAGGTGGGTGGGCTGTGTTAGAGACCTGGGGTGAGATTCAGTAGTATCCATATTTGTATGGTGTTGGTATCTAAGATGAGGGTCATGTGAGAAGTTTCAAGTTTTCAAGAGATGAATGCAAACCTGAGGAAGCCTTGGGAATTGTCTGAAATACTGTTCCTCATTACAGCCTTAAGGTTTCTTAGGCAGTTTGGACAGTGGTCAGTGGACAGTGTGGGTGGACAGTGTGTGTGGACAGTGGTCAGTGGACAGTGTGTGTACAGTGTGTGTGGACAGTGGTCAGTGGACAGTGTGTGTGGTCAGTGGTCAGTGGGC
>JANHMN010000002.1:208345953-208357761 GCA_030674055.1 Rhabdomys pumilio | reverse complement strand
GTGGTCAGTGGACAGTGTGTGGTGGACAGTGGTCAGTGGACAGTGTGTGGTGGACAGTGGTCAGTGTGTGGTGGACAGTGGTCAGTGTGTGGTGGACAGTGGTCAGTGGACAGTGTGTGTGGACAGTGGTCAGTGTACAGTGACGAAATGGTGTCTTCTAAATAACTAGGACGGATTTTTCCAACTCCATTGGGTGGAGGGGATTAAGAGAGGAACCATAACTATTCTGAGTATGTTATTAGTTAATATCTGAATGACTTGGGAAGTGATTGCATATCAAATATGTCTAGTGCCTAAAAGTGGATGAGGTTGGAAGTATTGTACTACTTGAGAGTTTTGCTGAAATAAGAAGTCTCATGTGTTACAAGGAATATGTGTCAAACAGACATTGGTCTTCTGGTTCTTAAAGCTTCATAGAAATTGTGTAAGTGTCCGAGACTGGAAACGATACACAGGGAAAGAGATGAGGAGCATCAGGGAGGACTGAGATTCAGGAAAAATGAGGAACATCAGGGAGGACTGAGAGTTAGGGAAAGAGATGAGAAGCAGCAGGAGGACTGAAATTCAGGAAAGAGATGAGGAGCAGCAGGGAGGACTCAGATTCAGGAAAGATGAGGAGCAGCAGGAAGGACTCAGATTCAGGAAAGATGAGAAGCAGCAGGGAGGACTGAGATTCAGGAAAGATGAGGAGCATCTGGGAAGACTGAGAGTTAGGGAAAGAGATGAGAAGCAGCAGGGGGACTGAGATTCAGGAAAGAGATGAGAAGCAGCAGGGAGAATTGGGTTCAGGAAAGATGAGGAGCAGCAGGGAGGACTGAGAGTTAGGGAAAAAGATGAGAAGCAGCAGGAGGACTGAGATGCATAACACTGAGAGGTGGGGTTTGCTTTTGATCTGACTTTGACCCCAGCAACTCAAGAACTTGCTGTTGGCATTTGAAATTGTGGGATAGAACCCAGACTAAGAGTGAGAGTTAAGGCCAGATTTGGTCTGCTTTGTGTGCTGAGCTCAAGGCTGAATCTTTGGAAGGCATGGGCTCATTAAGAGTTATACATTGATTTTCTTTGTTAAATTCTTTGGAACTGTTGAAATCAGAACTTTGTGTTTTAGTTACTTTGAAAGATAAAGGGAGCTGGTAGCTCAGAGGAGATACTTTGTTTTTCAAATAAGGTCTCACTATACAATCTTGGTTGGCCTGGAACTTGTTATGTAGAACAGGCTGGCTCCAACTCAGAGATCCATTTGTCTCAGCATCCTTGGATCAAAGGCATGTGGAACCACCCCTGGTACATATTTTAATCTTTAAAATGTGAATTTTCTGTGAATATTTGTGCCAAGGTTGAGGGTATGGCTCCAGGGGTAAAATGTTTGCTGCACAATTTTTGAGGGGTTCTCAGAACTTACATAAAGCTAGGTGAGTGTTTATGTGTTATCCCAGTGTCCTAAGGTGAGATGGTGGGAGGCAGAAAAGACAGTCCATGGAAGCTTGAGGGCCAGCCATCCTGGGATAGCCATCAGTGAACAAGCAAGGGACACTGTGTCAAACAACGCGGAAGGCAAGGACTGACAGTTGAGGTTATCCTCTGACCTCCACACATCAGTGTTGGACATGGCAGGCATAAATATCTCTCTGTAAACAAGCGTAGCATTAATTCATCATTCTCATTTTCAAGCAATTTACTTATTAAAAGTAAAAGAGAAATTGATATCGATTCATTAAAAATCACATAGTAAAAGCGTAGAAGCTTTGCTGTTGTTTTTCTGACCAGATTTCTTTCTAATATACCAGACAAATAATAAATGGTGTATAGATACAAACTAATTTTATAAAATGAATATTGACAGTGGTTTAAGGGATTAAAAGATGCGTATGTTGCTATTATTTTGAAAACAATTAGAATTTAATAGTTGTCGAATAGATCTTATTAAGCTATTTTATATTTAGATGACTTTGAGCATATTCAGGATGGCATGGCAGTGGACTGATTTTGTATTTATGATAGAAGCCATCATCCTATCTTCTTAGTTGTGAATCATTTTGACCACTATTGTAAAAAGTTTTGCTCTGATTTTACAAATAAGTAAATGTTCTTGTTTGCTGCGATCTTCAGGAGTACTTTTGTTTCTTCCATAGGAAGGGACTAGGCTGTCGGCCACATGTCTAAGTTCTGCTGCCATGCGAGCAGGATGCACACCTGAAAGCAGCAGGTGTGTGGCCAGCCTGGCGTCCCTTCCTGCTAGTTGACTTGGGGAGAAAAGCGAGCTTAGATAAAGGGCTGAGCCTCCTTCTCTCGGTCCTTCCTGTACGGGGTGATTCCGTCTTGACCACACCTGTTGTAGGCCTGATCACTTTAGGCTTAGAGTCTAAGTCTTGCTTTCCATTGCATAAATTTTTATTTCTACCTACATAAGGATTTTGTGTTTGTATATAGGCAGTATTGGAAACATAATAGTGTTACATTTTTGGCTTTTTGAGACAAAGTCTCAATTTGTATCGCAGACTGGCCTAGACTTCACTGTGCATTTTAGACTGGCTTTGAACTTGTGGCAGTCCTCCTGTCTCATCTTCCTGAACACTGGTTATATGCATCATCTGTCACACTCAGGTAGTATAAGAAACATTTTTTTTTTTTTTTGGTTTTGGTTTTTCGAGACAGGGTTTCTCTGTGTAGCCCTGGCTGTCCTGGAACTCACTCGGTAGATCAGGCTGGCCTCAAACTCAGAAATCTGCCTGCCTCTGCCTCCCAAGTGCTGGGATTAAAGGCGTGTGCACCACCACCCGGCCGTATAAGAAACATCTTAAGAGTCTCATATAAAACTTGTTTTTTCAGGAATGGATTTCTCTTATAGTAATGATAGCTTAAATGTGTTTGTTGATTAGCCATGGGAGTGTAATCACTCCTTGGCCATCTCCTGTTCTATGACGATTGCTGCTGAGTCTGGAGAGGCTTCCTGGTACAGAGTTTGTTCCCTCTGCTAGATAAGCTCCTGGTGTTTGCCCACGCTAACACTTCACAGCACTTGACGACATGAGGAGGTACTCAGATGTACCAGTTGTGTCACGAGGAGTCCTGCCCTAACTCAGGCTAGAACGAGTCACTGTTGACAGAAAGTTTGAATCAAGGTACAGCTGTGCATGGCATCTTTACATCATAAAGAAAAGAAGGGCACCAACCTAGGCAATTACTTAAATATGAAATCAGAATTATATCAGCCTCTAAGGCTAATATTGGCCAGTAAACCCAGTCATACTAGGCTTATCACCATTGACTTACATTTCTGCTAAAATTTTCAAACTTGTCTCTGCCTAGTTTATTATTAGTTATTTATTATTTTCCTTGCGCTCTCTCTCTCCCTCCCTCCCCCTCTCTTTATCTCTCTCCCTTTCTTCCCTCTCTCCCTCTCCCCGCCTGCTCCCCTACCCGTGTGTGTGTGTGTGTGTGTGTGTGTGTGTGTGTGTGTGTGTGTGTGCACATGTATTTGTATGTGAACCTGTGTGTGGATACACCCTTCTGTCCATGCCCAGAGGTTGACATTTGGTGTTTTTTCTCATTGTTTTCCATTTCCTCCAGAGAGGGTCTGTCACTTAACTGGAGCTTGGTGATGCAGCTAGACTGGCTACTGAGCAAGCCCCACATCTGACTGACTCTACCCAAAAGTGCTAGGGTTACAGGTGTATGCTGCACATGGTTTTTTCATAGGTGCTGGGGAAACATTGAGTCACCTTCCTGGCCTCCAGTTTTCTTCTTCTTACCAAGTATTTCTAAATGGTTGTTTGTTTTAATAAGTCACCTTGAGTTCTTCACTTGTCTTTTCTCACTGTGGCAAGTCTATGGTTTTGATTATCTGATCTTCAGTAACATTGTCCAGGAAACTGGATTAAAATAGAAGGTGCACACAGATACTTGTCTAGAACTAGGTGGCTCTCAGCTTTGTGCTATGGTTAAAGAAGGCTGACAGTCCCCTTTCTCATGGAGGAGCTGGGCTTGGGTTTCCTCCTCTGTTTTTGAGTCCAGTGGGGACTCCTGAGTGAGCTAAAGGCTTCCCTTCATTTGGTATTATAGAGATCTGTTATGACCCTTCTTACTGAGGAGTGATAGATTGCCATTGAGAAGGATTGTGTGTAGAAAGAGATGGAAGGAGAATTGGCTTGGTTCCATGGGTATGCTTGTTGGCAGTATTTACTGTTGAGTTGGGATTAAGTACTATTTACTGTGGGATGGCCTCATTAAGTGTATCATTGCTTGAGTCATTGAGTTTGATGGCTTCATACATAGGTGAGGTGGTGTTATTTCTTCCTGATGAGAGAGCTTTGCCAAAAGCTAAAAAAACAACTAACATTTAAATGATGCTAACTGATATTCCACAAGCATTCTGCACATGCTTATTTTCTCATCACCACTGTCCTGCAGTATAGGGACCATTGTTAGTTCTGGTTTTCATATGAAATTGAGGAACAGTGTTTTACTTCATTTGTCTCAGACCTTGTAGCTTCTGTGCTTGAAGCCAGTCTGCTCCAAAGGTTGTGCCCTTTGCTTTTTTTGTTGACCTCCAACTAGAAGTGGAGAAAGAATCGTCTGTATCAGGTTTAGTGATAGGAGTGCAAAGGCTTGAGTACCTTTGAGTGATGATGGGAAAGTGCTGCAGTGGCCTGGCTGCTGGTGGTGAGGAGCGTGAATAGTAGAGGGTACTTCAGGAGCTTAGAAAGGACCTCTGCAGGGCTGGCGGCATTGCTGCCTGGCATTTGCTTCCCGTTGGTTTTTTGGCAGTCCTTGGCTGAGTTGCATGATGATGATAAGATGGAAAGCAGGCTTCCTTGTCAGAGCTGGAGGGTCAGTGTGGTCACCACCTGCCCTGTTGGCTCACTCCTCCTCCCAGTTCCTCAGCAGACCCTGAGGCTGTGGAAGGTCTGCTCCCCGATCTTGCTCACTCTGCTTTCCCTTCTTACTCTGAGCACTTCCTGTTCTTTTTCTTACGGCTTTTCAGCATATCTCCAGGGGGTCATTTATTTCTTCTAAATTCCTGATCTGCTTTCTAGTTTTGCTTTGAAGTCAGAAGCTCAGGCATGAATTCTACCTAGGCCATGACTTCCTAACTTGTTATTTCGGACTGGTGAACAGGGAGTTCTTCATTTAAGGGCGCTCCCCACCCTACATACTGCTCCATCTACTTCACAGGGTTGTAGGAGGGGTAGAATAGAATCACTCATGAAATACCTTGTAAAGCATAAAGCAGACCATAAATATATGCATTATTACTATCCCAAACCTGCCTGTGTGGAGTTTCTATTCCTTGCTTTGGTACCCAGCGTGGGCTTCAGCCTTTGTACCCTGCTGGTGTTGGTTATTTTTACTTGTATATCTTGATGGCCTTGGCTTTTAATTTCTAAGCACTAGGAAGAGTATTACTTGGCATTGATAGGGTATAATAAGTGAATGAATTAGCCAAAAAAGCCTGCTAAACGAAGTCTGTGGTTACGGTAGTCCCCCTAGCCCTGAGCAAATCCTTCCTTTCTATCTCTATGCTTCTTAACGTTAGCCCTGCTAAAAATACTTTTATTCCAGTCTTTTTTTTTCCCCCTTCAGGTTGCTAATCTGCAGTCCCTTCTCTAAGACCTGTCTTTATTCTGCATTCTCTGGATCTTGGACTAGAGGTGTAAAACATTTGATATTCAGACTTTGGTCATTCATTAAACAAATGAGTACCCATACCCCAAGTTATTCCCTGGGGGAGAAGGGGCAGCAGTCAACAGTGCAGGTAGAATTCCTGCCCTCATGCCATTTCTGTTCTAGTGAGGGTCACAAAAGATACAGACATAACTGAGTAAGTGGTATTTTGGCCCATTTAAATACAATCTTTGATGAAGACTCCCAGGACAGTGAGGACCTCAGCTGGTATAGATAAACTGATTGTGTTAACTAGTGCTTTGCCTGACTTACTACTTGTTAGATGACTTTGGAGTTATCTACTTGTCCTGCCACTGAGAACTTTAAGCTCTTATCAACAAGAAAGACTCTGGTTGGTTGAGGAAGAAAGGTGGCTGCTACCTGGATTTTGGGCTTCAGGAAAGCATCATGTGGAAGCCCCTCAAAGTTCTTGAGGCCTGACTTTGTTCTGGTTGCTGGTATTTTGAATGTGTTGGAGGGACTAGGGAGTCAAGGGGTAAGGAGGGAGAGTACTGACTGTCCAGTGACCTCTCTGGGCTGATGTCCTGCTAAGGGGCTGTTTGTTTCTGTGGCTTCCAGAGGCTGAAGCCCCTTCATTCTAAGGACTAAGGCAGTAGATGGGATGAAAAGTACAGAGTGACACCTGGGACATTTGTGGATTTCTTGAGGCATTAATAGCAACCCATTTTTGAAAGATGAAGCCAAACCAGCTATAGGATGGTCTGGGAGTCAAGCCAGTGTCCCTGAGGGGACCCAAGTGGAAAATATGTTTGGGAACTTTGAGAACTGGAAAGATGTCATGGTGGGTAGAGTGTAGGGCCTAAGTGGTGTGCAGTGGAGGTGATTATTAGGGATAGTTGTTCAGTGGAGGTGTAGATAGACTGGCAGTGGGGTGATGTGTTTCAGTTGACAGTGAGAGGTGACTGGGTCCCCTGTGCTTAGTCCTCTACAGAAAGAGCATTTTGTGACAAACTTGCCACTAAGTTTGAACTGTAGTTAAAACATGTACAGTCCTTCCTGCCAGTGTGTACTTCCCCTTTGTGACTTCCACATACTTTTTCCCTTGTCCTGGGACTTGTCATACTGCTTCATTCCCCGGGGCATGCTGGATTCCTGACCAAATCAGGTCTTCTCTGTTAGACACAGTCCTTGCCCTCACAGAACCTACAGTCCCACTCATACATTACTATACCCCTGAATCTAGAACAAAATGTTACTGATTTTTTTTTTTAACAATTGAATAAAAGAAGTACTCTACAAAAGTCAATGGTAAGATAATGAATACCACTTGTATGCCTACAAGCAGGAAATCCTGAGGCCGTTAGAACATAAATGTCATGTTGTAACAGGCGGATTCTGAATAAGGCTGTCAAGGATTCCTGGAAAGACAATGTCACTCCTAAGAATGATAGTAGTCAGAGAAGAGGCTGTGATTCAGTTGGTAGAGTGCTTGCCTACAATGTGTGAGACAATAGTTCAATCCCTAGTGCCACATAAAACCAGATGTGGTTTAGGAGAGGTGGAGACAGGAGGATCATAAGTTCAAGGCCATCCTCCACTGTATAGACAGTTTCAGGCCATCTTGGCTTATAGACCTTGTCTCTAAATAAGTCAATAGGTAAGTAAGTAAGCAAGTTCATGGACAAACAAATAAATGATAGTGTTTATGTTGGTTGATGATATTAGGTTCACTGTTGCCTGTAATTACCCAGGTAAATTTTCAGCTACTAGCAATTTCTGCTGTTTGGTGATATCTTATTTTGGGCTGTAGAAATAATATGAAATTGACAGATCATGTGAGTTTAATAAACATCTTGTGTGCATTATTTTAAAGAACGTGTAATAATTTTTACACGAAGGGCTTTATATGATAACTAAAGGAAGTCAGTTCTGTAGATCCATGCTGACTGTTACTGTTAGCTGTATGGACTTGCGCATCGCAGTGATCATGCCACATGGATTTACAGTATTAGTTAGGACTGCAAACACAGGCAACACTATCTTGCTGCGGATTGAATGGCAGCATCAGTCCTCCTGAGTAATATTTAGAACTTTGAGAATGTTTCTAATTTCCCTTAGATATATAATTCTAGACCATTAACTCCAACAGTCAGGACCCTGCAAATGGCACTAGCAACACCATTGGCCACTGGCTTAGAGGAATGGAAAGTGTTGAAAGTGGACAGCTGCTCTGATGACTGTCCCCCCCCCTGGACTGATCAGGCCCTTGGGAAGAAGGAACCTCAACGGGAATGGTAACTGTACCTCCTGCCTCTCTGGCATGTAGTCCCTGGTCATAGCAGAACTCTGTGTCACGACTGGAGCACATGATCCACAGTGTCAAGGTGGAGTGAGGGCAGGGCACCTAGGTGCGTGGGGGAAGGGTTGTGTTCGGAATGCGCACTAGGTCACTTGGACAGCACTGTGGTGGTGGAGAAGGAGGGCCTGATCTCTGGAGGACCTCCACAAGTTGCTTTTCATAAGTCCACAGAATGGTCCTTCTTTGGGACCCTTGTCAAAGCTGCTTCTTCCAGAGGGCTCTGTGTTTCCTCTCCCAAGAAAACTCCCCAGACTTCCTCCAGACTTTTAGCTGGTTCTGTGAGGGTCTTTCCCTCATCAGGTCTGGCCATCTTAGGTGGGCCTTACAGCTTCCTGGACATTTGTGTGTGAGTAGTGCCCACTGTGCAGGTTAGAGCTCTCTTAGGGGAAGAGCCAGATGAGAACACTCTTTTGTTTTGTCTCATGAGGGAGTAAGACTAGCTTTATTTTCTTTCATTTCTGAAAATGTTTGTGAATCCTAATCATGTCGTAAATGCAAACTTCTCTTTTCAGATAATGTGGATGCAAGTGATCTTAAGCAGTTTTTTGAGACCAACTATTCTCAGATATATTTCATCTTCTATGAAAATTTTATAACACTGGAAAACAGTTTGAAGTTCAAAGGTAAGCATTTCTACAACCCTTTTGTGAGCACTCAGGGAATTTCGGAACTTTCATTGTTGTGAGCCACAAGTTCTGCATTTTTAAGTTTTCTTTCTTCCCGGGCTTTGCGACCTCACTGTAGTGGGCTAGTTGGCATCTCTGTTTTCCTTGAATCTTCCCTCATCTAGGTGTAAACTGAACAGCAGATGGCTAAAGGGAAAATAGAAGGAACCCACAGAGGGCATGAATTTCAAAGGGATAATTCATTTAAAGAGCAGGGAAGGAAAATAAGGCATGGACACTTTTTTTTTTTTTTTTTATTTTTTTTTTTTTTTTTTTTGGTAATTCAGATTTAAGCTGTGCTTGGAGGCTCAAGCTATAATCCCAGAACACCAGAGGCAGAGGTGAGAAAAACATGAAGAGCAGCCTGGCCTACATAGTGAGACCATACTACAAAAGCCCCAAACCACAAAACAACACCAATGGCAAAATCAGATTTCATTATAGGAGATGTGAGATGAGATGAGAATCAGTGTCCTTTGTCCATACCTCCTGTTCTTAGAGATTTTCTGTATTCAGTGAGTTTTCTCTGTATGCTCACATACTTTTGCCCATATGTAAAATAATCTTTTGAAAACAAAGCAGCTGTGGGAATTCCGCCAGGGAATTGTGGAGGTTTGAAGCCAGACTCTCCTCACCCTTCTTGCTGTTTCTCCTTGAGCATTACTTGGCCTATCTGTGTTGGTGTTCACCCCACTCCCACCCCAATCTCTTTCCTCTCAGCAAGATGTAGGTTAACAGATACACTAGGATTTCAGCATAGTGGTAGCATGCAGAACCTGGTCATTATGGGGAAGCTGCCATCACTATCTTTGCTTTTCATTTCATGTCATCTGTTTGGGAAATTAGTTAGGAAAAACAAAGGGAAGTGTTTTTCCCAGTCTCTCTGACTAACTCAGCACAGCATGCTGCTGCAAATATTTCTCTCCAGCAAACATCAGCAGGTGCCCATCTTGCCAGAGTGCTGGGAGATAGTTTCAGATCCTTCAGGCTAAGGGCTGAGTGCCACAAGGCCACCCCCTTTAACGCCATTGCAGGTTCTATGTTGCTGCCTGTGCGGTGACAGACTGCCTATATTTAGACTGCCTACTTTCTTCTCAGAGTTGGTTAATTTGCTAGAGGAGCAGGAAGAATGCAAGGAAACAACCTTACCTACTTATATTTATTAGAAAATTTTTGTTCATTTCCTGCATTACACATGAATAATACAGATTTTAATGGGTGCCTATGAACAGACAGATAAAGAGCTGTGTGTGCGGTCTGGAAAGCCTAACACAGGAATGTCCTTGCCATGTCTGGGAGCTCTCTTAGCCAGATTCTTTTTGGGTTTAATGGCTGCTTCATTATGTAGGCATGATTGGTCAGTATTAGTCGCAGGTGATGAACTCAGCCTGCAGGTTGTAGGTGGTGGAAGGACTGAAAGTAGGATTTGAAGTAGAGGACAGCATTGCAGATAGAGGGCAGAGCTTGAGCAAAGGCAGTGAAGCACCCTCAGGGCATGCTGGGAAGTGCGTATCTTTTCCTTGAGATGTAAGGTATTCGAATGAGATGTGTAGGAAATCCAATCCTGCTTGCCAGGAGCCCTGACTTCCAGGCTAATAAGTTGGGATTTCATTTTTGGTTAGAGCTCTTAAAAACATTTGCCTCTGAGACAAGTGTCCTGTTAAGTGGTGAGTGCACGGGTGAGTTGGGGGTGGGAAGCTGATGCTGTCAACCGTGTGAGAGCTGCTACTCTGCTGGAGAACTGGAGAGGACTGACAGCAAGGTGGTGGTTAAGGGAAGAGAAGAGGTCTGTGAGACTGAGTACAAAGGAGAGAGGAGTCAAAGAATCCTTCATGCTTCCAGTTTGACTTATGAGGTATCATTGTAGCTGCAGGAGCCTTTGAGGAGAAAGCTATTTTGGAGGTAAGAGGATGAAGGCAACTCTGACCAGTCTGTATTTGAGGTACTTTGGGACACTCAGGAGTAAGTGTTGGCTGGGTATCAGAAATGTAGGTGAGCTCTGTTTGGGAGAAGTGGGTAGAAGCTTGCTGTTGCCAAGGGCAAAAGTCTATCAAGGAAAAGGGAGACAGCAAATAAAGGGGAGGAGATATATTAGTGGCAAGGTGTTAGGAAATTATGTTGTCACAGAAGCCCAGGGGAGAGAGTTCATCAAGGCATGTAAGATCCAAAAGCCTGATGATGCAGAAAGATGAGATGCAGTGGGATTAGGAAATGAGAGCTCACGTCTGACCTGAGGACAGCCCTTGGTGAGGAACTGTCAGAAGCTTGGCATGCGAACAGGATGCAGTGGGATGTAGAACCCGGGAAAGCAATCTCAGAGCTGTGATGTATAGACAGAGAGCCTGTCTTAAGCTGGTCATGGGGGAGTTGCTTAGGGCTGCACCTACAGCCTGAGGAGAAGGACAGCCAGATGGAGAAGTAACAGATAGTATGGTGTTGGAGAATCGGGTTGAGAGAGTCAAGTAAACTGTAGAGAGACACAGGCAAGAGCAGAGTGGCTTTTTGTCTGAGAATATAGACAGACCTTTTGGGACAAGAAAGAAAAACTGAAGGGCTGTTGCAGGAAGTATTAAGACACCAACTTCCTACTCTCTGCCCTGTCAACCCCTGTTCAAACACAAGTGTGCCCTGTGTGCGAAGGGGAAGGGATATGGGCTCAGTCTTCAGTGGGCTCTGGTATGCAGCAGGTGGTTCAGAGTCTTACCAAGAACTTAGGGCTCTAGTATACATTAGACTATGTAGTAGTCTGTGCCTGAGGTGCCAGCATTTTAAAAAAAAGGTGTTTCTCAATTTCTATGTCAGATATGTAAGGTATAAATCTTGAACTTGAGAAAATTTATTTTGGCCCAAAGGGTAGATAGTACAAATATGAAATGGTCTGTATTTACTTTGGTCATTTGCTCTACTCCACTTTGTTTTATAGGCATGTGGAGGAGAAAGGTCATGTTTTGCACAATTAAAATAGCAATGAGCTGAGTGTGGCAGCTCAAACCTTAATTCCAGCACTCAGGAGGCAAAAACAGGAGGATCTCTGAGTTCAAGGCCAGCTAGGTCTACATAGTGAGTTTGAGGTTTGCCAAGGCTTCATAGTGAGACCTTGTCTCAACACACACACACACACACACACACACACACACACACACACACACACACACACAC
>JANHMN010000002.1:208333808-208345943 GCA_030674055.1 Rhabdomys pumilio | reverse complement strand
CACACACACACACACACACACACACACACACACACACACACACACACCAAAACAAAAAACAAAACAACAAAAAAATCAATGAAAAAATTAAGATATCAAATCCTCAAACAGCCACCTTTCCAACATTGTTATACCCCTTTTCCCTTCTTTCCTTTGTCTTTATTTTTCACCTTTCTTATATCCATTCTTTTAGAAAATTGTGCCACTTTAAGACTGTATCAGTTAGCTTGTGCCATATAAAAAACACACCCAAATTAAATGCTTTGAGACAACCACCATTCAGCTATGGTTCTCTAGATCTGTTGGGACGTTCTTCTGGTTTAGCCTAGCTTGAGCTTTTTGGTCAGCTGGTTTGAATGGCCTCACGCACACGGTTTACAGTTGGCCAGGTGTCTTAGTTCTCCATGTGGATACTGAAACTCCAGATAGCAGGCCAGATTGGGTTCTGTTACAGGATGGCCTCAGTCTCAGCATCAGCAAAAATGCCTCAAATTTGCTAGAGTCCTGTTGGTCAAAACCTCTTATGAGGCAGTCCAGATTCAAGGGATACAGAAAGAGACATCTCTGTGGGAGGAACAGGACTCTGCCCCCTTATGGAAGCTCTCATAAAGATTCAGTGATGAGCCAATAGGAGCTGGGTGATATTTTGGGAAATTCTTCCTTTTAGTGCAATGTGTATTGAATTGGAGTACAAAAAAAAAAAAAAAAAAAAAAAAAGAAAGAAAGAAAGAAAGAGAGAAAGAAAAAAAGAAAGAAAGAAGGAAAAGAAAGAAATGAAGAGAAAAGAAAGTGTACCCCAAAAGGAAGAAATGTTTAGTGGGAATAATGGAATCATTTAATCATTTTGTGGTAACTTCAGGTTTCCAGTATTCTGGACAAAACCTTGGAGAATCTGGTTCTCTCTTCAGAAAGTATCATTGGCTTGTCTCTTCACCTATACTAAAAGCACCAAAGCTTCCAGCTTCCTCGTCTAGACTGGCACTAGCTACAGAGAGGGTCTCCTCACTTCAGTTCTCTTCCTTCTACACCCAAGTTTCTTTTTGAAAGAGTAACTGAAGCCACGACTTACGATTACTAGCTCTAGCCCTGCAGTTGCTTCTCATCCTCAAAACCACTGCAGTGACTCTACCCTGCCTCTAGTCCGCTGTCTTTGCCACACCTGCTCTCTAAGCTTATCTGCTCCAGTGTTCCATCTTTGCTGTAGCCTCCAGGGCTTCTTGATCCTGTCAAGCGTGCTCAGCCACAGGGACTTGGTCTGCTCCACACTCTCTCCCTGGGGAGTGACTCCCTCATATTTCTGTATGGCTTGCTTCTGTGCCTATTGTAAAGTCGCTTTCCCTTTGTGAAAGTTGTCTAGTTGTCACTTTCCCAGGAAAGTATTTTCTGCCTTCCCTAATGAAATTGCATATTGGATTTTAATATTCCTCATTTGCTTTTGCTCATGGATTTTCTAGCTTACTTATAGTTTGCCTCCTCTTGTCAAAATGTAATCTTCCCCAGGACAGGGATTTTTGCTTGTTTGGTTTATTCCTTTGTCCTCAGGGCCCAACAGAATTCCTGAAAAACAGTTTTTTAAATGAATGAATGATGGCTACTTCTTAGAGCTATAAACATTCAGTTAAATCAGGAGCCTGAAACTGATCACTTTCTTGACTTGTTGACTTGTTATTGTACTTGTTGTTGAGAGAGATCTTGCTATGAAGCCTAGGCTGACCTTGAACTCCTGGTGATTCTCCCCTTCCCACTACCAGTGTTGCAGTAGTGGGCCACCATGTCACACTGGCTTCACTGGATACACTTATATCCACTCATTTACTTACAGCCTGTGACAACAGAGTCTGATAGTTCGAGAGAGATCTGAAAAGCCAAAAACTGTTTACTCTCTGATGAGTCCTAAGTGAGATGTAGCTAAACACAATGTCTGTGACATGGCATGGACAATAAATGGTAATTACTACTGGAGATGGGTGGTACAGTTTTTACATTATCATTAGTTAATTTTATCAAAGGGGTATTTCTTGCCTGTGGATGTCACTCAGTCGGTAGAGTGCTTGCCTAGCATGCAGGAAATACCAGGTTTAATTCTAGCACTATATAAAACCGACTATGGTGACACACCTTTTGTAATCCCAGTACTTAGGAGGTAGAGACAGGAGAATCAAAACTTCAAGGTCATCCTCACCTATATAGCAAGTTGGAGGCCAGCCTGGGCTACAATGAGACCCTGTCTCAAAAAAAGGAAAAGTGCAATGTAAATTTGTACAGTGGAGGAGACAGACTCTTCTCTATAGATGTCCATGTTCTTTGGCTGTTAATATCATTGTTTTGCCTATTCATTTTACTGTAATTTGAGCTACTTAGTACCTAGTTAAGAAATCAACTGGAGGAGGGGAGGGGGAAGGACTGTGGGAGGGGATGACTGGGAGGGGGCAGTGAGTGGGATATAAAGTGAATTAAGTAAAAAACCGATTAGAAAACATGGAAGTTCTGTATGAAGCGCTAGTATAGAGAGTCTGGGGGCGGCTGCTGACTCGGACTTGATGTGTCGTTCAGTGTCTGTGCATCCTAGCAGCGCCCCTCCCCCAGTGGTTCCCCATGCATGTCTTCAGCGTTTAAGATGCTTGTCAACATCACGTGTGACGTTCTAAAGCTTAAGTGCTAGCATGTTGACTAATTTCTTTTCCTTAATTTCCAGGGAATAATAAGTCACAAAGGGAGGAGCTGGACTCCATCCTTTTTCTTTTTGAAGTAAGTTTTGTTATTATTATTATTGTTATTGTTGTTATTGTTATTATTATAGCTCTTAAAATCCTTGTTAGAAATGAGATACCTTAGTTGATCCTTAATTTTACCTGTGCAATAGTAATGGCTGTGCATGGCTGTACTCTGCCCTCTTTCCTGCCTTCTACCCACATTTTACCACAATACTGTTAAAAATGTTTATGTGATTTTTCTTTTTAAAAAATGTGTAGAAGTTTCCCCTGTATGAACACCTAAACGTAAAGGTACTAGTTGGAAGAGTAAACAGATTTTTAAATAGTAATAGCTTTTGCTGTTTTCCTTTCTGTATGAACTTTTATGTGAATCTTGCATAAATGTTCTCTATCCATCAAACTTCACATGACTTGTCTCACTGACATGTGAGTCTGACATGCTTTCCCACATATCTGTAATATTTTAAAAATTATTTATTTTTATGCATGTGGAAGGGGGTATGCTGCATGCATGTGTGTCTGTGTACTACGTATGTACAGTACCCTTGGAGGCTAGAAAAGGGTGTCAGATCCCCTAGGACTGGAATTATAGATGGTTCTTAGCTGCTGTGGGTGTGTTGGGATTCTACCTAGCTTCTCTGGAAGAGGGGCCAGTGCAGCTCTTACCTATGGCGACTCTCCAGCCCCTCAGTAGGTTATTTTTGACTAGTGGTGGGGTTATAATTTTGGCATATCTGTGTCTGTGAATGTAGGTACTCTTTAAAGTTGAAATAATTTTTGGCTGTGTTTTTTAAAAATTAAGTTAGATTTTATTTGTGTACATGTACAGAGATGTGCCACAGGCATTCCCCACAGCAAGAATGTGAGGGTGAAGTGACAGTCTGTGACAGTACGGTCTCTCTTTTCACCGTGTGTTGAGCTCAGGTTGTCAGGCTTGATATCAGGGGCTTTTACCTGCTGAGCCATTTTGCCAGCCTCTTGGCAGCTTTTTGGGTTTTCTGTTTGTTTTTGGTTTTGTGGGTAGCCCTAGCTGTCCTAGAACTTCATGTATAACAGGCTGTTCTTGAACTAGAAGAGATGCGCTACCACATCCAGCTTTTGGCAGTATTTTTGGTGTTTTAAGTATAAAATTCTTCTTACTTAGGTTATTAGACAAGTGCTAGATTATGGAAACCAGCAGAACAAGACTCAGAGCTGAATTACAACGCTTCTTTTCTTCCTTCCTTTTTTGAGACAGAGTCTCTCTACAAAGCCCTGGCCATCCTAGAACTCTCTATGTAGACTAGGCTAGCCTCAAGCTCACAGAGATCCACCTACCTCTACCTCCTGATTGCTAAGATTAAAGGTGCATACCACTGTGCCTGGCTTATAAATCAGTAACTTATAAATTAAGAGAAACACTCACTTATTAAGTTGGTGTGCATACACGTGTGCATTTCACAGTGCATATGTGTAGGTCAGAGGGCAACTTTTGGGAGTTTGTCCTATTCTTTCACCAAGTGGGTTCTGGGGAGCAAACGCAACTACCTTTTAGACTGAACCACCTAGCTGGCCCCTGGATTATAAATTCTGAATGTTAATTCATTCATAGTATAGAGGAATTTTAATCCAGCAACATGGCTGCTCTGGCCAAGGATCACATCCAAAGACCTTCTAGGTTTATATAATCCTGCCAGAATGCAAACACACTGGATTACAGTATGCTTTGCCTGGAAAATAGATATGCCATAAGTACACAACTTCAATCCCTAACGATGAAGGAAAAGTTAGTTCATAGAAGGAAACTGTCATGTTTGAAAGTGACATCTAATTGAAGGGCAAAGTGACGAATCAGAGAACAATTTGACAGAATGAGTCAGAGATAGGATATGTCCAACCCTCATGAGAACAGACAGGTTGCAGAGAGAACAAGCTAGAAACAGGTGAAGACAGAAAGAGCCAGATAATGAGGAGGAGCTAGATTAGAATATATCACCAAAGTTAGAATTAGGCCAGGCAGAACAATTCAGTCAGAAGCCAAACCGGATTGAATCAGTCAGCTTGGAAGATTAGAGCATATAGAGGCTAGAAGCTTCCGGGCCTGGGCCCAGGGATAGTTAGAACAGAGAAGGAAATGCTCTGGGCTCAGCCCAAGTTGTGTGTTGGGACAGCTTGGGTACTGCTCTCATCTCATCCCTTCATCTAAGGAACAACATTTATACATAGCTTGAAATGGTGTGTGCATAGTTTGCTATAAGAAGATAAAGTCCATGTGTGTGCACATGCACATGTGTGCATGCATGTATACATATCTGTGAAGGCCAGAAATCAGCCTTGGGTGGTCTTTAGTAATCACTCTGGCTTTTTGTTTCTTTCTGTTTTGAACCAGAATCTCTCACCAGGATCTAGAGTTCCCTGCTTAGGCTATGCTGACTGGCCAGAAAGCTCCAGGAGTCCTCCTGTCTTTGCTTTCTCAGCACTGGGATCACACACAGGCACCACCATGCATGCTTGTATGAAAAGGACTTTTCTAGTTAAGCTGTCCCTATAGCTTCAAAAAATGTGTGACTGTAAGGAAAGGCCACATGTGCAGACCTAGCTGGAGGGAGGGAAGGCTAGGAAAGGAAGCTGTGGGTGAATTCTGAGGGGTTGTTTGAATGGAGTAAATTATGGCGTGGGAGATGTTGGGGTGGGCCAGCTCAAAACCTGGATATCAGCCTGGGAGGTATCTGAGCTGGTCATCTTGCCAGCTCTCTGGCACCCACACTGTTAGGGTGAGCTCCTCAGCACTGCTCTGACTAGCTTGTCCAGTGCCATAGCTGGCAAGGAGCAGAGCCAGCTCTAACTCTTATGCCCTCCTGCCTGGCTCTCCTGTAGTCTCTGCGATCAGGGCCAGCTCTGCTTTGTTGCCTAGGTGAGGTGCAGGGCCTGCTTTCCTCAGTTCTGCAGCTGGAGAAGGGCAGAACAAGCTCTCCTTATCTCATGACCCTGGGGCCAGTTCCCCACCACCACCAAGGTGGCCAGGGCAAGGGTAGGGCATCTCTCCCTTGCCTATATCGTGGCATTATTTTATCATGTTCATTGTGTTTCCTATGGTTACCCTCCAGTGATTCAAGCCTATGCAAAGAAGTTATTTTTACTAGGAACATTGCATTAATTAATGATTCCACTGCTAAGATCTGTTAACTATTATTCGTTTTATTAATTTCATTTATTTCTATAACAAGGTATGAACTTACTAAAGAGTCTAACATTTTAACATTATATAGCCTTATAAAAACCTTGTGATCCTGACAATCTCCTGCCCCATTTTGAAGACTAGAAGCTACTACTAAAAGGAGGCACTCCTCCTTGATAACCTCTTCCTTACCTCTGGAGACATTCAGTCCCAAGCATCTTCTTTCTCCCTTTAAAAGGAGTATTAACTGAGCTCGTTGTAATGACGCATGCCTTTAATCTTAGCACTAGGGAGGCAGAGGCAGGTGGATCTCTGGATTCAAGGCCACCCTGGTCTACACAGTGAGTTCTAGGATAGCCAGAGCTACATAGAGACCCTGTCTTGAGGGGGAAAAGTCTATTACCTGACTGTGGGTGATAGTTCAGTGGATAGAGTACTTGCCACACAAGCCTGACAATCTGAGTTGGGATTCCCCAAACCCACTTGAAAAGCCGGATACTGTAAAGCAAGTGTCTAAAATCCCAGCATACCCCTACTAAGAGACTGGAGGATGAGATGGGAGAATTGCCACCTCAGGCAATTCTCAGGCCAGCTAACCTTGCATACACAGCAGTGAACAGGAGAGACCCTGTCTTAGTCCAGGTAGAAGAAGAGGACCAACGCTTGACATTGCCTTCTGACCTCTGCATGTATGTTATAGTCAATGTATGCTTATACTCAACACACACACACACACACCCACTTATATTCTTGAGTAATTTTCTGTATAGCTTGGTTTTGAGTGTAGCAGAAGTGTCCTTATGGCACACAGTCACCTGTGACTTGTCTCGTGCTCTCAGCCTTATTTCTAATGCATTATTCCACAGTGAAAAATTGAGCTCGGATTTATCCATTCACACTGCTGGATTCAGTGTGTAGGTATGACTCATCCAGTTCCCACATTTGCTCTATAGGGGATTTTTGTTGTCTTTGATTGTCTGTGGATGCTGGCCAACCTTTGCAGCGGCCTGTGTTTTCACTCACGGCACTGGCGCAGCCCTGTATTACATTTGCAAATAGAAATGATAAAAGTAATCATTATATTTCTATCCCCAAGAGAGTTTTGCTCATGTTCATGTTTCACCAATAAGAATAATATATTCTATAATTTTTAGTGGCCACTCTGTCAGATTACATAAGAGTGTTTCCATTTCTTGTTTGGTCAGATTATTTAAAAAAAAAAATAACAGATGCGTTTTTAATTTTCAAGTTTCTTTTTTCTTTGCATTGATCAGCTGATAAATCCTGTGTTTTCCAGTTCTAGGTTTTCCAGTTCTAGGTTTTGCAGGAACTAACACTTTGTTTGTATTTAAGGACTTAAATATTTTTTATGGTTTTAGGTAATGATTTAATTTTTATATACTTAAATTTTTTTTAGAAATTTTTTATATATTTTGATTCCATTCTTTCTCTTCCCCTAACTCCTTCTAGATCCACCCCTCTCCCTATCTAATCAACTTCATGTTTTCTTTTTCTTTTTTTTTTTTTTTAAAATATTTTTATTGGATATTTTATTTACATTTCAGATGTTATCCCCTTGCCCCATCCTCCCCCCCCAGGAGCCCCCTATCCCTTCCCCCCTCCTCCTGCTTCTGTGAGGATATGCCCCCCCCCATTCCCACTTCCCCTCCCTCGAATTCCCCCACACTCCCAGCCTTCATTGGACCAAGGATCTTAAAAAAAAAGGCACCCTCCCATCCCATTCCCTCCTCCCGTTCCCCCAAAGAACAACAGAATCCCAACAATCATGGAGTCTGTTTTTTTGTATTGGCCCACTACTCCTGAGTGTTAGGCCTGCCCGGGAATGTGGTTGATGGAAGAAAACTGATTTTCCTTCTTTTTGCAGCTGTCAATTGCAGGCAGTTTCTTGGTTAGAAATGGGACTTTGTGCCCACTTCCCCTCCTTTATGCTGGGTGTTTTGAATTCTATTTCAGGTAATTCTAATATGTGAAGTCTTTAGTAGTATAAACCTTTTCCAACACAGCGGCTTCTTTTCTTGCACATGTTGTGAGAACAACATGAATTACACAGATTAAAGTTTTAAAGTTTTTGTTTTTTAGATGGATTTGTTTCAGCTTTTGACAGGACTTTGGGAGTGGTTTCATTTAGAACTACTTTGTCTTCCTTTGAGGATTACTAATGGGGTTTCAGGATGAATACCCACAACTTCCTGAGGGTAGGGCGCAGGGGCTGGAGGGACCAGATGTCTGCATTCTAGTGCTGGCATGGTAACTAGCTCTTTGGCTCCAGCATTCTTCCTTGCTTGAAGATCACAGTTATTTTCTACCCCTATGTTCTTTCCGATTTTTGCTTCTGTCTCTTCTATTAACTTTTTTTTTGGTCTCTATCAGTTTCTCTGAGTCCTCAAAACTATGCAACGCTTTAAGAGTCATATTTGTTGTTGTTTCTCTTGGAACTGATTGTCCTAAAGGTGGGAAGCCTTCGAAAGTCCGAGTCCTCACCCTCCCACAAAGAAAGTCTGATGCCTTTCTTCTTGTCGAGAAACTCTGCACAAGGGAAGGAGTTATTAGTGATACATTACTATTTATAGAGAGTTAGTTGCCTATATAGAAGAACAAATATATATTATTCAAAGCTTCATAAAACTTTCACTTTGCATAGTAAATATGAGTGAATGATGAACTTACATTTCTTTTGTTTATGTTCTATGCTCAGCTCTAGCTTTGTAAGTTGGGTTGTAATTTGTATGGTTCATTCTGGGCACTAAGCAACTTCATCGCTGCTTTCTACATTAGAAGTTGTTTATGATGGTTCTGAGGTGAATACTCATCAATGTGTAAATAATTGAGAAAGGCTTCCTTTAGACGAGGTAGAGTTATTAAGATGTTAAATTACAGAAGCGACCCTGCACAAGGATATTCTATAAATAAGAATTGGATTAGAAAAAAGTAGCTAATTAAGAGAGTTACAGAGGCATAAAGGAGGACTGTGTAAGAGAGCTACATCTTACCTTGGTAAGGAACAAAGTGCTAGGGCAGCTCTGGAAGTGGGAACAGTAGTTTTACAGTGTAGCAGACTGTCAGACAGTACAGTGTTCTGGTGAGTAAGTGATGGGCGAGTGAGGTTGGCAGCTCAGGTCGTGAGTTCCAGGTTGTGGAGGGTTGTAGAGAGATAAACTCTGTCTTTACCTCTGCTGGGAGCACATGAACCTTTGGAAGATGACCTGGCTACCTCTGCTTGTAGTATCACTTAGGATTTCTGTTCCTCTTGGTTCATGGAGATTCTCATCATCCTTCTGTTTTAAAATTATTTTATTGTAGTTGTGGTTATGATTAGAGTTTTATTCTTTTAAAGACATTTGTCTGATGTTGCCAGATATTTCTAATAGAAATGTAGGATCTCAGAACATGAATTAAATGCCATCTTACATTGACCAGAATCTGTTTTACAAGGGCCATTCTGTTTAATCCTCCCCTTCTGAAGTAGATTTTCTATGTTTGTTTTCTGTGTTGGTGGTGATCATATGTACGGCTTTGACCTCTGAGCTACATTTCCTGTACATCTCAGTTTTTAAAGATTTTATTTTTAATTGTGTGTGTATGTGTGTGCATATGTATATACGGGTGTGTGTGGGTTCATGCATGTGACTGTAGTACCTGTGGAGGCAGAACAGCCCATCACATCTGGAATTTTTACTAGATGTGGGTACTAAGAACTGAACCCAGGTCTTCCGCAAAAGCAGTATGTATTCTTAGCTGCTGAGCCATCTCTCCGCCTTCATTTCTCAGCTTTTATAGAAGATGGGTGAGGAGGTCTGTGGAGTTAGGTGACCTTTCTCAGGTTGCACATTTATCAGGTTATAGAATTTACACCTGTGTTCTTAGCTCTGCGGTAGTTACTTATACAGGGGAATGAGGGTATGTTTAATCTGCTGAGAAACCTGATGACTGGGCCTCAAGTTCATACTGTCTTCTCTTGAGAATCAGCTAGATGCAGCCCCCAGGAGGTTATTTTAGTGATACCTAGGATTTGTTTTAATTGGGTATGACCGGGCACCCTGATATGAAAATGACTGTAATGAAGGAGAGGTTTTAATTATATTTGCTCTTGCCTTAAAGCAGGAGGCATGTCACACGGTGTCTTAGAGGGTCACCCAGAGGTGAAATCAGCAGGTACAGAGGAAACTGAGGGCAGGAGCATTTATTATGTTTATAAGAATGGTCAAGGCAAGACACGTATACTAAGCTGAATTTAGGGTTATGAAGTTGAGCCATTTGACTTGACTTTAGACTGGTTGTTTATATCTGAGTGATTCAGGAGGAGGCTCAAGAGTATGAGAACCCAAGAAAGGATTTGAGATTGGTTTGTCTTAGGCCCTTTCTATAGGAATTAGCTAACCCAAGGAAGGTCAGTCTTCTCTTGAGGGAGGCCATAGATGTCAGACCACAAAGAATACAGAAAATAAGAAACTATTCCTAATAGAAGAGCAGTCTGCCACCTTGAATGCCATCCCTTTCCAGCAGAGAAATTATATGGTTTACAAGTAGTATATTGTTAAGAAATAAGAAAACTTTTAAAATTTGATAGCAAGAAATTCTTTCACCCATACCTGATTAAAACACACAGAGAAGAGGTTTCGTTTACTTGGCTCTGTGTGCACCAGCATTGGACTTCTACACACTTGCCCTCCCCACCACATTCACATTACAGAGTTTGAAATTGTGGATAAACATAACACTTGATTTTCAGAATCCTTATTCTAAATTTTATCAAGATTATTTCCCAGATTAGACTAATTTAATCTTGTCATTGCCCTTTTAGACACCCAAATGTGCTCTTTCTAGTCTGTAAAATGAAGCCCAGCTGGACTGTCCTTCCAACACCCCAGGGGAGACCATCTCTGGGGAAGGGCTCTCTCAGCTCCAGGCCACTTTGCCACACACTCACTGCTGTTAGTGACTTGCCTTTCTCTGCAGGGGCTTTAGCCCTTTTCTTACCACCACTCTTTCTTGTACTGTTTAAACTCACTGAATTCTTCTGGTCAGTGTTACTGGGATGAGGGGTGGGGAACGCTCATTCTTCTAGTGACTTGTGTAATAAACCGTAGCGTGTGGCCATTTGTTTGTTATTTCTTAATGTGGCTGTGCCTTAGCCTCTTAGTGAGGCCATAAAATTCCTTGGCCTAGCAGCCATTACTTGCAGTTCTTTGTGTTTCCCACAGTGATTTGTACTTGCTAATATTTATTGTTGGATTAAAGTCTCTTAAATTCTCAATCTGTCTCCACTGTAGTTATTTGGTACTTTTGTATTAATAGCATTTCCCCTCCCCGCCCACCCCCACCTAGAACTTGCTAGATGAAAGATACAGAGGTATGTCTTGGTCTAGGTCAGATCTGACAGCATTAAGCTGATGACTTTGATAGAGGTACCTACCTTCTTTGCTTTGGTTTCCAGGCCTAGAAGTCAGGGTATGGTAAGACTGGGTGAGCTTCGAAGTCTCTTAACTTCAAAACTGTAACTGCAGCTTTGTTTGAAGTGTTTAGACAAAATTTAACATGATTGGACCCTGGTTAGCCTTTTAAAATTACGTATTTTATTTACGTATGTATACCATATATAGTAGAGAACTATGGAGTTCCTAGGTTACTAACCTTAAAAGGTCATTCCTTTTTATTAAACACAGGGTTAGAGTTTCACTTTACTGTAGTCTGTTTTTATGGAATTGGGGATTTCTAAGAATTAGGGTTTTACTGTAGTAGATTTCTTAGGCTTCTTGTTAGTCCCAAGGTGCCATGGCTGTGGCCTGAGGCATGGCTGTGGCCTAAGCATTGCTTGACTTCCATGGACCAAGGAAACATGGCTTCAAAGCAGCTTTCTGGAAATATAAAATTGAAAAGTCATGCAAATTTCATTCTTTTGTTTTCATGCTTTGGGATGAAAATGCCATTAATACAGCTGGAAATCAAATTACTTGTTCTGTGTCTCTCCACCACACCTTGCAGACCCTTTCATCCTTCACCCCTTCCTCCAAGCGAAAGGATACAGACTCTGTTGTTCCAGAATGGGGCATCATGTCTCTTCTCTGTCCCTCCTTTGGTGGCCTGGGAAGCACTGAAGTGAGAGGTAAATTGCAGCAGGTGAGCTGCACAGTGGGTGCAGGTGATGCCTGGGCTTCCTGACGGGCACACAGATGAAGGGCACACAGATGAAGGGCATACAGATGAAGGGCACACAGATGAAGGGCACACAGAAGAAGGGCACAC
>JANHMN010000002.1:208309454-208327032 GCA_030674055.1 Rhabdomys pumilio | reverse complement strand
TGGTGCTGGTGCTGGTGCTGGTGCTGGTGCTGGTGCTGGTGCTGGTGCTGGTGCTGGTGCTGGTGCTGGTGCTGGTGCTGGTGCTGGTGCTGGTGCTGGTGCTGGTGCTGCTCTTCAGCTGGCCGTGCTTACTTATTTCTGTGGGCTCTTGCTCCCATGGATTGTATTCCACAGCCACAGCAGTGGTGGGGCTGGGAAGAGGGTTATTAAAAATTATATTCTTTTTGTAGGACAAGGCTTAGGTGAGTTTTTATAGTCATCCTGTAGAGCAGGACTTCCTAAACTTCTACTCATGACTCTTTTGTCAGAAAATTTTTTACCCACTCCAGGTATATAGTTATAAAATATATATCCAAGACAAACATTTATTGTTATTATTTATTTACTTACTTACTTATATGTGTATGAGGTTATTTTGTCTCCATGTGTGTCAGTGTACCACATGTGTCTGGTATCTATGGAGACCAGAAGAAGATATCAGATCCCTGTCCCTTTGGGATTAAAGTTACAGACATTGTGAGCCACAAGGGAATTGAACCCTGGTCCTCTGGAAGAGCAAACAATGCTCTTAACTGATAAGCCATCTCTCCAGCCCTAACACTTATTGTTAATAAATCACAAAGAAGCTTAAAGTAATACTTTGGTGCCCATATAACTTTACCATTTATTAAAGACAAAATCAAATCTGTATACTAATGAAAAAGATGTGCTTATTTATTTTTACCTTAAAAATTAGATCTTTGCCGAGTATTTGAAGTAAGATATAGACTGTCTTCAGAGCTTTTCAAAGTTGATTGGTGTTTTTATTTTGTGACTGTCAATGCTGAGAATGTCACTGCACATGCATAGTAGAAAGTGGCAGAAAACAAGGAAAAAGAAATTTAAAAAAAAGGTCATTTCAAAAACTGCATTCTCTGCATTCTGTCCAAATCTGTTGCAAATATTTATTTTTGAGTTAATTTTTGGTTATTGCATGTTCAGAAACTTGTACTGTTGCCAACTTTTTTGTGATTCCTGTATTGTTAGGTGATCCTATTTGGAGTTGTAGCCCACAGTTGAAGAAGCTGGCTCATAGAGGGCTGATGTTTTAGGGACGGGATGTGGCTCAGTGGTAGCACATTTGAAGAGCAAGGTTCTCATTCGGGTCCTAGACATCACCGTCTGTATATAAGCAAATAAATTGATGTGGATCAGTGGTCAGGACTGACCGTCACATCTTCTGATTGCCTTTTTAAAAGCAAAACTGTTTTGAAGTTGTGCGTGGTGGCCCTACACCTTTGATCTGCACTCAGGAGGCAGCGACAGGTAGATCTCTGTGAGTTCAAGGTCGCCAGCCTGATCTACATAATGGGATCTGAGACAACCAGGGCTACACAGAGAGATGCTGTCTCAAAAAGGAAAACAAAACAAAAACATTTATGTGTCTGTGTATGATATGTATGTGTGTGTGTGTGTGTGTGTGTGTGTGTTCGTTCATTTGTGCATACCTATGTGTGTGACTACAGGTTCCAGTGTGCTCTGTGAGGTCAGAGGACCATTTTTTTTTTTTTTTTTTTTTGGTTCTTGCTTTTCACCTAGTTTGAGGCAGGCTCTATTGTTCACCTCTGCTTATAGCAAACTTATTTCCAGAGATTCTTCTGTCTCTGCCTCTTGTATCCTTGTAGGATTGCTGGGATTATAGACTCAAGCATCTATAGGATGCAAGAATAGGAATTTTCATCCCACAATGATAATGTAATGTACTCTTAATTCCACGAGATATGTTTTGGCCATTTGCATTTTTTACATTTTAAAGGGAGGTGGTTGCTGTAATGGTGGGGTGGCTTAGTGGGCAGAGGTCCTTGCTGCCACTTGACGCCTGTTATCCACAGTGGAAAGAGAAAACCAACTCTTACAAGTTGTCCTCTGACCTACCCCCCAATAGAAATATCATGAATATTTTAAGTAGTTATAATAAAAATAAAAGGAATCCAAGTGTAGTTTACCAGAATGTGCTCTTGTGTGTGTGTGGGGGCGGGGGGCTGTCAATCTCATAGACCTTTTGGATTTTTTTTTCTTTTCAAACCTAATAAAATCTTTAAAAATTGTTTGAGAATTTCCTACATGAATATAATGCATTTTGATCAAATCCACTCCTTTTCAAACCCCTCTCCAATTTCTTCCTTTTCCTTTCACATACACTTTTCCTCCCAACTTCATGTTTTTAAACTCATGATCATTTAGTGCTTTTTGTATGTAGGGCACAGGACCATCTATTGGGGCATAGGGTACATCCCTGAAGAAGTTGACTCTCCCAGAAGCCAGCTTTTGCTAGTGAGAAGACAACTTTTGTTAGCCCAGTCCTCTTGTGCTTCAGAAATTTGTTCATTACCCATTAATGGGTGCTTTTATAAGTACAACTTAAGCTCTACATCTAAGTATTAATTTTATGAGATTCATATATATATAATTAACATTTATTTATTTGTAAGTGGGGGGAGGTGAGAAACATGGCCTGTCTGAAATATATGTTTCATTTGTTGCTTTTGTTTCTTTTTATCTTTTTTTATTTTGTAGAAAATACTGCAGTTTCTACCTGAACGAATTTTCTTTCGATGGCATTACCAGAGTATAGGTAAGATGAAAGCCAATAATGTATTAGTGATACAGATTTCTACCAAGTGAGGTTTCACAATGCTTTATGTAGCTAATATTCCCAAGATAGCTTTTAGAAAGAAATAAAGGCTTTGTAACTTAAATCAAGTCCAACTTGAACTTCGTAGGAGTTCGTATCTTTCTCACCGTAACTGGTCAGAGTAGAGAATAAGTGACTGTGGACCCTAAATGATCATCTCTGTCATGGCTTCTCCACCAAAGGCTCAGGGAGTGTCTCAGGAGGGGGCAGGGAAGGACTGTAAGAGTCAGAGGTTGAGGAGGGCTGTTGTTCTCAGGAGCTGCACTTGCTTGCACAAGACCTACATAAGATCAAGCTTGTTAACATTCTGGAATGGACGGAAGACGGGTTAAAAAAAGAAGCAGAGGACATAAAGTTGGAAGGGGGCTATAATGGGCGAGGGGGGCAGTAGGAGTAGGGAGTGGGGAATGGGTATGATCAAAAGACATTCAGTTCAATTTTCAACGAATACATTTTAAAAAATTAAATCTCTAACTCACTTTAAGTGTGCCTGTTGAGTTGTAGTTCATGGACTTCCCAGGATCATTTTAAAGATGCACATTTTTAGGTCCCAGTCTGACCTTCTGAGTATGGTAGTCTTTTAACAAGGGACACAAAAAGATTCCTGTGCACATCAAGTAAAGAAGCACTGATCTAAAGTATTTTCTTAAATAATTGTACATTATTGTTTTTTTAAATGTTAATCAAAGGCTTTATAAGTTTGGTAATGCTCAATAACAAGATGCCCATACAATCAGAACTGTAACCGAATACCCAACCTAGATATATCAACTATCTTTGACTGGTGAAGGCATGTGAACATCCGCCTCCATGTCACCTCCCCCCTTCTCTCTCATCACCTAGCTCCTCTTCTCCTTCTCCTCCTCCTCTCCTTACTCCTCCTCTTCTTCTCCTCACTCCTCCCACCTTAGCTCCTCCTACATATCACCCGTCCTATTGAAATAAAACTTTTCTCTTAAAATACAATTAGAGCATAACTATACCAATTTGTGTCAGTAAGGTACAAGATAGACCTAATACCCAGTCCATCATTTTGTTGAAAAACCAGAACACCTCTCCTAACTAAAAGGCTTAGTTCTGAACCTGGCTTTTTTCTTGGCTTTAGAATGAATGTTAGCTGAAAAACATCCTCTCAAATCTTTTCTCTCAAAGTAAATAGCCAGGATTGTCTATGAGACTATAAGTCTTCAACCCTGTTGGAAATTCAGAATGACTGAGTTAACTGAAATTATGGGAAGCACAAAGCATAGCCTCTAAAACTTAGCCAATTTAGAGACTGCTGAACACCTGGACAGTCCCTATACTACAAAACGTTGGAGCATCCGATCTTCAGCCTTCTTGCCCAGGATCATCTGACAGACCTAGTGATGCAAAATTATTAAGGGCTGATTACTCTGTCTTGGCAGATATAATCAGTCGACTATTCTGCAAGTGTGTCCTTTTCTGGACAGTGATTTGTCTGTAGATGAAAAGAGGCAATTCTTGCCTAGTGGCTGTCTCACCACAACTGGAGTAACTCCAATAGTCAAAGTGAACATTAATACAGAAATGTTTGTAACGTCAATTCTGTGGACTTCTGACATCTTGAAAACCAACTATCCATGTAAGGCAATCTGGACTGTTGTCTGTTAACTCCTCCCAGCTATTTCTAAATAAAATATAGAAAATACCCTAACAATAAACTCAGAGCCATGAATTTGCTATAGTCCCGTAACTCACAGGCTAACCATCTCAAATCAGTTAGAAAAATTAAAGAAGAACTGAGTCTAGGCCTTGTATTTCTAAATGTGTTATACAGGCATAATGCCTATGAGAGTAACACTATTAATCTCACTTTTATATTAATAAGAAGCTCATAACAATGAAAACCTTAAATTTGAAATCAAAGTAAATTTTGTACCATCTAAGAAATTATAACTTCATCTTAATAACAATTATACTTATTTCTACCAATAGGTTATGGCTATGCAGTAAATCCTAGCTAATCCTCCCTGTTCCAACAAAACCACTACTTTTCCCTAGAAAGACAGCCCAATATTAACCACCTCAGTCCCCAAGCTCAGGGAATAGGGGAGCCGACTCTTCATTAACTTCTTCAAGATGATTATGGACATTGAGATATTAGAATAGGTGCAGAGGGAAGAATAAATTGATAAGCCTCTGACACTGTGTCTTCACTGCATCCAGCTGGAATTCCAGGACATCAGAGGTTCGAGCAGGTCTGCTCAGCTTGCTTGATGAGTAGATACATCGAGGCTGTGCATTCTGCAATATACAATTCTCAAAACAAATTTTATTATCAAGATAATTTTTTGTATGAATTCTGGAATCTAGTCTTCTGGCGGCTTGCCTCTGTCATGTCTAATCCATACAATTCTGGGAGTTTCTATGAGGGTGTGCTCCCACCATCCTCCCATTCCTGCCTCCCTGCCCTCAAATTCCCCAACACTAGGGAATCCAAACTTTCAGGAACCAAGGCCGTCCACTCCCACTGATGCCTAACTTCTTACCCCATCCCCCCTCCTCCTCCAATTACTATAAAGGTGTGCTATCACGATCCTCCCATTCCCGCCTTTCTTCTCTGGAAATTCCCCAACACTAGGGAATCCAAACTTTCAGGCACCAAGGCTCTCCACTTCCACTGATGCCTGGCAAGGCCACCCTCAACTACCTATACAGGTGGAGCCATGAGTCCCTCCCTTTGTATTCTCGGGCTGGAGATTTTAGAATGGCTACTTCAGCTTGTTTCTTAGGACCTTTTGCTTGAAAAATTGTTTTCCAGCCTTTTACTCTAAGGTAAAGTCTGTCTTTGTTACTGAGGTGGGTTTCCTGTATGCAGCAAAATGCTGGGTCCTGTTTACATATCCAGTCAATTAGTCTGTCTTTTAATTGGAAAACTGAGTCCATTGATGTTAAGAGATATTAAGGAACAGTGATTGTTGCTTCCTGTTATTTTTGTTATTAGAGGTGGAGTTATCTTTGTGTGGCTATCTTCTTTTGGATTTGTTGAAAGAGGATTACTTTATTGCTCTTTCTAGGCTATAATTTCTCTTCTTGTATTGGAGCTTTCCCGCTATTATCATTTGTAATGCTGTGTTTGTGGAAAGATATTGTGTAAATTTGGTTTTGTCGTGGAATATCTTGGTTTCTCCATATATGATAATTGAGAGTTTTGCTAGGTATAGTAGCCTGGGCTGGCATTTGTGTTCTCGTAGGGTCTGTATGACATCTATCCAGCATCTTCTAGCTTATATAGTATCTGGTGAGAAGTCTGGTGTAATTCTGATAGGTCTGCCTTTATATGTTACTTGGCCTTTTTCCCTTACTGCATTTAATATTCTTTCTTTGTTTTGTGCACTTGGTGTTTTGATTATTATGTGATGGGAGGTATTTCTTTTCTGGTCTAGTCTATTTGGCATTCTATAGAATTCTTGTATGTTTATGGGCATCTCGTTGTTTAGATTAGGGAAGTTTTCTTCTGTAATTTTGTTGAAGATATTTTTTTGGCCCTTTAAATTGGGAATGTTCACTCTCATCTATACCTATTATCCTTAGGTTTTGTCTTCTCATTGTGTCCTGGATTTCCTGGATGTTTTGTGTTAAGAACTTTTTGCATTTTGCATTTTCTTTGACAGTTGTGTCAATATTTTCTATGGTATCTTCTATGCCTGAGATTCTCTCTTCTGTGTCTTGTATTCTGTTGGTGATGCTTGCATCTATGATTCCTGATTTCTTTCCTAGGTTTTCTATCTCCAGGGTAGTCTCCCTTTGTGATTTCTTCATTGTTTCTACTTCCATTTTTATGTTCAATTCCTTCACCTGTTTGGTTGTGTTCTCTTGTAATTCTTTAAGGGATTTTTGTGTTTTCTCTTCAAGGGCTTCTACCTGTTTACCTGTGTTCTCTTCAGATTCTTTGAGAGTCTTATTTATGTCCTTCTTTAAGTCCTCTATTGTCATCATTAGAAGTGATTTTAAATCTGAATCTTGCTCACCTAGTGATATGGGGAATTCAGGACTTTCTTGTGTGAGAGAACTAGGTTCTAATGATGCCAAGTACCCTGGGTTGCTGATGCTTATGTTCTTGTGCTTGCCTTTTGCGATCTGGATCTCCTTAGTGCTACCTGCCCTGTCTCTGACTGGAGTCTGTCTTTCTTATTATCTTGGTTGTATCAGAACTGTGTGGGGTGGGTGCTACTACTGGGGTTAGATCTGCAGCCCAAAATCTGCTCAGTGCTCAGGCGCAGACAGGAAGGAACCAGTATTCCAGGCCAGGAGTGACTCCCTAGGTCCTAGTGGGTCCCAGTTACTCCCTGTTTGGGGTCAGTGTGGCTTTCTCCTTACCTAAGTAAGATACTGTCTGAATTAGAGTTCCTGGGAGGCCAGCTTCCACTGGGTTCTGTGAGATTAGGGGCAGAGCTGCCTCCTGGGTTCTGCTCAGTGCTTGGGCCCAGACTGGAAGGACATTATTGTTCTTTAAGTCTGCATTATTGATTCAAAATTCCCCTATTTGGATCCTGTAAGATGTGCCAACCAGAAGGGAACTTGTAACAAAGCAAGTGTCAGTGCTATCTCTTCTGCTCCTCTCTTTACATCTGACAGCACATTTAAAATGCTCAGCCTAACTGGAACATTCTAGGGCATCCATTGTGAGTTCTGTGTGTCTTTTAAAGAGTTCCTGCTTCAGCCCTTTTACCTATAAGAGTTTGCCAGTTGATACATGGTTTTTCTTCTGTATCAGATGGCTATATTGGAGGATAGTGTGAACCTTGGAATAGACTCCTTTTTATTTGAATATTCATACTTTCTAATATTTATTGAGGGAGAGACAAACTTCAGGGACAGAAAAGAAGAACATGTCACCGTTCTTGCCTTGGAGTGGTCTGTTTCCCCTTGGGTAGATAAATGAGAAAAGTAATTACGGTGCAATTGTTGCTGCGAGGGGAATATAATGAGAAGGGAGAAAGAAAGGTTAAAGGAGAGTTGAGGGGTCTTAAAGAGAAGTCACTTCCACCTGAGCCTTGAAAGGTAAACAGGGCTTCTTGGTTGGGAGAACAACATGTGCAAAGTCAAACAGCTTGAAAAAAAGAATTCCAAAATTCAGAGTTCTAATTTAATTTAGGATTGTTCCTATAAAAACAGGTAATAAACTCTTATAAAAAACTGAATTCAAGTTTTGTGTTACAAATTTATATTTAAAGAAAGTAAAGTATGTATCTTGTATATACCTATGAAACTCAATGACTGTATCATTATCTGAGAGAACATGTTAATCTTTAAATCTTTCAAATAAAAAAGTTTTCCTTTAAATCTGAGCAAGTTTGCCCTAGCATTTCTGCTTAACTGGAGCTTTGCGATTATGTATTTAAAGTAAGGTAAACGTTTTAAAACTGCAGAGTGTCAGCTAAAGGCGCCCTGGGGATTTGTGAGGTTCCGTGGTGTGGGGATGAGAAGTGAATGTGCAGCACCCTTGCATGTTCAGTAGAATCACGTCTAATGTGGATCACAGCATCTACCTGAAACCCACACTTGTTCTCTTCAGATAGCACTTCAGACTGTCTCAAGATTAGTGGGCTCACCTTAGTGTGAATAAACATCCTAGAACTCCGAAGACTAATTTGTACTGTGTTGTGAAACATAACAAATCCTATGGGCAGTATATAGTATTCTTTAATTTTGTCTAATATGAAAATGAGTTAAAGTCGCTGACATGATTTGCTTTTTACCCAATTTGGTAACATGTAATCAAGAATGATCAGAGGCTTCTTACTTCCTGAGCTGGGATTGCAAACTCCTAATATTCTGAGGCATTAAAGTCCCCGTGGCCTTATATATATGGGGCATGGAAAGCAGTCTATATAGAGTAATCAGATTGTTGAAGTATGATTGTTTGCATATAAAGACATTCTTATGGTTGGTGCTTATGTACCAGTGCTTGAGGCAAATAGAGTTTTAAAAGATTTTTGCTGTATTAATCAAATCAAGCAGATACTGGCATGTGTAGAGGTCTGTATCTTTCTTACCTTGGCCTTTAGGCTAGGTATACTTTAGAATCAGACTTGTTTTGAATTGTAAAGATTTATTTTATTTTTAGTTGTGTGTGTGCGCATGCGTGTGCATGCACATGTTTGTGGCATGTATAAATGAGTGCCAGAAGGAGTCGATCTCCTGAAGCTGGAGTTACAGTGCTTGTGAACAGGCCAGTGTTTAGAAGAGCAGTAAGTACTCTTAACTGCCAAACCCATTTCCTAGCCCCTTATTTTGAAATTTAGATTGGCAATGTGTGTATTGATGTAGGATCCAGACTGAGAGCATTCATGGGAGTGAATGTCTGTGTAACACCTCTAGGGGCTAGGCAGCAGCTGAACAAAGTGAAGTATTAGTTTTGGAGTGAATGTTTACTGACTGTGGAGTAAGGAAGTCCCAAGTGGCCTGCCGTGGCCCACAATGTCCAGATGGAGACTCTTAACTCTTGCTCTACAGAAGGGTTCCTTTCACAGCCTTTTGATCTTAGGATTGTTGGTAAGAGACTGTTAATTTGTCACTATATACACTGACTTTGTGTGTCTTAAGCCACAGCTTCCTCTCTAGTTTACTTGAGTTTGTTAAACAGTGACTTGTCACTTGAGGTCCTGGCGGAGTTATCACTAAACACTCAACTGTAATGAAACCCAGGTGTCAGGAGAGTGGTGTGTTGTGAACAGCACAGCCTGCCTCCCAGCTGACCCTGGGCTCTCCACTGTCAGTCTGGCATCCTTGTCAATGGAGGACTGCTCTACAATACAGATATTGGGCTAGAACCTGGTGTTGTAATTCAGTGCAGCTTACTGTCCCTTGGTAGAATTGACAACTCATGACACAGAAAACCTAAAAATGAAAGCAGCTTCCACCCTTAGCTCTTCAGTCTACCTGAGCTCTCCAGTCTACCTGAGTATCCACATTCCATCAGGAGGCAGGCAGTGTGAAACACCAGTTGCCACCATGCTGTGTCTGTTGCTTGCTATCTTTTTCATCAGTCTGTAGCAACCAGAGACATTCTGTTTTTCTTAAAACAGTTTTAATGGAAGTAATAGTTTGCAGTTTGTCCTTGTTTTGGATTTTAATTTTTAGTTTATTTTTTTATTGGAGGGGCAGCAAGATGTTCAGCTGGTAAAGGTATTTGTCACCAAGCCAAATGATCTGAGCTCAACCCCTGGAACACATGGAGACTTGTTCTCTAAGCTGTATACATGGGCGTGCACGCGTGTACACACACACACACACACAAACACACACACACACACACACACACAAATGCAATTTAAGGCTAGATTTTTGCTGTAAATCAGTGAAAATAATAAGCGTATTTCAACTCTGTGTTTTACAGTAGGAAGTAAACATAGATCCATTATCCCGGGTTTATAGAGTCCTTGCTAAGTGATCCCAACCCTGGGACTGAACTCTTTGGAAAGTTTTATTGCTGCTAGCGAATGCAAAACTGTTGAAGCTTTTCCTGCAGTTAGCTTTAAGCTTGTAGATTACAATGGCTAAAGCAGCTGCTTGACACTAATTGAGAGCTGGCAGAGAGTGATGTGTCAGAAATGGTGGTGACAGCAAAACAGGATGTTTAATGTGAGAGCAGGCTGAACTGCTCCTGGTGTGCCCATGTGATACACAGGACTATGGTTCTATGAGTATCTGCTTTGAAAGAGGTTTCTGTCCACCAGCATCCACACAGTATGTTTCCTACCTGGTTCACAGTGCAGTTGTGCCTGTTTGTTTAATGGCTGAAAAGCTGTACTTAGAGATGCTTTATAGCAAAGGTGCTAAAAATAAGCAATCTTTTGGTTTAAAGAGATAGGACTCGCCGGGCGTTGGTGGCACACGCCTTTAATCCCAGCACTTGGGAGGCAGAGGCAGGCGGATTTCTGAGTTGGAGGCCAGCCTGGTCTACAGAGTAAGTTCCAGGACAGCCAGGGATACACAGAGAAACCCTGTCTCGAAAAACCAAAAAAAAAAAAAAAAAAACCAAAAAGAGATAGGACTCAGAGAAAAATACTCAATACCATGCAGTATTTGGTTATGTATTTTATATATGTCATTAATTACTAAGTCTAATTTATTTAATCAGTTTTTCCTCTATAGTATAAAAACCAAGTGCATAAGTAAACTGAAATATAATTTTTGACTTTTCAGCACTGTTCCTGGGTTTATACTGGGGGCTACCCAGTGTGCCCACATTGTGGGACATATGAACATAACAAGCCTTTCCTCAGAGTTCTTACCTAACTGCTCCCACCTTCGAGGAGCTTGAGTTGGAAGATCTTTCCTGATTCCCTGGCAGCTGTCCATCCCATTTCCCACTTGTCCCTTAGGTCTGGGCCTCCTGGACACTTAACACTAGGACTCTCTCACAAGTGCCTCGGCCAGGATGAGCTAACCATAGGTCCAAGTTCACGTCTCAGCTTATGAAGGAGTGGCTGGAACTAATGCTCCGGTGAGCTTGGAGCCAGTTCTCTTGGCTGAGCTGCTGGCAGCTCCGCAGCTTGGCCTTTCTTTCACCTCCTTGGTCATTGAAACCTTGCTTTTCTTGGAGACTCATTCCTTCTGTGTCCCTCAGGAATATGCAGATGAGGTCATGGCCTTCTTTTATTTAGTGCTAATTCCAGAAGTGGTTTGGCACCCCTCTCCTTGGACTGTGCCAGCTTGGTGCGCATTGCCTCATCTCCTGTTTTGTGACTTCGTTCTCTTCTGATTCTTCTTGTTACCCATAAACTCATTGTTTCTCTTCTCCATCCTTAAGAGGCTTCCTGCCCTTTGTTACCAGATGGATTTCTGTCTGATCACAAGCCTCCATCCTTCTAGTCTTTTACCTAGTTACATCTAGGCCACCTGCTCTGATTTCTATTTTATTGTCCTAGAAAACAGTTTTATTGGGGAAGGGGATGGAATAAACAGTATATGTATATGTATGTGTATATGATGTATATGTATATGTATGCATATGTGTGTATATATATATATAAAATATGAATGCAGCATCACCCTCAAAACGTCCTCATTCTCCTTAGTAACCCCTTTGTTCCTTTCTTCCCTACCCCAGCTCCAACCACTAATATATTTTCACAAGATTCACTAGATACACACTGAAAGTAAAATCTGTAAAAGAAAAAAATTATAAGTTGGGTTTCTTCAAATCAAAAGAAACTAGTCTGCCTTTTCATTGTCTAGAGTCTTGTTTAGATAGACTCATGTAGCATTGTTCTTTTTTGTTTGTTTGGTGTCTACCTTAGGTAGGGTTACTTTTGCTGTCATGAAACACTGTGACCAAAAGCAACTTGAGGGAAAAAGGGTTCATTTGACTTACATCTCCTGATTCAGTAGACTTATACAGTCTACTGAGGGAAGCCAAGGCAGGAACTCAAACTGAGCAGGAACCTGGAGGCAGGAGATGATGCTTTCTGGTTTGGTCCTCATGGCTTGCTCAGCCTGCTTTGCTATAGAACCCAAAACACATTACTCAGGGTATTTACTAATGCCCACAGTGGTCTGGCCCTTCCACACCAATTACCAATTAAAAAATCCTCTATAGGCTTGTCAATGGCCTGAGGATATGGAGGCATTTTCTCATTTTAGGTTCCTTTCTTAATAGCTTGTATCAAGTTAACATAAAACTAGCCAGCACAGCATCTTTTATGCGATAATTATTTTGAAATTCAATATATGGTATGTACTAATAGTTCATTCCTTTTTATTTCTGAGTAGAACTGTATTCCATTGTATGGCTTTGCTACCATCTGCTGATCTATTATCTTGCTGATAGTATTCAGTTGATTCTCATATTTGGCTATTATGTATAAACATACTGTTAGACATTGTGTACAGGTATTTATGTGGACATATGCTTTTCTATCTTTGTAGAGTATGCTTAATGTTCAAAGCAATCTCACAGTCCAGTTAACAGCAGTTATTAGAATCACTGTTTAGTTTGTTGGTAATTGTCTTCTCCTCTCTCTTACCTCCTCCTCTCTCTCGTCTTCCAAAACAGGGTTTCTTTGTGTATAGCCCTTCTTTGTGTATAGCTGTCCTAGAACTCACCCAGACTGGCCTCAAACTCATAGAGATTCATTTGCCTTTGCCTCCTGAGTGCTGGGACTAAAGGCGCACACTACCATCCTCCAGCTGGTTGTACTATCTCATTGACTCTTGGTCTTGAACTTTTCATGTGATTTCTGTATATCTTCAGTAACATGTATATTTCAAGGTTACCCATTTAAAAGTTACATTGTTTTATTTTATTTCATTTTTTTATTTTAGAGAGTTCAATAATTTTGGTAGAAGTCTTATCAGATATATGCCTTGGAAATATTTTCTCTAATTTATTATGTTTTGAAGAATAATGTTTTTTAATTTGAAGACATTCAATCTACCAATTTTTATGGATTATACTTTTTAGTGGCATCTAGGAATCTTTAAGATATTTTATTTAATATTCAGAGAATACATATAATGTATTTGGATCACATCTACTGCCCATTCCATTCCTTCATTTCTCTCTTACCTGTCCCACCACTTTCCCCTCTAAACTACATGTACTCTCTCTCTCTTTAAAAAAAATATTGAATTTTTTTACTGCTTCCTGTAAGTGTATAGGTGTAGACCATACACTGGAGGATTTGTAGCTTTCAGAGCCCTCAGCTCTGAAGAAAACTAATTCTCTCTCCCTCAACAGCCATCAATTGCCACTAGCTCCTCAGATGGTCACAGGATAGGAAATTGGTTACTAATACAAAGTCCTAGAGATCTACTGTGTTTGCTCACATGTTTGCCCCCCCCCCCATCCCCGACCCCTGTCTCACTGTGTAGACAGGCTGGTCTGGAATTAATTGAACTCCACCTGCTTCTGTCCCCTAAGTGTGCCATCTCATGAGGCCTATTTTCTTCTAGTAATTTGATAGTTGTATTTCACATTTAGGTTGGGCCTATTTTCTTCTACTAATTTTATAGTTATATTTTAAAACAATTTTTGATAAGTTTTACTTCCTTCAGTGGACCACTGTCCTATGTACTTACAGTATGCCTAGAAATGCCAGAAAGTTCTGTTTCTTTCTCCAGTGGTCACTTACTGTGATCTTTGCAAATCAGTAGCCCAGGGGTCATTTCTTTGTGCCCCTGACACAAAGTAGATCCTATGAAAGGACCTACTGATTGAGACATAAGGCAGAGAACAACAGAACCCTGTGTTGTTTCGGGCCCCCTAGGGTCTCTCGTTTCATGAGACTTTTGTCTTTCTGAACCTGGGTGACTCAATCAAATTTTTTTGTGTGTGTTCCACTCATTTACCTACAACTTTAATTTTTTTCTTTAACACTAAATAAGATTCCAATGTATATGTGTACAAAATTTTTATCATCCTTGTATCAATCGACGGACATCTAGGCTGATTCCATTTCTTAGCTTCTGTGAGTAGAGCAACAGTGAAGTGGATGAACAAGTGGCTCTGTAGTAGGAATATCAGTCATTTAGAGTCTTTAAAAAAAGAATTTAAAACGGCTCATAATCAAAGTACTGCCGGCTTAAAAAATATCTTTTCTCACGTGATGTTGTTTGCCATTGAAGGTCAGTCTTACATTTCGAAAATGGCATGCATTTCCTCTTCTAAAGCTGGTCTTTAATCATATATTTTGTGTTAAGAACAGTTGCTGCTCTTGCAGAGGACCCAGGTTTGGTCCTAACACCCACACATTGGGTGGCTTACAACTGGCCATAATCCAGGTCCAGGGATCCATCCTGTGCCCTTTTCTGGCTCTGAGGAGAACTGTATCCACAGTGTGCACACATATACGTACATGAATGCATACATGTATCACGTATACATACATAAATAAAATAGAATAAAGTAAACATAGATATTTAATATTCCCTTATATATTTTAAATATTGGTTTGTATACTCTGTTTCTAATCAGTTGTTTTAAACTTCCAGGCTCAACTTTAAAGAAGCTTTTACACACTGGAAATTCTATTAAGGTAATCCTTTTTATGAAAGTGTAACGGAATATTGCTCTAAATTTCTTTTAGATTTATTTACTTTGTTATATGTGTATGAGTGTTTTGCTTGCATGTATATATATGCATCACATGTGTGTCTAGTGCCAGCAGAGATCAGAAGAGGGTGTTGGAACCACTGGTACTTGAGTTATGGATGGTTGTAATTAAAGGCCATGGGAATTCCTCCAGCATGTTTCATTTGCACCTGCTAACATATTTTTGTTCTTGTTTACTTATGTATCTTCTTTTATTGACTTTGTTTTAATCATTTAGGAATACAGAAAAGGAGCAATGTGTGTTTTTGAATTCTAAAAATAGGGTAGAGATGGAAGTGAGTGTACAGTGAAAAAGGGGTGTGTTTGTTCATTTTCTGTTGGGTGCTGCTCACCATTCAGATCATGGTGATGGTGCAGGAAGCAGCTGAGTATAGACACAGGGCCTTGTCACTCAGCCAGGTCTTCAGAGTCTCATTTACCTCCAAAGAACGTTTTGTTAAGATGACTGAAATTCTGCCCTGTTCTCACATAGTGTAAATGTGGAAGGAGAGTGTCTCTACCATTGTTCCATGGACAACTGAGCATTGGTGATGGGGAGATGTTGCCTTACAAAACGAAATGCTATTAATAGTCCAGTGGGAGCCAGACACTGCTTTATGTGCATTCATGTGTCTTCGTGTACATGTTAGCTCATTCAGTCCTGCTGTTTCACAGATGGGGTGATTAAGACATAGAGAAGTCAAATGATTTTCCATGTATCACAGCCAGAAAGTAGTAGAGGATGAATTTGAACCCAGGTTCCCTTCTCCAGCACCCAAGCTTTTAATCTTTGTGCTGTATTGCATCCTTGCTTGTCATTGAGGGAAGAGCCTGTGTACTTTAATGATAACTTTATCCCCCTCTTTCCCTCTCTTCCTTTCTTTCCCTTCTCTCTCTTTTCTCTTTTTTTTTACTGGCCTCTAAGTTGAGATTTTCCTTTTTCAGACTTCCAAGTGTTGGGATTATAAGTGTTATACCACCACACCTGACACATTCTCTCTCTCTCTCTCCTTTTTTCTTAAGACTGATGGTACATTGCAAAACATTTCTACAAATCTTTGTTAAATGTTTGTTTTTTTTTTTTTTGTTGCTTTTAATTCTGTTTTTAGATAAGATGTGAAGGAATCAGACTGTTTCTTTTGTGGCTTCAAGCACTTCAGACAAACTGTGCAGAAGAGCAGGTGCTGATTTTCGCTTGCCTAGTGCCTGGTTTCCCAGCGGTCTTGTCATCCAGGGGTCCCTGCACGCTGGAGACACTCATCAACCCTAGCCCTAGTGTAGTTGATGGTAAGCAGCATTAGCAGGTGTGACATGCTGAAATGACTCCTCTTATTTTAATTTTTATCTATGTTTATGTGCATATATATGTGTGTCTGTAAGTGTGTGCTTCTTGTGTATGGATATATGAGGAAGCCAGAAGAAGATGATCCCTGAGGGGTTGGAATTAGATTGTGAGCCACCTGACATGGGTGCTGGGAGCCAAACTTGGTCCTCTGGAAGATCAGTGAACTCAGTGCTCTTAACTTCTGAGACACTTCTCCAGTCCCTGGATTGCTTTTGAACTTATCCTGAGGCTTTCCTTGGTGTTGATGTTCTCGAATAGAAATGAAGCTCAAAGAGGAATTATTCCTTGTAGTTCACAGAGGATTCCCAAAGACATTATTATCAAAGTCATAGGTTCAACTCACAGTACCACAAAAAAAGAATGAAAAACCTGGGTACAGGGAGTGGTGACATAAACCTGTGATCCCAGTACTTGGGAGGTGAAGGAGGAGGCAGGTGCATCAGGTCAGCCTTGATTACCTAATAAGTTTGAGGCCAGCTTGGGCTATATGAGAGACACTATCTTAAAACCAGCCAATCAAACAACTAACCAACCAACTAAACCAGAACAAAAAAACTGGAGCTTGTTTTCTATTAAATTATAATGAGAAAATTTCAGACGTGACCGAAACAGGAGTGGAATGCAGGGAAGGATGTACTTCACATGAGTGTCCTGTGCCACTGATGAAGTTGAAACCTGCCTTCCCAAACCACCGTCTGTTGTTCTCACCACTGTTGCTTTAAGAGGCCATTCAGCTTACTTTGCCAGCCGTGTTTGTCCATGTAGCATGTCTCAAAGGACAGTAGTGGCCTCATTGGACTATTTGTGTTCTGTGAGAACTTACTGTGGAACACTTCATTGCATTGGATTCTAGGCTCACCAAGACAGATTTGAATGGGAAAGAATTGTCCAGAGAGAGAGAGAAGCCTCTGTGGACCTTTATACTGGGCCCTAAATCCTGTACGTACTGGCTTGGGATTAAGTCTGAGGTGTTTCAGTGGCTGCATAAATGTTTGTGATAAGCCCATTTTAAAACCTTATTTAAAATTCAGCTGTAGTGAATACACTCTCATTATTTCCTGCCTTTCAGCAAAAATATACCCAGAGGAAATCACCCCACTTCTGCCGGCCATATCAGGGGAGAAGATCGCTGAGGACCAAACCTGCTTTTTTCTTCAAATACTGTTGAAATACATGGTTATTCAGGTCAGAGAAAAATCATAGCTGTTTCACTGATGGGCTTATTTTCATAGAATGGAGAGTTACTACCTCTCTTCTTTCTGTATGGCTGAATTGCTTTTCCTGAGGCAATTTTGTGAAGTGATTCATTACAAACAGGGCATGCATTGCTACTGGGCCAGTTCAGCAAGACATGGTATGAGTACTTATGAGTACTTTTTTATGACTTTTTAAAGGTATTTAAGGTATTTTGATATACATATGTATACACACACACATACACACACAGAGAGACACACACGCATATATATATATATATATATATATATATATATATATA
>JANHMN010000002.1:208264015-208309444 GCA_030674055.1 Rhabdomys pumilio | reverse complement strand
TGTGTGTGTGTGTGTGTGTGTGTGTGTGTGTGTGTCAGGGTCTCACTTTGTAGCTCTGGTTGGCCTGGAACTTATTATTGACCAGGTTGGCCTTGATCTCATCTGCTTTTTGAGTTTGCCACCTCACCCAGCTCCTCCTCTTTAAAATAACCCACTAAGTACAATTAGAGCTGCCCAGATGTGCATGAGTGCAGGGCCTACCATGGGCCACACTGCTGAAGAAAATTAATTCTTCACCTACCAGCTGTCACCTACCAGAAGCTCCTCCTCTGTCCATTTCAGAGCATTGTGCAGACATCCATAGCTGCTGTGACAGGCCTTGCATGTGTAGGCAGCAACTATCCTGTTATAGTCCTTCCTGACCTCAGACATTTAGAATATTCTGTCCCTTCTTCCTGACATTCCTGAGCTGTGGGAAAGGGTAATGCAGGTGTTCTTTGGGGTCTGAGCATCTGCAGCTGCTATTCACTGCACCGTGAACGGGTTTGAGCTTGTAGAGTAACCATCATTCACCGCATGAAGAAACTTCTCTGATGAGGGCTGTGAGGTGTGCTCATCTGTAGGAAAGAGCAAGCTTATTTAGACAGCAATTTGATAGAGTGTCCCTTTAGCAAAATTAGTAGGATCTGCCCTAGGGCCTTTGACACCTAGTTATGGGTTCTTGCCAGGTTTGCAGTACCTGCAATTCTTATCCTCTTCTGAGCTTCGATGAGATACAGTTTCTCTACATTATTACCAATATTGTCGTTTGCAAATTTACAATAGGAATTGTAGTCTAATATTTCATGTTTGTATATGTTAATTTAAACTGTAAATATCAACTATTCTTTCCCACATATTATCTAAAGGCTGCAAGCTTGGAGTGGAAGAATAAGGAGAATCAAGATACTGGTTTTAAATTTCTTTTTACGTTGTTTCGAAAGTATTATCTTCCTCATTTGTTTCCATCATTTACTAAGTTAACCAACATCTACAAGCCTGTACTTGGTAAGTACTGTTTGATTCCTGTGTGGGTGCTAGCCACAGGGAAGCTACTGTACATACATATGTACAGTAGCTTCCGTAGTAATCCCTGTGACTGTTCTAAAGCAAAATAGTCGCATTATGTGTATATTGAATGTAATGCTGCTGTGAGAAGTTACCTAATCACCGAGTCAATGATGTGAACTCACTAAGAGGTTGTGCCTCATAGAAATAAAGAGAGCATGGTTTCTGTAATAGTAAAATGTGTTATGATATCTTTGTATGTTGCTACTTTTTAATGTCATATTTTGCATTTCTCAGTCTTCTCTTATGTGTGGTGAGGTTTAGTGATGCCACATCCTGCTCAATAGCTAGGCCAGCCCAGGGAGCACAGCTGCTGGAGTAATGCACTTTATGCTGGGGCTTTTATCTACCAGGATACTGACAGTTGCTTATGGGGGAGATGTTTTGTGATGGGACAGTCTACAGATAGGAAGCCCCCAGAATGTTAGGAAGCAGAAAAGAACATTTAACTTAGCCTCCAGAGTTACCTTTTATAAGAAATTAGGATTCACAGGATGGAATCATCCCTTAAAGTGGTGAAAGTGGTTATAAATTTTTGCCCTATAAACTAGTTCCATGGATAATTAAGAATAACTTTGGAGAAGAGGTCACAAGGAACTCTACTCTGTGTGTAGGGTATGCCCAAGTAACTCAACACACACACACACACACACACACACACACACACACACACACACACATACACACATACACGCATGCACGCAGTCACTCACTTACAAACAGAAATGGACACAGACACATGAGAAGGTAGACTAACTGAAGCCTGGTGCATTTTAAAAACTGTAGAGGTTCTGGGACCCGTATTTTGTTATATACATCTTTTTTCCAAAATTTGTTTTTGACTTTATGTTATAAGTGCTCATTATAGAAACACTATACATTGCTGATGTTGCTAGGTTGAAAGTTATATATTGAAACTGGTCATGGTGGCCCATAACGTCAGTCCTAAGGCTTGGAAACTTGAGGCAGCAGAATTCCGAGTTAGAAGCCATCGTTAGCTATAAGTAGAGATTCTATAATAAAAAGGAAATAACACAAAAAGTTATTTATTGTCAATGTTTTTTTTTTTGCCTCATTAAGGTATTCCAGAAATGTAAAAAGTAGTTAAGATATGAGGTAGGACGTACAGTAATTTGTGTCGCAGATCCAGCCATACAGTATATATATTTGATGAAACTTAAGGACTGACTCTCTTTCTTGAAAAGGTGGGACCTGAGACTTCAAAGATGAAACATGAGTTTCTGAGTTCATTTAGATGAAAAGTCTTAGCTATCTGAGTATGGCAATTACAGACTTATACCACCATGTCCAGCTTTAGATATTTTTTTGTTAAAGTTCATATATTCTTTTACATTTGTTTCAGTCATAAAGTAACATTAAATTAAGTATACTAGAAATGAAGATATATTCACTATTATAGCCTCAAATAATTCTAAAAATTGTTAACAAGAGCAATTAGTGTGGCTATATACTATTGCAGTGTGTAGGCAATAATGGCCATCTCTTTTTATTTATATTGAAAGGCAAAATAAGAATCAAACCTGCTAGAATATGCTATTTTAAACATTTATAGGTTATTACTTTTAATTGCTATCCAAACAACCAAATATATATAATATATTTATTAATTGGAACAGTTCACAGGGATTATGTAATGTTAAGATTCACTAACTTAATTGTGTATTCTTTTTCTTTCTATCAGAAATTCCCCATTTGAGACCAAAGCCAGTATATGTTACTGTAACTCGAGATAATGAAACAATTTACAGTACAAAAATTCCATACATGGCAGCTCGTGTTGTTTTCATTAAATGGATTGTAACTTTCTTTTTGGAAAAAAAGTATCTAACTGCAACACAAAACACTAAAAATGGAGTTGATGTATTACCTAAACTCATCCAGGTATGACAGCCATCATTTTAAAATCTCTTTCTCTTGCATAAGAAACACACTAACATATTAGCAAAGTAACTGATTGTTAGAGCTATGGTTTTTGTAGGTTTGATTTACTGGTTCACTTGTCTGCAAGCCTGAGGTTTTAGAAGGAGCTTTGGTCAGAAGCACTTGCTATGCAATATTGGAATTGCTATAAGAAGGTAGTCTCAGGGGCAAGCAGCATTCTGAGACTATAGCTCTTATGGGTACTTTCCTGCCTCCCTTCTTTCTCCTTCTTGTAAGTGTTGTGTTTTCTGATCACAGGTACAGAGTCTTGCCTTTCTGTTACCAGTCACCAGTTGGAAGGCCCTATGTTTTGTAGATGTAGCCAATGGAGAGGGCTCATGCTGTCATGCAGCATCTGGCATCTCAGGAGAGGCTTGGGCCAGCAGCTCGGGCTCCTGGGGCAATTGTTGCTTTATGATGCTGTTCCTACAGTGAAGTTCACCTTTCTCTGAGGCCTTCAGAAAAGACTCAGGTAGAAGGGCCTTCAGTGTGTGTACTTGGTAGAGTACTACTGTTTTCAGAGATTAGAGATCAGTCGCATCACTGAGAGGTCATGGCTTCATGTGGGTTGGTTATTGTTTTTTCTTGTCCCCAAGAACATGGCCAGCAAGTGTAGTGCACTTATTGAAGGTTTGCTGATGTCAAGAAGGCTCCAGAAATAGGACATTGCTCCAAGCTGGAAAAATGCATACGCTGGAGGAGGCAGCTGAGAAGTTGCTGTATTTCAAGGTCATTGGTGTCTTGGTAGGAGGAGGAGCACCAAGCAGTTTATAGCCTGTGGATTCATTGTAGAGGACTCACTGGAGACCTAGAGGGCAAACTTGTTTCAAAAGAATCTCGGGGATAAAAGTGCAGTAAGACAACAAAGGGCTTGCTGAGACATAGTTCAAAACAAACCAAAACCCCTCAACTTTATACTTTGAAAGAAGATGAAATGAAAACAGTAATGAATGTATTTGTCTCCTCAAAGTTTTTATTTCAAATATGAACTATGATATTCTTTCATACATTTAAAGTGAGTGAGTTAAGTGTGGTGGTGTACATGTTTAATCCTAGTCCTCTGGAGGCAGAGGCAGGTGAATCTCCTTGAGTTTGAGACCAGCCTGGTCTACAAAACATGTTCCAGGACAGCTGGGCTATGTAGAGAGGCCCTATGTCAAAAACAAACAAAACAATAAAAAACTACTGTCCTTATCAAGGTGATCAAAACTGTTTTCAAACAATATACTAGTTTTATAAAAGACTTTAAAAATATACTTTAAAGTTCCATTTCACAATAGAATTCACGTTTTTGCTACAAAGTACTTTTGCTATATATGCAGAGTTTTTGGTTTTCAGTTTCCCAAGTGAAACCAAGTCCTTTTCTTGGTTTAGGACTAGTAGTTTTGATGGGGGAAAAACAGCTAATGATGTGTGTTCTAGACTTAGCTTTCCTAGCACTAGGTAAAGCTGGGCCTAACAGACTTTCGGGTTCCATTGTGAATGGGCTCTTTGTTACTGTGACAGAGATACCTGAAATAGTCAACTGAAAACAATACTTTTGGAAGTTGTAGTCCATGGTTAGTTAGTCCTGTGTCTATAAGGGATTTAAAAAAAAATTGAGATAGCAAGGCAGCTGAGCATATTTGTTTTTATAACTCTTTAGTTATATTAATAAAACGTCACTTTTACTAATTCTGAGACAGTTCTCTCAGTGATCCACAGGCCCATGGGATGAATGGGTAGAACAGTGACATAAACAAGCTGACAGCTCTGAAGAATTTTGTACATTTGTCAGTTGACTCCTGCTGTAGTATTCTCTGTTGTTCTTGAACTTTGCAGAGGCAGTGATAAGATGTGCTGATCATGTTTGCAGATCAGGGTAGAGGAACCGAGTGGTATCACACTCAGGCATCACCAATAAAACAACTGAAACAAACCCTGCCCTTAAGAGTGGCTTCATGGGTAGTGGGTGTCCATATTTAGAGTGACCCTGAGAATACCTGTCTCTCAGTATGAGCTGTGGGGTTCAGAGGGCACCAGGGTGGCAGAGAGTTTGAGGTAAGGAATAAGTGGCAGTGTGTGGTTTTCTGATCCATGGTAGTGCTGGCCTGGTCCTGGTAGGTTGGTTATTTCACTGATAAGTCTTCTGCATGTACCAGAGGACTAAACATTGTCTCTGCATTGACTCTCAGGATGGTCTCATGCCAAGAACAGCTTCAAATTCCATCCTGGTGCATGGAAGCCAGGTCTCCTTCTAGAGGCAGTTCTTCATGATTGTACAGCAAGTGCTTTGCCCACTAAGCAGTCTTCTTAGGTCTGGAGCTTATGTATAAATGACTTGATGCTACATAATTCTTCGTGTTAGTCTAATTATTTCATTGCTATAATATAAACCACTTCAAAACTTAGTGTCTTAAAGCAGAACCCCTTTAACATTATGTTTTGTTTTTACTTAGTGGGACAGCATCTGGCTTGATATGTCTAATATATTTCATGGGCCCTTGGGTGGTGATCTTTAGCTGGTGGATGGTTGGTCTGGAGGATCTAAGGTGACTTCATCCACACGCATGCTAGTGTTAATTGGAAAGAGAGCTGGCTTATCTGGAACTAGTCTATGGTGCCTTACTAACAAGGTCATTGGGTTTCTTATGTGGCCACTGGGACCTCCAAGAACAATGTTTTAAGAGATGGAAAATGGTAACTGCCAGCCTTTTGAGCCTGGGCCAGGTGATTCTCTGCACTTTTGTTATAAGCAGTCTTCTAAGTTTTCACACCTCTGTGATAGCACAGTAAGTGTGTAAGTATAGCGCCCTGGTGTGATGATGGCACACATTGCACTTACACATCAACTTATTCTGTGATTTCACAAATGCAAATTAAACTTTTTAGCTGACAAGATTTCACAGTCCTCTTTCCTGAAATAACTTAGTCATTTTCCTGTTAAAGTCACTGAGCTGAGGACTGGTTAATTGGGAAGTTGGTAAGTAGAGGTTCAGGTGTCCATGCTTGAGGCAACCGCTGATGTTCACCTTGCTCTAGTGCACCTGGTGGTAGTCAGAGTACTTGGACACAAGGAGAGACCTGGGCGTACGGCTGTGGGTCAGTGGCAGAGCACATGCTCACATTTATGAGACTGTGGACTCCTCTAGTCCTGCAACACACACAAACCCAAGAGGAATGAGCAAGACAAGACTCACATTTCGCTAGGTGCTGGTGAGTGAGGATGTGGATTGCTGAGATCTGTGATGGCATTTTTCAGACTGTTGGTGGTGGTGCAATACAAGAGAAAGTGTCAGAGCTGGATGGTGCTGGGTCCACAGAGCAGGACAAAAGCCATTCTAACAGCAGCACCTTGTCTGACCGAAGACTCAGCAGCTCCAGTCTTTGTAGCATTGAAGAGGAGCATCGGACAGTGTATGAAATGGTGCAGAGGATCCTTCTGTCAACACGGGGCTATGTGAATTTTGTGAATGAAGTATTTCGACAGGTCAGTGTGCGTTACACAGCCATAAAGTTGACGTCATTTTTGTTCTTGTTAGTCAGCTTCCCATTGCTCTAACACATGTGCAGGGGCATCAGTGTAAATACAGGAGGTGTATTTTGTCTCAGTTCTAAGGGTCTTAGTCCAAGGTCACTTGGTCCTGTTGCTTTGGGCCTTTGGCAGGGCAGTTTATTAAAGTAGAAACAGGAAGCAGATGAGGCTTATTTACCTCCTGGATGGATGCGAAAAAGAGAGATCAAGACTGTAGAGTCCTACAGTCTTCTTTGAGGGCACACTAGGTATTTAAGAGGGCATACCTCTTAAATTTATGCCACTTCCCAGTAGTCCCAAGCCAGGACTAAGTCACACATGGGCCTGAGGGAAGATTGCATTTTGGATTAGAACTGTAGCATTATGGCTTTACTTAGGACATGGTAAGCAATAGTATTGATGATTTGGCCTAAATTACCGTACTAAATAATGGCCCTTCCAGTCCTCTTTTAGTTTGTCACAAGTTTTTCTGACCCACATTTTTCTTTTCATCTATGTAACAATGGAAAATTCAAAACTACTTTCATGCTCCCACAGCAAACTCAGCTCAGGGGTCGGTTGGTAGACCTAGTGAACCCAGTGTCTAAGAGCTTCTGTGCTCACACAGCCCACAGACCTCAGAGTGACACAGGTCAAAACTGGGACAGGTTGAAGCGGAGGGTCTAATGAACAGCCTGTGACAGCTGGCTTTTCTCCCAGCTCTCTTCTGTGTTTGTGTCTTCTGTCTAATGAGAGTGTCCTGCTATAGCCATACATGTTCCTTTTTTCCTTTGAAAGTCTTGCTGTAGTTTTGCACAAGCATCAGTTGCAGCATAGCTGCGTGTGCTGGCTAGTTTCATGTCAGCTTGACACAAACTAGAGAAGGGAGCCTTGATTAACAAAATGCCTTTTTAAGATTCAGCTGCAGCAAGCCTGGGCATTTTCCTAATTAGTGATTGATGTGGGTGGTCCTGCCCATTGTGGATGAGACCATCCTTGTGTTCTATAAGAAAGTATGCTGAGGGAAACATAAGGAGCAACCCAGTAAGCCGAATTCCTCCATGGCCTCTGCATCAGCTCCTGCCTCCATGTTCCTGCCCTGTTTGAATTCCTGTCCTGACTTCCTTAAGTAATGCACAATGATGGGAATGCATGAGTCAGTTAAACTCTTATTCTCTCCGACTTGCTTTTGGTCGTGGTGCTTATCATGGCAATAGAAACACTGACTAAGACAATACAGAAAGTCAAATTTCATTGCTGCCTGGTAAGAGAGAAGGTGATGGGAAAGGAAGCGCTTTATTGGCAACAGGCTGAAAAGTTGGAAGATGAGGGCTCCTGTGTGTCTTAGAAAAAGAAGCTGTCTTGTGAGGTGTTGCAGGCACAAGGCTCCGTAGATACTGATTTTGGGCTTGGGCATAAATGGGTAGGCCTTTGAATTTGGCAGGAATGATACTATTTCTGAATTTTGGTTAGTTTGCTTTTCTGACACATAGACTGTTGTTATCCATAAGTCACCAGAGGTTCTGGGTTTGTTCCGCAAATTTAAAGAAAAGTTGCTGAGTAAATGGCTTTATGTTCCATACCATTTAAAGTCCAGGAATAGCTAACTCTGCAGTTCAAAAGTATATAGCAGGCATGTTTCATCCTAGGGTAGCCAAAAAGCAGCTGTCCCTGGAGAATCAGAGACGATAGCTGAAAGAGCAACTTTACCTGAGCAAGTGAAACTTTTCTCAGAGGAAAGAATTTAACCCATTTGGTAACTTCAGCCAAAGCTGTCCTCTGTAGCAAAGCTGGTGGGAGACCTGCAGTTGACTACTCAACTGTGTGATCAGTTAGTGCTTAGTCTAGCCAGGAAGCCAGACTAATTTAGTTAGATTTTCCTCTCTGTAGCATCAGTATACATTTTAGTTGCAGTACATTCCTGTGAATTGAATATTTATTAAGAAGCTTTCATGTTTCTTTAAATTTATTTTTAAAGTTGAAATTTAATTACATCATTTCCTTGTTGCCCTTTTCTCCCTCCAACCCATCTCCTGTCTGTCCTCTTTTCAGCTCCCCTGCAGCCCCCCTCTGTCCCTCTTCCCTCTCCCATCTCCTTTCCAACTGACATCCACCTGGGAGAGGGTAATTCTCCCTCGGCAGCTATTACTTGTACTTCTTTATCTAGGTGTGGGAGTCCATGAGAGCACCTTCTTTCCAAGTGACCACGTTTGTTGCTGTTTCTGTTGATAATGTCATTGTTGGGGCTTTGTTGGGACTGTGGAAGATACAATCTCAAAGCAGACTTCCTGGCCATCTGGCATTTGTAATCCTTCTGTGCTGTTCCCTGAGCCTTAGGTGTAGGAGCTGCGTTAAAGATGGATCTGCTGGGGCTGGGCCCCTCTCAGTACACGGATCTAGTCATGTCCACTCATAACTTTCTGTGATTGCCGTGGTCTGATGGCGAGACAGCAGCTTCTAATTTTATAAATAGAATGTTTCTCAAAGTCTGTCTTATGTAGTGTTAACATGTTGCCTTCTGGTGTTTGCATGACACATATTTTTCTATCTTTTTACTATCTACATCTCACATACATATGTTTGGATTTCATCTTACAAATTACATATAATTTAAAAAAAACCTTTTTCTTAAATACAATATTGTAACCTTTGTCTTTTGATTATAGCTTTATTCTACTTCCATGTAACATAGAATCCATAGGGGAAAAAGCCCTGTACTTTTTCTGAGGGGTTTGCGGTTTTTTTTTTTTTTTTTTGGCTAGTTGTTTCTTCTTCAGTACTTGCATATGTGGTAGGTATTACACTGTCCTGCAGTTGTTTAATGACTAGAGAGCATCATGCCTCTCTAACATCTCAGCTTATAGAATTTGTTATGTATTTGAAGTCCACATTATAAAATGAATGCACATATATGTACCATACTTTTCAAAACACACACACACACACACACACACACACACACACACACACACACTATTTAGGATTCTACAATTTTTTTTTGGTCAAATTTCTGACCTAGAATATTTTCCCTTTTTGTCTGAAGGATAGTTTTTAGTACTTCCCTTAGTCCATGACTGTTGGTAACAAATTTTCTTATCTGAAAATGTCTGTCTTTTGCTTTCACTTTTGAAGTATATTCTCTGGGATGCTGTGTTCTGTCTGTACTATACTAGCATGTGCTCTCTGCACGTTGAATAACTTCAGCCTTTTGTTTCATGACTTCTGTTTGATAGTCACAGTAAACTGTGAAGTTTCTTCCTTTGGAGAAAATGTCCTTTTCTCTCCTTTGGCTGCGTTTAATGTCTTCAGGTTGCCCTTGGTTTTAGCAGTTGTACTATACAGTTGTTGGATCTCTTTGTTGCCTTTGTGATTGATGCCTGTGGATTTGTCTCTGAGCTCAGCCATTCTCCAGTACTGCTCTCTTCCATTTTCGCATCTCTCTCCAGCTCCCCATCTCATGACCTTGCCATTGCATGACCTTTCTTGTCTCTGCTTACTTTTCTCTCTTCTGTGTTCTAGAGATTTTCCTTGTATTTCTCTCAGCTTTAGCTTCTGCCCAACCTATATGCACAGAGTTTTTAGTTTGGGTTGTTTTGTCTTGAGATTTAATTTACTTGAGGTTCTGATATAGCTGCTATCTAGATTTTTTTGTTCCTTGGATCATGTGTATTTTGAAGTTATGATTTTATTCAAATTGACTTAGTGTATTTCTAATAATATTTAGTAGTATGTTATATATCATATTGTGTGACTTTTTGTAGAGATATTTTTAAAATAACTTTATTTTCCTCTATACAAGAAGTCTTCCTTGCCCTCTGTGAAGAGGACAATGTGTTATGCCTTTATTTCAGATTTAGATCACTCAGTTGTCTATATTTTATCAGAACTGATTTAATAGTCTCTGTAGTCTTTTTTTGGTAAAGTTTTTCTAAATAATGTTCAATAAGCAAATGCCAGACTTCAGAGACAGAGAATCAACAGTGTTTATAGAACTTCAGAGATAGAGAATCGACAGTGCTTATAGAACTTCAGAGATAGAGAATCGACAGTGTTTATAGACTGAATGAGCCAATAAAGTACAGAAGAAATAAAGTGGATTGAAGGAAGGGTAGAGGAGTTGGTTGACAGATAAATATGTAATAATGCAAATATAGTTACTATTAATAGTTATCACTGAAAATTTCTTAATTTTATTTGTGTGATTTTTTTTTCTGTAATTTCTTTTCTTTTTTAATTTATCCTTCAATCTTTTTTTTACAGTCCAGACTTTATCCCCCTCTCGGTCCACCCTCTGAATGTTCCACATCCCATACCTCCTCCTACTCCCCTTGTCTCCACAAGGATGTCCCTACCCTCCACCCCACCCCACCAGAGCTCACTACTCCCTGGGTCTTCAAGTCTCTTGAGGGTTAGGTGCATCTTCTCTCACTGAAACCAGATCTGGCAGTCCTCTGCTGTATATGTGTTGGGGCCTCATATCAGCTGTTGTATGCTGCCTGGTTGGTGGTCCAGTATCTGAGAGATCTTGGGGGTCCAGGTTAGTTGAGACTGCTGGTCTTCCTGTAGGGTTGCCCTCCTCCTCAGCTTCTTCCAGCTTTTCCCAAATTCAACTACAGGGGTCCCTGGCTTCTATCCATTGATTGGGTGTGAATATCTGCATCAGACACTTTCAGGTGCTTATTGGGCCTTTTGGAGGGCAGTCATCATAGGCCCCTGTTTGTAAATACACCATAGCATCAGTAATAGTGTCAGGCCTTGGGGCCTCCCTTTAAGCTGGATCCCAATTTGGGCCTGTCTCTGGACCTGCTTTTCCTCAGGCTCTTCTCCATTTTTGTCCCTGCAGTTTTTTAGGCAGGAACAATCCTGGGTCAGTTTCTGACTGTAGGATGGCAGCCCCATCCCTCCACTTGATGCCCTGTCTTTCTACTGAAAGTGGACTCTACAAGTTCCCTCTCCTCACTGTAGGGCATTTCATCTAAGGTCCCTTATTTAAGTATATTCTAGAAACACCCCCCATACACACACCTGAGGTTGCCTGTTTCCATTCTTTCTTCTGGCTCTCAGGGCTTCAGTCCTGTTCCCCCACCCAGTAACCACTTGGGAGGGAGAAGAAAGCAATCACAGGATGAGGGGGTGGGGAAGGATCTGGGTGGGAAAGGAAATTGAGAGGGGAAGAGGGGGAACATGATAAGTTTTTTAAAATCCAGGAAGAAAGAATAAAACAACATATACTTTGTCTAATCTCTTATGTTTATTGAGTTACATGGCAGAATACTGATTCATTCAATTTTTTTTTGTAATCTTTTGATAACGCTGATTCCTGTGTTCTGAAATTTGATGTGATCTGGCTGCCACTCTGGGCATTTCTGTATCTTATGCACCAGTGCTGAAGTGATAGCTGCCTGTCTTTAGGTTTTTTGTAGTGAAACTTAGCGATGGTATTAAAACTAACTTTGTAACCTTGGGAATTATTTCTGGTTCCCTGTGGCTCAGTGCCTTATCTGAAAAATAGTCATTTGAGGGTAGAGAAGGTGGGGTCCTTCCTGTCTACCTTGCATGTAGAATTAGGTCCTAAATTTGAGATGCAACAGGTAAATGCATTTCCTCTTCAAAGCCTTTTTTTTTTTTTTAAGTCTTATCACATTAAATCACAAATATATAAGGAAATTCCTTAATATTAAAAATTTCATTGGCTAAGAGATGACTTATTTAGTAAAGTGCTCAGATCCCCAGTACCCATGTACTAAAACGTACCCTGTGCTGTGTTTCTAGCACTGGGAGGTGGGCCTAGGAAGACCTCTGGTTTCTTGACCAGCCAGTCTAGCCAAATAGCCAGGGTCCAAATCAAGTGAAAGATCTTTTTTAATAAAAGTAAGAAGGTGAAACAATTGGAAAAGACAGCCCGTGTTGACCTCTGGCCTGTGCATTCTACACGTAAGGGTGTTGTTGTGGTCGTTGTTATTGTTGTTGTTGTTTGTTTTTAAGTTCTGACAGATGTGCACAGTGTTACAAGTGACCAGTCTTTTTAACATTTGTGGCTGTACTTGGTGTTCTGATAAGTGTAGAAAACTGTCAGAGAAGGAAGTAGGGAGGAACGAACAAAGGTGGGTGGAGGAAGATGAGGGAAGCAGAAGAAAAAGGCACAAAAAGCAAGAAGAGGCCGTGCTTTTAGCAGCCTCCAGCCTCTACCCCAGCAGGCCAGTTTCAACCCCAGCATGGCTCACCTGAGCACAGATAAATACAGCAGCTCCTGTTCTACAGCCTGTCTATTGCTTTACAAACTGTTTCTGATGGTTTTGAGAAAACTTGCAAGTTTAGTTATAATTATTTTATATACCTACCTGGAAGATAGATCTATGAGTCTTCGTTATTTTTCTAGGCTAATTATGACAATGTCTTTTTTTCTTCAGATAAGTGGTGTGTACAAAAGTGTGTCTGTGGTCTCTGTACAAGTTAAATGTTTCTGAAGCAGATAATGGAAATGTCTGTAATCTGAGCTTGCGTGTCATTAAAGAGGGTTTTTTTTTTTTTTTTTCAGGCATTTTTATTGCCCTCCTGTGAGATATCTGTAACGAGAAAAGTAGTTCAAGTGTACAGGAAATGGATCCTCCAGAACAAACCTGTGTTCATGGAGGAACCAGATAAAAAGGATGTTGCTCAAGAAGATGCCGACAAATTAGGACTTTCAGAGACTGACTCCAAGGAGGTAACGCTATCCCTTGGCCTCTGAGCTGAGGGTACATACATCTTGGTAAAATAGACCAGTTCAGCCAAGGGTTCCACCATGCCTATGAAGGCAGGCCCTTAGGTGACACTCCCAGGCTGTTAGGTTCTGTGAGGACCTAAGAAGCAGTGCTCATGCTCCATCTTTGGTGGGCAGTTGTTTCCTTTACAGTTAGCTTAGGGACACACACACACACACACACACAACACACACACACACACACACACACACACACACACACGCGGCTACTTTCTTAGACACTGTTGCAAGACAGCTGCTTTCTCCCATTTTACAGTTCTCTTTATGAGACTGAAAAGCTGATGACCTCTCCTTGACTCATTTAATAAATAGTTTATTAAAAAATTTAATAAATAGTTGTTGGAAAAATTAATCATACAATATTTTTCTAGACTTGTTATTTGCAGTTAACTGTGCAGAAGAAATCTGTATTAAGTATTTGAAAAGATTACCCGAGTAAAGAGTAAGCGTTTCTGGAGTAAGCAACACTGACTGTCGCCTTCCTGCAGGAGGCACTGTCCTCTTCCAAACTCAGGCATGAATATATGTAAAGTGACAGCACAAAACATCCCAAGAACAAAAGAAACCAAAATTATATTTATGTTTCTGATTAAGTTAATTTACAATATTTAAAATTTTTAGCCACAGACTTAAAACTTAAATGTTTGTACTGATTCTTTTTGATGTTTCAGTATTGGTGGAATCATTTTAGTAGCTAGCTATGAAGTCAGATCAATCAATAAGCAAGTAGAATTTGTATGTGTAGAGGCCTGATTTCTGTGTCCCAGCATCAGGCCAACTTGGCTCTTCCAGTACATACTAAGACTGAGACCACCTTGGATTCTGGGGGTTGAGTGCTGAGCAGAGTGAAGGAACTGAGTTTGTAAACTTAGGCTTCTCCCTACTTGATTAATGGATTATTATCTTCTGAAGGCCTCATCTGAAAGCTCTGGTCATAAACGGTCATCCAGTTGGGGACGCACGTATTCCTTCACAAGTGCCATGAGCAGAGGGTGTGTGACAGATGAGGACAACACAAATGTGAAAGCTGGGGCCCAAGCTATGTTGCAGGTATGCTGCCGTTGGGGACACAAAGACAACGAGATGGAGAAGACATTTTGAACATTTTTACTTAGAATGATGTCATATTTTTCTTTCCACCTACAAATGGAAAATATTTTTTTCTAATTAAAAAAGACAGGAAACTGGTTTTTACAGTAACTGTGAAATGTGTATGATTTGTAACTGAAAGTATCTTCCAAGCACATCTGAATAGTTACTTGGATTACTACACATGTGCGCACGCACGAAAGTAAAGATGATTTTATTTAAGTAAATCAGAGAAACTTGCTGCAGCTCATATTTATAGCGTGTGACCTTGACACAGATACTTGGAGGGGTCCTTGTACCCTGTAGCTCTCTCCTTTCATATGGACTGCAGTCACTCTGCAGCTTTACAGCTTGAAAAGTAACAGGATTTAAATTGGTTTTGTTCCCATTGAACTCAGTAACTTGTCTCTTGAGTGGCTGCCCGGGGGAAGGAGGCTAGGTGGAGGTCTGGGAAGATGCGTTTCTTACCGATGCTTGGGATGAGTATAGTTTGGACATAATAATTTCGATTGTTTGTTTTACCTTAACCAAAGCCAATACAGTAATCCTGTGTTGGTATTTTGAAGCTATTATTAAAAGTAAAAGTGTAGTATATGAAGACTTCCTTTTAATTGGGAATGGGCAGAATTTTCAAATTCAAGAAAACAACACATGAAATTCAAAGGTATTGTGTTATATTATTTGTGGTTTACTCCTATAAAAACATTGCTGCTAAAACTGCTATAATTTTTTAACTAGAAAATTCCTTGTCCTCTTTATTCAAATTCACATTGTTATTTTTATCTGGTAGTGATTATTGGTGATTCTTTTTTTATAAAATTGGAACATTCATTTTATAAAGGTTAAATTTTTCAAAGTTGTCTTCAGTTTTTTTGAGTATGTTGATTTGAACCTGTCCGGTCAGCCTATGAATTTTACTTAGAATTTTGTGCACTGAAAATCCAGAGAAGCTGAATTTGTTCCTCCAGCTTCAGTTCTTATACTGTTTAAAGGAGACCTACAGAGGTGATGTGTTCAGACAGAACCCATCTGATTAATGTTATGTTATTTTATCTTATTTTATGTATACAGGTCTTTTGGTTAACTGTATACCTGTGTACCACAAGCATGCCTGGTGCCCAAAGGAAGCTAGAAAAGGCCACTGGCTTTCTGAAACTGGAGCTGCAGATAGTTGTGAGCCAGCATGTGGGTGCTGGGAAGCTAGGTCTTTTAGAAGAGGAGTCAGTGTTCTTAACTTTATGAATGCTACCATGTTCTCCCACTGTAGTCATTCACTCTCTGAGGACCTAAGTCAGCTGAATTGCCACAGAACAGAGACCTTGGACCTCAGAGATCTGGGGCAGAGTATAGAGTAGCCAGCTGACTCTTGTAAAATGCTTTTATCTTAAGAATTTGCTGAGACTGTTGTTTATATAATAGATTTCTTCTATTAAAAAAAAAAAAAAAAGCCCTGGGGCTGGAGAGATGGCTCAGTTGGTAAAACTACATTATGTAAAGATTGGAGTTTCTAAAAGCCAGGTGGGCTGCCAAGCCCACCTATAATTGTGGTGCCAGTGAGACAGGGACAGGAAATCCCTTAAGTTAGCTAGACAGACAAGGAAAAACTGAGATCTAAGTTCAGGGAGAGACCCTGCTTCACTATATAAGATGGAGAGGGATTGAGGAAGATACCTGCTGTCAACTTCTTCTCAGACCTCCATACGCACATGCCCATATGTTCAGCCCCCACCTCCTCAGCAGCATGCGTGCGTGCGTGCGCGTGCACACGCACACGCACACGCACGCACACCCCCCCCCACACACACACGCACCCCAGATATACATACACATGCCAAAAAAAAAGGCCTGATTCTAGAAGATGCAGCATGACTATGTGGCATTGTGTGTTTCCAGGTACACCACTACTCAGTTCTTACTGCTCAAGGACACTAACAATATTCCACCAGGAAGCAGAGTTCATGTGCTGGGCTGTGAGCTTCTACCAGTACCAAATGAGTTTCCTATAAATTGATTCTTATTCCTCCAACTTGCTGTCTTAAATTTACTTTGGAAAAACAATTCTAGCTCTATTGTCTAGCCACAGGCCTCTTCTGTGACTTTTGCACCTCAGACCTTGTCACCTTTGGTGGTCTTGGGTTTTGTTATTTTTAGTTATTATTGTTTTGTTGTTTCTGTTGAAAGATATGACAAATTCAGATATTTTATGACTCACAGCTAAAGTGACACTGTTTATATGGACTAGCAGAGAAAGGTCTTCTAGATGTATACCTAGGCAATCCTAAGGGGTGAGCCTTAATACCTGGAACATGTATGGGTGCCATTCGCTGTATTGAAGTAGTCTGTGGAAGTAACCCAAAAGGATTCACTGATGGAAGGAAGGTAATATTATCTGTAGGCAAAATCTTCTCTGGTGCATATGGTCAATTGTATTTTCTATAAACTTGTTGGCTTTAAGGTCTTCCTTACTAATGCTGCAAATGTCTTCTTGCTGGAACCGTGTGCTGACGTTCCCTTGCTCCTGAGAGAACAAGTCGATGCCTGTAAAGCTGTTCTCATTGTTTTTCGGCGAATGATCATGGAACTTACAATGAATCAGAAGACCTGGTGAGTTTGCTTCAGCTTGACATCCTACAACAGCCGTCCTGGCTCTCCAGCATAATTAGAGAATGAAGCTTTCCAGTTAGCGAATGTCTTTTCAAAACTGACAGTAAGATGAGCACCAGCCCCTTGGGGCAGCTTCCGTGAAGTGTGGCAAAGGGAAGTGCCCAGCACTTGGGTAATTAGTTTATTTTCATTATTGTTTTTAAAAGTGCTCGTGTGCAGGAGTTAGTGTTACATTACTCAGAAGTGGATTTTCCATTTCAAACTTTTATCAGGGAGTTTGATGATATGTGGTATGTGTTTTACAGTATAATTCTTTATAAGAGCAAGTTTGATAGTTGTCCTGAAGTCCTATAAACCTGAATTTTATCCTTTCAACTTGTTATTTTGAATCCACTTTGGAAAAATTATTTTTTTTAAATAATATGTAGTCAAAGTGACAGAAAAGTACAGTCAAAAGTGTGTCCTGAGGTTTTTTTTTTCCTGTTTTTTCTTTGCTTTTTTCCTACTAATTGTGTGCTCAGAGGTAAAATGTGTTAGCTGTTTTCTATCCTGTCCCCTGTAGTGTCCACATTGCCCTCAGTGTTTTCAGTGACAGAGCAGAAGCCCTGAGCCATGCTTCCCTCATTCCCGATGTCTTCACCTGCAACCTCTCAGGTCTGCCCTGGGTGTGCTCATCTCACTTAGTCACCTGTAATGTACCACTGAGGTCCTGTGGTAGTGACTTCCTTCTGTTTTGGGAATTTTCCTCGTATCACAGCTGTCTTAGAAGTGTCCTAGAGCCAGCGCTATTGGCGTTGTACAAGGTGCCCATCCACATTGGGTGAGAAGCCCTAAAAATAAGGCAAGAGTGAGCTGTCAGAGGCCACAGGCCACCAAGAGGAGAGAAGGATGGACCCAGAAGAATTGTGCCTTGTGGCAAGTTCACCAATTTTATACTACAAGTATCAAAATGGGGATTAGAAAGGATGAATTACAAGGTTGCCTTTCCTGGTCTTTTAAATTAATATTTCTACCAGCTGCGGTAGCTGCTTAGTTTGGAAATATTACAGCGGTGCACAATGTGATGCAAACCCAGGCCCCTATCACAGCCGTCAGAACGACCCCATGAGAAGTGCTTTCACAGCTGGATGATGCTCCTTGTACCACAGCTGTGTGAAGAGTATTTTCTGTTTCTTTCCTTAGAAAGCTATGATTTCTGTATGCATTGCACAGTATTATAGTTCTTATAATTCTAGGAAGTAAAATAAAGCAACTGTTTTTTTTTTCTTTAGTAATTTAGAGATTTCCAGATAAAAGAATAAAAAGACAATTGTGGAAATAAATAATAACAGTAACTAAATAAAAACATGGTAGATCATAGAGGGCACTGGACTTTCTACATATTTAAATTCAAATGCCCCATGCTTCCTCTCCCCTTGTCCTCCTCTTCTTTCTTCCTCTTTCTACTAAAAGGCCAAAGCCCCAGTGTGATGACAGGGGCCTGGATATGCTGCCTGTGAGTGGCAGGATGCTTCCAACTCTGCCATTTCTTTTCCCACTTTTCCTCTTCAGACTTTCTGTCCTGCACTGTGCACATGTGTCTAGATCAAGGGGAACATTTGTCTTCCTCCTCCATGTTTCAAATCTCTGATAGTGTAGAACAAGTAGCCAGATGGAAGAGAGTGCTGTGAGAATGGATGTTACGAAACAATTAAACCTGGGACTAAAGCCCAATGGGGCCAGATACCGAGAGAACCCAGAGCCAGTCATCTGTCTACTGTGCAGAGACAGGAGAAAAGAACCCACCTCCTACAGATCTCTCTACCTGATCTAGACCACATTGCTTTGTCTGTTCTTTGTTTGTTTGTTTTTCACTAGAAAGGTAAACAAATGGTTAGAGCTCAACCCTTACAGGAGCCAGAGTGATTGCCTTAGAACAAGTGGACTGCCTCTCTCTCCAAAAGATAATGTGCTCTCCATCCCCACAGAGTTCAAGGGTATGAGAAATACAACTTGGCTATGTAAGAAAGAAAAAAAAAAGATCCTCTGTTGTTTTAAACACTGACTGTCATAATTAGCAGTACTATGTTAATTCTTTAAGCCTATTATGTAAAGCCCTCTTCTGTAAGACCACAGTAGCACATGGTGACTGAGCTATGGTGACTGTAGCCAACCCAGGTGTGCACTATTGGTATAAGCAGGATCTGCCAGGCACAAATGCTCTGCCCATCAACATTCAGTCCTGACCTTTCCAAACCCGTGTCTTCTGCAGGAACCACTGTCAGGCAGTGGTATTGACTGCCTATGTCCTCATATTAAAGCCCAGAGAGCCAGTTTTGTTTTCTATCACAAAGGCAGATGGGAAGCTAAGTAACGTAGTTATGGAGAATACCATGGTACCATATAAGTTCAGACCAGCTTACCTAGTACCACAGTTGAGTGCCCTGATGTGCTGGTTCAGCTGGAGAAAACCATCTTGCCCTCCTTCCTGCAAGGAGAAAAGCCAGTCTGGGAAGGTGTCTGGAAGATACCGTCCTGCCAGTTGGCACTGATGTGGAAAGCATGTTGTAGGACTGTGGTAACACCAAGTAGTTTCAGTTGGTAAAATGCTTATTCTCTAACTGGAACCTAGATGTTTAATACTTCCAAAGAGTATGGGCTGCTGATCGCAGAGTTCTCATACCTACGAAGTGCTCTGGAGATGTGATTATTAATATGAGCTTCTATTTTGGGTGGTCCAGGGAGCAGATGTTGCAAATCCTTCTCAGGATAACAGAAGCTGTCATGCAGAAGCCAAAGGATAAGCACGTAAAGGACTTGTTTGCCCAGAGCTTGGCAGGGTTGCTCTTCAGGGTAAGTCTTTTTTATCAAATGCTGCAAATGCAGGATTAAAGTAGACTTGGCAAATTAGTTTTAATTACTGAAAAATTTACAAGTTATATCAAATTAACTTTACATTTTTAGAAAAATTGCTTCTTAGCTTTGTCCTAAAAGTTGTGATCTGTTTTCCAGTTTGAGTTGTGTTTTTAAGCTTCCTTCTCTGCCACCTTCTTCCTCTTGGTTTGCTTGAGAGTGGAGGGCATTACAAAAGTGACAGGAATAAGCTGAGTGGTGCTGGTGTACACCTTTAGTCCCAGAATCAGGAGGCAGCGGCAAGCAAATCTCTGAATTCAAGGGCCAGGCTGGTCTACAGATCTAGTTCCAGGACAGCCAGGGATACAGAGAAACCCTGTCTCAACAAACAAACAAACAAACAAAGTGGCAGGAGTTGAATGTCTTAGTGGAGAGAAAACCAGGTAGATCAGACAGTTATGGGATAAGTAGAAATGTGGAAATGAGATAAAACTCTAGACTATCATTGTGTTAAACAACTGTATGTGATACCTCAGACTGAATGGAGTGGCTGTGAGGAGAACTTATGCTTAGGGAGATGATGGTATCTCTATGATTGGTAGAAGACAGAGCCAGCCAGATTTGCTGAGGAAGGAGGCCCAGTTTGCTGAGTGGGAAGCTAGAGTAAGTTGTCCTAGATGCCCAGCAAAGTGAGTGGGAGCAGCTAACCTTTGGTTCTGGTAAGATGTGGGTGGTTGAGAATGGCCCAAAGAATTGAAGTCTACTTGGAGTGAATGAATCAGGATGTGGAGGTAGCAAACTGTGGACAAGGCTTCTTGACATGGAAGGGAGGAGGAGGAAGAGGGAACTATCTGGAAGGGGTACTGTGTGTGGAGGGTGAGGTTTGGAGCAGGTGCTATTTAAATGTTGGCTTGCTAGTATGATATTCGAGTGAAAGGGGTCAGGATGGATTGGTGCAGAGGCAGATGAAACTCAGGATCTGGCCAGGCTGGATGACTCCATTTGATCTGAGAGCCAAAGAGGGACCAGTGCTTCCTGCCCCAGTGTGAGCAGGGTCAAGAGCATGGATCAACTGACAGCTGATGGACTGCCCAGGGAAGCAGAAATAACACAGAACCCTGAGGGCAACTGCCTGGGCTACACTACTTTTTATAGGGTTCATAGAATTTATGAACATTTCTAAAAGAGAACAGTGAAAAAACTGGAACTATATGACATCTGCATTAGGCCTGATTGAATAATTGATAGGCAGGAGCATAGCGAACTGAAGTGATGGCTGAGCAAGGAAACTCCATCGGTTCCTAGTCTTGGCTGATAGAAAGTGTGTATGTATAGTTCAGATAGCGTTTGTAGAGGAGACAGAAGGAATTGGCACATACTCCCTAGCCTCATGGATTCTCTCTCCATTTGACTACTTTGCCTACCTAGCTCATTAATTTTTATTTGATTTTTTTCTAAGTCCAGGCCATACAATGAACCTAAGGTGGTCCAAACTCTCAATTCTATTGCATCTGCCTTTTGAGTGCTATGATTATAGGCTGTGTCATTCTACTATGAACATGTGGGGTTTGTTTTCGTTTGCAATAGTCCAACCTGCTTTGTTGATGCTCCTGTACTGTCGTGTGTCATTTGTCATACAGACAGAAACATTCAGATACGTGTGTGTGTGTGTGTGTGTGTGTGTGTGTGTGTGTGTGTACGTACGTGTGTGTGTGTGTACGTGTGTGCTTTATATTTGTAAAGAACTTGTAGAAGGTAAGGAAATTTTAAGTTGCCATCATCTTTTTCTCTTTTTCTAACTCTCCCTGTAGTGTTTATTTTCCCTCTGTTCTATTGATAATCTAGGTTAAGAAAGTTTCCTCTATGAATGGTAGTATTTATCTCATTTAAAAATATTTGCCAAGTAAAGGGCAGGTGCCTCAGATAGTGCTTATTGTCATATTCTGAAGGTGATCAGAAAGCCTCACCTCTGCTGTCTGCACTAGGATCCAGTACTCAGCAGTGTTTAGTGTCCTGAGAGTTGGGGTAGGAGAGCACATGGCTGGTTGTCAGTTGACTGTATGAGAGTTGGGGTAAGAGAGCACATGGCTGGTTGTCAGTTGACAGTATGAGAAGGAGTCACCTAAGTAAGGTGTGTTCCTATGATTTGTATGCTGAGCGCTACCTGATTAAACATTGAGCATCAGTACGTTGACCCCACTGGTTTGCGTTTATGAGAAGTGTAACTACAGAAAGGCCTGCAGACTTTCTCCAGGACGCAGCCCAAGTTAGTGACACAACCTAGTGCTGGGACTATCACTTTCCCTCTTCTGTTTGGAAAAGTGTAATCAATTAAAAGGTTGTCCTGCTTTTATGTCCAGTGCTTCCCCATCCCATCCCTCTCAACTATCTTTGAGGATGTTCCACCATGTCTAAGTACTACTGTGAATTCTTTTAGTGATTCATAGATCTGTATACGTTTGTGACATTGTCTGTGACAAATTCTCTAAAGTGAAAGAAGTCAGCTTCTTTTTTTCTGCTTATTTGAGAGAAGGTCTCACTTGGCCTAGAACTCACTATGTAGACCAGGCTGACCTTGAACTTATAAACATTTGCTTGTTTCTGCCTCCCAAGAGCTGGGATTAAAGACATGTGACATCACATCATCTCTTTATTTCTTAACTTACACTTAGTAAAATGGTTTCCAGTCTTGGCATCTTACTACACCAAGACATCCATCTGGTTTTGTTCCTGCTACCAGTACTGTGGCAGAATGGGGGATGACTGCAAGTAGTCTCTGCCCTCTCCCCTAAGATTATGTCTGTTGATCTAGTATTGGGTCAATTTTATTACCATTAGTATTTTATTGAGTCTTTATTAAAACTAAAATGCCAGTTTCTGTCTATACGTTTTTAACTCCTGTCTTCAAAAGTTCAAAGCCATTACCAAAAAGCATATGTCACAATAGAGTTAGTAATCTTCATCTAACAGAAAATATTGACTTAATAATAAAATGGAGCTACTATTAGATAAAAAAAATTAGCAATTGGTAATTGATTTCTTTGCATGATGATAGGCTCTCTGTAAAGCAGGTGGATAACCAGGGAAGGGTAAACTGGCAAAGGAGTCTGCTCTGGCCATGTAGACAGAAGCGGACATAGCATTTAGAGGGTAGTGGAGCTATAGAAACGGATAAACAAAACCCAAGCAGGAGGTGAAGAGCTGTCAGAAGGAACAATCCAGAGTCAGATGTTTGGGAGATGGTGAGTGGGAAAGTTTGACTGAGGCAGAGGAGGGAAAAGGGATGGAAGTAGAAGGGAATGTACTTCCTGGAGAGCGTGGGTTTTAAGATGAGGACGAATTGGAGTTTATAGGTCTGAAGCAGAAGGTTCTGGGAAGAAACCTCGAGCAGGAGGTTTCTCAGCATGCAGATGGAGGTGAAGCTGGGTGAGTGGTGCTGGATGGAAGGTCCTTCGGGCTGAGATTGAAGGCAGTCTCCTTCAGTGAGATGTCTTTGAATTCTGCAGCAGTCTCAGCTGCTCAAAGTCGTCCGCACATGAGGGCTTAGACCACACATACAGGAAGGTGTTTGAGATGGCCTCTGTGTTGATAGGCAAAGAACTGCCTTCAGAAGCTGAGGAGTTGCTGGACAGAGATGTTTTGTCTTATTGATAGCAACAGTATTAGCCATGGGCTTTAGAATAATAATATTTCCTCAAATAACTCACGTTACCATAATTCAAATCCTGGATACAGTTGGTCAAAAGTAATGAAAAGGGTGCTATTTTAATTTTTTGTTTGTTAAAAATCATAAATTTGGTTGATTTCCAGACACTTATTGTGGCTTGGATCCGAGCAAACCTCTGTGTGTACATCTCTCGGGAGCTGTGGGACGACTTTCTCAGGGTGCTGTCATCCCTTACGGAGTGGGAGGAGCTCATCACGGAGTGGTCCAACATCATGGACTCCTTGACAGCTGTGCTTGCGAGAACTGTGTATGGAGTTGAGATGACAAACCTACCTCTTGATAAGTTAAGTGAACAAAAGGAGAAGAAGCAGCGTGGCAAAGGTAAGAGCAGAGGTTCGGGGTGAGAGTGCTCTGTGCACGTGAGCTAGGAGTGTGTAGTAGTTCATAATGAGCTGCGTCAGCTGCATAGTGTCTTTTTCAATGCTGGTCGTGAGATTGTGTCTCCTATTGGTTAACTGATGACTTTAACTATTACATCCTTAACTGATGACTAAGGGACTGAGAAGAAAACAGAGAGAAGTGCTGATGGCAGGAGTAACAGCGACCAGTGCTTTCTACATGGTCTTCACCCTTATGATGGCTCTTTTAGTTACAACTATGTCATAGGCAGAAAAGGAAAAATGTAAAGACCTTATAGTGATTTACTCAGTCAGGCTCCCTAGGTAAGAAGTGATAAAGACAGACATCAAGGCCAGGAAAGTCCAGCCCGAATGCTACACTGCCAAGATGTATGCTGCTGCCTGGGAGAAATTTTAAGTGCTTGAGATGGGAGCCATTTTGGCTTTATTGTGTTCCTAGGTCAAACTGTTTTAAGACTTGAGGAAGTAAAAGTGATAGTTTTGAGTTGTGAAACAATGGGAGTTTCTGCCGGAGATGACAGTGTTGCCCTCTTGTCTCTATGACAGTTCCTAAGGACTGTGGCATTTGAGTTAACTTGTCTATTCACTTGTACTGTAAAGACTTAGCTTGTTTATTCAAATGCATATGATACATAGCAAATGTAAAAAGAGATTGGACAGAGTGGAAAGTAGCTGTGGGTATGGTTAAATACCAAATGCCATCATGGAGGCTCATGGGCTTCCTGGGGAAATGGAGAAGGGTAACCTTGGATTTGACCTGGAACTTCTCAGGGTTATGTCAAACAGAATCACAGAATACAGACATTTCCTTGGGTGATAAGTAAATTTCACTTGATTCTGAGACCTTGAAGGCCTCTTTCCTTCAAAGCTTTGCCAAGTTATTTATGTTGATAGTAGATTATGTTTTAGTACTAGTAACCTTTTTGTAGACTGTATCAGTTGGCTTTTGCTATGTGACAAGTCACCTTAAAACCTAGTGGCTTAACCATTTAATTTAGATCATGATTTTATGCGTTGATAATGTGGGCACACTCTGCCACTGCTAATTCTCATTTTCATTTGATTCTGTCTATGCTGTGTGGCCACTTAAGAGTGCTCTGATTCTAGGAACTGACTGGCTGTCAGCCAGGCAGTGAGTCTGACTGGGCTACACGCATGTTTCATAATCCAGCAGGTTGGCACATGGTTGTTAATATAATGCTATAGAAGTAAAATTTTAAGGTCTCACATCTTCAGTTTTACTACCAAAGTAAGTCACATAATAAGTCCAAGTCACTGTGAGAACGAAGGATGTGGATACAGAGAGATGTGAACTAACTAGTGATGAGCTAACTGTATAAATGTTCTAGGGACTGGCTTATCATATATTCATTGTAGTCTGAGAATGACTTGCCAAAGCCCCAGTTAGTAAAAGCAAGCAGCAAGCCAAAGCAAAGTAGCTTATGTTCATAGCTTTCCAGTAGAATGGCTCAATTCCAGTTTAGATTTTAATGGCACAGTGCAGTAATGTTTTAACATAGCTTTAGCAACAGGTCACGTTTTCTCCATAGTTGAAGCTAAACAAGAGTTTTTTTTAGAAATACATACTGGACTAGAGGTTCTTATTCTCTTCACGTTCTCCTTTGCATATCTGAGGTTTCTGTGTGAACCAGGCTCTGGAAGTATCAAGATACTTTCTGCAGGAAACTGGCTACCTAAGACAGTGTTTCTCAGTCTAGAGGAGAGTTTTCTCTGCTGAAGAGGAAAGAGCTGAGATATAAAATACAACTTACTTTCTCAAAATGTGTGTTTCCTATATCTTGAAGGTGTTTAAATACACACACACACACACACACACACACACACACACAAACACACACACAGTCATTCACATGAACATCTCTACATGTGTGGGACACACTGTATCCTAAAGTGCTTTTTTTCCTATCTAGTGTATAAACACAGTCCTATGAAGAGATAAGTTAGCATTGGAAAGTAAACAACTTCAAAGGTACTGTTTTCCTGAGAGATATGAACAAATTATTTAAATAATGACCATGATAAACATCTTAATTTATATTGCCTTATTCAAAAAAGTAATTTAAATATTCATTACGGAAATATGGGCCTAAGCACTAAGCTAGTGAAAACAGAAACTATTCACCAAGGAAACTTAATGTAAAAACAAGCCACAAGTTATATCTATTGTTTATATTATTTCAGAGCAAAAAAATCTCCTAAATGTCTTATTCTTTTTCCTTCTGTATTTCTTTTGGGGCTTTGACCTTTCTTTAAAATATTTGACCAGAACATCACAAGGAAAGGGAAGTCAAATCGAAGATAACATTGTCTTGAAACCTTTCAAAAATAAGATTTTAAATTATTTGAGATTTTCATTAACTTGCCCCTTTGACTGAGTATGCACAGGTCTCCATGGGTTTGTAGCTGGGTTGGCGTCTTCAGAGGCCAGTATACCATTTTAATATCGGGACTTCAAAGGTTTTGGCCTATAAGTAATGGCTTTTAAAGTACCAGGGGTACTGGCATAAGTTCAGATGACTTTGTTCTTACATTGAGAAGATTGATTAATATCGACTTTTGCATTTGAAGTAAATACTATGCAGACACAATTTTTATGAAACTGTTGGAGAGTAAAAATACTTTGGCAGGTATTTTTAGGGTACTGACATAGTTTCCTGAATTGCAGCACAAGAAAGCGGTTCTTAATCTGTGGCAGAGAACCCACAGTGGTGAAGTATTGGATGTGGGTGGTTTGTGACTCTTGGTAACATGCTGTTTTATATATATTTGCCACTTGCTGAACAGCCTAGGCAATAATATGAGTAGCCACAATCTTGCCCTTTTTCAGGTTGTATCCTAGAACCCCCAAAAGGGACTGCTGTTGGGAGGTCCTTTTCTCTCAGCTGGCGTAGCCATCCAGATGTGACTGAACCAATGAGATTCAGAAGTGCCACCACATCTGGAGCACCAGGAGTAGAGAAGGCAAGAAATACTGTCCGTCAAAAAGCAACTGGTAAATATTTGTTTAACTATCACTAAACAAATCTAATTATTTTTTAATGAATTTATAGACGTGTTTTATAATTTTATTCAGAATTTAAACAGTAAATCTTTTATTAGATAAACTGTGTCAATATTTTATAAACTTTCTGTTCTGCTTATTTCTCAAGTCACAGGTTTTATTTTTTATTTCTAAAATCTGCAGTGTGAAAGGGAACATGATAAATATTTTTGGTCTTGGTGATATTCTTATGAGGCAGTATTCCTTTTAGAGTTCCAGCAACGAAAATGAGGAGACACACTTGGCTTTAGGAATGAATGGACACACTCTCATCTTTTGCTTCTTTGAAAGCAGAGACTTTTCTATGCCATAGATGCTGCTCTTACAACCCGTCTGGGCTAGCACTGGTACTTGATGGAGAACCTGCTGACTAGCAGACTGCCTCCTTACAGTTTACTAAGGCCAGAGACAAATCTTTACAAAGGAAGCTGGCGTTCACTATGAGGACAGTAAGGTTCTTCTCTTCATTTGTGCTCTGATTTACGATGGAAACAACAGTACCTCAGTTTTTGATAGTTTCCCTCATCAGCAGTACTATGCAATTACAGTTGATAGTCAGCAACTTGAGAAAAGCATAAACAAGATCCTCAGACCATAAAATAAATGTTTGTTAAGTAACATATATTTTCATTGCTCATTAAAAGCCTAATATAATATAGACAGTTTAGCATCCTGCTGGCATTTTTTTTTTTTGTCAAAGTATGTTGTTTTCTAACTGTAACTTCCTCATTTCTTATTATGCCTTAGCATTTGCTGGTAGTTATCTTTTTAGTTATTTGTACCACCTATTCTGGTTGTTTTCCCTCATTCTGTTTCTGAGAAACTTAATTCCTAAAACCATGCAGTACTGAGGCATACAAGTAATCAGGCCCACTGATTACTTGTCTCAGTTCAATCCTGAGTATTCCTGCTGTCACTGGTTCCTTCAGGGAAAGTGCTCAGAAGCGTGTGGCAAACGCAGTGTCCTTCCCAGGCTGTGCAGACTTATGCTGCCTTCACCACCCCTAAATTCCAAGTACAAGCACTAGTTCAAAACCAGTGCATCTTATTTGTACATGTTAATCAGCAGCAAATACATTCATGTTCCATATGACACGGCAAATCTTCATTTTCACCAGACGGTTTTAGCTGACAGTGTGGTAGAAGCACCAGCATGCTTTAGAAAGCATTCAAGAAAGGCAGGTTCTATTTAACGATCTTCTAGGCATTTGAGGGGCCATGTGACACTGCACAAACTATTTACAAAGGTTTTGTAAAGATATTTGTAGAATATGTACTTTAAAACTGTAAAATTGGCTTCTGTAGAATTAGTCTGGAACCGTTTTATGTTTGAAAGACAGTAAGGACCGTCAATTATATAAGTCTATATCTTTGAGTTTTATATATACACATGTATGCATGCATATATATGTGTGTATATATGTATATATACATATATACATACATATATGTATATATACTTCCTATTGTATTTTATGTCTTTAAAAATGATAAATGTTATGAATTCATTGTTGCTTATTAATGGTCTTTGAAGATTTTTGTATACCTTGCTATTTAATAAGACTAATACACATGGGTGATCTTATTCAGTTTTATTTTCTTATTTTAAACAATGCCCAGAGTATTTTCCCTGTAGTGTCAGTGTGTAGAAGGCATTTCTGTGAGCATAGAAGCTGGCTGAGACCATTTTCCATGTTCTCAGGAGGAATTAGTAGCAGCTAGCAGTAATTATTATGGGATAGCCACCCGAAAGTAACTTTGTTTCTCTAACGTCACTAAGAGAGCATTTAAGATCTTCACACAATGATTCACCTCACAGATTTCAGTTAGGTAAAGAAGCTATCATTGATGCTGACACCAGGGAAATAGATTTTATAGAGAGGACATCAGAGGCCTGTCATGGAAAGACAACTCTGGCCCTGAGTGTCAATGATGTTGAAAATTCAGATGTTCACACTCAGAGTGATCAAAGTGAGTCTTAATTGCCACATAAAACAGCCAGTATTTTACTATTTCTAAAATGTATGGTGGTCTATTGGGAAAAATGCCCAACCATTTGGTTACTAAAAGAAAAGGATCCAAACAGTGCTCAGATCAAATGTCAGCTGCATGCAGAGATGAGCAAATCTTTTATACCTTGACATTTATGTGGTTTGCCCTGTTCATATTGTCTTACACATTCATGATCTATGTAAGTAATCTCATTGCTGGAAATGCTGACAGCAAGGGACAGTAGAGTAAAAAGCTTGTTTCAGGTTTTTCAAATGTGCCACTCATGTCTATGGTTTGGTTTTACTTATGCTTAGCAGAGGTACATAAAATAATAACATAGCAAAAAATCACTTGTATTTTGATTTTAAGGATAACACTGATGGTTTTATGGCTTTTAAGGATAGTTTTATGTATCTAAAGCATGTTCTGTGCTTGTTTTATTGAATGTTTATTTAAACCAACAACGTGTGAGAAAATCAAAAGTTCATACTGAGAAACTTTTGCTCAACTAAATGTGAAATACAGTATAAAAAGATAGGTTTCATGGATATCAAATACAAATATCTGAGTCATATATTTATGAACTTTGGGGATATCTAGTTCATTAAATGTTAAATGATTAGCTTTTAGATACAGTCAGCTCTCAGTAAATCAATTTCTGAATTATTTATGACTTATTAGAAAGATTTTTGTTTTGGGCCAGATTTTCCTTTTCTCACTGTGGTCTTTGTATGTGTATCTTTTAGGAAGAGATAGCAAATGTTTTGATAATATATTAATAATATGATTAACCAAGCAACCCAGACATCATTCTGATGCACAGCAGCAAAAAGAAGCATTCTTATATGAAACTAGTTCTTTGTATGGAATAACCGTTCTAAGGCATCAGTGATTGGCTAAAAGGTTGGCTGTGTTTAGAGACTGTGATTAAGTACTCTCATTTTATTGATTTCTTTAAAGCTTAAAATGCCTTCCTTTAAATGTTTAAAGGAAATGCAGCATCTTAAGAACTTAGAAGTGGTAAAAGATCTTGATGTGCTCTGATACAATGTTACTTTATCTCTCCTGGAAGCTAAGCGAAGCCAGTCTATCAGCAACTGTGTCCACCTCTCTGAGGCTTTGCCTGCTACTAAAAGCGTCCCGCTCCTCCTCCATACCGTGAGCGCTCTCTTCCCTGGTCTCTCTTACTCTTCTTGCTCTCACAGGCTGTCAGGTACTGTACTCTTGTCTGGTGTGTCCATCTATATCCCCTGGCTTCTCCCTCCTGCCCCAGTTTCCTTCAGCCACCCCCAGTCACACTCAGAAGGCTGGCTGTTGCACTTGTGCTAAGTTTCAAAAAACATTGATGGTTGTTTTTGTGTAGTTTATGTTTAGTAGCTATGAAGTAGTCAAAAATTCTATAATCTTGCTAGTTATCAGATTCATGGTGATATTTGAGGTTTTAATTAAAAAAAAAAAGCTAAACAGTGCTAATTTTCAAAACATTTGTTCTTAGACTTCACCCAGTTAATTCAACTGAATTAAGTTTATGTGTTTTTTTTTTCCCCCTCTAGCACAGCAAGGTGAAACTAGTTAATAATAATCTATTGTATATCTTGAAATAGCCTGAGTAGGGTGTTTGGAATGAACTTGTCAAATAAATGATGAGAATGATAGATACATGAGTTATCCTGGTCCAATGTCACTTCACCCGCAGTGTCCACGTATCAGTGTCACACTGTGTGTCCTACCACCGTGTGTAATCACCTTGTGCCAGTTACAAAGGAGGATATCGTAGTACCAAAAACAAGTTTTCTCATGTTTTGCCTAGTCACTTCTCAAAGGGAATTTACTCTCTGTGTTGAGTACTTAAATCTACAAAGAGACATTTTTCAGTGATTTTTAAGGTGAACTAGATCTTAAGAGAGAAATGTTTTTATGTTCCTTTTATGTTCTGAATTCTGATATAGATTAAGGCGTTTTCAGTACTGGAGATAGTGGACTTCTGGTTTCTATAGCGCAAACACTGTAGCACCATTGTAGTTTGGCAAAAACAAAGCTTAAGTAAAATACCACGAGGGAAGGAGTTAGTTTTAACTGAGAGTGGGGACTATGATGTTGCTTAGAAACTCTCTTTAGTAAACACTAAATATCAAAACAGTAAGGCCGGCTGGCAGTGGAAGGGGTGATCGCCAGGTAAGCTGCTGCTGACTAGTAAATGCTTGAGGTTGAGATTGCCCAGAAAATGATGCCTCTTAGAGGTGGTGATTAATGAGGCAATAAAAAGACTTTGCTGTGTGTTTGGCTAATTGACACCAAGTAGAAATCTTTAATGTGAAAAGTTTTATTTCTTTCTCTATTTTATTTCCATACTGTTACATTTAAGTTTTTTCACAAGTTTTTCTGGAATATAGTATCAGAAAAAAAAATCCTATTAATCCTTCCTATTAATTCTTCATTTGTAAAAGTTTTGTTCTTATTCAGAGTTATATTTTCATATATTTTACTCAGATTTTACTCAGATTCTCGGTTCTTATATGTGTGTACATGGCACTAGCAGAAGTTGAGTAACTTTTTGCAATGACTCTCAACTAAAAATGATTTGGCAACATATGGAGACATTTTTGGTTGTCATGGTAAAATGTTGCTATTGCTGTCTAGTAAGTAGAAGCCAGAGATCCTACTCAATATCTCCCCTCACTGAAACCAGTCTACACTGGAAGATGATCAAACCTCAGAGATCTAGCGTGCAACTAGGGCCAATAGCCCTGTAAAGTGGAGCAGGCTGGAGCAGGTCTATGTCTGCCTTTGCCATCTGTCTTCATTGCTTTTATAGCAGGGTGACTTTAGGGATAAACTGCTGCTGCCATTTGATGTGACAGCTACTGTAATGAGTGCCTTCTCATCTGACTCTGGGTGTCCTTTATTAGTTAGTATGATGCCATTGTCCTTTGTGACTGTTCTTTGGTAGACTAGGCTGAGAGAAGTGTTTACCAGTTCTAGAGTATCCGTTCTTCCTAGCTGGTAATTTGCAGCGGAGTTTGTGTTCTGATGTACCTCTGAGTGGATTGGTGTCTCCTGCTTCTCCTGCTAAGCTGAACTAACTAAACAAGAAATCATAGGCAGGTTCTTTAAATTTCCCCTTCTGTCTACCAGCTGAATACTTTTTGCTTTTCTTTTAGTTTAACTATGTCAGTGGCTGCTAGTTTTGTTTTTATTATGGCAGCAGCAGTCCTTGTTTTGGTTTCTAATCTGTGTGAGTCAACCCACCAAAACTGTAATAATAGAAGCAATGGTAGTAGATCTGGAGGTGTGGGAAGCCAGTGCCATTTGAATTTGGGGAGAGTCAAAACCACCTATTTCCATTAATATGAGTATCAAGAAATCTGTGCACCTGGGAAGTAGGTTTGACAGCTGGGGAGTCCCCTCGCTCGTTCATGAAAACTGTCCCTCCCAGTTGTCTTGCAGTGTTATTGTTCTCTCTGTTGGGACATTTATCAGTCCGTAGCACTTGTATGCTATGCAGGGGTAGACTTTTTTTTTTCTTTTGGGAATATTGTAATGATTATAACTAGCAGATTGACTGTCTTCCTTTATCCCAATTTGTTGGACCTAAGAGGAAAGCCTTGCTTAGCTGCTTCTCTGTCTTTCCATAAGCTCCAAGGAAGTACTTCTTGTCAGGACCTGGACTAACTTACTCTCAGTAAGCATGGCCCTGTAGACATCAAGGGTGTTAAGTGGAAAGCATCTCCTGAGCTTTTAGAAGGCTAAGTTGGCATCATGAATGGTATTTTTAAAACTAGGACCTTACATTCTAATTGTGCTTGTGCAACCTTGCATAAGGGATAAATGGAACATAGAAATTTTGCTTATTTAATAAGATGAAATAAGGAAGTCTGTAATTAAAGAGTGAGTGAAAAGTAGACAGACATCTGGAGAAAATAGAAGTTAGCTGAAGAACATACATATTTACTTGAGTCACGCTGACTCTTCTCAGTGGGGGTAAAAGAAATGAATCCTTATGATCGTTCTGCTGATGGTTTCAATGGAGCTTTAGAAAGCAGTGGGTTAGGAATGGTGTTGGGTAACTACATCCTCAAGAGACAAGAATGTTAGTGCTTTTGATCGGGTGTATTAGACTTCACAGAGGATAAATGAACTTAGAATCTGAGGCAGAATTCAGCTCTTCAAAGTGATTTAAACAGAAATTGTGTGACATTCAAAACAGGATTGCACAATTGTTTTGTAACTCAGATGTCTTTTTTTTGTTTGATAGGCAATCCTGTGTCTTTATATTTTACATCAGTAGTGAAATCATTTTCATTTTCATTAGTTACAAAAAGGCAACTCAACAGGGCACAGTAGAATTCGAGTAGTCTTAGCCCAACATGGTCTTTCTTCGACAGCAAAAAGCCAGCAGAGGGAGCCCAAGAACCATTAGGAAGGAAACAGTGTTAAAGCCTCATTCTCTTGTCCATTGTGTGGAGCTCTTACTGAGTACAGTGTCTCAAACACAGCAAGGAATATGGCTGTTCCTTTCCTTCCACTTCTCTCACCATTCTTCCATTCCTGCCATTTCCAGTTCTTTCTACAGGCTTGGATTTTCTCCATCTGAGAAGTCCCTCTTAACAGTTTTGCAAAAACAAAGCCTTAAAAGATGTATTAGGCCTGCCTGTTGGGAAGGCAGACAGCTGGTGGTAGCAGGCTCTGTGTCCTCCGTCTGCTGTGCTGAGGACCAGTGGGGACACTCTAATTTGGAAGCCACTGTGCTGTGGCTGTGCTGCATCCCACCAGATGGCGATGTTCTTTATCTTTACAAAGATGCTGCCAGAGTTGGCTCAGTTCTTATTTACTTCTGCTCAGAACTCAAAAACTGGCATCCACCAGTGTTTGGCAGCAGGCTTCAGAGGAGGGGGGAAAAAAAACAACCCAACACTCTTCCCTCTGTCCACAATTATTATTGGCCGATTATTTTTTTCAGGACGTTTGGAAGCTCTTGGGCTCCCTCTGCTGATATAGGAGTGACAAGTAGAGTATTGTCATTTCACCATTTTGTGGAGTAAGAGGATAAAGGGAAGGCCTGGTCCCATAGTGTTTAGGGGCCTAATCCTATCCTAGCAGACCTATGAAAAGAGCCTGGTCTTTGCTCTGGAATGTATAGGTAGATTAAAACGTGTACATATGCCTTGTGTGACTGCGAGGGAAAAATGTCCAAGTGAAGGCAAAGATGACTTGGGAGAGATGAGACTGTCCCTTCATGCTCTCTTAGCCTGTCTGTTTTCTGTGCTTTGGTTTCCATCACCACCCACCTTTAAACTCTGGTCTAGTTGGAACTTCGATTCATAATGAAGACTCACACAAAGCTCATAGTTTTGAAGCCTTGTAATGTACTAGTGTAGTAGAAAATAGAATTTTCATTTCAGTAGAAAAAAGCAGAGCAGCAATCATTTATGGAAATCCCATGTATTAAACCCAGAATCACCCTGTGTCCACACATCTCCTCAGCTGGAGTGAGCCTTTACTGTGCCTTATATTCAGGTGGGAGGACTTCACATGGGGTGAGCATCACCCGTTGGCAGTGAATCTCCATTTCAGCTGAGCAACCAGGAGACATCGCCAGTTGAGAATGATACAGGCAGAGTTTGAGAACTCCATTTTTAAAAAGCAGTAAAGCTTTAACTGATTTTTTTTTCCTTCTTGGCAAACATGGTGACTTGGGTATGGGGATATGAATTTTTTATGACCTCATCAGTGAGTTTGGGGTGTAGTGAGGAGCTGAGCAGTGGCTCAGGATGCAGGGCAAGATGTATACATGCTTGGTTCAGCATGGGGATGACGGGCAGGGGACAGGACTGAGATTAGCAGAGGGGAGTGAAGAGCAGGAGGAAGAGAGCAGCAGGTGCCAATCCGATCAGTGTTGCTGAGACTACTGAGAGCGGAACTCCTGCATTCTGAGTAGGGATCCTTTGTGAGTGGGAGTGAGGCAGTGCAGGTGAACAGAGAGTTGATTGATGGCAGGCGGTCATGCCTTCATTTTAGAGGGGCCTCTCTGGCAGCCATGTAGAGAAAAGCAAACAGAAGGAGCCAGTGACTAGTTAGCAAACTACTCAAATGACCTAGGTAGAAGATGATACAGTCCTGGGGCTGTGAGTCTAGAGGGAAAAGGGGTAGGGTGCCGTGACTGGTCTTAAAAGATTCAAATGAATTGTGCACTTTAGAAATGGCTAGAAGGGGACCTGTTCTCCAAGGGAACAGAGGATGTAAACACTATTAGCAAGATTATCTAATAGTAAGTGCTCATCTTTGGTTTTCCAGTTTATACCATGTAGATCATTTTTGTGCTAAGTGACTAGTTCAGCTTCGTACATTGTAATAAGAGTGTTAAATAGCGTTTTATTTTGCACAGTGGTGCATTACCTATTAGAAGAACTAGTACAGTTGGAATTTCTGTTTCCTTTCATCTGAGTTTAGGGGGTTACCACCTGTGCTCTCCTCAAGTATTATTTATCATTGCATTTCCTACATGGCTGAGTCTTTTCTTTCCTGCTAGGAAATTTCAAATGAGTTAGCATTATCAACCATTTTTGCATTTTTCCTCTTGCTCCCTTCTTTCACCTGGAAAACAAAAGGTTAAGTAGGATTAAGAAAAAAATTATTCATGGAGTGGATTGATACTAAGTACAGGAAGTTTGATGATATTCATGCAAATTACCTTACAGACTGGTTTCTAAAAAAAAAAAAATCTAAAACTTGGTGTTTTAAATGAGTTAGATGTGAAATGTTTTGTATCCCTCCACCCTCAGTCCAGTGTGTTTTGCGTTAATGCTTGCAGAAGTGGAGGAGTTCCAACAGGCAGAGAGCACAGCTGCAGCCGACTGTGACTATCTTGTGGTAGGACAGCAGCAGGTACCCCGGAGCAGCAGCACCTCTGACATCACTGAACGCTTGTACTCAGATTCTTCTCAAGGTATTTTGAAGCTTCAGTTGTTTGTATAACTGGTTGGTTAATTTTGAAGACAGGGTCTCCCTCTTTTTCTGTCGCAGGTCAGGGACTCATCTGTTGAATAGGCTGGCCTCAAACTTGCAGGTCTCTCCTGATTCTGCCTCCCAGCTACAGGGATTAATTGCCCTATGGCTGACTAAGTCCTCAGTTATTAGTACAAAGCCATATGTTTGGTCTTGGGATGGGGGTAAGCTGCAGGTAATATTGCTTATTACATTTATTCTAATGGACAGAGAGAGGTGGGGGAGAGGGAGAGAGAGAGGAGTTGCACGTTGTGTACGTGTTGCTAGTTTGTATATGCACATGTCTGGAGATCAAAGGTTGACTCAAGCTATATCTTTTCTTGATGACTTACAACCTATTTATTTATTTAGAGGCAAAATGTTTTGCTGATGCTTGAAAGCTTCCCAGTGAGCTCTAAAAAGGCTCTTGTCTCTGCCCTGCCCCAGGTTACAGCCCCGTGCTGCCTCATCCAGCCTTTTACATGACTTTTGGGGACCAGAGCTCAGGTCCTCATGCTTGCACAGCAGGCCCTTTACCATTGAGCCAGCTCCCCAGCTCAGGTATTTATTTACTTTTTGATTTGACTGTAAGAGTGTGACTTCTGGAAGTGAAACTGCCTTGCTGTTTACTATATTTATCCAATATACTCTGCAAGTTTGGGGTGACTGGGAAGTAGAAAGGAGTCTGAAGTGACTGGCATAAGAGGGACAGTGTTCCCAGAGTAAAGACACTTAGTAAGGCACAAGGCAGAAAGAAAGCATGGGCGGCAGGAGGGCGAGGCTGTGGAGCCAGAGGGGGAGGAATGGGAATGAAAGCTGGCCAGCTGTGTGGAGGGTTATTAGCAGCTCACAGACTCACTGATGCAGAAGGAAGCCCTTCCAGAGCCCGCTCAGGGTGTGGAGGGCGAGGAGACAGTCAGTTGTTCATGAAGCTGCAGACAGTGCTAGTGTATCTTTCAGTGAAGAAACAAATCTCAGTGTGTACAGTGTCAGTGGCTGTACCAGCCATTCCACTTTAGTTCCATGAGTCAGTCAGAAAACAACCCGTCTTGTTTGTCAGCAGGTTCTCCTGTGTCTTCTGGTAGCAGAGTTAGCAGATGAGTTGGAAAGCTTTTCCTTAGAAAGTCCTCTGAACTAAGACATTGTAGCAAAAATAAGGATGAGAAAACCTGTGATCTGAAAACCTTCTGCTCTTTAAAGGGTTTTGTGTGGATCATTAGGGATATGAGTATATACGTTGTGAAAGAACACTTGCCCAGCATACAGGAAGCCCAGAGTTTAATTTTGGACTATCAGGAGAAACAAAGAAAAAAAATTGCTTTAAATATTTGGGAGAATGCACCAGTTGCTTGGGGCTTTCCTCTAAGAAAATTTTTTAATTCTTTTAAGTTTTAACAAAGTTCACCTGAGAGAAGAAAAGCTTCAGTTATCTAGTGTCCAGTATAGTGTACTTCCTTCCTGGAGAGCTCAGACAGCATTGCTTGTCTAAGGGATTTCATTAGCCCAGGCTAGCCTGGTACATTCAGCCGACTCCCCAGACTCTGGGTGCTGGATTATTAGCATACATCACTATGCCTAGCCAAGAGGAGATTTTTAAGTTCTATGACCACATGCATGTATAAGGTAGTCCATAGGTGGATTACAATGATTTATGTATGCAGATTTCAAAAACAGCATGTTATATAAGATAAACATGAAATCTTTGCTGTGTAAAAATTTAAATTAAAGGACTATAAGACTACTTTGATTTTCTTAATTTGGTTTTGATGTTTTTGTAGGAACTGGTTTTATTTGTTAATTTCTTTCAAATTTATTGGCTCCAGATTATTCATCAGATGCTCTTATGATCTTTCCTTAAATTTTTACAGGCTCTGTGGTGGTATTCCTTTTTAAATCATTGACCCTGTTTCTGCTTTCTTATGTTAGTCTTGGTATTCAGTCAACACAGAGCCATCCTGGTGTTCCCTTCCTGTTGCTCCACAGGCCAACCCAGGCAGCCCTTTTGTCCAATGCTGTCTCCAAGCTCACCTACCCAGAGTGATGCGCTGCATGCTCCTGTCCAACGTAGTATACTGAGTGGAACTAGGAGCCACAGTGAACAGCTTTCCATCTGCTCCAGTTAAAGCTAACTATGGGCCGTAGGTCAGGACTCTGTGTAGATTGGACCCTTAGATGCTGCCAGTGCAGACCTGTAATTCAGGGTCTGAAAACCTTTATGTATCCTATGACATCTGGGTACAATGGTTTATTTATCTGTTTCTGCCTCTGCCAGCCTGCCTGCCTGCCTGCTTGTCTGTCTGTCTCCTATTTTACCTTCTGAAACATTCATTTTATTATTCTTACCCCTATCTCTAGGTCAAAGGGTAGAACATTCACAGAATTTGAGTGCTTCAGAATCCAAGTCTGTTCAAGAGAGTAAAGGACATGTGACACATGACCATGAAGGAATAACAGTAAGATTTCTAAGAGAACTTCCCTCTGCTATGTTAACCAAGCATAAAGTATACAACAGCAATGAATTTATTGATGGTAAAGTTTTTCCTACTTAGATTGATTAGAGGTCCAAATAATCTTGAAGTCTCTTAAGGTTGTACTTGCTTTGTATATAAAATACAGTTGTTCTACAAAGATGGAGGGGTGCAGCATGAAGTAGAATTTACTGCCAGATCTCAGGTTGTACAGTTTACAGGTATACTATAAAACCTTCATTTCAGAGTCCCTTTTCTGTATTTTAGATGGAATGCTGTACCTGATACAGTATTCCTAAAGTATATCTGCTGTGGTTTTGTTTGATTTTTGTAAAGAAGGCATTATTTAAAAAGCAAATATAAAATATAAATAGCCTTCTTGAACCATTTTTCTATAACTTTCAGCTGATTAAGGTAACACTTTATTTTAGATGCTTTTCATACGGAATACATTTCTGTATTTTGCTTATGTACACTATTATTTATTTTGTGTAGTTTGTGAATGTTTTGTCTCTCCAAGCAAACTGTAAATTGCTAGAGAATACTGGTTGCCTCCTGATTTTTTTGTTTGTTTTTATTATTTATTTTTTGTTTGTTTTTTTATTGGATATTATATTTACATTTCAGATTTTATCCCCTTACCCCATTCCCCCCCCCCGAACCTCCTATCCCATCCCCCCCTTCCTCCTGCTTCTATGAGGATGTGCCCCTACCTACACCCTACTCCCACCTCCCCACTCTCGAATTCCCCCTCACTCAGTGTCCAGCCTTCATAGGACCAAGAATCTCCTCTCCCACCTATGCCCGACAAGGCCATCCTCCCCTACATATACAGCTGCCTCCTGATTTTTTAATCCTTTGTGTTTAATACAAGGTCCAGTATTTACCAGTGGTCAGAAAGTTCTGTAGTGCATCGATAGAAAGGTTCTGAGCAGCCTTTGAAAGTCTGGGTGGGGTGTGTACTTTTTCTACCCAAACATTCATGGGAGCTCAGGCCTCCTGGAGAACTGTGACTGTATGCATTTGATTAGAGAAGCAAATAGAACTTCAAAATAAACCACTTGTGCAGGATTTGCCATCCCTTCTTAGTATATCCACTCAGCTGCATTAGTTGACCAAGTAGAGAACATGAATTGGAGTGTCAAATCTTGAGAAACATGTAACTTAATTATACTAGCCTGTGAACATACCCTTCAAAAGGAAAATAGTATTCGGTGTTTTGTTACTATTATTGCTTCTTTAATTTAAAAATAGGTAACAGTCTGGTAAAAGTTTCAACTTTCTGGTAATGAAAGCAGCATTTCTTTTTGTCTGAAGATCTTGGTTCGAAGGAGCAGCAGTCCTGCTGAGCTGGATCTGAAGGATGATTTCCAACAGTCACACGGAAGATGCAGGGAGAGACAGAAGAGTAAGTTTCAAGAAGTGGGGTTTGCGCATGTCTGCTCCAGAGTAGGCCTGTTTTAGTTTCTTCTTCTTCTCTAAGTAAAGTAGTTATCTTGTCAGTGGAGAATATTTTTGATCAGGATCTTAGAAATTATGTAGTTAATCCAGTTGGTAAAACATTTTCCATTAGTTACCTACACCTGAGAGGCCTTCTCTCTATCCCTGGACCTTTATCCAGGCGAGAAGAACAAGAGGAACTTAGGGGAGCAGACAGACGCATAAGGAAAAGCTACCTTTCCCTCAAAGTCCCCACAAGGAAGGAACACAAAGCTTCACAGGTACATGGAAGCCAGTGGGCAAGTGCATGAAAATGAAATCTCACTGGAATCCTGGGACATTATCACATGCTACAAAGTCTGGACCCTGTGCTGGGCTCTCCAGTCCTCAGGTCTCCTTCTCGTCAGTGTAGCAGAGGAGCAGCCCCTGCATACCCAGGCTGGCCCTTGCTGGTGTGTAATGCAGCTCTTCTCATGCACCGCCTTCCCCCTCTAATGCCTGTCGCTCTATAGAGAATCCTCTGTGAGACCTAACTGATGACTCATCCGCTTATTGAGACAACTTTCAGTTTTTTACAAGTGGATAGAGGACAGCAGTAGAAATGGCACAGCTGAGGGGCCATCAGCAGTAGAAGGGAAGGATCAGGCGACTTCAAGCAGCAGGGCTATGCAGGCTTATCCTGTGTCCAATTAAATAAATAACTACCTAAGTCTTAAAATCTCTGCATAACTACATTGTGACAAATTTAAATTTCTAGTGTTTAAAGGAGAAAATGTTCAGTGCTATAGATTTGTATGGTAGGACACCTCATTCCAGAATCTGCTTGCATGATGCAGCCTGGTTTAAGTTTAAACACTGGGCTTTAAATAGCAGAGTAAACAAACAAGCAATGCTGTAAAAGCAGTTACTACCATACTCCTCTTGTTTCTCACATCTCCTCATGTCATGGATGGATCTTGATGGGAACGAGGACTTGCTGTAACGTTCAGGCACATGGAATAATTGAGCAAAGACAATGACCAGAGTACTACTTCATAAAGCCTTTAATGCTCTATACTTGGGAGATCTAGTTTTGTTAAGCAAGTATGTATCAGGGACACTACTGAACCCCAACTAGCTTCTTCATGTTCCACCCAAACCCTTGAGCAAATTCTGTCATCTGGGCAAGCATTACTTCCATAGAGATAATTTTGAACCTTATCTTCATATAGCTGCAGTCTCAAACTTTGGTTGCTCTGTGTGCAGGTGAAAGTACTGGTAGTGACACAGCTGTGGGCTACAGCAATGAAACAGAGCTAGCCATGAACCCGTGGCAGACCTGTGAGGAGGACCCGGACCTGAGCACGCCCACAGACGCTGTGGCTGACTCTGATGCCCGCCATTGGTTACAACTGAGTCCTGCTGATGCTTCCAATTTAACAGGTAATTGTGTTTGAAAAGGATTATTGCTGCAAACAGGAGATCCTAGAGGTCCCCACTCAATCCCTAAGCACAGTGTACTGGGATACCACTTTCAACCACATTGGAGTTGCAGCTCCAGTCGCCTGCTCACAACTGCTTGTGAATTCTTAGAGTCTTGGATAGAGAGAATTTTGAAATCAGGCAGATGTGGAAGGAAGCCTGCCATGCTTATGACCACTGGCTACCATAGGAAGAAGTGATAGTGCCCATTACCAAGGTCTTTGGAGGCAGACAATATTGTTCTTTTAGCTTGCATGTACCACACATGTAGAGCAAGGAGATTTGACTATCTTGCTATTTAATTTTTTAATTATTATAAAAGATTTTATATATACAATGTAAAATTATGACATATATGTGGAGTTATCAGTCATAAAAATAAAACAGCAGTGGACTATTACTACCCAGTTTCAGATCTAGAAGAATACCGGCATAGGTGAGGCCCCATTTTTAAATAATAATAATAATTACTGGAACTGAGGAGATGGTCCAGTGGGTAAGAGTTCTTGGTAGTTTATGGGCTGGGTTTGAAGCCCCAGACAGGTATACAGGATTTAGCTCTAAGGAAATCTAGTTTTACAAAAAAAAAAAAAAAAAAAAAAAAAAAAACCTTACAGTGCAGAAGCTTACAGAAAATGTTATCCATCTGGAAAACAACCAAGAAACAACACTGGGAAGGGTCAGGGAATGGATGATGTGTATTTGGAGATATTTGACCTGAGACCTCAGCCATCTCATCCTTAGTATGTTTTTAAAGTCTTTACTGAGAAGCCTATATTTTTTATTAGTAATATAACTAAAATGAACAAGAACTGTCAAAAAAAGAAGGCCTTTTATCCCAACTTCTGGTGTTTCCCGTGCTGTCTGAAAAAGAAGCAGTGTATCTTCCAGAGAAGATTTCTCCTATGGATATTATAATAGCAATTGGCCATAGGCAGAGCCTTACAGTAGTGTTGGGGGAGGCAGTGTTAGGTTGGTAGTTGGTTTGTCTTCTCTTTCCCCTTCTCATGTACTTTGTAATGTCAGTGTTTATATGAATATATCTTGATTTGCTCTTCTTGAATAAAGAAGTTATTGATTGAAGAACAGAAACAAAACCCAAGTGCAGCTGTGCAAACCTTTAGCCTCAGCATTGTGGGCAGAGACAAGTAGATCCTGGAAACTCACTGACCAGCCAGTCTAGCAGAAAAACCAAGCTTTGAATTCAACAAAAGGCTCAGTTTTAAAGGATTAGAGTAGAGACTACAGAGGAAAATATCCAACTTGTGGCTTCTTCATGTATGCACATAAGCATGTATAATGTATACTCCCATACATGTACATATACCACCCATGCCACCCAGACCTCAGTAAATACATACATAAATAAGTAAGTAAGTAAATGATCTGCTATTCCCACTGGGCTTGATGCCACACACCTGTAATCCCAACAGTTAGGATGTGAGCCAGGAAGTACATAGGAAAGAAATACCCATTTTTAAATGCTAAAAAATCACACAAAAGTACAAATAAAACCTACATTTTATTCCAAATGATTTTTCATAATCAAGCAAACTTTAATTTTCATTGTGACACAAAACCAAAGTTAACCAAAATGTCTGACATTTTTGCAAATCCTTGGAATTATAACATTAAAGTGTCATTCAATCAGCATTAATGGTCTTTATATACATAATGTATAGAATAAGTAATGATCTTGATGTCAATACTATGAACTTATATAGGACTTAAAACTTCTAATTCTGTATGGCAAGCAAGCTAAATCTCTCCATTTCTGTTTTGTGAAACCCAGAGAAATCAAACTTCCCCCCCCCCCCCCCCCCGCCCCATACATTAAAAAATACTAGTAAGTGCTTGAGGCAGATTGGCCTCCAAATGCTGAGCTGTCTCTCCACTCTCCACTGTGTTACTGTTAGTATAATAGCTGTGACGCTCTGTGAACTACTAGAGGGTTGTTAATGCATTTATTTAGGGCCAGTATATAAGAGAGCTCTCCACGATGATACAGCAGACCTAGTGCTGATTCTTAAGTGAATGTTCTTAAAGGTGAACCAGATGCAATTATTTTTATTGAAAGAAAGGAAAATTGGATGAGTGCTTCTTTTGTTTGTCCTTGGGGAAGATTAGTTTTGATCCCACTTCAGAGTATGCATCTGACTGCTTAGTGCAGTGAGCTGTGTAACTCTGTATGGTGCACCACGTTGTGAGTAACTCCTCCAAATACTTGGTTCTTTGAAATAGTAAATGGAGACTCAGTACACATAGTTCAAGAGTTCATCCTGTCAGCTGTGGAAAGCACAAACTGTAATATGATGAGGCTTAAGGATTATCACAGGTCTGAACTTAACTTTCTGTTCATAAGAGAACAGTTTCTTCATAAACACACACACACACACACACACACACACACACACACACACACATACACACCCAAAATTCTTGTTAACCTGATTTTTAGGAGATACAGAAAAAGCAAGCCATCTAATGGGCTTGGGTGTGTGGCTCAGTGGTAGGTAGCACTTGCTTAGCATGTGTGGGGCCCTGGGATTGATCACCAGCAATACAGAAAACAAAGTATTGTTGTGTTTCTCACTGAATAATCTTGCCCAGTATCAGTTGCTAGAATTAAGAAGACTGGGATTTGGGGGGATAGGGCAGCTAATAGGCTACTTTTGTATTTGCTTGCTGTTTAAATCATTTCATGTTACTGAAAACAATGACTAAGTTTATTATGTGTTATTCTAAACTATACCCGGGCTATGCTTAATCAGGTCTATTAATACATGTAAATAAAATGGTGGAAATTAGGAGACACTGTCTCTGAACACAGGAGTCACATAGGGAGTCATCAAGTTTAGTCAAGAAATAGAGGAAGAAAATATGGGAAGAAGCTCTGTTGTCTTTTCAATAGGAAAAACAAAGCAAGGTATGCTGAACAGCCTGTTGTAAGTGAACTCAGTAGACTCTAAATACTGAGGCTGTCTAGTTGACTAGGATCTGACTCTGGTGTGGAAAAGGCAGGAGTAGATGGGCTGATCTGTCTGAGACAAAGGTAGATAAGCAGGGAAGATGCTTTTGTTGATTCATTTACATATGAAAAGCCCATACTCTCAGTGAGGGAGAAGTTTGCTATTTCTACTGTAAAGTAACACCAGGAGGGGCAGTCCCTCTCTAAGATGCAAGGCTTCGGGTGTCATAGCATTAAGAGTACAGAAAGTGGAAAGATGCAGTCATAATAAACACATGAAGTCTGCTTAGGCAGTAACTCGGAAGTGTGGTGTATCTGTGGCTCTGCTTCTACACTCAGCATTGCTTCTGAGCTTATCCTTTCATTAACAGAGAAGCTTGTGATCTAGAAATATAGATTTAGATACTGTGAGAAATATAAAAACTGCGTGGGGCTGAGAAGATGGCTCTTTGTCATACACTTGCCATGCAAGCATACAGACCATAGTTGGATGCCTAAATCCCACAGGAAAACCAAGCAGGTATACCAGTCACTTGTAATTCCAGCACTCAGGAGACAAAGATGAGGGGGTCCCAGTGTAAGCTGGCTACCTAGACTAAGTGGAACTGGTGAGCTCTGGGTTCATAGAGAGATTCTTTCTCAATAAATAAAGTGGATAGTGATTGTGATGTCAACCTCAGGCCCCTACATGCACTCACACTCGCATATATGCTTCTACACGTGTAAGCATACATATATACATTCACATGTACATGTAACAAAAAAGATGAATGAGTCACAGCTACTGATCTCTTAAGAATTTATAACCAAGACAGAAGATGTGTCCTGATTATCTCAGATAATGAGATAAATGTTCAGTAGTTTATATAATGAAAGTAAAAATCCAAGGGATGGACAACTAGGCTAAAAGCATTTGATGTGAACTTCAGAACTTAGTTCTCATAGGTGTGGTGTTGTGGTATTTGATGGTGGGTCTTTCATACCTAGCAGGGAAGGAATGTACTATTCAATGGGTCCCTATATGATAAATATCTAGCCATGGTAGGGTAAAAGAAATAGAATCCTTATCTCACATCGTGCTTGAAGCCAGTTCCAAAGGTATAGAATTTTTAAATATGAAAAGGAAAGTCTACTACATTTGGACCAGAAAAATGAGAGAGAGAGAGAGAGAGAGAGAGAGAGAGAGAGAGAGAGAGAGAG
>JANHMN010000002.1:208251170-208264005 GCA_030674055.1 Rhabdomys pumilio | reverse complement strand
GAGAGAGAGAGAGAGAGAGAGAGAGAGAGAGAGAGAGAGAGAGAGAGAGAGAAAGAAGAAGAAGAAGGAGGAAGAGGAGGAGGAGGAGGAGGAGGAGGAGGAGGAGGAGGAGGAGGGAGGGAGAGAGAGAGGGAGAGAGAGAGAGAGAGAGGGAGAGAGAGGGAGAGAGAGGGAGAGAGAGGGAGAGAGAGGGAGAGAGAGGGAGAGAGAGAGAGGGAGATCGGTCTTGGAGTAGAGGGTTTCTCAGTGACAAAGGAAAACAAGCAACCAAGAGCTGACCCTAAGAAATATGGTGATAGTTCAGCTTCAGCAAATCTAAAACTTTTAAAATCAAAGAAACTTTAAAAATTATTTGACTAAGTAGGACCCCAGAAAACAAAGCCAACTTTGATGACCATTCCTTTCCAGGTCCCTATCAGGTTTAATGTAAGATTTGATAATAGATAGCTGATGCCTGGCTTTGGGTGGGGCCAGTGTCTTCCTCTGATGGATTATAAGCGCCAGTCTGGAAGGCAGATTGTCTGTTGTATGTATGCACAGAATGCTCCTGACTCTCAGGACAGTATGGGTAAGAGAGGCCCTTAGTAAGGAACACAAACCACTGAACAAATATGCTTTAAGCTTTAGATAATTATTTAGCTAAAAGTATTAATTAAATTTTAACTTTAAAATTATCATGTAATGTAGTTTTAGATCTCTTTTAGTTTATCCAAATGTGCCTTACAGGAAGTCTTTTTAATGGCCATTGTAGATGTGAACTGAACACTGTTCCCTACACTGAAGTTGACTTATAGAAACAGTTGTTCTCTGCCATCACACATATTTTGGTGTTTTACCAACCTTTGATATGTTTGTATATCATAAAATAACATAAAGAAAAATAGTATAAGCTACATTGGCATGGGTAAACCTTTTAAAGTCTGAAACTGAGATTGAACATTGATGGAAGTAGATGGGGCAAGGGTGGAGAGTCAGGCTGCCATGGAGCAGAATGCCAGCCTTGTACCCCATCTTCTGATCCCTGAGCTGGCCACTTGGCTTTTCTGTCCCCACAGTTAAGATACTAACAAGAGTCTGAGAGGTGATATTTTTTATTTTCAAAGAAAAAGGCAAAAAAATTTAAAAAAAATTAAAAAAACAGCTACCTTTACTCAAACTCTGTCAACCTTACCTAAAATTACAGCTATACAAACTAGTCCTTTGGCTATAAGTACCTATTTGCCAGTTAAAAATCTGTTTAATATTTTAAAATTTCTACATTTTATATTTTTCTGTTATGTATTTAAAGAAAGAGTTCGTACTTTAGTGATCTTAAAGACCTCTATGAGATTTAGAAACAAAATGACATAGGCTGCTAATGAAATTAAAGCAAATATTTGGTATTTTGGAGGTGAACATGGACATTTCTAAAATCTCTTAAATCCCCATTTTTAATCAAGCGTTCCTTCATTGAGGACCCGTCTACATGTAAAATGTCAGCATCTGTTCTGGAACTCGTGCCACCAGCCACATAATTTTGGGCAAAAACACTTTAGCTCATTAAAGTCTTCACAGTAATATTGAAAAATGAACACAGTCACTTGAAAAACCTTCTGAAGAGCTCAACATATTTTGATAGTGGGGAACGTTGCCTACGATTTTAATCTCTGAGACAAGAATGATTCCTGAATGCAAAGCAGAATTGAAACAGGTTTTCTGTGCAGAGCCTTAGAGACTGAGGGTCTGTTGGTTGGTGGAGGCACAGCCGTGAGGTGGTGAGTAAGTACCCAGCCTTCATTCATGTGGAGTTGTCACTTCGGCAAAGCAGCAGTGTCACTGGGATGCTGGGGCTTGTCTCAGTTTGTATGGCTACGTTCATAAAGTTGGAGAATTAGGATAAAACAAAGCATCACCTAATTTTTTTTACCCACCACTAAGGAACTGAAGCAATATGGTAATCTTATTGAGAGAAATAAATGCCATATCATGCTCCTTATTCACTTGAGGGCTTATGTTGATTCATAAGCATTCATTAAAGCTTCCTCATGTCTTTGCAAACAGCAGCTGATTTTACAGGAGGAGTCTCTTCTGAGGCTTTATAAAAGTCAGAAATGAAGAGGACCCACAATTACAGTTTACCCTCTGTGCCTTCAGTTTTCTGGACATAGCTTGTAGGAATTCTGGTTTGTATGGCTGTACATGTTAATCTGTCTTCTCCATGGAGTATATGGTGCTCCTCTGGAAGGAATAGACTCATTTCCCCCTAAGAAGCATCAGTGCTTCTATAGACAGCCTTCCCATGACACCACTGTTTTCCTTGCTGAATCTATATCTCAGTGTCTGGGGAGCTTTCCATCACTAGCATCAAAAGCTGTTGGATCCATCTTAGACCTGCTTTCTCCTTTTCAGATTCATTCCTCTGGCTCCTTGTTGATCCTCTTAGCCCCTCCTCAGGTGCATACAGAAATGTGCTTCATTTTCTTAGACAAAGCCTTTAAATAATGCAGAAATCAGTCTATCCTTGCTTATATGGGGGTAAATGCTAGAATAATTTTAGAATGATTATGTGAATAGGAAGAGAATAATAATATATGATAGTAGAGAGAGAAAATACAGGCAGAAGTAGGAGAACTCAGTAAATTCTCACCAAAGACTCAAAGGAGAAGCAGAACAAAGGTGACTTTAACAGAAAGCATAAAGATTTAGAAACAAGTCAAACATATTAGCTACCACAATAAATGTAAATGACTTCTTTAAAGGAGAAAAGGCCACCAGTGTAGTTGTGGGTAGACAGCTGGGTAAAATTTAAAGTAGAAATCATCAGAAGGAGCAATAATTCTGCATTTATATGAATTTTCCAGCCTCCGGACATATGAAGCAAAATTTGGAAAAAAGACATGAGAAATTACTGATAAAACCATTCTCATAGGAAGAGATCTGAATATAAACTGTCATTAACTGATGAGTTAAGCAAAAAAAAAAAAATACTAATAAGAATAAGAAAACATAATACAATTAGCTGTTGAGTGGACACATACATACATATATACATATACATATACATATACATATACATATACATATACATATACATATACATATACATATACATATACATATACATATACATATACATATACATATATATATATGGCAGACGAGTAGTTTTTAACTTAACAGCTAAGATACATACTCTTAGAAATTACACAGAACGTCAACAAGTTGGCCAATTTTTATCAACAGAGATGCCTGATTTGTATTACAACATATTTTTTGATTATGACGAAAAAATAAGAATGACAAAAATTTTTAAAAGGAAACTAAGAAACTAAAAACCAGACTTCAAATAAAACAGTGTGTATTATAATTTTTAGAATGTAGCTGAACTCTTTTGAACAAGAAGATATTATCTCCTTTACATGTATGTAAGTGAAATATGGTCTATGTGTCCTATTCCAAAATTAAAGAGAAAACTAGTGTAATACCATAAAATGTGAGCTGAAAAGCTAGTATGACTAACGGTTACATGAGTATACTAGAAAGTGAAAAAAAAACACATAAAACAAAACAGGCAACAACTTAAAAACATTCTCTATAAATATTAACAAAGCTAGATTGAGCAGGGAAACAGTCTAGTCAGGGCCTCATTGAGACTCTCTTTCCAAGTGATTCTAGATTGTATCACATTGACCTTTAAAACCGACTATCACAAATACTGAGAAAACCACCAGACAGTTCCCAGCTGAGGAACAGTGTATACAGTATCTGACCAGTACTCCTTGAAACTCTGAAGACTGTCAAAACATAAAATCCTAAGAAACGCCTGCAGTCTTGTTGAAGGGTATCATAGGACAAGTATTGTTCCTATTTGCCACCATAGTTGCCACATGGTAAAAAATTCAGTAAAAACAAAGAAACTCTACAGGATGCACAGGTGGCTTACTCCGTTGATAAAGTGCCTACTGTGCACATGTGAGGATATGAGTTTGAATCCTAGAACCCACAGATATGCCAGGTTTGGTGCTGTGTCTGTAATCCCTGTGATCCTATGAGGACATGGAAAGTGGAGACAAGACAATGCCACCAGCTCATAGGCTGCAGAGACAACAGTGAACAAGAAAGCCTGTCTCATACAAGATGGAAGACAAGGACCAGTATTCTAAAGTTACACACACACACACACACACACACACACGAATTTTTTAAATTATAAATAAAGCTTAGACATTAATACTGTTTTAGTAATGGCTTGTTAATTGTAAATATTTTAATGTGAGAAGCTAATAGCAGAGAAACTAGTGTGGATTATATGGATGTTATTTGTATTTTTTCATCAGTCTCCAATAGTTTTTAAATATAATGCCTATTTTTTTTAAAAAATGATATGAAGAATAAATTGTTAAATAAAAATGTATTAAGACTAAACAAAAAATTAGGGGCTGGAAAAATGGCTCAACATTAAGAGCACATGCTATTCTTGTAGAGACCTTGATTCCATTCCCAGCACCCACATCCCCACATGGTGGCTCACAGCCATCTGTGACTCTAGTCCCTGGAGTTCCAGTGCCTTCTTCTGATCTCTTTGAGCACCCGGCACATACATGATATATGTACATACATGCAGCAAAACATTCATAGGTATAAGATCAATAAATCTTCAAAAATTTTAAAATAAGAAAATGAAATGAGTAGATTTTACAAATAAGGTAAAGCTGGGTGTGGTGGCTCATGCCTTTAGTCCCAGCACTCAGGAGGCCAAGATGGAGCTGTGTGTATCTGAGGACAGCTTGGTCTACACACTGAGTCCCAGAACAGCTAGCACTGCACAGTGAGACTCTTAACACAAAAAAAAAAACAAGGTAAAGAAATGAATAGAAAGGGTGTTTATTCCCCCCCCCCCCCCTTTTTTTAATCCTGTTGCAACTATAATGGCAAATAGGAACAATACTTGTCATCCTCTATACCCTTCAACTAGACTGTAGTCGTTTCTTAGGCTTTTATGTTTCTGACTGCCTTCAGAGTTTCAAGGACTGCTAGTTATGCCTATCTAGTTAACAAAGATAGATAACCCCACTTGTTCCCTCAAGTCCTTCTTAAGTCACATCCAAAGAGCTTTTAAGTAATTCCACAGGACATAGGTGACAGGGGAAAGGTAGTAACAACCAGTTTTTAGAGATAGCAAAGAGGATGGGCTGTTCTAGATGGAACAGCATTAACTCTTGTCAGTATCCCTGACAGCTTGACTGAAATCATTGTGACTGGAGGGATGGCCATGTTAGGCCACATAAATAGGAGGCAGTGATGGACTGGACACAGGAAGCCAGTGCATTGATTTGGGAATTAGTAGTTGAGCACGGTGGTTTTCATTCTATAATCCCAACATTTGGGAGGCTGAGGCAAGAGGATTGCTGTATGGGGAGGTATTTAAAAAGACCGTCTGACCTCCTTTCCAACTCTGTCACCAATCAAGTTCCTTTTCTATGCCCAGCACCAGCTGGCTATCTTAGTCCCACTGGCCTGGGACCCCTGAGATGTTGGCGTGGTCACTGCCTCTGCTGTTGGTGTGGTCACTGCCTCTGCTGGTTGCCAACCTCGTGGTTAGATATCACAATACCTACTAACATGGTAAAATCAAAACTCTTAAAGCTTATAGTTAACCAATCAGATTTATATAACATCAAATACTCAAATCCCAAGATGCTCACACAATAGTTTCAAGGCCAATTGGTAAGATGCTAATACAGATTAGACAAGTTATTCCAATTATTGTAACCCTTTCATATCATTTCTAACTATGGCTAGTTAAAGCCACACTGCTTCATGTCCGCTTCCATTTTTGTCTCCTCCCTCTTTCCATCTGTCTCTCTTCCCCCATACTTAGCTCCACCTCCCTTTTCCCTGTCCAATCACAGACCTCCTGCTGCACTAATATTTAAAATAGATTGGGCAGGGAAATGCTTACCACAGAGTGCTGGTAGTTCTAGGCTAGCTTGGATTACAAGGTGAGTTCTAGGTCAGTCTAGGGTAAAGAGTGAGTTAGATTCCAAAAAAACAAAACAAACAAACAAAATCTCCCCAAAATACAAAACAAACAACAAAAACAGAAGAAAAAGAATTATCACTGCCCACAAGCTGCTGACTTTATTATAGAAGATAAACTAAGTAGATGACAGTGTTTCCTGGCAGTGATCACCACTGCACTAAGTCCAGAGATGCTGTCTTGGAAACAAAGGGATTAGATTAGATAAGAGGTTAGAGCTCAGTAAGAGACAGACAGCTTTTTAGGAAACTCATTTCCTAGAGTTTGAGTTCCAGGAATAAGAAAAAAGCATAAGCTAGGTGTTATAAAAGTAACTTATTCTCTTGAAGCAATTGCTGTCTTGAAGGCTTACTGCCCCATTCTGCTAACCTAGGCCTAGACCTGGAAGTTTCTAGTATCTGTACAATTTTATCTAGGCCAAGAATGTTTTCAGCCTCTGAGATTTGCTGCTGAATAAGCTCCCCCTTTCTAGTTTGTTCTGAATTTTGGCTGGCTGGTTCAACTCAGCTGTTCTGGTTCAGACTCCTCTCCGAGCTGACTGATTCAATCTAGTTTCTCCCGGTTGCTGACTAAATTGCTCTGCTTGGCTTCATATTAACTTTAGCAATCTGTTCTAATCTTCTGACTCCTCTTTTTCTTTCTCTAATCTGTCTCTGTATAACTGTCCCAGTAAAACTTTGACTTCTTTCTCTGCACTGCTCCCTTAAGTACCTTCCCTTTCCTTTCTCTTCGCATGAGAGTTGGGTGTATCCTATTCTGTCAAACTCTGATTAGTCACTTTGTCTGCTACTCAGTTAGACATCACTTTCAAACAAGGTGCTTCCTTCTACAAATTAACTTCATTGTTTGGAATTAAGGTGTGTACTAAGAGCCTGTCTATATTCCAGCCAGAGGGATTAAAGGTGTGTGCTAAGGGCTAAGCCACACCACTATTAGAAACAGATTTTTTTTCCAGTAAAATAACATAATCTTGGGGTTCACAATGTGATCAAATATCCTGCAACAAAGTATGGAAATATGTCTCTGTAATTCCAGGACTCAGGAGGCTTAGGAGGCTAGATTCAGGCCAACCTGAGGTACAAAGCAAATTGGGGGTCAACCTGGGGTGTATAGTAAGATGTTGTATCAACAACAACAAAAATAACAAATATATACATATGGCTTTTGGTTGGTTCAGCAAGTAGAACTTCACTCCTGAGTTCAATATTCAGGACTCTTATCGTAGGAGAGAACCAAGTCCTACGAGCTGTTCTCTGACCTCCACATGTCTACCATGGCATCTGTAAATTCACACACATACACAAATATGCACATACAAAATAAGTTAACTTTTAAGCCTTAATCTACAATACAAAAATACCAGTGTTCAGAGCATGAAGAAACTCAGCAGGCATCGTGCCTACATGGACTAAGTTTCCACTGAGCCCTTAGCATGTGGAGCTGTCGGGAAGGCTTACTCAGGGGTAGAATGCTGATCTAGTATTTGTGAGGTCAAAGGTTGGATCCTGTGTGCGCAGATTGTATCAGAGAGGACTGTAGAATTGATTGAAGAAATGGAAAAAAATAGCTATTTAAAGATACGACTATATGAACGGTGTCTGAGTCTGTGGCATTATCTGCCATGAGACTGAGTAAACAATGATGAGAGACAATGGGAGAGAGGAGAGATGCACCTTGAGGGCCCTGGAGTATTTGAAGGCACAGGAGATGGAGAATTGGTAAAAGAAGGAAGCCAGACCATGTCATACCTGGGAATCAGAAAATGAAGCATTTCAGAAAGGAGGTCTAATTGCCTAAATCAATTGCTTCTGGGGACTGGAAAGGCTGTATTTGGTCCATTTAAGGAAAGGGCAGTGGAATGGAGGGTCTACAGCACAGTGGGGGCTGAGCTTTTGTACACAGAGCGAGATCTGGGCAGTTTCTGAAGTAGGAGTTTGAGAACTAGAATGAAAAGTCTGGACTGCTGAAGGGCTGGAGAATACCCCTCTTTCCTGGGTGTGTAAGGGGGCAAGTAGGGAGCGAGGAGGCAGAACTGTAAGAAAAGGGTATGTGGAAGTATCCACTGCCTAAAGAAATGGAGAAGCTTAAGAAATGAGAAAATACCATGTGATATCTTTTTGCTCCTAGCTACTGATTATTCTATAGAGAGTGTAGGAGAAATACTTTTGCTTTGATATATCAGGTGCTTTAAATGTATTTTTGGCACTCAAAAAATAGTTTTCTTTTTTCTAAAAAAAAGAAAGGAAGGAGGGATGAGAGAAAGGTAGATAGGTAGGTAGGTAGATAGATAGATAGATAGATAGATAGATAGATAGATAGATAGATAGATAGATACATAGTCTGGCAAGATAGCTCAGTGGGTAAGGACACTACCTGCCAAGTCTAATGATGTGAGTTTGATCACCAGGACCTATGTATCTAAGAGGAGAAAACTGATTTTCAAATGTTATCCTCTGACCTCTGCATGTCATAGCATGTGCATGTGTACACTCACCAGTATATACATAAATAAAAGACATCAAAGCAATTTAAGGGGCCAGCAAGGAAAGGCGCTTAACAGGAAAAGGCACTTGCTATCAAGCCTGAAGACCTGAGTTAGATTCCTAAGATCTATGTGCTAGAAGGAGAGGACTGAGTGCTGCAAACTGATCACCATGAGGGCTTTCTGGTTACCTGTTGTCGTGGTGACTGTAGACACCCAAACCCACCTGCTTCCTTCACATACACATTCAGAAAGTAACAAAGACAAATAAAATGAAATGAAATTCAGAATCTCATGATTTTAGGAAGTTTGACAGTTGGTCAGATTGGTCTTCTTCAACCTTTAACTACCCCAAAGCAACAGGCTTCCAAAGAACAAATTTCTGCATCTTCAGTGGTGTTTGTACATCACTGAATTCACTAGACATTTGTTTCAGAATATGAAACATTTCATTTCATAATTACCTGTTTGTTGGAGGATGTGCTCGGGCTTTGAACTGCTAACACAGTCCCTCTGTCCGAGGGCCTTTGCCCACACAGGCTTTGATTTGCTACCCACACTATAACAGAATCTACCTGCTCACTTTGTCCAGGCATGAACCACATGCTACTGCATGCTTACTATGTTTAACTCATTAGAGAAATGCAAATGAAAACATCACCTGATACCACCCGTTACTGAGGAGAAGAGACACAAAGCTTGAAACTGTCACAACCATGTCCTAGTGAGGCTGTGGAACAAGTGGCTCTGTTGTACTTCACTCAGGGTGATGCTGCCTATGCTGGTTTATGGAAATGCCACTTCAGAAAATGGTCTCAGTCTCTTTTCTTCACTTGAATATGTACTGGACATGCACTTAGGATACAACCCAGGATCTCACTCCAGTTCTTTACCAAAGACAATGTCAGTGTAATGTTCACACAAACGCCTGCATGTGAGTGTTCCTGGCAGTTTTATTCCTAGTTACTCAAAACAGGAACTGATCTAACTAATCTTCATCAGATGAAGAGATGAACTGTGAGATATCTCAAAACGGAATGTTAATCAGCAGTCAGAGAGAACAGACTCCTAATGTACACAATCTTATGGATGAATCTCAAGTGTGTTCTTCTAAGTAAAAGAAGCCATGGAGAAAGGCTGGTTACTAGAATTCCATTAATATGAGATACTAGAAGAAGCAGACCTGGAACGGTTAGAACACAAAGCAGCAGTATAAAGTGCTTAGGATGAGGAATGGGGCTAACTGAAGAGGTGCTCTTCAGACTGATGGAAGGGAGCCCTGTCCTGGTTATTGAGGGATGACTGGTGACTGTTACATGACTGCATGTATTCCTTAGACCTAAAGGAGGTCTTTCTTGTATTCAAATTCTATGCTCAATAAACCATCCAAACCAACACAGATGTCGCTGTGCCCTGAGACTCTGGGTCACCTACTGTCATGGTACTCATCCTACTCAAAATCTCTCTCATCTTGCCTGCTCCATGAAATCCTTCGGGTGATTACCCCAGGTGTACATCATTTTTTGTTGGGCATTCAGTTTCAAAGAATCAAGTGTTTGACCTTAACTGATTCTTTTTTTCTGTTCTATCAAATTCTAAACCATTTTTTTTTATCTTAATTACTTTACCAAGAATTCATAAAATTTGAGCACAGGTAATTTGCAGCTGTGCTAAAAAAGCTTTGATGATGAGGTTAAGTTCATGTTTATAAATTTACTTCCACACTTTCTCTACAGACAGCAGAGAATGCCTTGCAGATGACTGTAGCATAATTGCTGGAGGAAATCTCACTGGATGGCACCCAGACTCTGCTGCTGTGTTATGGCGGAGAGTCTTAGGAATCCTTGGAGATGTGAATAACATCCAGTCACCGAAGATCCATGCCAAGGTTTTTGGCTATCTCTATGAACTGTGGTACAAGCTGGCCAAGGTGTGTTCTGATGCTACCTTTTATACTGATCCAGAAACATTAACACTTATCATACAGACTATTGACCATAGTCTGAAATGTAAATTAGGCATTTAGATGAAGTATATTTGATTGCTCAAGAGTAAATCATAGTATCCGTAGTATTAATACTTTACTAAATGTCTGAGAGTTATTTCGTTTAGTCCAAATGTATGTTAGTAGAAGATATTAAAATAGGATACTATGTGGTTTCATTATTCATTTTAGTAAAGTGATACTATTGTGATTGTATAAAGTTGGAAAATAGAAAATTAAGAAGAAGATATTTATATGTCTGTTTTATAGGATAACCAATATTAATATGTAAAATATATTTATTTCCATGGATGAAAACATTTTATAAAATTCAGAGTTTACTCTTAGAATAAAGACAGATTTCATCCTGTCTTTTATTTTATACTAAATATACACTTTCCATTATTAATTATTTTTCTAAAACGTGACTTGTATTCATATACCATAATTTATGAAATCATTTCTTACCGCTCGGAGTTCAGGGTCTCCCTCAGTATTCACATGCTAGAAAAACAATATCATTCTTTCATGTTTAAAGTTTCAACTACATGTAGTAAGCAAGACACAGTTTAAAAGGACAAGAATTTTCGTAATTAAAGAAGAACCTGTAAATACTACACATTCTTACTCCATGTATAAAAAGTGGAAATAGCTCCTTGGCTGTACAAGACAATACTGCTGTGTTGTAACAGTGGAATGTTACCTTGCCTAATTCTCTTTTGAATTAGATACGAGATAATCTAGCAATAAGTCTGGATAACCAGTCGTCTCCATCGCCTCCTCTCTTGATCCCACCACTCAGAATGTTTGCATCATGGCTATTTAAGGCAAGTGTTTATTCTTTATTGCAATTTCCTCTTCCCTTCTGAAATTGAGTTTAAAAACTGTAATTGCCCAAGACTGCATGTTTTGAAGACAGGCTGGGTCTTACTACAGCCAGTGCATCCCACATCTCCAAACAACTCTTCAGGAAAACTGAGAAGTAAATGAAATGTTGAAATGTTCTGCATCTGGACTTGATTTAATCTAGAAACATCATCTCCTTGGCAGGCTACAACTCTGCCAAATGAATATAAAGAAGGCAAACTGCAAGCCTACAAACTCATCTGTGCCATGATGACCAGACGCCAGGATGTTCTGCCAAACTCTGATTTCCTGGTGCATTTTTATCTTGTGATGCACCTGGGATTAACCAGCGAGGACCAGGTATCCTGTGACTTTTTTATCATGGTGTGCCATAATGGGAAACTGATTGTCAAACTTTATGTGTATCAGGGCTTCTAAAAATATACCAGAAATGCTTAAATCCTCAGTGGCTCTTCACACGTAAGGACTTCAAAAGTCTGACCAGGGCTATCACATTCCTGCTTCTTCCCCTCACCTGCATGTGCTAACTAAATCTGAACTTCATTTTGCAACCCATGTGACCCAACTCTGCCTCTGTTGTACTTGAAAATACCATCTCTGATACTTCTTCTCTTTGGTTCTGGTTAACTTAAAAGTATTTGGAGATTCATGTTTTAGTAGTTGGATTCTTTTTGTGAGGTGCAGTTTTCCTATGAACTAAGGGCCTTGGCATTTCTTGATGTGGAGTTATTTCTTCCAAAGAAATAGACATTTAGTTAAGTAGGAACAAAAAGGTTCAAGGCCGTCACAAAGCTACAGTCCCCTTTGTAGATCCTGGATTTAGGATTATAGGATGTGGCCAGTATTTGGTCTGCCTCCCTTGAGGAGGCCTCTAGCACTTGTGAGAACAGGAAGAGTGATCCAGATAGGCATTCTGGAATTTTATAAAGTGTTATTATTCTCTTCCCCACCCACCCTCCCTCCCTCCCCCCTCTTTCCCTCCCTCTTTTTTTCTTTTGTTCTTTCATTCTTTCATGTGTGGAGCTGTGGGCAGTGTGTACCACAGCTCAGGTATGGATGCCAGAGGACAACTTGCAGCAGTCACATGCGTCCTGGGGATTAAATGTAGGTTACCAGATTTAGGGGGCAAGCTTGGCATGTATTTATGTATTTATTTAGTTTTCTTTAAAATGTACTTGCGTTTTTCCTGTGCTGGAGAAGTGGTCACCATAGTCTCTGTTTCTCTAGTACAAGCTTTGAGCTGTAATCATAGAGCTTTGTTCCAGCCATCACCACTGTTCCAGTGAGTTGTTCTTGTCATGTTTGCTCTAAGCGGCATTAGAAGACAGAGATAATAGCAGCTGAGTTTGGATCCACAGCTTCATTCATTTATTTCAATAGATGTCTAAGTAGGGATATTAAATACAGTCACTTGTATTCTCTGCTTAACTATTCCCAGCTGCCCCTGCAGGTAGAGCTGCCCCTGCAGGTAGAGCTGCCCCTG
>JANHMN010000002.1:208161906-208251160 GCA_030674055.1 Rhabdomys pumilio | reverse complement strand
AGCTGCCCCTGCAGGTAGAGCTGCCCCTGCAGGTAGAGCTGCCCCTGCAGGTAGAAGCACCTCCTACAGAGTGATGCAGTGCAGGGCATGTAGATTAATGGGTAGAAACAGGAAAGAGAATCAACTTCGAAGATAGTAATGAGCTCCAAGAGTGTAGGAACCACAATAGGAAGATTGACTTAACAGCACTCTGTGTTTAAATAGTATTTTGAGAAGATTCTTCATGGAAAATATATGATTTGGAAATAATGGTTAACTATGGAATTTTCTGACATGACAACAACAAAAGTGAAATCAGCACAAAGTAGTAGTCCTTAGAATGGGTTTTTTAGGAAGTCCCATAAGAGGTGTGAGTTTAAAATTGTATTCTGATTGAAGGTGTGTTGGTGTGAAAATAAAGCAGTGAGGCATGAAGTAAGACTCAAAGTAGGATGAGCATGTTTTTATGAATTGTTGTAAAATATTTTATTCAGGAAAGGCGTTGAGATTATATATTTAAAATTGTCTTCACATTTCAGTGTACACCCTGTTTTCAGTTAAAGGAAGGCAGTGGTCTTTTGTAGACAGCCCAGTGGCAGCAGCAGGCCATCCAGTGCAGACATTAGGGCAGAATGGGGATATCATACGTCTCTAGTCTATAATCACCCTATTGTGTACACCAGTAGGAGCCTGGATTTTTATGTAGCTTTAATAGAATTAACTATTTTACTTTAACCTTAACAATTACTACTATATATTTTAGAAGCCCTGACTGTCTGCCAAACAGAATTACCCTAAAGTGAACTTTATTTCTTTGCCAGAAGAAATTTACCCAGAGTCCTTCTAATGAAAGAAACCTTTCTCATTTAAGTAAGAAATGTCTCTGGCTAATTAATTTAACTTTTGCCCCACATGTCTAAGTAAATCATGGCAGTTGTTTTAGAACTTATATGTACTTCTGGAAACACATACTATATTCATTATAAAAAGAAAAGAAAACATTTGCTACAGCGAATACAGTTAAATTCAATTTTTTGATTGGTAAGCCATGCACCTGTGGCTGGTACCATGTCAAAGCTTGTTTCCATTCTGTGAGAGTTGCAAAGAACCACACTTCCATGTATTGTGGCATGAAAAGGATTTTATACAAAGGGAGAAGTCTAAAGACTATCCTTTGCTTTAAAAATAAGTAATAGAAAATACTGAGTTTGCTATTTAAATTAAATACATATTATATGAATAATTAAATGATGTATTACATGAAATATTTAAGTTAAAATAGTAATATTTTAATTTACCCTTTACTAGTTTTGTTTTACAAAGAAAACACAAGATGTGTTTTCTTCTTTGGCCTCTGGATGGCACACTTGTCTGCTCAACTCAGTTATATGTTTTAAAACTGCTAGAAGAGGCAGAACCCTGTGACAGTGTGTGTGTGTGCAGCATGGTGTTTTACAAAATGCTTGTCCTGAATCTGATAGCATTGGGATTGTATCCACAGTGCTCAAGTGAGATGTTGAAATGCTGAAGTGCAAACAAGTGCTAAGACATTAGATATCTTTTCAAATGTAATGATGCTTGTTGTAATTAAGACTCATGTAAAAATCACCCATGAAATATATATCTCATAAGTTACTCTCTGGTCTTGTGTACAATCACGTAAAAGCATGGCTGCATCTCATATGATACCAGATTTGATATGTAAGCCAAACAGCCAGAATGCCAAATGTAGTACTTCTAAAACAACATTTGTAGTAGTGTTAGCTATCTCACTAACTTATTTAATAGGCAACATAATGGCCTTATCAGATAGCCTTTCTCTCTCGCTATGATGTAGTTTGGGTTTGTAATGTGTATGATTGTTAAAAAAAAAAAATACATAAAATGGAGGGGTTTTCCATGATAATGATTCCCCACCTACACCCTAGTTTCTTAAGACAGAGTCTCAATGTAGCCTTGGCTGTCCTGGAACTCACTATGTAGATTATGCTGACCTCAAATTCATAGAGAACTACCTGCCTCCCAAATTACAGGATTAAAGACCTGCACCACCATGCCTGGTCCTGCATTCTTTTTTCAATGCTAGTAATCTTGTCATCAGCTCTAGACTAATTAGGATCATAAGCACCTTTATAGTAATGATCAATTATGAGTTCTGTGAGACTGCAGAATTATTCAGTCAGACCATGAGGATCTTCCTATTGCCTCTTCAACCCAGCTGCACTGTGCCTGGAATATTGGGGTGAGGTGGAGGTAAAGGATGTTCATGTCTCCTAGATCCACAGTGCCAGACCCCGTGCCAGGAGCAGCGTGATGCCCCACTGATTCTTCTCCACACTTTACTTGGAATAATATCATGCCCTATTTTATGGATAAAGAAAGTTCAAAACATCTTGAGTATTTTTGCCAAATGCCACGTATTCAAAAGGATATTAGAATTCACAGAAAAGCCTTACGGACCCATTGGGCATGTCTTTTCCATTGATTGACAGCTAACTTGTTAGTCAAACACTCCTTGATCTCATTCCTCCCTTGTTTGGTTTTGCTGGGCCATATTCCTTCCGCTTCATACTCTAAGCTCTTAGAGTCCCCTCTGACCTGCAGATACCTTCTCAGCTCTCTGTCATTTTTCAGTTTCTCTTCTAAAGCTGTTCTTGGTTGTTCTTAGTTTGTCCTAATGTTTAAGCAGCTTTTTCACCTCAGTCTTCCCCAAAATATTTTGACATGAAAGGAACTATGATTTGGATTTATTAAAAACATTTTCTATTAATTTCATGATTATTTGAAACACATGGAAAGATCAATACGTGTGAAATGGAAAAGGACAGTTGAGGAAAGGAATTTTATTTTCATGTTTGTAAGAACATATATCAAAGACTGGAAAGTTTTCTTTTCTTAAAATAAGTAAACTATTTTTTAACAATGACTTACAGATTTACTGTCTTAATGTAATTTAATTTGTCTGTTATACATCAAAGTTAAGTTCTCTTTTAAATGCAAAGCTTACAGTAATACAAAGTTATTGTTGCCAATTTGCATATAGAAATTTCGGGAAATGTGGATCTTTGTCATTGTAGTCTATAATGTTATATTATCGTGTTTTCTGAGATAGAAAAAAAAAATGGCATAAAGCTTTCCTCAGGTGAAGAATGTATATAGCTCTGCTCCACAATAATCATCGACATAACAGATTTTAACCATATCAGCAGAATGTTGTGATATAGTAGAGTATGATGCGATAAAGTGGAACTGTAAAGAGCCTTCAGTCGGACTGATTTCTAGTCTTGGCCTTCATTTCTCAGCCAAGTCATTTGGGCTCAGCATGCCCTGGTTCCATAGCATAAGAGGAGCATAATCACAGAGGACTACTTCCCTTGGTAAGCACGAGTCCTTGCATGAAGACTGAGAGCACTGAATGCAGCAGCTCCAACAACCTCATGTATTTCATTTTTCCAGTAACTGAGTGCTGTGTTTGTTTCATTACCCATCTGCCATCTTACTGGCAGGATCTCTGCCAGTGCCAGCCTCCTCAGCTCAGAGTGTAGCTGGGTGTGTCTGCTGTCTTTTCCCTCACTGCTGAGACTCATGGTTGTTGGTTCTTTGGCACTTCTGGAAATTCTGTAAGCCAGCTGACTCTACTGTCAGTTCTTGTGCTTTGAAAAATGAATTGTGTTGTCTGCAAGTAAGATCCTGGCAGAATCTACGACTGCTCCATAGAACTGCCTCGTCCTGGACATGCAGGACCAACCGCAGTTCATTCAGTTAAGCTCGCTCTTATGGATACCTGCAGCATTAAGTTACTCAACTGGGTTTTTTTTTTTTTTCTTTTAACTTTAGTCACTTATTTTGTAGCCAGTAATATGTCACTTGTTTTAAGAATATTTTAACTTCCTCTTTGAGTGTACTTTTTATCTATAATTTTAGGTACTATATATAGAGGATTATTCTATCTTAGAAATCAAAATAAGTTTATGCTTTTTCTTAACGGATGTTCCAGCCTCCTCTCAAGAGGTATATGATGGAATAATACAATAATAAACAGTCGGTTGTAAGAAGATCCCCAGGGTCTCCTCAGTGAGCGTAAGACTCACCAGTGAGCTTTGAAAGCACGGTGCAGGGGTGATCCTTGTAAATTGGCCGTACCCGACTCTTCTAATAACCTCAGACAGCCTGCATCATGCAGTGATATGTAATCATTGCATCACCTTTTCTCAAACAAAGAACTGCTCTTTGCTAGAAATTTAGCCTTATAACTAGAACTTTGTGGGCTTGATAAGTATAAGTTCCTCAGCATAGTTAAAGCTAAACTGATATGAGAATTCAGTTATGGAAAAAGAATTATCATATCAAACCCAGTGGAAGGCGGAGGTTTATTTGTACTTGTCTTGTTTGTCTCATATCAAGAAAAATACTTTTAGTACTTCTCTAACATGCTGATTTTGTATAGTAAACTAGTTTTACAAAAATTATTCAGAATTTTAATTCAGTGCTGGCACAATAGAGTACGCACCTTGGCATTTAGATATTTATATGACACCTAGTGTATAATGTTGATGTGATCAGTATAAAATCTATAGAAGGCTCACTCTAGAAGTTTCATTTTAAAAGAATTTTTTTTTTTTTAGGAAGTAGTGATTTTTATTTTGACCTATTTTTTTTTTTTTTGTCATTACAATCCCAACTCAAAATTGTGCCCCAATTTTTTCCACACAGTCTCACTGATTCATGAAGACAGGAACATTACTGCTTTGCAGAGAATCCACTTTTTCCTTTATAACTTTTCCATGAAGAGAGATTGAAAATTTTTCCAGATTTAAATAATCTCTCAGGGAAAAATAAAAAATAGGCCAGCTCATAGTTCCACCATGGTTTCTAGCCGAGAAGCTGGGGACTCTGAGTGGTGTACAGGAATTAGACTTCATGGATAAAATGATACAGCCTGTGAAACTAGTCACAATTGAAATTCCAAAAGGGTTGGACAGGAAAGATTTGTCATGTTCTAGATTGTTCGCATTTTATAATTATATTATTTTGTAGAATTTGAATATACTTGTGTGGATTAGAAAAATACAATTATAAATTTTAGCCTAAATATGATAATACTAATCAGATGTGTGATTCTTCCATTTAAAAAGAAGTTTTAAAGTTATAGTTTTGTGCTATGGGAAAAAGAACTAAACTGAATCTATTCCTGTGGTAACAATGAGTCTTATATCTCTATGCTTCAGGATATGACTTCAAAATGGCCTTAATATTCAGTCTTTACAGATGACAGTCCTCATGTTGATACCTCTGAAACCTGAGAACAAGACTCAGTTTTACCTCACTAGCCATAGGGCCCGACCTGACAGTGAGTGCTCATGGGTAAGGTAAACTAGAAGACACTAAGGTTCGAGAGCATTCTTGGATTTTCTGGTTTACTTTTAAATATTTTTTTTTATTAGAGTCACATCTTTCATTCTTTTCTAAGTGTATATAATATTCAAGAACTTTTTTCCATTGACTATTTTTATTTCCCATTGGTAAGTATTGAGTTTTGAAGGTATGAAATGTATGAGTATTTGTAATATTCATTAATTTGTGCACAGAACCAAATAACTGGTGTGTCAAATGTCCTTGTAGCTAAAGTGGTTGACAAATGAAGAGATTGGACTTGGCAGGACTTGGAAGGACTTAAAGAGTGGCAGGATTTACAAGACAAGATCTAGGATAGGGGTTCACATGCTACAGAACTCAGGAAATGCCCAAGAACCTGTGACCAGAGAGAGCATCATTGACTTAGTGACAGATATGTATGGATGAAATTAACATAGGAACATGAGTAAGCCGGGCAGCACTGGAAAGAGCCCCAGACTGGCTCATCAGAAGAGCCAAATATAGACCATACAGGCATGACCCCTGAACCTTGCTGTCACAGCTCACTGCTCAGTCTTCCACTCACTGAGTAGTTTTTATCCCATACATAATGGAGAGCTTCCAATGGTTTTGAAGTACAAAACTCAACATGACTTAAAAAAAAATAAAGAAAAAAATAAAAATAAAACCCTCGAAGGACCTTACAACACAGCAGTTATTTGGAATAAATTATAATCATGAGACAATGATGACAGCAAGAACAAAAAGGGAACTCTAATAGCCCAGGAACAAGTTAACGAGAGTTAGTGATGACTGAGACACAGATGGGGCATGCGTGTGTATACATGTATATATGTTTTGTGTATATGAAATATTGGTGAGCAGGTAAGATACTGTATTAGACAGAAAGTATTCTGACAAAGGTAGAACATACTGACAATGTTCCCATCACTTCTCAAAGCCAAGTGCAAATCAGAAAGGTGCTATGAGTTGAGAAAGAGGGAAGGCTGATGCTTAATCATGTAAGGGCAGGAAATATGGTTCAGTGGTGAGCATTTAGACAGCTCATGCCTCCACTTCCTTTACCTCGGATGCCATAGCAGGAGGCACATGTGTGTCCCCAAAGAATCCTTAACTAATAGAAATTAGAAATTTATGGGGAATATTTTTAGGGACACTTTCTCTACATAAAAATACACATTTTTTAAAACCTTGTTGGACTCAAACAGTTGGTATGTAAGTAATTTACTCTGTTATTTGTTATTGTGATAGAATATCTAAAGATCTTTGTTATATGATGGTTTTTGTTAGCTTTGTTACTATGTATTTTCAAAAATAATCTGACACTCAAAACATTTAATTGCTTTAAAAATATAATTGCGGCTGGAGAGATGGCTCAGTGATTAAGAGCATTGACTGCTCTTCCAGAGGTCCTGAGTTCAATTCCCAGAAACCACATGGTGGCTCACAACCATCTGTAATGGGATCTGAAGCCCTCTTCTGGTGTGTATACATATAGCTATAGTGTTCTCATATAAATAAAAGAAATAAAAGTAGAATTTCATTCATTTGAATTCACTTGATTCAAATTAATGTTATTTTACCCAACACAAGGGTTTATCTTAGGAATATGCAAAACTTTTAAGTTTTAACAGGGAGTGATGAAAAAATAATAGTTATAAGGCTAGGTGGTGCATGTTCCTCTCACTGGTACATATGTACCAATGTCAGAATGGTAAATAACCCCCACCTCATAGTGTCCAGGGCTTTCTGAGGGTTTCTCAAGTTTCATGGGAAAGTACCAGCTATAGAGTTGTTAAACTTTTTTAAGAAAAATAAATTTCATTAGACTTCATTCAGCTGTCAGTTGGTCAGGGAGACTTCAGATGGGTGACTGCAGCAAACAATTGGAAAGAAGGGTTTTTCTTTTATTTTACTATATAACCAATAATTATTTTTGTTAATCTACCAAACCCACATATACCTCAATAAGGAAAGTAGAAATATATAGACAGTGACAGATGGCAGAGGTTTAACATGTGTACAGTAAGCTTGTTTCATGACTTTAAAATGTGTAAGATGATAGCACAGGAGACTGTTCTGGAGAGGAACAAATCTACCTGAGAGGCCAGAAACTAACAAAACGTTTGATTTATCTCATTGGATTTAGGGTATAAAGCCTCTCTTTTAAGTAATTGCAATCAATGAAGAATATAAAACATGCATATTCCATCATAAATCTTTATGCATTCAACAGGACATAAAAGATAATGTTTTTCTTCTCCAAAGTCTGTTTTTAGAAGTGTATTTTATTTACTATGGCCTTTCCCAGGGATCAAGCCACCAGAACTTTCTTTAATGGAGTCTTTTGAGTTGTCTTGTCTTTTCCCAGACAGAATAAATGTAAATGTGATAGTTGGTAGAAATGGAAAAAAATGGAAACGTCTCTTTGTCGTAACCCATTCACCAGTCATTGTGAGTGCAGAGTGGGTAACCAAAGCAACCTCCCCTCACCGCCCAAGAATCTGGCTTCAGCTACCAGTTTTAGATCTGGCTTTAACTGTGTACCATGATGGGCTAGTCAGCTTCTCATCCTAGAACTGATTCTGGGCATGGGGGTTGGGGACAGGCTAGTTTTGCTTATCACAGCTGGGACAGAGGTCCATTGGCATCTAGAATGTAGAAAAATCTATGGCTCAGAATATCAAAAGTGCTGAAGATGACACTGGGCTGAGAGAAGAGCCAGGCAGCACAATGGCAAAGCTTAGCAGTCCCAGAGAGTACATAAGCCCAGCCTCCTTAGCTTAACCAGGAAATGAAAGCACAGGAAAATTTACCAAGGAGATTGAGAGGCAAATGTTTAAGACTGATTATAAGAAAGTTGCCAGTGTTTTTTTGTTTTGTTTTTCAAGAATTTTAGTAGTGGAACTTAACTAAATTAATTGATTTCTTTTAATTAAGTCAGTTTAAGAAGTGAAACACGGTCTGATTTGAATTGGTGAACATGCAGATGACTTGAGGTAGATTTTGCCTAGAAGCAAAGTTTATGGCCTGAAGCTGGAAAGTTCAAGGTGCTAGTTCCAAACTGGAAGCCACTTTCTTTTGTACCCAAGGCCTTGCCACACTCCTGAGAGGAAGAATGGCTAAGGGGATAGCTTGCTTGGCGGAATGTTAGCATAGACAGAAAGACAGTTGCTTCCTTAAAAAGCCAAGGCAGTGCTGTATTGAAGATTAGGTCATCTTACTTTGTAAGCTGAGACTAGTAGGGAAATTCTGGCTTACCATATCTCTCTCTCTCTCTCTCTCTCTCTCTCTCTCTCTCTCTCTCTCTCTGTGTGTGTGTGTGTGTGTGTGTGCGCGTGCATGTGCGTGCATACACACACAGAATATCCCACTCTGCCCATCTATACTTTATTCCCTTGACACAGAGCCTCTCACTGAACCTAGAGCTTGCCACCTCTGCTGGCTCATGAGCAAGCCCCAGTGAACCAATGCTGGGATTGTAGGTGTGTGTGGCCAGCTTTTACATGGGTGATAGGGAGCTGAACTCAAGTCCTCATGATTGCAAGCAAGCACTCTTACCTACTGAGTTATCTTCGTAGCTACTGGAGACATTTTGTAGTGCAATTTTTTATTCAACTATGACAGGTGACTGATTCTGAGTGTGTTAACATCTTTAGCTCCATGAGGCTATCTAGCATTTTCTTGTGCCGCTGAGAGGAAAGGGAATATTCAGCCATGGCTTGTGCTCTGGCCTCATCCATAAGTGACTATACTGTTGAGTCAGCAGCTCTGTGGTTCTTTTTCACTAGTCGGTGAAATGGGGGGGGTGTTTCCCGGTGGCTCTCTCTGTGTCGTAGAAGGGCATGTCGCCCTGCGTTGTCACCGGTGCTCTTACTGCAGCCTATTCTCCTGAGGCTTGGGGTGTAGTTCATCTACCTACAGGACCTTCTTTCTCATCTAGAACTCTGGAGAGTTTTAGGAGAATTCATGTTTTTCTCCAGGCAGAGGCATTCCAGAAGGCTGGCTTCTAGAAGTATACAATATACTAAAGTTACAGTAGAAAAGAGAGGATCCCAGAGCTCCCATCTGCAAGGTGCTCTCCTCGTGTAGAACAACCTTTTTTTTTTTCTTGATTTCTTTTCACTGTCTAGCAGTGCGCGGTGGTGTGGTGATTACTGATTGTTGAGCTATAAATGCTCGCTACTGGAACTCATTTTAGAGAGAACATTGTTTTCTAAAGAAACAATAAACAAGTTTTCCTTTTGTTCTCTGATGGAAAAATATTTTTTGGTAGGTATTTGTGGGGTAGAAAAATTTGAGCAAAAGAACCTTCTAGTAGGGAGACATAACAATAAAGTATCTACCATTGTTAACTCATGCTGGAATGTTGTTGAACACGTACAGTATGGTCATTTTGCCAAGACCTAGTGCTACATGTCATCTAGTTGGTCCGTCCTCAGTCCCCATGGCACGTTTGTTGTTCCCATGCAGGAGCTGTGTGCTGTGGCCTGCTGTCACCCAACCACATGTAGCAGTCTCTTGTCTTAAGAAGTCATTGCTGAAAGCAGGGAGGAAATGAGTGACTTATTAAATGTTTATGCAAGATGTCTTCAGGTAGTTTGACTTTCATTTTAGGGTTTACATTTTTAGTTACTTGTTTATTTAAGTATGAGTAGGGTGTTTTTTTCTTTCATTGAAAATAGCTTTTTCACCCCACATAATATATCCTGATTATGGTTCACTCCTTCCAGTTTCTCCCCACCTCCTCTCTCCCATCTAGATCCTCCCCTTTCAGTCATTAGAAAACAGACAGACTTCTAAGGGATAATAATAAACTATGATACAATGAGATAAAACAAAACCCAACACAAAACAGACAGACAAAAGGAAAAAAGCCCAAGAAAAGGCACAAGAAACACACAGATGTAGAGCCCACTCATTCTCACCCTCAGGAATCCCATAAAAACAGTAAAATAGAAACTATCATAGATACACAAGAACCTATAGAGTAAAAAGAGAGTAATGTATGTACATATACGTACGTACGTACGTACGTATGTATGTGTGTGTGTATGTATGTATATGTATACACACATATGTAGTAAAATAAGATAACAATAATAAAATAAACAAGGAAAAGCCCCAAAATGATATGAGAAAAGGAACCTCCTATGATGCCATTGAGTTCATTTCTCTTGGCCACCTAATGCTAGGTGTGCAACTTGTCCTTAAGAGTAATTTGTTTCCACTGTGAATCTCCATTGGAGGAAACTAAATTTTCATTTGTAAGTGGTTATCAATTGGAGATAGCATCTGGGTTAGGGATGGATGCGTGTGTCCGCGTGTCCTTTCAGCTCTAGGACCCCGTACAGGCCCTGTGCGTGCTGCCTCAGTCTCTTATGAGTTCATGTGTACATCTATCATGTTGATTTAGAGAACCTTGTTTTCTCAGTATCCTTATTCCCCTCTGTCTCTTTATACTCTTTCTGCCTTCTCTTCTGCAGTGCTCCCTGAGCCCTGAGAGGAGGGATTTGATGGAGACATACTGTTTAGCAGCTGAGTGTTCCAAGGTCTCTCATATGCTGCATGTCTGGCTGTGGGTCTCTGTATTTGTCATTGATATGTTTCTCTTTTGGTAGCCTGCAGAGTACCTTCCTGTACCGTAGAGCTAGGGGTAAAGACTCTATGTAGACACTAGCTCTACTTCTCCATGTTCAATGAGTTGTGTATGTTTTGTCAACAACGGGCCTTGTCATCAGTTTGTGAAGAGCAAGCCCCTGGGACCTCTTAGGCCAACAACTCAATTAGATGTAACTCAATCCCAGTACTACAGGCTTCATTTGGTGACAAGAGATGGCCCATTGGGGCTCTGTCTCCTGCATTACTTGGCAATTTCATTTAGATCATTTCATATATGTATATATTTTAGGAAGCTCCTACTGAATTAGGTTTCCATACTACTCCTCAAATGGCCTTTGAATTTAGCTGTCTCTCCCTGTATTCCCTCCCTCATCCCCCTTTCCCCTCCTCCTTCCCACTTGATTTTTTCATTCCAGGTTCCCTGCCCCCCCCCCAATCTATCCATAACTACCTATTCTATTTCCCTTTCCTGGAGAGATAATTTTGTCTCTCATAATTGCTTACTTTATACTTAACCTCTGTGGTTCTGTGGATTGTAGTTTGGTTATCATTGGCATTACATATCATTGAGTTAACAATATCCACATAAAAGCAAATGCATATTGTGTTTGTCTTTCTGGGTCTCAGCTCGCTCAGAGGTAATGGTTGCTAGTTTCAACCATTTACCTTCAAATTTCATGATTTCATATTTTTAACATCTTAGTTAATGTTCTTTTGTGTAAATGTAGCACATTTTCTATATTCCTTTATATGTTGAGGGTTGTTTCCATTTCTGGCTACTATAAATAGAGTAGTAATTAACATGATTGGGCAAGTGTCTCTATGAAAGGATGAAGCATCCTTTAGGTATATATTATATACCCAAGAGTGGTATAGCTAGATCTTGAGTAGATTGATTGATTTCCATCTTCCTATGGAATGCCACACTGATTTTCATAATGGCTGTACAAGTTCGCACTCCCATCGACAGTGGATGGAAATTCCCCTTAGTCTACATCTTTGCTACCATGAACTTGTTTCATTGATTTTAGCCATTCTGACATGTGTAAGATAGAACCATAAAGTAGTTTTGATTTGTATTTCCCTTGTAGCTAAGGAAGCTGAACAGTTCTTTATGTGTTTCCCAGCCATTTGAGTCCCCACCAGCTCTGTTACATATAAACCCCATTTTAAATTGGATTGTTTTCTTGATAACTAATTTTTTGAGATACATATTGAATTTTATATATATAATATTAGCCCTCTGTCAGATGTATAGTTGGCAAAACTCTTTTCCCATCCTGTAGGCTGCCACTTTGTTCAAATGATGGTGTCCTTTGCCATGCAGAAGTTTCATGAGGTACCATTTATTAATTGTTGGTCTTAGTGCCTGTGCTAACAGTGCTCTGTTCAGGAAGTTTCCTGTACCTATGAATTTTTCCTGTACCTGTGACTATTTTTCCCTTTCTCTTCTATCAGTTTCAGTGTATCTGTTTTTATGTTGGGGTCTTTGATGAACTTGGACTTGGGTTTTATGCAAGGTGATAAGTTTGGATCCAAGATGCTGTCTTTTGTCCAGTTGTTTTTTGCTTCATCACAAATCAAGTATTCACATGTCTGTGGGTTTATGTCTGAGTCTTCAGTTCAATTCCATTGCTCAACATGGCTGTTTTTGTGCCAGTACCATGTTGTTTTTATGACTATAGCTCTGTAGTACAATTTGAGCTCAGGAATAGTGATTTCTCTAGTAGTTTTTTTCATTAGTCAGGATTGTTTAAGCTTTCCTGTGTTTTTGGTTTTTCCATATGAAGCTGAAGATTATCTTTTAAAAATCTTTGAAGAACTGTGTCAGAATGTTGGTGGGATTGCACTGAATCTTTAGATTGTTTTTGGTAGTATGACCATTTTTACTACATTAATTCTACTGATTCATCAACATGGGAGATCTTTTCATATTCTAATATCTTCGTCAGTTTCTTTCTTTACTGTTGCAAAGTTTTATCATACAAGTCTTTCACTTGCTTGGTTATAGTTACTCCAAGATATTTTATATTATTTGAGACTATTGTGAAAGGTGTTTTCCCAATTGCTTTCCCATTTCATTTGTCCTAGGTATGTATATAGGAAAACTACTGATTTTTGCAAATTAATTTTTGATTCAGCTACTTTGCTGGAAGTGTTTATCGGCTGTAGGAGTTCCCCAGTGAAATTTGTATGGTCACTTATATATACCATCATATTATTTGCAAATGAAGATACTTTAACTTTTTCCTTTTCAATCTGTATCTCTTTTATCTTCTTCAGTGGTTTCATTGTTCTAGCTAAGACTTCAAGTACTATAGTGAATAGGTATGGAGCAAGTACACACCTTGTATTGTTTGTGATTTTAGTGGAATTGCTTTGAGTGTCTCTGAATTTAAGTTGATATTGCCATGGGCTTGCTGTAAACTGCATTTATTATGTTGAGGTATGTCCTGTGTATCTTTGGTCTCTCTAGGACTTTTGTCAGAGGCCACTTTTGCATCTGATGAGATGATCTTGTGAGTTTTTTGTTTGTTTGTTTGTCTTTCAGGTTGTTTGTATGGTGAATTGCATTATCTATTTACATATCTATTGAACCATCCCTGCATCTCTGGAATGAAGCCTATTGATCTTGGTGGATGATCTTTTTGATGTGTTGTTAGATTCTGATTGCAAATATTTTATTGAGAAATTTTGCATCTGTATTTATGAGAAAATTGGCTTACAATTTTCTTTGTTAAGTCCTTTTGTAGTTTGAGTATCAGAGTAACAGTGGCCTCAAAACAAATAGGACAATGTTCCTTCTCATTCTCTTTTGTGGGATAATTTGAAGAGTATTGGCATTGGCTTTTATTTGAAAGTCTGGTAGAATTGTGAGCTAAAACTATCTGGCCCTGAGCTTTTTTTCAGTTGGTAGACTTTCCATTACTTCCTCTATGTCACTTGGGGTTATAGGTCTGTCTAAATTGGTTATCTGATCTTGTTATAACTTTGGTATTTGATATTCTCCTAAAAAATTATTTATTTTTTTAGATTTTCTAATTTGGTAGAGTATGGGTTTTTAAAGTATGTTTTTATGATTTTCTGGATTTCCTTAGTGTCAGTTATGTTACCCATTTCATCTCTAATTTTGTCAATTTGGATCTTCTCTCTCCACCTTTTAGTTAATTTGGATAAGAGTTTGTCTATATTATTGCTTTTCTCAAAGAAACAATCCTTTGTTTCATTGATTCTTTGTATAGTTTTGTTGTTGTTGTTCCTATTTTATTGATTTCTTCAAAAGCCCTGAGTTTGATTATTTCTTGTTATTTATTCCTTTTGAATGTGGTTTATTGTTTTTGTTCTAGAGCTTTCAGGTGTGTTGTTAAATTACTAGTGTGAGATCTCTCCAGTCTTTCCTTTCCTTTCCTTTCCTTTCCTTTCCTTTCCTTTCCTTTCCTTGTCTATGCTGTCACTTACTGCTATGAACTTGTCTCTTAGAACCACCTTCTTTGTGTACCATAGTTTGACTCTGTTGTGAATATATTCTAGAAAGGCTTTAATTTCTTCTTGACCCATTGTTCATTCAATAGTGAGTTGTTTAGTTTCCATGAGTTTGTAAGTTTTCTGTTATTTCTTTTCTTGTTGATATTCAGCTTTAATTTGTGGTAGTCAGATAAGATGCATAGTGTTATTTCAAATTTTCTTGTATCTTACTATGTGTCCAAGTATGTGGTCAATTTTGGAGAAAATTCTATGAGGTGAAGAGAAGAAGGTATATTTTTGTGTGTGCTTGGGTGAAATGTTCTGTAAATGTCTATTAGGTCCATTTGGTTTATAACATAAGTTAGTTTCAGCATTTCCTTGTTTAGGTTTTGCGTGAGTGACTTGTCTGTTGGTGAGAGTGGGGTGTTGAAGTCTCTCGCAATCAGTGTGTGAGAGTCAGTATATGATTTAAGCTGTAGTAATGTTTCTTGTATGAGTTTGAGTGCCCTTGTGTTGGGTGCATAGATGTTAAGAATTGCCAAGTTTTCTTGGTGGATCTTTTTTGATGAGTGTGTAGTGTCCTACCCTATCTCTTTTGATTAGTATTTTTTTGAAGTATACTTTGTCAAATATTAGAAATTATAACCACTTGCTTCTGAGGTCCATTTGCTTGAAATATCTTTTATCATCGGTTTTCTCAGAAGTGATGTCTGTCCTGATGTTAAGGCATGTTTCTTGGATTTTCAGAAGGATGGATCCTGTCTTTGGATCCATTCTTTTAGTCTATGTTTTTTAGTTAAGGAGACCATTGATGTAAGAGGTATCAGTGAGCAGTGTTTGCTGATGCTTGTTATTTTTGTTGTTGTGTTATTGTGTGCATTTCACCTCTTTTGATTTTGATGGTCTGGAATTATTTATTCCTTATGGTTTTTTTGGGTGTGGTTTTTTTTTTTTTTTAGGTTGGAATGTTCTTTCAAATGTCTTCTGTAGGGCAGGATTTATAGGTAGATATTGCTTAAATTTGAGTTTGTCACGGAATGTCTTATGTCTATTGTAATTAAAAGCTTTCCTAGGTATAGTCGTCTGAGCTGGCATTGTGATCTTCTAGAATCTGCAGCATACCTGCCCACACTCTGGCTTTTAGAGTCTACTTTGAGGAGTCAGGTGCTATTCAAATAGGTCTTTTTTTATTTGTTCTGTACATTTACTGTTCTGATCATTATGTGTTATGAGAATTTCCTTTCTGGTCCAGTCTATTTGCTGTTCTATATGCTTTCTTGTGCCTTAATAGACAGCTCCTTCTTTAGGTTGTAGAAATTTTCTTCTATGATTTTGTTGAAAATTTTTTCTGTGCCTTTGGCCTGGGTTTCTCTCTGTTTCTTCTATTCCTTTTATTTTAGATTTTGTCTTTTCATAGTGTTTCATATTGTTTATGCTAGAATGTTTTGAGATTTAAGATTTTTTTTGACTGGGATATCCATTCTATTGTGTCTTCAATGCCTGAGATTCTTTCTTCTATCTCTTGTATTCTGTTGGTGTGAAATACCTCTGAGCTTACTGTCCTAGTTCCTAAATTTTCCATTTCCCTCTGTTTGGTTTTTCTTTATTGATTTATATTTTTGTTTTCAGATCCTGAACTGTTTTTTTTTTTTCATTTTCTTCCACTGTTTGTATTTTTATAGATTTCTTTAAGTGATCTATTCATTTCCTCTTAAAAGACCTGTATCATATTCATAAATGCCATTTTAAGGTTACATAGTGCTGAGATTAACAGTATGCACAATCCAATAGTCCCTTATAACATTCTAAAAACAGAGACTAAGGTATTCCTGAGACAGTATAAACAGTCAACTGTCTGTTTTATAAGGACCTGTATTAATTATGTGGCTTATTTTTCTTATTTTGTCAATTATTTTTGTTTATTAGTTTATTTTTTGAGATGGGGTCTCACTATGTATTTTTCGCTAGCCTGGAATTTACTGTGTAGGCTAGGATGGCCTCAAATTCTTAAAAACCCACCCACCTCTGCCCCTGAGTACTGGGATTAAAGACATGTACTGCCATTCTCACCCCTATTTTATCTTAATCCTATTGCTTATATGATAATAAATCAAAATGCATTTTGTTTATTAAGTTGCATTTTTATCCATTCTGTCATCTGTGATAGTGGTCATGTGACCCTCTGCTTTTGCCTCCTCTGTAGAGCATTAGAAGGCTCCACAGGAGTCAGTAAAAGAGGTCAAAGACTAAAACAAGCAATTGGTTATCTCCCAAAGAGCAAGTATCTTTCCAGCCTCCTACCTTGCTTTCCAAGCCTAGGAAATTTCCTTGACAGAGTATGAGTGACCGCTTTCATGAACCTTTTCTCAGCTTTGACCATCATGTCTAGTCTTCTTTTGTCAGGCTGCATCCACTTCTAGTGTTTAGACAATGATACAGCCAAGTCCTCCTACTGCTGTCATTTGTTGCCAGCAGCTTTTCACAGTCCTTATTTTCTGAGGTCTTAGGTGAAGAGTTAATAACTGCTATTCTGCATTTCCATTGGTCTCATTAAGGCAGCTTTTGGACAAACTGCAGAATTGTGGATTTGAGGCTTATCAAGATGACGATTGAGATAGTCATTATATTGGTAGGCCAGTTGCTTCAAGGTCCTATTTGTGCATCTTGTAAGTCACTTCTTTCCATGACTCTCAACAGTTTTCATCATCTTAAGGAACTATAAAGATTCTATCTTCCTTCCTAGTAGGATATAACCTGCCTGTTATAGGAAGCACACATGAAAGACAGCATCAACTCTGAGATCCATGAGCAGTAAACATGGCGTTGCCTTAGTCAGGATTAAGGAGTTTTATCATTGGTTCATGTGAGTGGGAACTAGAACTAAGGGAATTAATTGGGTCAAGTGGCAGAAGATAAACTCTGTTTTGGTGCTGCTGATATCACAATACTGTATACATTCTTGTGAAAAGCACTAATTTGCCATTCTTCAAAACTATTTTGAATACAAGTTTGTCTGGGTTTAGATGCCACATCAGAGTCTCTAGCTGTCTTCCCACCAAAGAGATAAAACATTACCATTTTAAATGACTATATGCCCCCTACTGATAAAGAACAAATAAAGGATGTTGGTTTTCCCTACCTCTGATCCCAAGTGTCCTATTAGTTACTTTCCTCATTACTGAGACCAAATATGTAAAGGAGGAAGAATTTATTTTGGCTCACAGTTCAGAGAAATACAGTCTCTGGTGACTAGGAAGGCATGGTGGCAGGAACAGCATGGTGGTCTGTGGTTTAATAGGAAACAGGAAAACACACTGGCTCTCAGCTCACTTTATCTTTCCCCATATTAAGTTGGGGAGACAAGCTTCTCTCAGTGAGGAAATGCCTCACTGACTGGCCTGAAGTTGTGCTTCATTAACATTCTGTTGCCTCTTCATCCAGTCAAGGTTTTAACCAAAATTAACTGTGCCTCCAGCTCTCCAGAGTCTTCTAATTGTTTAGGATAGGTAAATAGGAAAATGAAATAAAAAATATAGTCTGTAAAGAAAGAACTCTGAATTTATGTCTGTATTTAGAAAACTGTATTTAGAAAACTGTATTTAGAAAATATACATGAAATATATATAAGTTATTAGAGCTAGTAAGTTAATTTTGTAAATTTATAAAATACAAGGTTAATATATAAGAACCCACCATATTGTATTTCTAGATATCAGCAATGGAAATTTTACAAAGGAAATTAATAAAATGCTAATTTCTTTTATAGTAGTCTCAAAAGTTGAAAATTTATGGAGATAAACTTATCCAGGCAAGTATAGTATATGTACATCACAAAATATGCATGCTACTATTGAACACTAAAACCTATATAAACAAATGAAAAATATCCCATATTCTTAGCCCTAAAGACAATGCTCTCAAAGCTGATCTACAGATTACACAAACCTTATTATTTCAATGATCTCTTTTGCAGAAGTATAAAAGCTGATCCTAAAATTCATATGGAATTATAGAGCATTCTGAATGGGCAAAATAATATTTTAAGAACGATATAAAATTATAGTTTCTGGTTTTACAACTTACAAAAAATATTATAGTATTAACTAGTTAATGTAGAGCAATAAAATAGAGTTGAGAGTATGGAAGGAAACTTGTGTCTATGATTGACTAATTTTTGCTGTCGGTGCAAAATTAATCCAGTGGGAAAGATGTAATTTTTCTTGTGGCACTAGAACAACTGAACATCTACATAAAAAGCAATAAAAGTAGGTGTTGAGTAAAAGCTTGGTTCATTGAGTAAGAGTACTTACCATGCAAGTATGAGGATCTGAGTTCAGATTCAAGTACCCTTGTAAAAAGCTAGGCAATAGAGAATCATTGGGACTTGCTTGCAGCCAGTGTGAGAGACCCTGTCTCTAGACAGTAAGACAGATAGAGCAGGCCACCTAATGTCTCCTCTGGTCCCTGTGCATGTACATAGACACACTTACCCATTCACATGTATGTGACACACTGCATATACAACAAGCACAGACACAGACACAGACACACACACACACACACACACGCACACACACACACACACACACACAATGAAATTAACATCCTAACCTCATACTAAATGCAAAATTTGACTCATAATGGATCAGTGATCTAAATGATAAGTCAGAACTAAAACTATAATGTTTTTAGAGGAAAGTAAAGCAGGAAATTGTGACTGTCTTGGAATTGACTTTAAAGTCTTGGAAATAACAAGCAGCAAAAGAAAGGGGGAGAATGTAAATTGTCCTTTACCAAAATTAAAATGTACCATGCATGCATCAAAGGACATATCAAGCAAGTGAAAAGATAACTCACAAAATGGCAGAAAATATTTGCAAATCACATGCCCAGTAAAGGTTTCCTGGCCAGAATATAGGAAAAAGCATCACAGCTCAGTAGCAAATCAATGGTCCAAATATAAAAGAATGAAGAGCTTAAATAGACTAAAATATCTTCAAAGAAGACATCAAAATGGCTCACAAGCACAGGAAATGATGTTGAACATAATCAGTGACAGAGAAATGCAAATCAAAACCACAAGGTACCACTTCACACTCAGTAAGGTGGCTGTTAAGGTAATTTTGTTAGAAGGGAAAATAATTATCACAAGATTGGGAGAAATTGGAATCCTTGAACTTTCCTGATGAGAATATAAAGTAGAGAAACTGCTTATGAGAAACAGCCCCTCAAAATGTAAACACACAGTTCTCAGAAGCGGCACTTCCACTATGAAGGAGCTGGCCACAGAGATTCATAGAGTGCCACTGTTGACAAGTACCAAGGTAGAAACAGCACACATGCCCACCCAGCTCATACAGTAATCAACACGGCAGGTGTGGGGCTCACACTGGATATCCTAGCCCTCAGAAGACTGAGGCAAGAGAATTATTGGACCTTTGGCTACATGAAACCCAGTCTCAAAAATAAAAGATAAAAGGATGACTATTGACACAATATAATATTATTTTTATAAAGACTCATGCCAGACATGTTAACTCAAATGCTTGTAATCCCAGCAGTTCTGAGATAGAGGCAGAAGAGTATCAGGATTTTAAGGCCAGCCTCAACTCTGTACAACCTAGACTACATGACCATTATCTCAAACAAAAACAAAATTTAAAACGGGATAAACCTTAAAAACACGTTAAGTGGCAGAAGCCAGATATAAGTGCCACGCACTGTAATATTCCATATTCTGAAATGTTCAGAGCTAGCAAATCCAGAGACAGACGGCAGATTAGTGGTTGCCAGGTAAATGGATAGACTGAAAGCAGGGAGTGGCTGCTAATGGACATTGAGTTTCATTTGGGAGTGATGAAAAACGTTCTCAAGTTAGATAGTGGAGATGTTTGCTTAATTCTGGGACTAAAAGCTATTCTGTACCCAGTATAGGATGGATTGTATTACATACGAAGTATTTAATAAAGTTGTTACGAATAGCAAAAAGAAGCAGCAGTTGGACAGGGCTGGTGACTTTCCCACTCTGTTATAAAATAAAGTCATATATAGTGTTTCAAACCCACCGGGTCTTGCTTTTCAAAGAGACTGGTGGAGCTTTCCTTGGCGATGAGGGAGGGGTTAGTTGATATGCAAACATAAACAGGCTTCAAAGAGATGCTTCCTTTGGGCTTGCAGGCTACCTGGGGCCCAGTCCACACATTACTGTGCTACTGGCAGAGGAGTTCTCTGCCATAAGAAGTGTCTTTAACACACCCCACTTCCCTTCTGCTTGTGCATGCTACTGTCCTGGAAACTATGGCACAGTGGTCCTCAGGACACAGAGCTAAAGGAGTCTTTGAGTCTCAGCCACTAAGTCCAATTACTCTATTATGTCCTGTTTCCCTGGGCTTTGAGTACCATAGTCACACCCACAGAAGTCACATTTTTGAAAACCTGCTGCTTTTCTCCAAATAAATTGCGTCTCACTTGGCCATTTACACAGAGAACCTGTGGCATATACCGTGCATCATTTGACTCAGCTCTTGAGAGTAATTTGCAGTTTCATACTGGTGCCATGTTCAACTATGCCTTGGCAGGGTGGGGGTGGGGGTGGGGGTCGCAGCAGGAGGATGTGCATAATGACCAAGATTTTATTTTTGTCATCAGAGGTCAGGTAGCAGCTTACTGTCTGTCTCTAAAAGGGTGTTCTTGTACACAGCAGAAGGAGCAGAGAGCCACTAGCAGAGAAGAAAGGGTCAGGTCTGAAATTTGAAGGCTTCTGATCTGTTAGGAAAACTGCATCAGGCTGATACTTAGAAATATGTCCTAAAGGTACTAAAAGGTTGTGATTGTGGTTGTTGTTAATTTAAATTATATCCACAGTTAATGTGAAAACTATTCCTGTGCAGTCATATGTAGTTTTATAATTTCCAATTGTGGGGCGAATCTTGTCCTTTTAATTAACCAGATTATTAGAATACACAAATGTTACCAAAAAAAAAAAGTTCCTGTGGTCTGTACTAGATAAGTAGGCACAATGAAATCATTTCACTGCATAACATTTCTTAAAAGAAAAAGTCAAATGAGGAGTTAAATGATCTTGCACACACATATTTTATTTCTTGATGACTGCTTAGCCTCACAGAGGGCCTAAGTGACTTTAGGTGGGATAACCAGATCTGTTTGCTCTTGAGAAGCAGGCGCAAGTCCTCCAAGGAAAGGCTGGGAGACAGATGGCTGGCTATTGTGTTACAGCCATCATCTGCTGGGTCATGAGCAAATAGTAAGTGAAAAATATACACGTGATTGTGAGAGAGCACAGGGCGGTTTCGCCAGTGCGGGAAGGACTCGGCTTCTGCTCAGTGGGCTTTGAAAACACACTATGTTGAGATGTTAGTTGTGTAGGGTTAATCCATTTTACACTGTGGTAAAGTGAACATTTGCCCCTATTTCTGACACTACTATGCAATATTTTGTATTGAAATGGCAAGTAATGGCTCTTTTTTTTTTTTTTTTTTTTTTGCTTTCCATAACAACACAAGCACTAAATTATAGCTGTGCAATTATGTAAACAATGGAAATGCTTCCAGAAGAAATCCTTCCTTTTAAATTTTCATTTCATGTAATTGTTGGAAGGTTTAGAGCTGTAATAAACAAAATTATTTTACACATTTATCGTTCTAAAGGTCAATTATAAGAGAACTAAAGAAGCAGCCCTGTGCAGAATGAGTAAGCCAATTTGTGCCGCCGTCACCATATGTTTTCCTTATCACTTATAGTTTTTCCAGTTACTGTGTACATAGCATTCAATTAAAGCGATTCATTTGAGGAGCTGGATGTAGTTTGTGTTTATAGAACTGTGCTTTGGAGGAGAGGAAACAACACGCCTCTATTTGAATTACCTGATTTTTTTGCAAGATCAGTGATAAGAGACAGATGTTCTCACCAGTTGCTTTCTCATAAGCCTGAACCTTGTGATAAGCTACAAAGTCACAATTATCATCTTTCAGTCTGGCTTTCGCACTCAACATGGAGTTTGCACATGGACCTTTCACTAAAACAGGAAAATGCAGTGTGTGTCCTGTTCACCATGTGGCAACAGTTCACAGGGTGGTTTCTTTGCAGCAAAAACAAGGTTTGTCTGCTCCATCCTAGTCAACTTAAAGAATAAACCTGATTCCTGTTCCAGACTGCATGTACCACTAAGCCTGTTGTTTAGTTTAACTACTTGTTTAGTCTGTTTAGAAGGTACAGAAAAAAAATCAAATCTTACTACCAGACTCACTTGTTTGAGTTAGGTCCTAGGATTCCTCAAAAGGATAAAGCTTAGAAAACTTAAAGGTTGTGTTCCCCAATTTACTTCCATTTTACCCCCCAAGTTATATACACAATCTCTAATTGCTTGTTAAAGGGGTTGTCTTAGAATTCTGATTGCTAGAGCTTTTTAATTTCTGGGGTAATGTATGATCAAAGTAACTTCTCTGTGTCATCTCTGAATTTTTTAAACAATACTCTTCCTCAGTAGATCATTAAAATATTCATTCAATAATTATTAGGGACCAGGCATGGTGGTGCACACCTTTAATCCCATCACTTGGAGGCCAAGGTAGGCAGGGTTTGTGAGTTTGAGATCATCCTGGTCTATAAAGTGGGTTCCAGGACAGTCAGGGCAGTTACACAGAGAAACCTTGTTTCAAAAAACAGAACAGAACAAAACCAACCAAACAAAAAAGACTAACTAACTAAATAAATAATATTGGTTGAACCTATGAAGTAAGTTCTATGGAGTAAAAATTCTTCATTTTGAAAAACATTGCTGGCACTGTTTACTTCTGTACTTTGAAAACATTTGTTTACATCTGCATCCCATTGCCTACTGCTCTTTAAGGAGGGGTCATCTCATTTTAGGGAAGAGAGAAACACATTGCTTTGGGAGTGGCCCGTATCTAATCCAGGCCTGTGGCCTCAGTCTTAGAGTTTTTCACAGGGAGAGTTTGAACACAGAGAAATTTCCTAACGGTAGTTACAGTAGAGTCAGCTTTGAGAGAAGGAATCATTTGATGAGACTAACAGCCTCCGTGCTCATCACAACCTGTCCTCAAGACTTCCTCAGGCCAGGTCGAGTTGGTACAACTACAGTTGTTGGCCCTATGACATTGTAAACCTCCATTTTAAAGACAAGTGCCTATCTCAAAGTAAGAGCTTCTGGCAGCTGGTGATGTTTTTACAAGAAATTCATCATGATTTGCTTGTTAATATTTTATTGTTTTTAAGGAGTGTTTTTTGTTTCTGACAAGGGTAATTGTTTTCTAGTATAATTTTAGGTTTCAAAAATGTGAGTCATGTTGAAGAAATGTACTAGGCAAATTCTGCTTGCTTTACAGAGGCTACTACAAAGGGCATGTGGACCAACCCTGGTGTGATGGGTGTGTGGTGAATGCCATTCTGTTTTGTTCATATAGAAAGCTCTGTAGGCTGTATAAACTATCAGAACCTGAAGGATTTTATTTTGTATTTTCAAAGATTGTTTTTAATACCTTGAGGTGAAGGAGTGGGGTGAAAGAACAGATTTTCTATGAGTTAGGAATGAGTGGAGCTCATCATGGACGGTCCTCTTTTGGGAACATGGATGGCAGATGCTCTCCTGAGTGCCATGTGGCTACTCCTAATTTTAAAGTGTTATCTCAAAGATAGACCCTTTGGACTGCTCCATTTCAGTGTAGATAAGCAAAGTAAGCTAGCATGTGGTGGTAATTTGGCTGACTGGTCATATGGCCCCCTCTTTAACCCCCGAATTAACCCTACCCCAGTGCTGTCCTTAGTGACTATAGCAAAGGCACACTTTCCCTCCAGGCTCTGTCTTACGTGGGTGGTAAAGCAGGGCAGGCTTGCCATCTGTCATTGTCCCTCTTTTTCCCATCTCTTTGCCCATAGAAGCAAGTTCGGTTGAAGTCACTGGCCCTGGTCCAGGGACTGGGTGAGCCCTGTGACTTTACCTCAGCTACTTTTTCTCTGCTATCTCTAGCACCAGTGACAATTTTGTAGTTTCTGAGTGTATGGTTTTCCCCGCCCCCTAAGTCTTTCTGCATACTCACCAGTGAAGCAAGTTTGTAAACTATGGTTTCAGCTTATTATTCAATTCTCAGTCCACACAAACCTATTCCAGAAAATCATCTTTAAACCAAAAATTCTGAATTCCAGTGGTGAAAATGGCTCATTTGAGTTTACTGTGTGCTAAATGCTAAAGGTTTTTAAAACCCTTAGGCTTCAGGGTTTTAACTCCTCATCTCAGCAGATGGAATTAACGCAAACATAACAAAGCTAACATCATGGCTGTTTGCATTATTAATCTTCAGATGCATGGCATTCTGGTACCTTGCTAGCCAGGTTTGCACGAATCCATTCATTGCAGCATATGTCAACAGAAATGTGCTTCCATCTGCTGCTGGAAAGCTTGATGCCTGATATTCTGAGACAAGGCCCCAGCACAATGCATACCTCTGTGAGTAATTACAGGTGTGTGGTGAGGAGCCCAGGGCATTAATCAGAGGCTTAATTATGAAAAAGGTAGATCTTTTGTTCCAGTCCTGGAGCATGAGTCTACTACACAGTTTCTAACCTGCAGCATCCATCTGCTCAGCCCAGAGAATGTTTGTCTTGGCTGATATGGACCCTAAAGTGTATCGCAGGATGTGATTAAAACAGGCTTAAATATTAACAGGGAAGAAATCTTGGTTTAGGGTTTTTTTTTTCTATCTCTTCCTTTTATATATCTATATCTGTATCTATATCTATCCATACCTATACCTATCTATCTATACCTACCTATATTTTTCTATCACATATTTATGTGTCTCATCTTTCATCTATAAATCATATATATCCATTTGTTTTTGTGTAAGAAAAAGTCCACTGAAATGCCAAAACCTCAAGTTTTAAGCTAAACTACTTATCATAAGTTAGCACTAATATATTGAGTATTATATGGTCATTTGAATCATGTAAATAGTATTATTTAATGTTAAGTGTATCTGCTGTAAGAAAACATGTCTTGGGAAAATGTTATGTGAGCACATGGAAAGTGTGTTTAAGAAGACAAGTTGTGAAGTGAGGTGAATCTTTCTATGAGGGGCCTAAAATAACTTTGGAAAGGAGCATGTTGATATGCTGTGCTCTAGTTTAATAGTTAAGTCAGGACTTACTGAGGTAGCCACACTGACAGCCAAACTTCTTCCATCTTGCCATTTACTTGTATATTGACACTGTTAGTTGCACTACAGCAAGTCAGATAACTAAAGTACTTCAGCATGTGGTTTTGATTTGTATGCCTGGCCAGAATCTGTGCAAAAGAAGACTGTAGTTTTCATACTAATCCCATTTATACATGCACATACTCACACAGATGGCTTTAGAGGGGAGCCTGACCATAATGGTGTGGACACTATCCTGTGGTGGATCTGATCCACCAAAGAGGCAGGAATGGGGGACTGGGGATTGGGGGCCAGCCAGCCCTCCACAGGATTCTATTATAGATACAGGATGGAGAGCTGTCAGGGAGATGGTCCTGTTGCCAAGCTCTGGCAAATGGCTGCTGTTGGCTTTGTGTTTGCACCTCCTGTGCACATCAGATCTGTGGCAACTCCCTGACCATAGAGTCTCATGCATGCTACACCATTACCTTAACACTACCCACATTCCCATTTCTTAGTGCCTGAAACTCCCAGGAACGGTCAGGTCCATCCTTTGCCTATCAGCTTTTCTAACAGTGTGCTCTAACCTCTGGGGACTGAAGCTAAAGAAGGAGTCCAGTTTTTATCCTACTGACAGATGTTTGCAAGTTTTATTTATATGTCTATCTTGGCACACCTGCTCAAGGAGCCCATGTCGAATGGAATACAGGACAGATGTTTAGCTAGCCCCAGTGTCACAGTGTGGCTTTTGTTTTTTCCATTCCCTTTACCAAAAGATATGTATGAGAAGCACTGGAGTTATGTATCCCCTGCACTCTTTTGAACAAAATTCTCACACAGTGCTCTGCTATCTTAAGGGAGTTGCCACAGATCTGATGTGCACAGGAGGTGCAAACACAAAGCCAACAGCAGCCATGCAAAGTGGTAGTCATACAAAGAAACCACTTTAGAGTTTTGTTCTTAACATTACAGTTGTGTTTCCTTATTTTTGTTTTCAGGATATCTTAAACACCATCATAAAAAACTGCTCACCCCGGTTTTTCTCCTTGGGTTTGCCTGGCTTCTCAATGCTGGTGGGGGACTTTATCACTGCTGCTGCCAGGGTTCTCAGTACAGACATGTTGGCGGTGAGTATGACAATGTTCAGCATCCCAGCTCCTGGGAGACTTCACAATTGCTAACAAGGCTCAGATTTCTCCACTCTTAACAGGTGTTGACTCATTAGTGCGATGTGAAACTGGGCTCTCAGAGTAGATACCCTGGCAGCTGATCTGTGAAATTGTAGGATCAGATGACATACTGGTACTGGAAAGGCGTTTCATCAAAAGGCCAAAGTGTGAGAAATCATATCCCCACTAATATGTCAACACATTTACACGAAAGCAGGGCATATCTTACAGATACTTATTAGTATTCTCCAGTAAATAACATTATGGTTATAAATGTCATAAAGAGAGAATTTGAAGTATTTGTTTGAAGTAATGTGTTGTTGTTTTGTTCAATTTAGTTTTAGTTATTGTGAATCTCATAGAAATAAATAAAATTTTGTGGTTCTAGATTTGGGATCAAATCTAGGGCCTCTTGTATGTTAAACTACCACTGAGATATAAAGACAATGAGATTTTGATTTACCAGGGATTTACATGAAGTAAGTATGAGTAGTCAGGATTCTAAATTTTGTCTGATACATGGTTAATTTCTCACTTTCTATTGGAGGTGGCTAATACTTGTAAAATTGATAATTTGTGCTCGTATTTTCATGCCCTAATATCTTCTTCTGAGGCTAAATTACAAAGTAAAGAGAGGGGGGGAGACAAGAACAAGAAGGAGGAATGAGAAAAGGAAAAAATAGGAAGAAAAATGTCCAATTTCTTTAAGATACCAACTTTCCCCACTTGGTTATTTCTGAATTGGGGGAAATCATCTTTAAAGAACCTTCTTGTTATATGTTAAGCCTGCAAGTTGGCTTGAAAAACATTACAGGACATGGGCAGGAGAATCATACTTCATTAGAATGTTCTTACTTGTCAGGAGGATTTCTGTAGAGTGTGCTACAGCCCTTTATGCTACGCCACACATGGTGATGATTCCTGTGGACATGGGTCTTCTGCATATGTGAGCTATTTAAAGTAGCCTTCCAGACATAAATTGGTCAATGGGCATATAAAAAATTACTTAACATCTTTAATCAGAAATGCAGATTAAAACACAAGATAATAATTTCCACTGTTAAGAGTTGCTGTTGAAGATATAAAGGAAAAGGAAGCCTTGTATCTTGGTGGGAATGTAAATTGGTACAGCTGTTGTTGAAAATAGAATGACCTTTTAAAATTAGTAAAACCATTAAGTGATCCAGGAAGTTCAAGGGAAAACTGCCCCTCGTGCTCTATGCAGCATCATTCCTAGCTAATAAGTTAGGGTAACAACTTAACTCTGTGTACATGTGGATGAACAAATGTGACACATACAATAGCATATTCTTCATCCTTAAAAACAAAGAAATCTTGTCATCTTTGACAACATGAGTGATTCCAGAAGCCACTTTGCCTGGGAAATAAGCCAGGCATGGGCCTGCATCATCTCTGAGACATGTGAAATATTAAAAGTCAAATGACCGAAACAGAGGAGCCTGGTGTTTGCCGAGGGCTGGGAAGTAAATGGGTAATGTTGATCGAAATGTAGAAAGTTTTGGTAAGTCTGTGAGACCTCCTCTACTGTACAACGTCATGATCGTACTTAAAAGTATTGTAGTATAAACTTGAAATTTGCCAAGAGAATGTTCCTCCATGAAAAGGGACAGCTATCTGAGATGGTAGATGGGTTAATTAAACTTAATTATAGCTTTTATTTTACAGTATGTGTGCTTTTATCTATATACATATACATACATATATATGTTATCTTCCTTAAATCCATCCTTCTCAAACTTCCTCATGATGCAACCCATTAATAGAGTTGCTCATGTTGTGGTGACCCCCAACCACAAAATTGTTGCTATTTCATAACTGTAATTTTGCTACCATTATTAATTATAATACAATATAATATCTGATGTGCAGGATATCTGATATGTGACTCCTGTGGGGGTGCTTTCTTAAGTGTTTATAATTTTACCTATCATACCTTCATAAAATGCCAAAGAAAAAAACAGCTTTCCAAAATGACATTTTAAACGGAGAGAATATGAATATAGCAGTTATATAAAAAGAGTGGTTCTTTGAATTACTTTTCTGTGTAAATGTGAGGTTTAAAGCTGTGCACCTGGTGAGAGCGGTGCTTGGTCAGAACACAGCTGCTCAGCTAGTTTTCTGGTATCACACTTAACTATGAATGTTAAGTATCCCCGCTTGCTCAGGCAACCAGAAAGAGAAATAATGCGTGCACAGGAACAAATCAACAAAGAAATCTGTGGAAGGTTCTACATAGCAGCAGCAGTTAACAGCCAGAGCTAGAACCAGTCCACATGCCCAGCAGTAGCAGAACAAAAACCTTGGTGCGGACATGCTGAGGATTACTGTCTGACAGCACACGGCAGGGAGCCCCAGGTCTAGCTTGCTCTTGGGTTGAGTATAGCTCTGTGAGTGAAGAGGGCAAGAGCTACAGCCAACATCCTAATGTTAATCGTAAGGAAATGGGCAGTTTCATCAAGGGAGACTCTTAGGTCTCTTCAGAAAGTATCCCAGAAGCCACATGGTAATGGTGCTTGTACTGCAAAGGAGCTGTGAACCGTGCCAGATGCCTCTGAGGTCAGGTGAGACTGAGACTGGTGGTATCCACTGGGTGTGTACCTTGGAAGCCATTAGCCAAAGTACTCAGCATGCCTGATGTTAGCCAACCTCAGCAGCTCACAGTATTCACGCCAAACCTTCATGTTTAAAAACTAGGCAAACCATTGCATATTGACTTTATCTCTGATGCCACAGCTCCATTCCTAACTGGTATCACTTCCCCTGCCTCTCTTTGGATGACTACCTCCAACTCCCCTCCTTATGAATGCCCTTGCTTTTTACTTGAAAAATAATGTTAGGTTGTTCTCATTGCCCTGCTCTTTCAAGATCATGAACTCCAAAATTATCTAAAGCAGCCATGACAGCCATTTGCCTTTCTAATTCTGACTGAGTCTGTATGAATGAGTCTATAGAACGGTTTTATAGCACTTGAATGAGTCTATATGAGTTGTAGAACGGTTTTATAGCTCTTGTTTATCACACGTAGAGATACTTTCTGCTCGCTGGAAATTTGCATTTTCATCTAGGCAAACTTCTCTTGCCTAAACATCCACCAGGAAAATAACCAGAGATAGTCTGGCACTTTATACCCAGAAGGAAAAATGATAAAGATTCCCTCTCAAAACCAGAACAAAGTAAAACACGCTCCAGCTTCTGGCTATGTAAGAAACTTGATGTTTCCCTCCTTGTGTGCAGGCACCCCGTTCAGAAGCTCTCACTCTCCTTGGTTCCCTTGTCTGCTTCCCAAATACCTACCGGGAGATCCCTCTGCTGCAGTCAGTGCCAGAAGGGAGTGATGTGGTCACGGGAGCCGAAGACGTCAAGGTACATAACTGAGTCTTGAGTTTAGCATCTACGGCTGGAGCTACTTCACTGTGTCTTCCGTCCTATGCACTGACCTACTTTCCCCTGACATTTGCTGTATCTTTTGAAAGCTTTGGTAGTTGTTTTCAGAGATGCATTGTATAAACTGTGAATGTATCACATTCATAGCGTATTGCAGTTAGACCTGATAGCTCTGTTCCTCTGGTGTTTTTTTATTAGATCTGTTTATCGTTCCTAGGGATCATAATTCTGTAATGAATCATCATTTGTAATAATTCTGTTAGCTTAGTTACGCTGCATTAGTGGAGCAAATGAATTTATAAGAAATAATTCCAGTAAGCTAAATATTCAATCCCATTGCTGGCCTGATTAAATGCTACTAATAACCTGAAATTCCAAATTATTTCTTGGGAAATAAAAGTAAGAATTTTTTTTTTGTTCTCAGCTGGCTTTTGAAGCAAACAGAAAGTCCCCACGTCAGTCAATCAATCCATAATACCTGATTATAATCTGTAATTCAATGTACAGTGTCTAATCCAATCAAAATAAAATGGAGATTTTCCTATCTGGAAGTCTCAGATGCTTTGCTTGATTTCCACTGGATCCCTAGAAATGCTGTGCTGCAGGTTGGCTCGCTTACCCAGGGAGGCACTTGCTGAGGTGAGCCAAGTTCTCCCTGAAGGAAGGGCTACCCAAACTCCCTGGCCTTTTGCTAGCTCCAGGGTGCCTGTGACATGGTCAGCACATGCGGGAAACCAACAATGACATCAAATTTTCATTTACTGAATTTTGTGTTTTTAGCATTACCTCATAAATATTTTACTGAAGAATGCTACCGAGGAACCAAATGAATGTGCAAGGTAAATGATGAACAAGAGGTAAACTATGTTAGAATTTTAAGATGCACATTTGTGTATAAACAGTTAATGTTTTTAAAACTCCTTTATATTTCTCTCACACACACTGAAATAAATGTATAGTAAGCATTGTGTCAGAAAGTTGCTATGCTTAGCTGCTTAAAATGTCATCATTACACGTGAAAAGGGTAAGATGAAGAATATTATAGAGTACACTGTCTTTTACATAAGAAAACACAGATTAGAAATAGATGATGCTTTCAGTAAGGAGGAAGGATAAAGCAGCAGTTCTTGAAAGCTGTATGTTTCAGGCAGAGATTCTGAACTTCAGATGATTTGTGCCTGAGGAGACATTTGGCAATGTGTGGAAACATTTGGGTGATTCTGCCAAGCATCTAAGACTGCTACAGTCTGTGACTAAGACAGGCGACTTTCTAGGCCAATTGTCGTAAGAAATCCCTACCCCTCCTCTCAAGGTGAAGGCCAATACTGGGAATGCAGATAGAGGAGAGCATCCCTCTCTCAAAGTCAACTCCCAAGCTTGTCAGGCCACTTCTGCCTGTGAGTGCCTCAAGGCAGTTGCATAAGTCATGACCCTTAGGCACATAGGAAAGCAGAGGCCTATAACTCTTTACTCTTGTGATTTTACATTTGTTAGTTTTTGTATTTCTTCAGTAGATGGATTAGTCCAGTTTTCCTAGTCTGCTATTTTCATAAGCTATGTGTATTACCAGTTTGTTAACATTAAACTAAACTTGGGTATGAGATGCTCATCCCCCCCTTGATGTATATAAATTTTGGTTCAGAAAGTTACTCCCAACATCTGTAATTTTCCCATCATACCCTCTTCCTGTTTGGATGTCAGGCCAAAGGGTCATAAAACATAATGGGCTCTTTCTTCTCCACACTCAGAATACTTTTCACAGCAGTAGGGTTAGTATCCCCATGTGCTCATAGGTCTCACTAGCAAAAGTGTTCAAGAATGTGTCCATTTCATCTTTGCTGTTAAATACTTGTGTATTCTCTGGTTGTATGGCTAGTCTTGTTAGATTTGTCACCATTACTAGTTTTTTTTTCAAAGAGTACGTGTTTGTCTTTGCTTACCTCTCTACATTTGTTTTTATTTCCAGCTTTGAGCTCTAAACCTCTTCTACTTGTGATGTTATCCTTTTGTTACTTTTAAAATATGTATACTTGGTGTGTTTTTAACTTTTTTCCTTTAACATGAATATTGTTAAGGGCTTATTGTTAAGGGCTACCTTTTGCAAAATTTTAAGTTTTGATATGCAACATTTTCAATTCTGTTTTTTCTACTTTTTATTATGACTCCTTCATAGGATCGTGGTTTTTTTTATTAATTTCCAAATATGTTATTATTACTGTCTTTTAAAAATTTTTAGAATTTTTAAAATTTTATATAAATTAGTAATTTGCCTAAAACTAGATTTATACATGTATATGAGCTACCATATTAGGCCTGAAAACCGAACCCGGATCCTTTGCAAGAGCAAAAAGTGCTCTTAACTGCTGACTCAGCTCCACCCTCTATTTCTATCTTTTATTGCTACGTTTGTTTCAAGTAATTATAGTGTAGACCAAAATGTATATGTGATGACAAACTGTATTTTATTTAAAATTAATATTTATGTTTGTTTTATGCTCCCATGTACAGTGAGTTTTAGCCAATAGCTCATATATTCTTGAAAAGAATGTATATAGGGACTAGAGAGATGTTTTAGTTATTAAAAGCACCTGGTGTTCTTCCAGAAGACGTGGGTTTGGATCCCAGCATCCACATAGTGGTTCACAGTCATTTGTAATTACAGTCCCATGTGATCCAGTATCCTTTTCTGGCCTCCTTATGTACTACAAATATACATGCAAAATACCCATAAACATAAAATAAAAATGAAAAATACTATATTTAAAAGGAGAAAGAAGGGAATGTATATACTGTTCTTTAATTATTAGGCATATTGTTCTAGGTGTAACTTTACAGTGTTTCACATAATCTGCATTCCTTCTCCATTGTTATTATTATTGTTATTATTATTATATAAGTATATACAATTGTAATATAATTAATAACATATTATTATTAATTTATCAGTTCCTGAAGCTATGTTAAGAGCTTCCCACTGTTGTATCTTAATCTATTTTCTGGTATTTCTGTCAAAGGCTGTGTTATCAGTTGCACAGGCATTTCACATTGTCCTGTCTCTATAGCGAATCAAATGTATTTATGTTTGTATGGGTGATTTGTTTTATTTTAGAGACCACTTTAACTGCTCCTGATTTCATACTTATATAATACTTTTTATCTTTTAAAAATAACTTTTCTGTTTTCTCTTTAAAGAACCTTTGCAAAAGCTATATATATCTGGATTTTATGATTGTATAAAGTTGTGTGATCTTCATCTCTTAACTGAAATTTTAATTCATTTGTATTTGTTACTACCAGTGATCTTTTGGGTGTTTGTCATCTTATTTAATATTTTATTTTGAGTTGGAGCTCCTAAGCATTTCTCCTGTTTATTACTTTTGTTTCCTGCCTTTTTGTTATGCTTTTTAAAAATTGGTGTTTAATTTTTCTTTTCCATAGTCAATTTCATTGTCTCAGATTTCCATTCAGTTCTCATAGACTGTTTATTAAATTTTAGTATGGTATTTAGCAGTCTTGAAGTTAATCTATCTTTCCCTTTTTTCAAACAACATGTCCCCCCGCGATTTAATCCACCTTCTTCCTGCCACGGCACCTTCCCTGAGCCCCACATGAACTCCCCTTCTCTTCTTAACTCAGCTTAGTAAATGACCCAGCAACAGGTTCTAGTTTGTCTAAACATGCTTGTTGATCATTTCCAAATTATTTACCTGGCCTTTTAATGACTCATTGTATAGCCAAGTTTAGCTATACTTGATACCTCAAGTTGGATGTCTTAATGTCCAAATGTAACACAACCGTAACTGAATCGTCTAGTGCCTCTGACATGCTCTGCCCTGCCTCATGCCCTGCTGATGTCACCTCAAAAACTGAACATATTATCTACTCAGTTTTTCAGCCCAAGGTCTTGTGGAATATCTTTTGTTTATGTTCTTATATCTATCAAATAATCTCTATAATTCTTTTTCCCCTAACTTGTTTTAATTACAGAAAGTCACATTTTTTTAAAGAATAGTTTATATTAGCATGGAGTTTAGAACAAATAGCAGTGAAAATTATTTATTTTGAAAGTCACTTTAAAATCAAATTTAGTCTTCGTCTTACATTTGAAGTATGTACTATATACTTTGTAAGGAAAACAATTACAAGCTCAATTTTTCAATAATCTAAGATCCCTGCTTTATGTTCCTTCTCAGAACTATCTGTTATTAAAATGTAATAACAGTTTTTGAATCAACAAAACTAGTTGGCATGGATTGAGGTACTTAACAGAAAATACAACACTTGCTTCTGAAATATCTAAGTACTAACCATCATTAGTGATTTTGTTTATCCTGAAAACTGGCCCACTGGAAGTTTTTTAATTCTTCTCTCAAGAAAAATATTCTGTTAATATACCTGTAATTGCTGTTCCTTTGAATGATTAGATGTAAAGTATTTTGTCATTTAAAATATATTGAATTTCATGAGTCTTTTCCTGCCTTTGTTTCTCTTTTGAAAGATGCATCGCCATTTGCTCCCTTGGGATCTGGATCTGTGAAGAGCTTGCCCAGTGTGCCAGCCATCCTCAGGTGAAGGATGCCATCAATGTGATAGGTGTAACTTTGAAGGTATTCATGTTTCTTAATGGTTTTTTGTTTTGTTTGTTTTTTGACATTAAGTTCTCTCCTAGGACTTTTAAAAAATTTATTTATTCAACTTATGTTCAATATCACCACCTCCTCTCCTCACAGTGACCACCTCTCAGGGCTCCTTTCCCAATTCTCCCTCCCTGTCTCCACTGAGAAGGGGGAGCCCCTCTGGGCATAACACCCCCCCACACATACTTACACACACCCGGCACATCAGTCACTACAGGCCTAGGCACATCCTTTCTCACTGACACCAGACAAGTTGGCTCAGTTAGAGGAACAGAATCTACAGGAAAGCAACAAATTCAGGGACAGCCCTGCTCCGGTTGTTGTTGCTCTCCTAGGATTTTAACCAGTTTTAACTGTAATCAGTTCATTTTTCAGTTCTCTACATTATAGAGAGATGGTAGTTTAAACGCCTTGTTCTGAGCACTGTGGTAAATATTTTACAAGAATGTCCAAGGCTGCCTCTCTAGGCCATTTATGTTCTGAATAGTTTCAAACCTAGTCAAAGCTAGTTAGGGCTCTTCTGGTTGCTGGACATCTTGGGCTACAAGGAAGTGAGGTTTCAGGCTGTGGCCTCTCTGGCTTGGTTGGGATAGGAGCCTGCAGCTTCCCCATAGGAGCCTGGGTGTTCACCTGCTGCCTGAACTTAAGGCATTTACAGCATATTCCTTCTTTGCGTTGTTACTGAAAGATGTGCTGTTTACTAAGCATCATGTATTAGTGTTCTCTAAATACTTTTTAGAATTTCAGTGATAGCTCTGTAAGATACGCACCACAATCCCTATTGCACCAGAGGAAATTGTGTCGGGGAGAAATCAGTCACAAGTCCAAGACAATACAGGCATGAGCGACAGCGTCAGCACTGAGAGTAGATGTGTGTGGCATTCAAGACATAATTGAACTTCCACTTGTGCAGTTAGGCTGCCTCCTAAAGCAGACCCTGTATCCTGCCTTCTTGGTTCCTGTGCAGAAACAGTAGACATCATTAGCACTGTGACTATCAAATTTGCAGAACCAGTGAGTCTGCCAGGCGCTATGCTGAGGGCTTTGTCAGTTCTCAATGGCAAAGGCAGTTTGCCATTTTACTAGAGAAGAAGGAACTCATATGCAAGAGATATAAGGAGATATTTAGGCTCGGGGAGGTTTCAGCTGATTTTTAATTGAAATTCCACTTGTCTAATGCCAGTATCCAGATTTTTCTCTCCCTTCTTTCTTGGTGCTGTGATAGTTATGGTGGTTACAGCAGACTCTGAGCAATTGTCATTAGACCAGTGACAGCCCTGTTTGCCCTTGGTGCATTGTTTTCTTGGGCCCATGGGATGACAACCCATAGTGTTCTTCATCTTTGGAATGGGATACTGCTGTGTGGCCCCTGCTTGACCAAACTCAGTATCTCTTGTTCCCCATGTATGTCCTCTATCCCCATCATTTCACCCCACATCCCTCCTGTATAGCCCCTGGGTTGTATCTTAGAAGCTGGTCAAGTGCCTACTATCGATCCCTTGATGAAGATTGTAAGAATTTGTCATCACTGATGCCACATGGCCAAGTTCCCTCTGGCCTGGCCCTTGAGGTTATATTTAATACTGGGACCTGTCTTAGAAGGTGAAGTGGCCCTGCCACCTTTACTTAACAGAGAAGGAAAGTGAACTGGCCAAGGTTTTTCGCAGCTCCAACCAGGATGCTTTGACCCCATGCCTGAGGCTTTATATACTTTCAGTATGCCAGACTCTGACTTCCAAACCACAGAGGAGAAACTACTGGATGTAAGTTGTTGACTTATGTGGATCTCAATTCATTTTTTAAATATCCCATTTTCTCAATTCTAGGGTGTTTTTCAGTTTTTTCCTTCTGAAATCTAAACATATACATTTAAGTTAGTTACCTAGCTTTATCCTTTACCTGATAACACTATTAATAATTTGATGATATCTTAGAAATATATAACTTCCTATATAGTATAGAACAGAGATAGAAATTGAAAGTAGCTTGGGATTGGAGAGATGATTCCATAGTTAAGAGTACTGACTGTTCTTCCAGAGGACTGGGGTTCAGTTCCTAGCACCCAGGTTTACAACTGTCCATAACTCTGCTCTCTGTGGATTTGATGTCTTATTCTGAATTCCAAGGAGATCAGGCATGTAGATGTAGCAGCTATACATGCAGGTAAAACACCCATACACATTGGATATATGAATAAATCACTTATTTTAGTGAAATTGATAATAGAATAATAGAATCCCAGATGAACAGATTTTCTTTGTATGCTTATGAATTCTAAAAATGCCTGCAATCTTTCTGTAATTATGAGAGTAAACAACAGGCACCAGAAAACACTTCCAGTTGTGCATGTTGTACCTCTGTCCTCTTGGTGTCCATCACAGTACTAGAATGTTCCACTGCTGTGCATAGGTGTGATCACTCCAACCCACAGGCTAAAGTGCTTGGCACAGCATGCAAGACAGACACCAGCCTGCTCCATAGCAATTTCAGTTTCTAGAAAATACGAACTGTACTCACCTGCTAGACTCATCTTGTTCCTTCAGCTCTCTGCCTGTAATTCAGTGTTGGCACATTGTCAGTCTTTCATGGCTGTGTGTGAGGTCGGCGAGAGTGAGTGAGGAATGATTTCTTTTATCCCTACCATCCTTCACCTCACTCTCTGTGTGTGCTTACTGCTACCCGAGTGGCAGTTCCTGTCTCAAGATCTCTAGCTGTCTCCGAACCTTTGCCTCCACTGCACATACATACTGCTGCTCACCTAGAGGGAAACGCAGCTCTCCCTCCGCATCCTTCCAGGCACAGCTCAGTCCTCCATCCTACCACTTTCTCTCTTATTTGTCCCAGTGGCATTCGGGTCATCTGGAGTCTAGATGAGGAAGAAGGCTGTAAAGAGCCCCCAAATGCTCATTCGACTTAAATTTAGCAACACAGTAATGACGTGTGGATAGCAGTGTAGCCTCTAGGTTCTAACCAAGGCAGGAGGCACAGGTTGCCCTAGTCCTATTCCTGTATAGTCAGCATGATGATGAAGGCTTTGAACATACTACCTCTGTGTCATCTGCCTCACCAAAGAAGCAGAGCATCCAGGAGACTGGGGACATCAGGCTGTGTCTTAGTTACTTTTCTGTTCCTGTAAAGAGAAACCATGCTGAAAGCAACTGTTAGAATAAAGAGTTTACTGGAGCTTACAGTTGAGTTGCCGAGGGTAGAATCCATGACCATCAGGCAGGGAGTATTGCAGCAGACTGGCAGGCATGGCTCTGGAGCAGGAGCTGAGAGCTCACATCTTAAGACAGCAGCCACGAGGCAGAGGGAAATCTAACTGAAAATGTCATGCACTTTTGAAACCTCACATACCTTTTCCAACCAGGACACATCTACTTCTTCTCAAACAGTTCCAACAACTGGCGAGCAAGTATTTACAGGTATAATCTTATGGATGCCATTCTCAGCCAAACTACCACATCCCATTCCACTCCCTAGCCGCCACAGGCTGTGGGCCAGGTCATAGTGCACACTGCGTTCAGTTCAACTTCAGAAGTCCCTAAGTCTTTCACAGTCTCAATACAGTTTAAAAGTCCAAAGTTCAAATTCTCTTCTGAGACTCAAGGAAATCTCTTAACTATAACCCAATGTTATACTTCCAACAGACAACCACATGGAATGTACATTTACTATTTCAAAAGGGAGGAATCAGGGCACAGTGAGGAAATAATGGAACACCAAAACCCAACAGGAAAAACTGCAAATTCTTATCTGATGTCTGATGTCAAAGATCTTAGATGGCTCTGCCCTTCCAGTTATACTGACTGAAGCATATATTAGCCTGTGAGGGCCATTCTCTTTTAAGCCACCACAGGCTGCTTTAGTAAACACACCCAGAGTCATTGAACATGCCCTAGCCCCTGGGTTATGTCCTTACACTCTGCTTTTATACACTTCTCAGTATGTTACATGTGTGTCATTTTATTCCCTCAGGTAGGAAGTCATTTGGTTAATTCCTGTTTTTCTGTTTGTGAAATGAAGACCTTCCTTCCAGAACTGTTAATGACAATTTATCAATGACAGAATGAGTCATATTTGTGCAGAAGGTCTGGCACACCAAGGACGCTCAAGCATATACTTTTAATTTCCTCAGTTTGTCAATAGTGTGATTAAATGAACAGAATACAAAATTTAAAATTTGGGCTTTAATTTCTAGGCAAACATTGACCACCTTTTTCTGTGGAATATATAACTTAATGCGGGTGAGTTCAAACAGGCAGCAAAATGGAATGGAGTGGTCCTGTTCAAACTATGTTGATTGGACATAGTTTTCTTCAGCTGCATATGAGATATGTATACAGGGCTCTGTTCTTCCTCCAGAATATACATCTGCTGAGCGACTCTGTTGACTTGGGGGTTTGGGTTTCTTTTGTAGTTTCCTAACAAGATTGTGGCTCAGGTAGCCTGTGATGTTCTTCAGTTGTTGGTTTCCTACTGGGAAAAGCTTCAGATGTTTGAAACTGCTCTACCGCGAAAAATGGCAGAAGTAAGTCCTTTATCTGTACTGCTAAAGCATCTGCATTTCCTTCTCACTAATGTATTTGATAGCTAATTAACTGTAGATCCTCGAGTAATTGTTAGAGAAGCAACTATTAAACTGCCATGTGAGCCCCGTTTTCAGGCCTTGTTGGCCGGCTCCTCTCAGCTTCAATTCTAGGCGCTGTGCAAAGAAGCCTGCAGTGTTCCAGCCAGAGGCTGGTGCTTGGAGAGTTTGAAAGGCAGACACAACCACAACAAAGAGATCTTTTGTAGGTTGGGCTTTATTCATTGAGAGTAATTTGGATGGTGCCAACAAGGAGTAGGCAGCTGGTTTAGTGCCTTCCTTGCAGGGCGGGGCCCTGGCTCTTGTGTAAAGCATGAGTTGCCCCCAGACTAAAGCCCTGGGCCACGCTTGCTGCAGCAGCATGGTTACTTGGCAGTAATGAGATCAGTGCAGTATTAACCTCTGAGGGGTGGTGGCCAGGAGAGGGAGACGGGGCAGGAAGAGCAGGAAGTATCATCTCTACCACAGCTTCTTGGAAGTCAGCCCCAGCCCAGAGGTCTTTGCTCAGAGCTGAGTAGGGACTAACTCACCAATGCCTGTGATTCGGCACACTTGTGCCTGGCTGCTTTTATAAGCACTTCTTTAGGCAAGCTGTATTCTTTGCCCATCCCTTGGAGACTCTGAGGAGATCTCATTTGTCTCCATGAAGGATTGCAAGGAGAGAGAAGAAATGATGCAGATTCATTTCCCCCACCCCCAGACAGACTGCATTGGTTGGCATCATTTTGTTCTCTCAGAATCACATCAAGAGTCACAAGTGGCTTTTGACCTTAAGTGATCTGGAGTGAGATAGACCTTTTACTCTGCTGCGGACTGTAAAGTTGGGTTTAGCGTCACCCTGTAACTATTCAGACAGGACTCGTGTGAGAATGAATGATTGGCAAGCTGTGATTCCAAAACAGGAGGTGGGGCTCTGTGCTGATTTATAAGAGCAAATGGGAACCTTTCCATAATTATTTTTTTATTTCATAATTTTGAAAGCCTTTTTTTTTTTTAATTTTACTAAAAATGTTGGGCTAATAGTATCACTAGAAACTCTGTGACTATAGAGAGAACTATCCTTGCCTTGACAAGGTCTCAGTCCCCCATTAAAGAAAAGCATTACATGGTCATGATTTTCAAATCTGTTACAATTGGCCCTCAGTGTTGTATCACCATCCAGTGAGTAGGCACCAGGTTGTGTTAAGTTGCAAGGCCATCTAGGGATCCGTAACATAAGGCTTCCAAACTATAGCTATGTAAGCTATATAAAATATAACTATAACAACTATATATAAAAACTATGATAAACTGCTTGACTAGTTTTTATCTTTCATGCAGATCCTTGTGGCCACAATTGCATTCCTTTTACCAAGTGCAGAGTACTCTTCAATGGAAACAGATAAAAAGGTAAGTGACAGGTTAGGCAGCTTTCCACAGAGTTATTTTTAAGTATAAGACAGAATGGGAATGACCATTACTAATGACGGTGCCATTTATAACATCCCTCTGTGTTGGCCTGAACATTCTTCCCTATGAAAATCCTTTTTGCTTACTAACTTACCCTGTACTCGTGTGTCCGTTAAATGTTGAGTATGCTCAGGGACAATTTTGTTTATTTCCGCATGCAGTAGGTCCTAAATGTAAGTAATGTAAGTTCTGGATACTTTTCTTCTTCTAGTTTATTGTGTCCTTGCTCCTCTGTCTCTTGGACTGGTGCATGGCGCTGCCCGTGAGTGCCCTCCTCCACCCCGTGACCACAGCAGTCCTAGAGGAGCTGCACCCACCCCGGGCTCCCTTGCTCGATTATATCTACAGGGTGAGTCTCCTCTAAGCCTTGGGCACAGACTGTAGACCTAGAGATTAAAATACAAAAATGTTGTACATTTCCTACATTTATGTATTTGTGCCTTCCGAAAATGACCTGTGGAAAATTATGCATTTGAAAAGAAATGATTAGTTAATGTGTAAACAGAACAGATAGAGTTGTAGAGAATCAGTAGTTACCAAGGTGAAGAAGCATGCACTTCACGTGACTGTCATATTTAAACAACTGCTGTTGGACCAGAATGCCCCCAAGCTTCATGACAAGTGACCTGTGTCTACGTTGTTTCTAAATGGAAGGCTATGTTATATAATATAATGCTATATTATATTATAGCCTCCTATATTATAGGGTCTGTAGCATCAGCTTCACAAAGATCTGTTTTATCAGAGTATGAAAAAAACCCATAATGCTTCCAGTAATCTCTTTGCCTTAAATAAACCTCAAGAGGCAGGTGTGGTGGTGCATGTTTATAATCCCAGTGCTTGGGAACATGGGGGCAAAAGGATTGCCTTGAGTGCAAGGCAGTCCAGGCTATATAATAAAACCCTGCCTCAAAACTAGAACCAAAACAAAAGTAAAAACACAAAGGAAAAAGAATCCTTAGGATATGAGTTTTAAAGTCTCACATTGTGAGAAGAGTGACTTTAAAATCTGCATTCAATTTACTTTTATTTAATTATACTTTCAAAGTTGTATTAAATTATTTCTTATAATTCATGGGCTCATGTGTTGTACTGATTTAAACACAGGTTGTGGTCACCCTGCCCTCTACCATGAGGGCTCTCTCACATTCTTCCTTTCATCTCCTGGGCTGGCTCCTTCTACCTGGCTGCCTTTGGAGGATGAAAGCCTGAGGTGTGTGCAGGTCACACAAGAGCAGAAACAACCACCTGTCACTTGTGTTTTCGTCTGCCCCAAGAATATAGGTATTGCTACTGACTTGCTAGTAACAAAAAGGTATTTAAGAATGGAAAGAAGCCTATATTTGGACCTGTTCCTAGGAAGGAGCCCTCTCTCCCAAGCACTGTAGGAGCTGGACAGTTTGTCAGTGCTCAGGAAATGCTGACATACAGACTGCCATGCCTCTCTGTCCTCCTCAGGTTCTGCACTGCTGTGTCTGTGGCTCGAGCACATACACACAGCAAAGCCACTATACTCTGACCTTGGCTGACCTGTCTTCCACGGACTATGACCCCTTCCTACCTCTGGCAAATGTGAGGAACTCCGAGCCAGTTCAGTACCATTCATCAGCAGACCTGGGGAACCTGCTGACTGTGGAAGAGGGTGGGTATGACTACAGATATATGATCTTATGTGCAGGAAAAGGTAAGGTTGTAATCTTTCTTGTCCATGCAATTGTTTGGGTTTGTTTTGGATCCATTGTTGAAGTTGAAGTCCCAGTTTATAGAGTCTCTGATAGCAAACTGCCTTCCCTGTTTCTTCCTTTTTTTTTTTCCTGTTATTTTTTTTCCTCTCTTTTTCTCCCATCTTAAATTATGCACATGGTTTTGTGTTACTGAAAACCTGTTTGTTTTATACCCATGAAATGCACCAAAAAGATCATTTTTTGTTCCCAAATGGCTTTCTAGGGAGTAGGGGAGATAGGACATTGCTGGGCTGGGAGCGTCTTCAGGACTTTGCACAGGGAAGAACTAAACCTGGACTCAGCAGGGTGGGCAGGTTTGAAGTTGCTCATAGGAGTATCCAGGTGAGGAGCCCCTCATGCAGAAAGTTGATAGCAGTCCAACTCTCAGGCAGACCTCTCTCGTGTGCCTTTGTGGAGAGGAAAGAGACTTAGCAGGCCATGATCCAGTAAGAGTGCAGGATGTACAGTGTGCCCTAAAATAGGTTCACCCCTATTTTAATGACTTACTTATTAGGGCATTTCACCTGTACCCAACATAATTACTACTTTTAAATAAAGTTACAAGCAAGGTACACAATCAAGCCATCTGTGATCACATGTGTTCAGATTGCTCATTGTTAATAACTAACTATTTAAAACAGAAGGAAGGGGAGGAGCTTCAGGAGAGGAGAGGCGAAGGATAGCCGGACATCCTAGCTTTGTATTTCCTCTAGGAATCTATAGAGAGAAGGTACTTGAAATGTTTTCTTGTTTAGTAGTTTGTGAAACCCTCAACTAGTTTTGTCACTAGGATGCAGATCATCTCTGGTTCCCAGGGAGTTCTTGGGAAGCAGACTTCGCTGAAATGTTCGGGAGGAGGTCAGTGTTTCCCAGATGTTTCAGGACCAGACCCATTTGGGATTGTATTAGAAGTTTCGTGGCATGGTTTGCAGCTTGATTCATAGGGCTCCAGGTCATTTTCCCATTGTAGAATTCAAACATTCACAAAACACAAATCAAAAGCACAACCTCTGTAAGCAAAAGTAGAGGGAAGTTACTTTTCCCATTTGCTATTTTTTGCCGTGACCCTTTGTCAGTTTCTATCTTTATCGTTAGTTTTGTGCCTACCCTGCTGTCATGACGACAGCGTGTTTCCCATTACGAACTGTGAACTCCTGGCTGCTTTCCTGTGGGGTTTTAGGCAGTAACATTTCTCAGCTGGAGCATAATCTTTCTTAGTTGTATATAAATCTTACATATTTCTCTTAGGTTGTGGGGAAAAGATTAAGTTTAAGATAGATGTAACTGACCTTTTTTCTTTTTTTTTTAAGAGCCTTTTTGTGTGACATTTCATTTTCCATTATTGGATATAGATTTTTTGTACATTGAAAAAAATTGATAAGAAATCAGAGAAAATTCAAGATGATCTTGTTCTCTCCTCACTTATTACTCAGAATTTCCCAAGATTCAGAGATTTGTTTCTTTCTAGGATTTTTATACAGCACAAAACAACATGTTATAAGTAAGCAAGTTGGATAATGTCTAAAATTAGAATTATTTAGCATAAAGTCATATTTACAGTGATTTATATGCTAATTAATATTTGATGTTCCAAGTGTGAGTTGGAAAGCTATTACTTCCTAAAGTTCTAAGATCAAAGTATAAACCTTTTTATACCTTTTTATACCTATATAAACCTTATATAGACCTTTTTTCATAAAATTTTTAAAGTTTCATTTTCATTTGTTATTAAATTGGCTTTTAGAAATTTTGCCAATTGAAGTTCCTCAAGTACTCTCAGCCTGAAGTACTATTTCAATTTCTAGTTACAGTTTTAGTGTATCTTCCTGTCCATTTTACCCCATTTTATAAAGCCCTGGGACTCATTCTGTTGTCAAGGTTTCTGTGTCCATTGAAGCTAGAATTGTATAGATCAGTTGCTCTTGGTCACTAAGTCCTGAAGTAGATGCTCACTTAAGTTCGTCTAAGCGCCTCCGGGTTTATTACAATTCATCATAAATTCTTCTTAAATATTTTAAGTGTTCTAATAACAAAACATAAACTGTCACAATGATTATTAAATATAGTTTCCAATCTTTTAAAATAGCGCCAAGGTTTATTAATATCCTTATGAAGTTTACCTGCAGCCATCACAGTAGGATCCCTGGCCCACTTTCTGATCTCTACTTCCCCTCATCTGAGCCCCTGAACTTTTATCTGTCTGACCTGGCAATGCTTCCCTTTGGCTTGTTCTTATGCTACAGACTTTTAAAGTCCCTTCAAGAGTGCCGTCTTCATGTAAGTTGGTTCTTTAGCCATCTGTTTCAACTATGTTTTTATATTCAAATAGAATTAGGGTCAAAATGAAAAAAGATAAGAAAAATCAATCTCACAGTTAAAACATTCAGGTGTGTGTGTGATAGCACACACCTTTAATCCCAACAGAGGCAGAGACAGAGACAGGTGAATCTCCATGTTCCAGGCTAACCTGATATGCATAATGAGTTCCAGGCCAGCCAGTGCTCCATAGTGATACCTTGTCTCACAAAACAAAAATAACAATCAAATTATCTCCTCATGCTTTCTTCCTGCTTTTCACAGAGAAGAAGAGAAGAAGTGTGGAACTGATCCCCCTCACTGCACGAATGGTCATGGCCCACCTAGTGAACCACCTAGGCCACTATCCTCTGAGTGGGGGCCCCGCCGTGCTGCACAGCCTGGTCAGTGAGAACCACGATAATGCCCATGTGGAAGGAACTGAGCTGTCCTCGGAGGTGTTCAGGAGCCCAAACCTGCAGCTCTTTGTATTTAACGATAGCACCCTCATCTCTTACCTGCAGACGCCAGCAGAAGGACCAGCTGGAGGGACCTCAGGGGGTTCCCTCTCAGATGTGAGAGTCATTGTGAGGGACATCTCAGGGAAATACTCTTGGGATGGCAAGGTTTTATATGGACCTCTGGAAGGCCGCTTGGCACCCAATGGAAGGAATCCCTCATTTCAGATTTCTGGCTGGCATCATCACACGTGTGGACCTCAGACAGATTTGTTTCACAGTGATGAGGGAGATGATGTGCTTGACAAATTACTTGAAAACATAGGCCATACAAGCCCCGAATGCCTTTTGCCATCACAACTAAATCTAAATGAGCCTTCCCCAACCCCATGCGCAATGAACTGTGACCAAGAGAAGGAGATCATCGAGGTGATCCTGCGCCAGAGCACACAGGAGGCTGAGTATGTGCAGAGCTGTAACTCGGATTCTGCAGTGAAGGTCACCAGCCAACGGCAGCCCTCACCAGTGGAGCCCCGGGGACCCTTTTACTTCTGCAGGTTGTTGCTTGATGACTTGGGAATGAATTCCTGGGACAGAAGGTAACCGAGCTCTGAATGTTGTAGCAGCACTTTTATATGTGGGTTGTTCTTTTTTTATTATTATCAATTTGAGGTTAAAGAATAAGAAATAGAAGTTTTTCTGGATTTCAATACTTACTGCTTATTTTAGCTACTGGATTAAAAGATATAAATAAAACTCAAGGGGTCATACTGGTACAGAGCTTGAATTCCAAACACCTGTCAGAACTTTGAAAGCATATGAACCATGCTTTTTTCTTCTTGCCTCCCTAAGCGTACTATTTCTGTTTTCATACAATATGCAAATTGACCTCAAAGGTAAGTAAACCACTGTCTAGCCACAGGATTGGTGAGGAATGTGAACTTGATGCTCCTCAGACAAAGGCACAGGAGGCCAAGAAGAACAGTTTTATCCAGTGGGTAGTGTGTGTATTGGAGGACACCTTAGAGAAGAGGGTGGGATTGACCTGGACCTGAGAGTGGAGCTTTAAAGAGCTTTAAAGATAGGATGGGAAGAGATTCACAGAGCTGGTATTGAAAACAGACACAAGTGCTTGCACACAAGGGACATACTCCTGACTAAAGAGCTTTCCAGTGTCACTAAATGCCAGAGGGATCATTGTGTCTCTGTATACTCGAGGAACATTGGGCTCATTTTGAAACCTTTTTTATGATAAACACTATGAAAAAAGCAACTTATAGAAGAATGAGTTTATTTTAGGCATATGGTTCCAGATGTTTAGGATCCATAATGGCAGGGACAACAGGTGACAGAAATGACAGCTAGACCACAACTGAGAACTCATGTCTCCTACTGGTAACAGGAAGCAAAGAAGTGCCACATGGCTTCTGAAACCTCAAAGCCTGCCCCCAATGACAAACTCTCCAAGCAGGCCACATTTCCTAAATTTACTCAAACAGGACCACCAGGTGAGGAACAAGTACTCAAATGCCCAAGAATATGGGGGACATTTCATTCAACTTCTACAAAATCTATCACAGTTCTTCAGCAAAGGAGACTGTAGATGGATCAATGATGGCTATCTTAGCATAACTATCCTGTGAAGAGACATCATGATCATGTAAACTCTTATAAAGGAAAACATGTAATCGGGGCTCGTTTACAGGTTCAGAGGTTTAGTCTATTGTAATCATGGTGGGAAACATGGCAGCATACAGACAGACATGGTCCTAGAGAGGTAGCTGAGAATTCTACATCTGGATTTTTCAGGCAGCAGAAAGGAAGACACACTGGACCTAACATGAGCTTCAAAAACTCACAAACCAATGACATACTTTGTCCAACAAGGCCACACCTACCCCAACAAGACTACACCTCCTAATAGTGCCAGTCCCTAATATAAGCATGGGGGTCATTCCTATTCAAACTACCACAATGGCTATGTTTGGTATTGGATTAGAAAATAGCAAAGCTGGTCTGTAGTCACATAATTTCTTCTTGCATACTTTTTTCCATCCAGGAAGAATTTTCATTTGTTGAAGAAAAATTCAAAATTATTGAGAGAGCTAAAAAATCTGGACTCGCGTCAGTGGTACGTGAAATACCTTTTCTTGTCTAACTTTGTGAGCACATTACAGTATCAAATACATTTTTAAGAAAACAGGTACCCATAGAGAAACCTAAAGTGTTTCTGTAGCCCAGAATCTGTTAACCTTGACTGAACCTTTAGTGTTTTTGTTTGGTTTTCTTCCATTCTGTTTTGTTGAGATAGGGACTCTTAATTTGCCCAGGCTGACCTTCAAAATACTCTGTAGCCCAGGCAGGCCTGAAACATAGTTCTTCTGCCTCAACTTTCAAGTAGCTGTGATCATAGGCTTTCTTTAATCTAAAAGTTAAAAAAAAAAAATTCCATATCTTGTTCTGTTTTAACTTCATGGCCTGTTTTTTATTAACATACACATCATTTATATATATATATTATACACACACACACACACACACACACACATATACATATATATGTGTGTGTGTGCTGAGAGTTGTTGACTTGGAAGTGATTTCTACAGTGGTTGCTCTGTATATTCCCATCAGCAATGAGTAAAGCACTCCTAACTCCCACATCCTGCCCTGCAGTTATTTAATGATAGCCACTCTAGCTGAGATGAGATAGAATCTTAAGGCAAATTTAATTGGCATTTCTGTGGTGGCTAAAGAAACTAATAAATAATAATAATAAATAAACTAAACAATAATTTTGAACACTTAAAATTATTTGTAGGCCACTTGTATTTCTTCTTTTAAATTTAAAAACTATTAGTTTTTAATTTAAAAACTATTCTGTTCCTTAAACTATTTGTTGATTAAATGATTTGGGGTTTGGTATTCAACTTTGCAGTCTTTATGTGTCCTGCATATCAGACCCTGTCTGACATTACTTGTCCAAGTTTTTTATTTTTCTCAATCTGTAGTTGTCTCTTCAGCGTGGTGATTTTCTCTCTTGCTGTGCAGAAGCATTTTAATTTAAGTAATACTGTTTGCTAGTTCTTGGAATTAATTCCTTTGCTCTTAGGAAATCCCCGTCTACTCTTTTGTCTTGAAGTAGTTTCCCTGTTTTACTCTGGCAACTTCAGGCTAAAATATAGGTCTTTTTGTTAGTTTTCAGTTTGAGACAGGGTTTCTCTGTGCGGCCCTGACTATCCTAGTACTCAATCTGTAGACCAGGCTGGCCTCAAGCTCAGATATACAACCTGCCTCTGCCTCTGCTGGGATTAAAGTCATGTGCCACCCAGCCCAGCTTTAAAATGTAGGTCTTTAGTCCACTTTGATATAAGGTGAGAAATAGGGATCTAATTTCATTTTTACACACGTTAAACAGTTCTGTGTTTCTCCCTTCTGTATGTTTAGCATCACGGTCAAAAAGTCAGTGGTTGCAACGCAATGTGTTTATTCTGAGTTCTCACCCATTGGCCTGTGCATTTGTGTGCCAGTGCCGTGCTGTTGTTCAGGTGGCATTCTTGTGTTTATTCTTAAGTAAATGCTTGACTCAAGTCACTGTTATTTGCATATCAGCCTTATAGCTATGATATTTTATTGATGGTTTTATTTGTTGAACCTGTGTATGACAGCAACAACTTATCAAATAGTCAAGTCTACCTGGAATTAAAGTAGCATACACACACACACACACACACACACACACACACACACACCTTTAAGAGGACTTAATAGAAATATCTTTTTGTCACAACACAAATGATGCAATCTAGGGGCCTTGATTGGCTGTTTGTTTGTTTGTTTTCCTGTCAAAGAGTTAAAGGGCTAAAAAAAATCCAAAGTGCAACAGGTAGCAACAGAGAGACCTCAAACACCACAGACAGAATCAGCAGTTGAAGAAAGGTGTTCTTGGTGGTGAGGAACCATGAACATAGGAGACACACAGAGAAAAAGAGGTCTTTGCAAAGCAGAGGAAGGACTTGGGAGTCAAAAATCTATTGTTTTCTCCAGAGCTGGGGTTTTTTAAACCTCTGAAGAGTTTTCCTTCCCTACTGTAAGTTTAGTCAGTTTGAAGACAAATACAAAGATTGAGTGCTTCATAACTATTGTGTGGCAGGTCCTGATCCAGCCTGGAACTTGTTGAGCCAGTTCATCAGTAGTGGGCCTGCTGACAGGAGACAGCTGTCAGGCTTTTCTCTCAAGTCAGGAGGCTGAGGAAGAAGCCGACCATCTTGGAAATTCACCATCTTTATTCCCTAGCTCCTCTTCTTCTCTGTCTGCCTCCTGATCTCTCACTAAGGACTCAGCAGATAAAATCACATTAGGCTTACTTATAGCTCTGTGTCCTTTCACTCTTCAAAAGCATCTAGAATTATGATACATTAATTCATATCGACCATTTTGTGGGAATCAAATCCTTTAGATTTTTTTTCTACCTTCCCATGAATCTTTCTCATCATTCATAGCTTCTTGGAGCCACACACATGTTGAAGCATGTACTGTTGTGTGTGTGCTTTCTGGGTGTTGGGAATGTGCGAGGGTGGCTGTTGTGAGCCTGATTCCATCTGCAGAAGGTGGTGTGCCGGCCTTTCCTCCCAGTAGCTTTAGTGCTCCAGAGAGTGGAAAGCATTTTAGTGTCAAAAAATAGAAAAAAAGAAAATATACAGGTTCAAAGGATTCATTCGTAGTTGTAATTGAAAGAAACCATCCTCAGGGCAGATCCTGCAACTCTATTGGTATTTTAAATGTTTTCCTTTCTTGATTCAGGTAAAGCTTAATTTGAATTTCAAAAACGGTTAAGAACTGTTTTAGACCCCATTGCTACCATTCCTCCCTTCATTCTACCTCTCCTTTCTCTCTCAGGACAGAGACTAAGCCCTCTGGAAATTCCATGAGGGATTTCTGAAGGAGTTAGGCACTTGCTTTACTCCCTCTGGTCCATCGATGTTAAACAGTCATTTGGACCGCAAACCCAGCTTTTCTAGCATATGCTGAATTATTCCCTGCTTCTCCAGTGTTAAGTGAATGCACTGGTATCTTGTAATTGTAGTCAATTTGTTGAATGTTAATGCACTTTAGTTACATGAGGTGCAATCGAATTAGCTCCCTGGGGTGCTGTAGCAGTAAAATATGGCTTTGGGTAGCTGATTGGCAATCTTCTGCCCTTTGATTAACCTTCACTTAAAACCCCAACTCCTGGACTTATGTCTGGCATCTTGGCCTCTAAATGCACATCAATTTATTTAATGGGAAAGGATATTTTGCAAGATTGTCTTTTAAAAACCTGAACTCCATCTGGGCCTCTTCACCTGTAGGGAAATCTGGCCTGTGCCATAGATTGGTCTAATACCATGCAAGAATACATCTTGTCCCTTAACTTTCAGGACATTTTATTTATTCCTAGCATCAATTTATATTACTGTTGTGGGGGTACAGTGCCTTTTTCACATGTTTTGAGAAAAAGTAGTCTTGCAGCTAAGGTCTGTATACTGTGTATGATGGCTGTACATACAAATCACTGTGGGCTTTCTTACCACTATGTGGTGAAGGAAGCAGTAAAGTCATGTTTTTCTTTGTTTGGTTTTTAAAATCTGACAGCACAAGAAAACAGAACTCTTCTGGTCTATTCCTAGTAATAAAGAAAAACTGCATCCTAACGAGGGAGGCGACATTGTTGATTTTATGTGTATGTGTTCCTGAATTACCTGCTCCTCCATGCACTGGTTGTGCAGCTTGTAGATATGGAGTGCTGTTGATGTTGTAATTACCATTTCAAAAGCCTGGCGCTAATAAGGCCAGGCACAGTGTCTGCATCTTAGCAGGCTCTCCGCAGTGCTAATATTTTGGAGGATGTGAAATTTGATGAATGTTTACAACTAAAGGTCACCTTTCCTCACACCCACATCAGCCAGTCCTCCTTCATTGGAGCTTAGCTTTGTGTGCTCCTACACTGAGTTAACGAGGACTCAAGGACTCAGAGTGGAATAGTCTTGGGCTTTAAGGATAAAACATTGATGTATTTCAGATAAACCGGAGGTTGGGGTTTTTCGTAAATTGAATGCTAAAAACTTTTAAGATGTAGAGATAGTTGCAGAGAGAAATCAAGTAAGTATGCTTTTGTGCTTTTGTTGAAACCGCCTTTTAGTATGTCTGTGGCCATCATCCAAGCCGCCAAATCATTACAGTTCTTATGATAAGCCAGTCATGATGTAAGGGACCCTTCTTGTTGTCCCTTGCCTGTCTCTCAAGGTAGTAAATGATATGACAATTTCTAGATTCCTTATAAGGTCTTGACTACAAGATCGTACACTCTCTGTGGGGCCCATCACTACCAAAAAAAAAAAAAAGTGTCCTCTTTACAGCATCTCTTTCCACTTCCTACAGTGTGCAGCCATGTTGTTTGTTTACATGTTCAAGTTGGCAGTTGTTCTTTTTATTCTTTTTCTGTATTTTCTGATTTTCTTCACATGTATTTGTTCCATGAGAATGCTGGGGGGAATGAGTAGCTAGCTGATGAACAGGGGAGACCGCACCTCCTCCGGTGATTTATAGAACACTTTACTTTAGCTTCCGTTAGCCTTGCGTAGTAAGGAGAAAAATAACCATGAAGAAGGAAATATTTGAGAATTTGTTAAAATATGGAGTCCAGATCTACCAATTTGGATGTCTAATCAGATTACAGTGTTGAGATATTAAATAATTAAACAATAGAAACATTTCCGCATTGCTGAAGCACTTGATGCTTTTTCCTATGCAGTGTTTTCATGATGTAATGCAAATGTGAGAAGGGTGGGGCTGCCCCCGGAAGTGGGGATCTAATTCTTTTACCATTGAGGCTACAGTAGAATAAAGCTCATGAACTGGTGCTGTCAACGGAGTAGTTCTTGATTAAGCTGCATCTGAACAACAGTTGAACTTTTATCTCCAAACTCTCACCAAATAACTTGATAGGGAGGGTTCCAGTTATTTTAATACTTTACTAGCCATTACACATTCAAGTATGCCATCAAGTGTCAGTTTGTTTAACAGAGACTTAGCTGAGCCCGTACTATACATCAAATACTTAAAAAAAAGAAAAATAAAAAAAGAAAGAAAGAAAGAAAAGACAGGGAGGGCTTCTTTCTTCAAAGTGCATATCATGTTTACATGATTTAACAAGAAACCACCACAGATCTATCACAGAGCAAGTAAATAAGGAACTTATCTATCCAGAAGTATCCAGAAGACCATGCAGAACAACTGTGCATCATATTCTGTGTCTTCACAATAGTCAAAACACATCCTTTCACAAAGAAAGTCCCTAAGTGTTTCCATTTCTCATAAAATCCTAGCATGTCTCATGCCTCTAGTTGATCCCGAGTCACAGTACGTGTCCACTTAAAATGCTTTAGAGGACAGTGTTCATCAAGCATGAAAAGAACCTTCTGGATAATGTGCTCTGATTGCTACTATTTTAGTGTCTCCAGTGTCTGAAGTGTAGTCTCCTTTCGGTCACCTCTGCAAAGCAGATGATACAGTAATAACACTGGTCTTCTTATGGAGTGGGGCTTACAGAATTCAAATAAGTTCATGCATCAGCCACCTTAGAATAGTGACTGACCCTCCGTGAATGTCATTAGGAGTCATGCTGGCCATACCAGTAAAACAAAACTATACACACCCATGTTCTAACTCCTTTAAATTTAAACATTTATAGCCGAGAGACCCATAAGATTGCAGTGTTTTACATTGCTGAAGGGCAAGAAGACAAGTGTTCCATTCTAGCCAATGAAAGAGGAAGCCAAGCATATGAAGACTTTGTTGCTGGTCTTGGATGGGAGGTAATTAACTTCATTCATTATGTGGTTGCTGACAATCAGTATTTAAAGCAGACGTGAGTTATGTGTGTTCTTAGTTATATCTTCGTATTCAAATGTAGCGTGCATGGAGTTCTTGAAGGCTGCACTGGCCTTAAAATCTGCTTGCTTCAGTTTACTATTCTGTGTATGGATCTTTGCTTCCCCTTAATATCTTTTCATTTTGCATAAGAACTATATAGTCATATAGGCTCAGGACTGCAGTTTGTGACAAAAGAAGACAAGTGTGGCCACTGTGGGGTTGAGAAAAAGACAGTGGCTTGCTAGATGAAAAATGAATGAGGGCTTGGATAAAGTGAGAAACTGGGACTAGAATGCTGTTGGCTGTCACTGCAGTTCCCTGATGCACAACTCCAGAATGACTGATGGGGACTTGGGTCAACTAATGTATATGTATACACAGAGGCACGTACCTGCCTCCTGTGAACGTAAACGTAGAGGAAAGCATGTCCCTAGAATGTGAAAAGTGGAGTGGGTGAGAGAGGTGTATGGGGTGTGCGTGCGTGCGTGCGTGCGTGCGTGCGTGTGTGTGTGTGTGTGTGTGTGTGTGTGTGTATTTGTGTGTTGGGTTAGCTGGGATCACAACCAGGTCCTTGCGTGTGCCAGGGAAGCACTGGACTGCTGAGGCAGACCCTCCTTACATTTGATAGTGATTTTCACATAGCATGGTTGCAGACCAGTTTCCGGTTTGATGTCCATTTCTTTCTTTAAAAATTAATTTTGTTGACCTTATATTTGTTTGTAATCAGAAAGAAATATATTTAAATGAAAATTGTTCATTCTCCCAGCTCACACTCCTGCCTAATGAATAAGATTAGCTCACTTTTGATCCTCATCTTTTGCTCTGTGACCTTTATCAGGTGGATCTCTCAACCCACTGTGGGTTTATGGGTGGTCTTCAGCGCAATGGCAGCACAGGACAGACGGCCCCTTACTATGCTACCTCGACCGTGGAAGTGATTTTCCATGTTTCCACTCGGATGCCATCAGATTCAGACGATTCGCTCACCAAAAAGGTAAGGGGGCTTCTCAGGGACAACCCCTCACTGCACTCGTGTGTAAGTGAGACTCTCTAGGGCTGGATGGTGACCAATCCTAGGCAATCTTCCCAGGGTTCAAAGTCAAGTGTCATTCTTCCTCAGGCTACAGTTGTGGTCAATCTAAAATACTAACTTAGCACAACCTGAAGGCCTAAGGTTAAAGCCTAGGAAGAAAAAGGGTCTTTATCGTGGCTACTTTTGGGTCTTTTTTTATGCTAATTACCTGAGAAACAATATTTTTACCTCACGGGTTAGCAAAGGCCACAACACATAATGGCCATTTTGACAAAAAAGTGCTGGTAAGGCTCTAGGAAAGCATCCTATACATACCCCAAGGTTGCTAGGATGAGCCGCCAGTGTTTGTCAGAGTGACCCTGCCTGCAGATATGTTGCTGCCCAGATGTCTCACCTCAAATGCTATCCCTTTGCTCTCCCTGATGCTCCCAAAGGAACTCCACCAAAGAAGCAGTGCCTTGAACTCTCCAGCCTGTAGAATGTTTACTTGAAAAAAACCTTGTTTTTGGATAAGGAATGCATTAATGGGAGAAAAATGTAGTCTGGTAAGCAGACCACTCCTGTAAGTTTCTAGATGAATGGAGCATCCCAAAGCAACTATGACATGTGCTTTCCTTGTGGGCTAGTAGGTGACAAAGCCTACATTCCAATTAGACACCCACTCTCCTCTAACAGCACAGATGTAAGGATGTGAGGGCAGTATCACAAGTACTAAGGCTGCACTTTGGGAGTGTGGTGGCATGGTTAGACCTCGGGCCAGCCAAGGCTCAAGTGTGTGTCTTCATTATTTTACCAGTTTGTACCTCTAGTTTTCATGTATTAAATAAGATTTAAAATGGAGCCCATAACATAGTACTCTTGAGTCAAGTAAGTATGACAATGCCAGAAAAATTGCTTAGCCCAATACCTGGTAGGAAGTCTCTGGCCATCAGCCCTTGTCATTGTCCACTGGTGTAATTGATTCTTTTTTCCCTGCCCCATTAGCCAGATGATTGATATTAGCTCATGGGCCCTACTGTATCTGCTTCATTTCTTTTGTCTCTGGTTTTGCTTTTTCACTACTGTAGTCACAGATGTCTGGACTGCATACATGATGAACAGTGCATGTGAGACATCATCAGAACTCGGGTCACAGACAATTTCCATAGTGATCAAGTGTCTCAGATGCATAAAGCACAATTTGCATGCAGAAATTCAGCAGCCTTTCACCAGCATAGCCCTGCATATTGCCTTGGCCTCCCTGGGCTGGGAACCTCACAGCTAGTGGGAGTGCTAGCCATGTGCTGGTTCCCACAGGTGTGAAGGAGCCACCTGCCTGGCCAGCTTGGGTTCTGATGGCTGCAGTGTTCATAGAAAGGAGGACTCTGCTATCTGGTAGCTCACTGGTATTCTAGAATCTGAAGTCGCTTTACCAAGACCCCAGGCTGTATTCACATGTTTTATAAAACTTGGGGTACCATGTAAATGTCTTTATACTCTGAATATTGTCCCCATATTCTTTAATTTTTCATGATTGACAATTATGTGTCAAAGATAGATTTACATATAAACTATTTTGAAATATTTCTTAAGTAAAAAGGCTTTTTATTTTGTTTTTATACTGTTTTCTTGACATAATGCTGCTATAAATAATGTTCCAAGTCTTAGTCTGTATGAGAGATTCCCCACTGTAATATTCAAAGAGCAGCTGAAACCTTTTGCAGCTCTAAGCTTTAGCATCATTAACGAGAAACCCTCTTTCCCGGGATGTCTCACAGCTAGGCAGAAAAAAATCAGTCACATAACAGCAGCCCCCCGGTTCCTTGACTTACTCTAGCTAAATTGTCCCTAACAGCTTAAAAATGAGCTGCAAAATTCTAAAGTGATTCATGCTCTGTTCTGCCCCTGTCATGGGGGGCACTTTTTCAATTCCGCAATGCGGTTGCAACCCCATACTGAACTCTTGATCCTTCACTGCAGAAATTTGTTAGCTCTAGCTAGATTAGATTTTTCACAGCTAATCTAACTGCTGTAGGGGTTTGCAGAGTGGGGACAGAGCTGTGCTATTGGATTTGTCCAATTCATTTGACTCCAGGACTATAATTGCACTTATGTCTTACAAGGCTTTTATAGCCTCAGGCTGGCCAGCCACATGAAAAACAAATTGGCAGTGATACAGTAGAATGAAAGGGGATGAAAGGCCCACATTATCAGTCTCTAAGCAGCTCTGTTCTGGCAGGAAGTTTCTTGGTTAATTTACAAATAAAACTTAGATTTTAGGATGGGCACACTGTCAGCTGAACAATGGGGATGTCAGGCCTGACTGTTACTTAGTAAAAGTAGCAGCCGGGCCCGCTGAGGAGCCCAGATTCTTCAATCAAACAGACGACTCCTTCTGGAGCCAGCTGGCGATGTAATGCAATTAGTCGGGAAAGGAGGTCAGCCTATTAGGTGTGGACCATGACCAGTGTCACCAGTGGCGTGCAGGCGTGCAGCCTGGCAGCAGCAGGCAGAACAGCTCAGGCAGAGGGGCTTTAGAACTCTGTCAGTCGGGGCTGGGGATAGCAGGATATGGGATTGATTTCTTGAGGCTCAAGAGCCTGTTTGTTCTGAGCATGGTAAACCTTGAGGCCTTCTGGACCCTATTGCTTAGTGGAAGCAGGAGCCAATGTGAATGTAGTTCTCTTCTAGGGAGGCATCGTCTCCTCCTGAAGTCACATACCTCCAGTCAAGTTGACTTGTCCCTGAGCAAACCTGTAAGTGGGTTTCTAACTTACAGGCCTATAAAGTTCTGTAAAACCCACAAAGTGACATCTCTTTATTGAGATTCCCTTTGAATTGAGTACCATTTTAGGTTTCCAGAATGTTCCCTTATGCTCTGATTTGGGTAACCATGTTGTGTGATCTGTTGTAGGTAGTTTGTCTACATTGATTTCATTTGTTTTATGTCCTTGGGTTCATATCATAAGGACAAGAGGGTGTAAGTTTTGTACTTTGTTCCAGCTATCCCAGTCAATGGGTTCCGTGGCCTTAGCTCTTGGTTTTGTGGTTCAGTTAATTAAACTGTAACGTGTCCAGAAATCTAAGGTGCATGACACTGAAAGAAACTCTGAGTGAATATTACACAAATAGTTCTTCCATAATTGCAGAATTGCCACTGTGGGAGGAAGTGTCAATTAGTGTGAATTGCTCTCCTAATGCTGGAGTTTTCTCAGAATACTGATGCAAATAAAATTAGAAGAAGGTTTACTGGGGTTATATAATTGAATAATACAATTTAGAAAAGGACGGAGTAACTGCAAAATTTCAGTAATCAGTGTATCATCTCAGAGTAAGTGCTGTACTCTGCCCTTGTGGATGAAAAGGAGAGACTGTTGGTATTAGGTGTGGCATTGTGTAGTAGCTGCAAGGTCGAACAGTGTTTGATAAGTGGATTGTCTCCATTTAGTTGCTTCTGCCAACATCATAACAAGAATGGTACAGGGTCAACTCTCTTTGGAGGATGAGGGCTGTAAGCTGAGCTTCAGGGTAGCCCTACTTCTTGCAGTTAGCTCCTATTACTCTAAATCCTTCCCATAATTTCAATTAGATCTAATCCACATTTACCATAGAAAGCTGTCCGTCTTGTCTCATTGGCAAACCTAACTCACACGCTATCACTGCAGAAGGACTGAGTAGCAAAACACTGCTCCAAGGTCTTTGGCTGTTGAGTTAGAAAGGAGAAAGGCAGGCAGGCAGGAGTCGGTGATATCTCATATAAGAATAGGACTGGACCTTAAATCAGAGTAGCAGTGTAGAGCACTGTGTGTGCTAAGACTCTAGGTTCCATTGTCAGTACTGCTAAAAGAACAAAAGAGAGAAAAGTGTGACTAAAGGGGCACCCTCAGCTGTGAGAGCTTGGTACCTTATAAAGAAAACAACAAAACCTCTGTGTTAGAGCTAGGTTGACTATACTTGCTTTCTCTTTTTTGCCGCTACCTTTTGAACCTTTAATACTTGTGTGGGGTATTATTGAGTGAGGAGGAGGAGAAGAAAGATGCACTGGGTAATGTTTGCATTCACAAAGGTTGTTGACTCCATTAAGTTTTTCTGGAGCATTGTGGCTTGTGCTGGACTCCCACAGCTGTGCCTTTCTGGAGCTTCTCTTCGGACCAGCTGACTCCCATCCCTTACTCCATAGAAGCACAGAAGTACAGATGCAGGTCCCTGTAGATAAGTGATGTGTAGCCTCACTTCCAGAGGTATAGACAGGCAAAATAAGCAGGCACTGCAACAAACAGTCGCCTTTGAAACCTGATGACTAGAAAAGAGGCCATGTTTGGGTCACCTTGGGTATTCTCTAAGATCAAATCACATCTAAAAAAAATAAAACCTATGCTAACATATTTCAGATGTACACTATTCCAGAGTATCTTTTTGCTTTTTTTTTTTTTTTAAGATAAAACTAGAACATAAGCTCTGACATAACATCACAGTTTTATTAAGGTCCTTTTAAGATTGGTCCCTTGTTCTTGATATTGGATGGCATTCCCTGCTCTGAGGCAGACACCTCATTCACTCAAGCCTTCTAAGCACCTGCCTCTGCCACACATCACAGCTTCAGAACTTTAGCTCAGGCCAATATTCTCACCACTGCGGTCTGTTCCTTTTAGTTATTTTAGTCTAGGCTTTCTCAAATGATTTCTTTGCAGCTTTGGCCAGATTCGGTTGGTAGGCTCACCATGTGGGCAGTTTATCAGTGATGTTCTTGCATCTAGCCAAGGTCTGCCCTAGAAGAGCTTGTAAGGGTCTCTGGAGACCTTTCCAGGGCCTTCTTGAAGACACCAAGAGTTTGTGGGTTTTTTGAGTTCATAGTCTCTTTATAAAATGTCAAAATAAGCAGGCTGAACTACTTGAAATATATCAGTAAAGTAGCTTTTGAGGTGAGCTGAGATCAGGAATGTCCAACTGAATGGAACCCAACACAAAACCATAAATTTACTTATAGCAGTAAGAGATTGTGTGTGTGTGTGTGTGTGTGTGTGTGTGTGTGTGTGTGTGTGTGTTCGTTTGTGTGTTCTCCCAGCCTGTGGACCATAGGTTGGATGGATGTTCCTGGCTTAGATAATCATGAGTGGAGGCTACAGTCTCTGGCCCTCTCTCCAGTGCTGTTCTGTGCACTTGGCATAGAGAATTGCTGAACAGGCACTTCTTGTAAGATGAGGTAAAGATGGAGTTACTCAAAGTCTGTGGGAAGGGTAGACAGCATTTCATGTGAGCACTTTGGATATCTTTAGATGCCAGGTGCTAGTATTCCCACCAAAGTTAAGTTTTAATTTAAATTAAATATATTTATTTCCTTAAAAATATAATTTCTTACATTCTTTATCTCACAGATTTATCTTGGCACCAGTTTCTTACAAATTGTCTACAATTGTGTTGGAGTAGCTTGTGTTATCTTACTTTGTTATTTGTTAATAACCACTGGATTAAGAGGCTTAAAGTTTTAAAGCAGTAAAGACTAGAAAAAGTGATGTCATTTTTTTGTTGAGAAACCTTCTCAGCAGTATAGGATAGGACTGATGTTGAAAAAAAATTCTGTGTAAAAGAGATCTTAAAGATGTCTTCCTCCATCCCACTGGAATGTGCCCTTGGTGTTTCTGTGTGTGATCTTAGAACCAAGCCTGCATCCTAGCAGATCGGCTGAAGTTTTATGGAATAGCACATTTTTGAACCCCGAGTGTAGTAGCCTGATTTGGACTAAAATATTTTTGGCCTCTGAGTTTTCTAATTCAATTTGTAAGCCACAGCCCCTCATAAACTGTTGTTAGCACCTCAGTTAATAAAGAGCCAATTTGCTATTGCAGCTCCGTCACCTGGGGAATGATGAGGTCCACATCGTCTGGTCTGAGCACTCCAGGGACTACCGCAGGGGTATTATCCCAACAGCCTTTGGAGACGTCTCCATCATTATTTACCCAATGAAGAATCATATGTTCTTCATCACCATAACGAAGAAGCCTGAGGTACGCTCCCTCCATTGTTGCCCTGACCCCTTCATTTGCCATTGCATTCACGGTCCTCAAAACCCTGATGAATGTTACAAATATCTGAACTCTGTGTGCTAGATAGGAATTTAGTATAAACTGTGATATTCAAAAGAATGCTAATCATGAGCACAAAATTCCTTATTGTGTTATTTGAAAATTATGTTAGAAAAATATATGGGCTTTTAAATAATTTTAATGTTTTAAAATGTTATAATTTTAAAAATATTATAATTTTTAACTGGAGCACATTATTAATAATAGTAAGAATTGATGGAACTCCATTATCACTTAGTTATTTGAAGAAAAACCATGGGTCTAGAATCCAGCCCTGTCTGATGGATGAGCACTGGTGACTGAGCCCTGACTGGTACTCAGTGCAGTCAATCCTGAAGGATTCTGGACATGACCACAAAGACATTGGTACCCTGAAGCAAAGCCCACATGATGAGTATTAACAATCAAAGCACCTTGCTAGAGAATCAATTCAGCCATGTCAATTGGTATTGATCATGGGGCTGGCTGGAACAATCCAATGGTCTATGTCCTATGTACTAATCGGCTGCAGTTTCAGTCCTTGTCATGCCTTTACTAGTATCTAATACTGCTGCTTTGTAGTGACTTATTTTGTTTTCAGTTCATTAAGAAGAGTCTTCTTAGGTTTGAAATTAAATATATTAAGCATATGGGCCATTCCTTAAGAAAAAAAAAAAAAAGACTTGTTTTCAGCCTGATAGTAAATATAATATTTATTTACATCTCAAAATCATTCTCCTGGAGGAGCTCAGCATTATTCTGAGAACTGTTTTTAAGCTTTAAAAAGTAGATCATGAGATTTGTCGTTCTAATTCGGATTTGTAACCTAAAGTGTTACATTACCATTAAACGTGCTAATAGGTGAAAAAGTGCTTCAGACATTGCCTGGCACCTGGGTAAAAGCTGCTTCCATGTGAGCCATTGTTGCAGGTATGGTTGCTACCAGGATTTTTTATATATACTTACTGTCATAGAGTAAAATCAGTAGAGTTCTAAGCTTAACGTATGTTCTCCAATGTGTAGGCTCTCTCAATCCAGGAAAGCCTCATAAAATAAAAGGGAGTCTTCTCTGTGTTCATAGAAAGAAGATGTAAGAATTTACATTAGATGTTATGCTCCTCTGATTCAGACCCCTGTGCCCTGTGTGTGGCAGGTTTTCAGTTTTGTACTGTAAGTAATTGGCTCAGTGCTAACATTTATGTTTGTTTATGAAGACAGAATTATGTATAAGAATTAAAGTGATAATTCTAATCTTAAAGAAGTGATAGATTTAGAACTTTTTTGCTTTCAAAATTCAAAAAAAAACACTTTTCTTTTATATGTAGTGTGGAACTAGTTTTATTAGGTCATTTTCAGGAAAATCCTCTAAAATGTCAGAATGTTCTTAAAATGTCCCCTTTATTTTTAAAGTGAACAAAGAACATGAAAAACATTTCATTTCACTCTAGTGTGACAAAAGTGACATTTCTCAATAGCATAAGATGCATGAAAAGTTATTAATGTGCTTTTTAAATTTTCTTACAAAATATGTTTAAATTTGATAAGCTTGGTCATCAATTCTGACAAGATGAATTGAGAAAATTGGTTTCTAAATATTTTAACTCGAAAAGCCTAAAGAGAAGAAGAGAATAATGGGAAACTGAAAACTTAGTGTTTTCCCTACATTTAAAGTACAAACCATTACAATGTAATAAAATTAATCCAGACATTTCCAGGGCAAGTGTAGCTGACCTTTTGTTCACCAACCACTGACCCCAGGGTGAATGCAAGAGGCTTTCGGAGGGAAAGTCTGTTTGTTTGGCTTCAGTCCCTGGTATTTAAATTGCATTCCCTAATCAAATGAAAAGGCTGTCCTCTCTATCAGGTTACAGAATCCATGGCAACATTTGGCCTTTTATATCCATAATGTTAGCCTTTTTGTTTGCATCTAAGGAGAGACACCTGGAGCAATGCTAACATTAACCGATTCGGCACTAATAGCTTCATTATATAAGAACTTCTGATCAGATAGCTGTTACTTTTGTTATATTGCTTCAGCTTGTATTGTTGTCATTTTTTATCTCCTTGCTTGGCAACCAGGCAATGATTTGCAAATTTTTTTTGTCTTGATTAATTAAGCAATATAATTATCAGTAACCGTGATGCAGTCTTTGCTCAACAAAGCTTCTGAGAGAAAACAATGGTAAGTCTGTTAGTATGAATGCATTCCACGCGTCCCAGATGCATGAGGATATTATGGACAATGAGGGGAAAGGCCGCCTGTGAGCGAGGACAAAGGGTGCCACGCAGACTCGACACACTGCACATACCGCCAGGGACATGCTGCGGGCTCCCTGGGACACAGACGCCTCGTTAGATTACAGCTAGTCAGCAGAGATTAATTCTCAGCCATTTGGCGCAATAATTTACCCATTCCCCAGTCTTTTAACTAGTGTTTCTTACTATGGAACTGAAGGCTTTGTACTCAGAGGTTTACTTAACTCTGTCCACTTTTAGGAATCTCCACCAAAATCATTATTTTTCCTTAGAGATTGTCCTAATACAGCTGCTTGAGTTGAAGAATATTTCTTTAGAAGACAGAATATGCATACATTTCAGAGACTGCAGGTGGAGTCAGCAGCAATCTTTTACCACCTGTATATTTCATCTGAATACAGTGTGACTGTAGCCAAATACATTTATTTATTTTACTCATTTCTGAGTAATATTAGCCATACTTCTCTAAGAATAATTTTAATCCCTTTTAGGAGGGGGAAGAAACTCATCAGTACACAAAAGTCCTGCTCATTGGATAGAGTCATGCATATTCAAATTGTACTTTCATTCACTTGGCCTCATTAATAGCCTATGTGATAATGTGGGGCTATTTGTAATACAAGCTCACAGGCAGCATTACTTCCAAGTCCTTTGAAATTTAACATATTTCGCTTTTTCATTCCATACACCCCCCCTTAAATATACAAATTATGTGACTGGCAGAGTCCGCCCCTTCTTAATAATGCCCCACGTTTGTAAAATGCTACATTGAAGAAGCATGGGTGTGCTCGTGTGAGGGCACAAAACCCTCATGGCTGAGAGTCTGCTCACTTCACGAACGTTGTTTTGAATCTCTGCCTTTTTCTTTAACAATCAATGTGCTTTGCAGCATTATTTCATTGTTAAGTTGATTTCCAAATAAGTCCATTCCCATCTCCATAAATATTAACATGATAAAATTTTGATCATAAAAAAGAAATGCATAATTATCAGACTTAAATTTTTTTTGCCTACTTTTTTTAGTCAGCCATTCATGAAAAACTTACCCACAAGACAGTGAGTGACTTAAAGGGTATGCGAAGCCCTTTGTCTTGCCTTTTCTTAAGTTATGCTAACTGTCCATCTGTAGGGTGCTGTTACAGGGGTAGCTGGCTCTCTTGTAGCTTTGGGGTGTGTGGGATGGAGATGCTTGCATGCATGCAGATGTATAGGAATGTATTCTTCTTCTGGGGGATGCCTAGCTCAGGATCTCTGTCTGGAGCAAGCACCTAGAAAATGCCAGTCAAAAGGTTAATGTGCCAGAAGTCACAAGAGCATTTAAATACATAAAACTAAGAGGAGGCCAGCTTGGGCATCTATGTTTTTGCAAGGAAATGTTTTAAGCTTGCTGGAGTTCCCCCATTATACAGGAAGCATATTTGCCTTTTCTCTGTGGTTTGTAAATGTATCTTGGTTTCACATTATAATTTTCTTTAGTATTTATCCCAGCCAAACAACCCTTTGGAGATTCAATCATGTACTTTAAATATTCTGGAGAATTCTCAAGGAAGTAAATTAACTTTGGAAAATACTAAGAGTTATTTACTTAGAAAAGAGCATTGAAAATATAAAAGAACTATATTTTATTAAACTAACTTATTAAATGGATTGTTGCAGTGTGTTCTGCTTGAGTCGTGTGTTATTAACATTGATTTTAGTAAAGGAGTGGCAATAAAGAGGCAGATGTTGTTTTAAAATCAAACTTGATAATACGCTGGCACTGCTAATAGAGGAATTTCCTAGATAGTATGGATTTATATTAATACTTTAGTTCAGGTTTTGAAAGATTGAGTCACCCACTAGCAGGTGCCAAAGGATAAAGAACATTTATTTTACAAAAGGGCCTTGAGAACAGACAGAAGAAAACCTGAAGCACATCTGTATACTCTTAGGAACTTAGCTCCTACCTCACAGGAATCTGGCTTTTGAGATCTGCTTTTCAACATAATTTTCTTAAACGTTGGCACCATTTTCCTGCTTCTTACTTAGTCCTTGATACATCTGTCTTCTTCCTCTTGTGGGTTTGTCTTCTCTCCTTTACTGAATGTACACCAGATAGCAAACTGCAGCCCAGGCTTTGTGCCAGGCAGCAAGGCAGCTCTCATTCTCTACTCTTGACCCACAACAGGAAGGGCCTCTTTGACCTAGCAGACAGGACATACTCCAGCCTCATCATGCAGCTTCTAAGGTCCTGCTCCCCGGCTGACTGGTTTGCCCAGTGTTGGGAGTGTGCTGGGCTCCACTGTGGAAGGAAACACAGCCCACTGCCTAAGAGGTGTATTTGCTGGGCCAAACTAGAAGTTTAGGACCTTGCTTTTTGTTTTGTTTTGTTTTTATTTCTCCTCCTTTTGTATAAGGCTTATAAGAAAGAACACTTACTTTTTTTTTTTTAGACAGAATCTCACATAATCCACCTGGCTCTGCCTCCTGAGCGCTGGATGAAAGGTGTGTGCCACCACACCTGGCCAATAACACTTATTTATTAAAAAAAAAAAAAAGTTATCAATGAACTTTCAAAGCATATTACTAAAGATAGTAGGAAATTGTTCTTAAGGCTCTTTTTCTTACTTTGCTTGTGTTTTTATTTAATTTTTTTTCCAATGCCTGGTCTAGCAATGTGGAAATAGTCAGTAAATACGTAAATAAGTGGTTGGGTAAATAAGTTTTCCAGTAGGAATAGGTATCACAAAGCAAAGGAAACAGTGAAAGGATGAAGGATACAGAGGCTTCTTTAGTTCATATAAATACCAAAGTACAGGAAGTCTTGAAAGAAGCCTTGGCGAAACAGACAACTACAGAGACACAGACAGTAACATCACATAGGATTTCTCTATAGAAGCCATGCTATCAAGAAGAGATGAGTTGTACTCAAGAGTGATGAAAGAAAATACTCCCCAGAATTCTCCATCTGTGGAAATGATCCTTCAAAAGTAGAAAGTTTCTCAACCAAACAGCAACAAAGTTTGAGGGAATTTGTGGCCCATAGCTTATCATGCATTAAATGTTAAATTCTTCAAATGGAAGAGGAAAATAGGGGGCTCTTTGTCAAAAGAGTGCTTGTCACATAAACATGGGGACCTAAATTCAGGGCGATAAAGACAGTAGGATCTCTGCAGCATAGCTGAGTCATTGAGCTGCAGGGTCTGTGAGAGACTCTGTTCCAAATGTGTGTGTGTGTGTGTGTGTGCGCACGCGCGCACACACACACCGTGATAAGTGAGTGGTGACGACACACATTGGCCTCCAGCCTTCACATCTGTACATGTGCACACACCCAAACACTTCCACACACACAAGAAGGTACATGGCATCTCCATAGAAAAGAAGGATTTTAGAGAAGGAATACATGAAGGTAAGATGACATGCAAAGTATGTTCCTCATAAGAATAGCAGCAATAATTCTAAGAGATAGATAGCAACAGTGATGTAAGGATGGAGCCCAGGGCTTGGGAGTGGTCCTTGTACTACCTGAGAAGGGAGCATTTTTGACTAGTTATGAAAGTATTTAAAACTTGGGATAATCTCTAAAAAGTATTTAAAATATGAACTATATTTGATATGATAAATGAGAAAAAAATAGAATCATAAAAATACTCAGATAAAACCAGAGAAGACAGAAGTACAAGACAAAAAAAAAAAAAAAGGAAAGGGAAAGGAAGGGAAGGAAGGAAGGAAGAGAAGGGAAGGAAGGGAAGGAAGGGAAGAAGGGAAGGGAAGGAACAGAAGGGAAGGAAAGGGAAAGGAAGAAAGAAAGATAACATGACACATTAATATAACACTGTTGGTAATTTCCTTTCATAATCAGTGTTCTAAATATATGAGTTAAAAAGTAAGACGGGCTGGAAGTGTAGATCAATCATAGAGTACAAGGCCCTAGGTTCAATCTTAGCAGTAGAAACAAAATTCAGCCACTGTCCAAGTGCATAAAAAAAGAAGGAAGTAGTGCCCATCAGTAAGTAAACCAACCAACCTACCAAAAACCTTCAAATAAAGCCTAACTTAGGACAGACCACTAACCAGAAGAAAGGTAAGCTGACAATGTCAGTCGACTTCAGAGCAATAAAAGTGATCAGAGATAAAAAGGATAGTGCATAGTGATTCCTGTGGATGGAGAGGCTCCCTGTGTTATCATAATTGAGCTGAGATCCTGTGGAGCAGTTCTTCCAGCCCATCAGGTAGGAAGCAGAGAGGGCAAAGTCCTGAGGTAAGAAAGACATCCCATGTGGCTATCGTCAGAGAAGCAAGAAGAGGGCTGGCAGGCCATGCAGAGCCTCTTGGGTCACAATGGAGTCTAGACCAATATTCTGATTTTGATGACGTTGAGAGAGGAGCAACCCACTCCAGACTTGACTGAGTTCTGTAAAATGGGGATATAGAAGAGTTGGGACGCTGGGCGGTGGTGGCGCACGCCTTTAATCCCAGCACTTGGGAGGCAGAGGCAGGCGGATTTCTGAGTTCCAGGCCAGCTTGGTCTACAGAGTGAGGTCCAGGACAGCCAGGGCTACACAGAGAAACCCTGTCTCGAAAAACAAAAAAAAAAACAAAAAAAAACAAAAAAAAAAAGAGTTGGGACAATCACACTCTGTATGTTACAGCTCTAAGCTCAGAACTCAGTCACAGCCATTTAACTCCTTATCAATTCAGATGTTCCTAAGCTAATAGAACCCCTTGTCTGTGGTTAATATAATCTTGTAACTAATTCAAACATAGACTGATTATATATGAAGAACAAATTAAGTAATCAGCTTACTTCTAAGGCATCCATTGAGTTGCCATGTTGTTTTGCAACAGGGCTTAGTCATTACTTGGAAATTATTTACTGTGTCTAAGACCCTTGGTCTCTGCAAAATAGTTTAAATCTGCTTTTTCCTCATTTTTCAGGAAACTAGCAGAAATTCAGTGAGCCGTTTCCTGAGCAGCCCAGTTCTTAAGTGTGTTTCCCTTAAAGGAAGCTGTATATTCCTGAAGACACCCCTGTCTTCCCTTTCCATACCCTGAACCACAGAGCCCGTAAAAGTGTTTCAAATGTAACGCATTTACATTTCACAAATTGTCTTATTGTTTTATTCCAAGCAAGAAAAGCATCTTCTAACACTAAATCTTAATTGATTTGCTGATCTCTCACTTCAGTATCTCAGGCTTAAAAGCAGGAGTGTAAATATTCTCTTTTCGTTCATAATTCCTGTGGGATCGTGGAATTCCCCAAAGCGAAAGCTATCACCAGTCTTGGTAGCTCTCAGAGATAGAGAGGTACTTATGGGTTCCAACCTTACCAGGAAGCCCCAGACAGTGGGGCATCCCTGGTGTAGGATCAGCCTCTGGTCCATATGGTCTCTGCTTTACCCAGAAGTTCCTTCATCCTTTCTGGCCTTTGATATTGATGCTTCTTTATCCCCAAAAATGTATATGATTCTTTCATCATTGTGCGTTATTACTTTTTGCTTTAGATTTGCTCAGAAGGCTGGTGAGAAATATGGAAAAGCACATTATCTGTAGTTCTAATCAACCCCTGAAAAGTTCCATTTAAGTCCAGATGAGGCAGTTCTCCTTTAGAGCATCTGTGACACTTCCTGTGAGGGAAGTAGAGAGTTAGAAACCTGATTTGATTTCCTCAAACCACTGACAACTCTCTGCATGTCCGCTACCCCACACATAGACTTTTCATAGTCTCTCTACGTAAACTCTAAGTCTAACGTTACCTCCTAATTCACAGTGGTGTGCTGATCCTTACCGTACAGTTACCTCTTCATGGCAATCGTGCTCATTATGACAATGGCTCTTAACCTCTCAGACCTTTTCTTTACACCCACTGTTCTGTGCTGTGAGCAGGTATTCTCCTACTATGAAAACATGAATTCTCTACCTGACTTTGCCATTTTGGTCTCTAGCCATCTAACTTTCAAGGACCACCTAAAACTAACATCTGTATGCTCTATATACGGATGCATACTATTGAAGGCCTCTTCATGTTTGGGTGCTTCCAAATATCTCTTCATATCCATCCACTGGAAAGACAAACATGAGAAGTTCAGCAGAAACTCAAATCCTATACCTTTGCATTACATTTCTGTCTCCTTGCATGATAAAGTCAGTGCCAAACAGCCAGACACAAAATCATGGCCAGGCATTTGTTATGAGTGCAATACCTGTCTAACTGGCCAACCAGAGAAGAAGGCATTTTTCAGCATGGACTAGATTTCAGTAGGCTCATACATAGCAATAGTCTGATTCCAAAACCCAAGGTTATCTGTGAAGCATTTGCCCAGCTCTGTTTGGGAACATCAAAATGTTTGAATGGAGTCTTTGGGAGATTAGTTCTTATGTATCAAATGGAGTTTTGTCCCAAATATTGTCCTTGCCCTAGCAGCTAGATACAACCATAGCGTATCAAATGGAGTTTTGTCCCAAATATTGTCCTTGCCCTAGCAGCTAGATACAACCATAGCCTGGTGTCTTTGACAGTGTACCATGACCTTTGGGATCACTACTTCTCAGTAAAAAGCCACCTTTGTCTTTCGGTTGGCCAAATAAGAGAACTTGGATGTTAATCTGTCCTGCCCTGCACCACAGCCTAAGGAGTATAAATGAGTTTGGGTTGTACTTTCTAGGTGTGTGCTTCTCAGTGAGACCTGGGTTTCATTTAGTCATGAAAGACATAACAGGAACTATGGGTATTTTCTAACTTGCAGCTAGCTGGTAAGGAAAGCCAGTTCGTTAACAGTCGTGGCTTTGGTCAACATACTAGGATAAGGCACTCAGGAATTATTCAGAAAGTTTAGATGGATGCAAGATTTGAATCCAGGTTCTGAAGTAGAGACTAACATCAGTAACAGTAGTAAAGTGAAAGGCCCTGCCCACCTCTTTAGATCTAAATCTAGACTTCAGTTTCCTACTAACCAAACAAAACAAAGACACCACCTTCTTAGGGTCATTGGTGCCTGGGATATGCCACATCTCACAAGCCAGCATCACTCCCGCTCAGGGTCATATGTCTCAAGTAGCTCCATAATAAGTTGTCAGTTATAATCATACAGCATCGGAGGGTGGGACTCCTCCCGTGGCTCTGTGGGTCCTGTGTGACGTGCTCTACTATCGATTTCATCTTATGCTGCAGCGTAGAACATGCTTTCCTACAACTAAAGCAAACCTCTGCCCTACTCTTCCTAAGGACTGTCTCTACTTCCATTAGCCTATTTCAACTCTGTATAGCTGTTCTCAGTAGCCAGCTGTTCAGGCTAAACCATGCACCGCATTGAATCCATGAATTATGAGAAGAAATGACAATACTGTTGAGTCTTCTCATCAGATATAGAAGAAGATATGCAGGAGAGATACATCATCTCACTTAGACTACTTCTCTGAAGTTTTTGTGTGTTCTTTGCTCTATTTTCCTTATAAGACCTATTCCTCTGAAGTTCACATTTTGTGATATTTTAAGAACAACAGATGCCATCATTTTCTTTTCTGGACAGTTGTTGCTGAGAATGGAAAAGTAAGTTTGTGAGTTCATTCTATAGCATTGACTTCTAGTTCTGACCATTTCCCATGGACTCTTTATTATAATTATATGATATAACAATTAAAATAAAGACAATTTTGCTTTTTTACTTACAACACTCCTCCCCCCTTTCTTTTCTATCCTGGCAAAACTCACTAATAAAAGTGGTCTCTCAGTTACTCTCATGTACCAAGCTTTCAGTGTTTCACTATTGCCATAGCTTACTAGATGTTTAGTGGGTTATTTTTTCTTTTATTGTTTTGTTTTTTTATTTGTTTGTTTGTTTGTATGTTTGTCCTACAAAGTATCAAGGAAACTTTATTTAGAGTACAACTATAAGACAGGGAACAATACAATAGCAGCAGACTACAGAGTAAAGATACTCAAATGTCCAACAAATGCTTTTAATAAAGTTCTCTTTTATTTGCTAACTAAGAATTTTTTATAAATAGATTTTGAATTTAATGAAGCACTTATTTTAAAGCTATCTTCTGAAATGAGCAGCTTTCCTCATTTTTTGATGGAAACTCACACATATCTTCTTGGGATATATCTAGCTTGGTCATGATGCTTTATTATTCTAGCACATGCCATGGCTCACTCGTGGAGGTGGGGGGACACTTGTAGAAATAGGTTCATTCTTCTGCAGTGTGCTTTGGGAGTCACCTCTGGCCCCCAGTCAGGGCAGCAAGTGCCCTTCCCTACTGAGCCAACTAGTCAGCTCTTTTGTAGGATAAGTGTTAATATTTCTGTCCATAACCCAGCTCAGATTTTTGTGTGTGTTAAAATGGAGAGCAGGGTTCGTTTTTCTTATGGCTTTCCCTTGGTTCCACATCTTTATTGAAACAAGGTTCCTTTTCACATAAATGTCTTGCCTTACTGTGGAACAGTTGCCGTAATGTGTGCTTCTATTATCAGGCTGTATATTTTCGTCTGTCAATTTATCTATGCTAATATTAATGTTTTGATATCTTAGTTACTATAATTTTATATTTATTCCTCAAAGTCAGGTAATATAAATCATCTCATTATTGTCATAGCTAATTTCTATCTTTTCATTTCTGTATGAATTTAGAAGCACCTAATACATGTTTATTTTTAAAACTAAAGTTTTAATTGACTTTGTGTTAGAATCTAAATTTTGATTTCAGAAGAATTGACATCTTAACAGTATAAAAACTTCTAGCCCCCGAAGCTTGTACTTTGAATTTATTCAGGCTTTTATAAATTTATGTTACCGCTCTTGGGTACTTTTAAGTACATTTATCGTGCACATCTTTTGTTAGATTTATTATCTTTATATGTGTGAAGAGAGAGAGAGAGAGAGAGAGAGAGAGAGAGAGAGAGAGAGAGAGAATATCTTGATGATATTGCCCAGAATAGTTTTGAATCCATGGTCTGTCACTTCAGCCTCCCAGGTTTTTGGGACTACTGGCCTGTATCACTGACTGTTGATGTTGAGCGAGCTCCACATTCAGTGAGAGACCCTGTCTCCACAGAACAAGGTGGAGAGTGACTGAGCAAGATAACCACTGTTGAGCTCTAGTCTCCTCTACCTGCATATACATACATGTGCACATGTGCCTACATGCACAAACATTCAAACATAGCACATTCACACAAATGTAGGTTAGATGGTATTCTCCACTTCCCTAAGGCCCTGTAGAAGGCTTCTATCTTCCTTAGAGGAAAAGCTAAGAATTCTTAGAGTTCCCTACAAGGGAACTTTCCTACCCGACATCGCTCCCTCCTGGTCTTCCTTCTACTGGCTTGGCTGTGGGAACTGTGGCTCTCCTGCCTTTGCTTAAATACATGCATCCCATTCCTATCACAATCCAGATTGCTGTTGTTATTCTTCCTGGAATGTTCTTCCAGCCATTGTCCTCATAGCTCCTTGTTAATTCTTCCATCTCCTATAGACTTTAATGAAACATCCTGCTTAAAGCCTTCCCTCCCATTTTGATATAATTGGAGATAATCTATCTCCCAAAAGTTCTTGGTTCTTCTCTGTATTATCTTCTGTTTTATACATCATATGCTGTGTATTTGAGTTAGTTATAGCAGAGATTTTTATATGTATGTTCTTCACATGTCCCTTTAGGGAATAGATTAGAATAAAAGGTCTATCATGTACTAAATATTGTGTAAATTAATAAACAGGTCAAATTGTAAATGTGTATAAGTTACTAACCAGTTCCAGTCCCAAATATCCCAGAGTTTACAATTTCCATGTTACAGAATGAAATTCTAATAAAGGGGAAAGGAGGAGAAATGAAAAAAAAAATCCAAAAAGACATCCATGAACACTATGGTTTACTAACATGATGGTAATAGATCCAGCAAAAGAAAGCCAAGCCTCTCTTAAAAGTAGAAGGGAGTGAAGATAATGTAGGATCTTGGAAGCAGAGGTTAGGTGATTCAAGGAAATGAAGACTGCATGTAGGAGAGTGGAGTGAAGACCATCTGTGTACCATGCACTGTACCATGGCATGGGCCTGTAGAAAGAATAGTGCCACTACTGTGAGTGGCAGCATAGGGTAGTGGGGAGGCACTTGATAATTTGACATTTAAAAGGCCTGATAGAAAGTTCTCATGGGAGAGCCTGGTGGAGCAATCCTGTGCTCTTTAACTTGAAAGCCTTCAACTTACTCTGAAAAGGTTTGTCTGTCTGGATGACAACCTATGTTTTCATCCCCAGTCTTCCACATGGAGCACATTCTCTTATCTGCCTTAACTCCTGCTGCGTTTGAGCATAGTGTTTTCTGCTTTGAATCCTCAGGTTCCGTTCTTTGGGCCTCTGTTCGATGGAGCGATCGTGAGTGGGAAGCTGCTGCCAAGCCTCATCTGTGCCACGTGCATCAATGCCAGCAGAGCGGTGAAGTGCCTCATCCCGCTCTATCAGAGCTTGTATCTTTTTGCTGTAAATATGTAACTTATTAACCCTCCCCAGGGTGAGATTCCTGGCAAGCTTTCAGGCAAGGTAAGTGGGCCTCAGGCCCAGGCTGCAGGACTGTTTGTTGATTTCTATGAAATACAGTGATATTGTGCTGCATCGAATATAGAGTTTGTTTTCCTAGTTTGTTCACAGGTATATGTCTGAAGGGCTACAACTGCCACAATGCTCAGGCTCATGGCCTCTCAGGATTTGCCCAGTTCAGTCTCTTCTATCTAGAGTCACATTTCACTGTGTGGAAAGAGGGATATGTAGCAAGCTGTTGAAAATCTCATTCAGAGCACCGGAAAGCAGAAGCAAAGGAAATGACTAACAGATCAAAAACTGCACACGGCACCTGAAAAATGCGGAGGGTTCAGAAGGAAGGAGGAAGGAACAATTATACCTGACTGAGAGGAGAGGAAGTCATTTCATGTTTATAAATATTCTCTCAAGAACTAATTGGCATGCGTGTATAATATTTAAATCTATATATCTCTAACTATAAGAAAAAGAAATTAAAATAAGTGACTTCATAAAACTACTACCAAAACCATCTAAGTTGCTAATAAGACTTAGAATCTCTTTGTTTCTAATTGGTATTGATAATGATTAAAAACACATTTTATTTGACCTTTCTCCATAGACTTCTCCCCACCTAATTGTTAGTGATGCATTATGGGTAGAGGGTGAGTGAGAAATAACATGTAAAGAGATACAGTTTGTGAGAAATACCTTTCATTAAAATAGTGATCATTTCTTGACTAATATCCTACCTTTGAATTTTAAAAAAAAAATACATATGCCATGTGGCAACTTAAAATTATCATAGAAATTAGTAATAGAAAAGAGCGATTAGGTCCCATCTGGTCCCTCCCCCGGGGCCAGGCTGCATTATTCCCTCCAGCGCACTCTCTTGCTTTGTCCAGGCTGGTGGGGAGGGTCTGGAGGCAACATTCTCTGCAGAGACTTCCAGAACACTCCAGACGTAATGTATAGCTGTTGTTGGTTCTGCCTCCAGCATGGAATTTTTATTTCACATAAAATGCAACCTAGAGGAGCTTCATAGCAAAGATGAGAATGACCTGTCCAACAAATGGTCTGTCAGTTAGCGTATGAGGTGAGATGAGTTAGACACCTGTCAGTCAAGGATCCTGGACCAAGGCAACAAAAGTCCTTCGAAAACAAGGAAATTCTATTTTGTAGCAGTCCACTGTGATCTTTTTTTAAATCTCCTTAAAAGCCTTAAGGAAATCACGTCAGGACTGTAGATGCCAGAACCGTAAAATAGCTCATAAAACGGACAATTTGACATCTTAGACAATTTGACGACTTAGTATAAAAAGGAGAAAAAAAATAATAAAGCCTGTTATACTGATCATTATCAAGCTTTGAATATTTTTTATATTTTCTTTAATTTATTTTTGTTATTCAAAGAAATTATCTAAAGCTGTAAGTCAGATGATATGCTCAATTTTCTTATCCAGATAGGAAACTTATGAGGACTGCCTCTTGCTCATTCAGCAACTCTTTCTGTCTGCAAACTGCTGATATTCTGGTCAGAAATAGACTCTACTAAGAATGAGGAAGTGAGAGGGAGAAGGGGAGATTTCTGTACCTTAAACGTCTTCACTAAGTTCTTCAACTGTATCCATGTGCCTGTGCCGGCTGTTACTAACCAGCTGCTCCCTTAATGTTCAGTACGACACTGAAATCCACAGTGCGCTCTGGGGGACACCGGAACTGCTTTGGTGTCAGAGCTGATGTCTGGAATTTGCTGCTTCATTGACACAAGTCTGATATTTGAATTTTGAAAAACATTAACTACTCTAACCAGTCCTAATTATGAGTACTAATTGCATTTATTCATTTACCAAACAAACATTTCCTGTGGACTCTCTGCCAAGTCCAGTGCTAGAAGCTAGGGCTACCACAGCACATCAGGGATCCAGGAGCCCAGTCCTTGTTCACACATTTCAGAGATAATACCTAAGGAGTGCACAGGCTAACTGGTTCCCTTCTCTTCAGTGAAGGAGTGAAACTGAGAGTTGGGGTGAATAAGAGTCAAGACAAGAGGGGCCTTCTCCGAGGAGAACATACTGGGGCAGAAACTGGAGAATTAGAAGCAAACTCTCTTTAGGAGCAAGGATGCCCAAGATTGAGTGCCTTGGGGAGGTATGCATTATGTTTTGTGTTAATCCTATACATGTTCAGGTCCATCACGGTGCCTGTGATGAACCGAAAAGTTATCTATGGTAGGAATGGCATCCTAGGGGATCCCCAAAAGAAGCTTCTCAGATTTCTCATCTTAGAACAGCATGCTAGAGGATCCAGCCAGGGCTGCCTGATAGCCGGTGGATAAGCAAGGAGTGTGGGACCAACACATCCTGCAAGCCTGTGCAAACCCCTGAGGGCCGAAGAAATCAGCAGTGCCTTGGACAGGAAGTGCCAGTGCTTTAATCTGAGCAGTGGAGAATCAGCATGTGGTGCTTCTTTTAAAACAGAGAAAAAAGTTCCTTGAAAGGTCCTGAAGTATAAGCATTTTCTATTTTCTCTGCAGCCTTCCAATTTAAAGTGTTCTTACCATCACTCAAAGTAAAGGAGTGTTAAATTTTTAAATTGTTTACAGTGACTTTTATCATTCTAAATTATATAATACTAATTTGATAGCAAATCTATAAGCTTTCAACTCATCACCTGGAATCAATGGAATTTTGCAATTCATATACCATAGCTCATGTGTGTACATATGTTTTACTCTTAGTAGAAACATTGTACAAAACATTTCATCTGTATTTATTTTGTTCTTCCTGTATGTATATTTTAGCAGCCCTCTCTGCTGTTAGTTTGTTGTTGAGCAAGGAAGAAGTGATAGGAAGAGAAACCAGGGTCACCCTGTAATCCCTTCCTGCTGTGGCAGTTTGCAGAGCGCGTGATTGACCACTACAAGGGGAAAGCACAGCTAAGAGAGGGGGTGACAGGGTCCTGTGGCTCTTCATGGCTCTGTGTCAGTCACTGCTGCTTTCTTTCTGCATTCAGAGCAAGTTATGCTTTGGTAGAAGAGAAGAGTGTGACCTCAGTTACTGAGGAAGCAGTTCTCATATCCAGCTGCTCTGGCCATGTGGCCCTGCAGCCCTCCTGTAATCCATCCTGAAATCCCCAGAACGTGTTGAGGAACTTTGGCTCCAGATGTCAGGGAATGATAAATGTTTTTTGGTTTTTTGGGGTTTTTTTCCCCCCGCTAAAGCCTGGCAATATATCCCTTGGCAAAGCTGTATTGGTATGAACCCAGACTCGTTAAGGAAGGAAGCAGCCTGGGTGTGCTGCCCTAGAAGAAACTGGACTTTAAGACCAAATGTCAGAGGACGAATTACTGCTCCCTGCTCCCTTAAGATACAAGTGACTGAGCAGAACAGTAACAAAAACACTTCCTTTTCGCCCAGGCCTTTCTTTTTATTTAGCCACCCCATGTCCTTGTTTTGCTTCTAATATTTAGATTACAGTTGTGAAATAGAACATTGACAAGCTACTCAGTTCATCTCAGTGTCACACACTTTCTAGAACAACAGTCATGCTGTTCAGACCTTTGTAAATCCTTTATGTGGGGCACTTGCTTTCTTGTGTAGTGACGGCACACTGGCCCATGTTGAGCCTGATGACACCCGAAGCAGAGAACCAGTGAATTACTTAGTTACTTCTGCCTCTCCATTCTCTCTCCAGCTGATTGATAGTTAACTTCCTTAGAATAAACTTGACTGGGATCCAGTCTTATGTAAATTTTAACTAAAAGTAAAAATGTGAATGGTTAAGTATCAGTCTGACTCTGTAATGCCTTTAAAAAATGCACTTCTGATTAACTGGAGATTAGAAGTACTGCCCAAACAAATTTGTCTTTTGGGATGTTTTGTTTTGTTTTGTTTTGTTTTGTTTTGTTTTGTTTTAGCGGTAAATCTAGCGTCAGGTCAAAAGAGTTCTTATGTGCAGTTCTCTTGGCTAATGATCAAAGTTGGAATTGTGTGGCAGAGGCACATAGAAGACTGAAAAATATCGTTGGCTCCCATAATTTAAAAAAAAAAAAAACTGTGACCACAGTAGGACCGTTTATGGAAAGCACCCTCTGACGGTTCAGCACAGCCCTTTTGTGCCTTGTGGGCCTTCCTGTAACCTCCACAGTGGGCTGAATCAAATCTGTCAAGCGTGCCTTCATCCCGTGGCCACTGTACTGCTGAATAGCGAGAGCCAACACACCTACCATCTGCCTCTTCTCTCGCCTACAGGCAAGCAGGGCCTGCTCCTATGCCTAGAGCACAGTCAATGGGAAGCTTGCCACATGTTATGTTTACAGTTCCCAAGCCAACTAAACATTCCAAAATGAAACTGTGGTCTGCTGATAGAAGTTTCTACAACCATTTGAGCCAAGGGCTTTCCCCTCCTCAGATAACTTGTTTCAGGAAAAAGATTCCCTAGCCATATGCAACGTGCCCACTAGGAGGAGTTCACCCCAAATCAAACAGATGGTGGCTTTCTAGAATAAATGTCCACTTCAATAAAACAATAGTCTCAGTTTCATTTGCCATCTCTACTCTGGAACTATCCATATTTGATGGACAGAGCTGGTGTGCCTAAGAAAAAGTTGTTTATGCCTTACTTCTGTCACAAGTGAAATTAGCTTTCATTGTCAGCTAACAGGTACATGGACATATGCTAACACTAGAGCTTCTCTCTTAGGTATGTGAGTTTAATAGCATTGCTAGATTCTGCTCCTAATATACACAGCATCAAATATGATCTTCTCTTTAAAATTCTAACAACTCAAGTTCTTTCTTCTCCAGTGGGATCCTGAGCTCTTCTTCCAGGACAGACCTTTGATTTCTTCTGCCCATCTCCCCACACTGTAGAAAAGAAATCAAATCATACCATGTGTCACATTTCACCATGCACAACTAATTATGCATGTGTCAGCGTTTGCAGCTTTCCTGCCATGTGCCAGGCACCATCCTAACCTCTAGGAATATAAATATGAATAAGATATTCCAAGGGAGAAAGGACACTGTTTGCTTATGGACTAGGCTGTGAAAGCCCATTACGTATGAGAATGGCAGATGCTTCCATATGGCAGAGTGTAGGATATGTACATGCAGGCACAGGCACACAGTGGAGACAGGCAGTGAGAGCCTGCACAGGACTGTGGAGATTCTGTCTGGGAGGGAACATGCAGCGCCTGGTCTGTAGCAGTGGTGAAGGGACAGGTTGAAACCTATGCAGGGGTTGGGCTGATCCAATGTATAACAATAGATAGCGTTCTGTGGAGCAATGACAGAGTAGATTTTGAAGGAAGAGGTAGCCATAGAGAGAGACATAAGGAACAGGAAGCCAGAGGAGAGAGAGGAAGCTTTGCTTTCAGCAAACTGGCAAAGCAAGGTATATACTAGTAGTTGGCTTCATTCATCACTGAGGCCAATAGTCTCAGGTCTTTGCTGAAAGTTGTTGGTTTGTACTAGGGTTTGTATATAGATGGGAGAAAGTTGGGTGTAAGAGAACTGAAAACTGAGTTACCAAAAGGGGAAAAGTCAAGACATACCAGGTAGTTTCCAAAAAGAAGGAAGACGCTTCAGGGTGGTATTGAGTGCTTATGGATGGGAAATTAATGAGAGGGAACTAAACTCAGTCAGACTGAATGGCAGGTACCAAGCTGCAGCTGGAAGGCATGGGTGATACATGAGGAATCGGGGTCCTAAACAGTCCTTCAACAAAAACTTGTAATGGCTATCTCTACTGCTTGGTACTGACCCTAAAGCACATTCTACTATGGGCAACGAATATTTGCCACATTCTTGACTGGCAACTAGTCTCATCTTTCAGAAAACAAGAAGCAAAACATGACATGCAGCATATAGGGTTCATTTCTTAGAATGTGAAAGAATGTGTTGTGACTCAGTATTGCAGGAAGTAGTGGGTTTGCACTAGAAGTTGTCTATGGGTGGGAGAAAAGTGGAAGTAGGACTGTACTCTAGACATGTGGGAAGCACAGTGCAAACACTAAAGTTGAGAGGGCCAAGCACTAAATTTTCCCATGGGTGAAAGGATGGCTTAAAAAATAGAATAAGAAATAGAAGATTCCTAATAATGAGATGTTTATAAAGCTTAAGTTATGTGGCATATGGGGACTCATACCCATAGTCCCAGCACTCCAGAGGTGGAGCTAGGATGTCAAGAGTTTAGGGTTACTTTCAGCTTCACAGCAAATCCAAGACCAATCCAGGACATATGAGACCTATCTCAAAACAAACAAATAAATAGGTGGATAAAATTTAAATTATTTCCCTGAGGAAGAAAAAGGGAAAGCATAAAAGAGCAACCAAAATAGTTGCCCAGGAGGTTGGTTTCTGATAAATTTGTGTTTAAAATCTGTACATTAAGATTAAAGGAGGAGTTTCAAGTGTTTAAAGATCAGCACTCATAATGTCTGTCCCCAGAGCCCCCAGCTTCTGGAGCTGTCATGGCACAGAGAGTACAGTAAAAAGGATGGAGATTGGCCCCTCCAAGCAAAGGCCTTATTCAGAGCCACCAGTTTTAGCCCTTACCCAGAGCAGATATGCATCAGAGCTCAGAGCAGTAAGAGAGGCTTCTGTGTACAGGTGTTCATGCACACACACACACACACACACACACACACACACACACACACACACGAGTAATCATGATGAATAAAAGATACATTTAAAAAGTGTAAATAAGAAAAATTTCCCTCATTTATAAATAGAATTAAAGGCTGAATTTTGAAATGTTGTTTAGATCCCTTTAAGGCTAAAATCATTAAACAGCCCTGAAACTTCAGAAAAGAACATATGCTCAAAGAGTAAGGGTGTCACAAACACATTTCCCCCCAGAGTTTAGAAGCTTACAAATACAAATCTTAACTTTGACAAAATAGCTTGATCATCCGGAAGAGACAAGTGAGAACTCTGGGACCCTGAGAGATGGATGACTTTACCGTGAGCAGAACCACAGTGCTTTAATCCTGAAACTACACTGAGCTGGTTCCTGTACATCTTCCTACTCATCTTCCACTTGACAGCTTTATTAATGACTTAGCAGAGTTCTAGAACTATCACTCATGAATGGATTAACTGATCCCAGGCAAGCTCAGAAGTCAGGCCTGTCTCAACGGATGATCCTTTGGGCCTATACAGCAAGACTAGAAAGGGATGGCATGAACCTAAGTTGGGTAACCAGCTGTGTAAGGACAGTGAGGGGGTGATGTGGTTTGATAGGAGCCATCCTAAACAGCACTGGAGATGTGGAGTGACCACAGATTTGAGATGAGAAGGCGACATGTAGCATTTCTAAGACATGGTGCAGAAAAGCACAAGATCCACTCACCAGAATTGAGGTACGATCTCTGCTCCTGCAGCCTCAAGTGTTATCCAAAAAGCTAGTGTGCTGCTCTGGGGGCCACACCGGAAGAAGGTCCGCTCATCTCAGAGCTAATCTAGATGAAGTATCGTCAATATGCAGCCTTAGGTATCTGGAAGCTGTTAAAACCAAGACAGCATCGTCTCTGGGACCTGGGAGGTTATAAAGAGTCTGGAGAACTGACACCAGTGGGGAGAGATAGCCCACAGCAGCTTTAGCTCAATGTCATGCAGTCAGAGCCCAGAACTGGCAAACCAGCTGCCTGCATACTGAATCCAGCCTACAGATGGGCTTTGTTTGAACTGCACTTGGTCTTCCTGTGTTACCAAAACACAGAACTGAAGATTGTCAGCACAGTGAAAAACAGGGAGACTGCATTGTTTTAAATATAGTTTTTTTTCTTTAAAGGGTATTTTATGTCAGTGGTTCTCAACTTGTGGTCGTGACCCCTTTAGGGGATGAAACAACCCTTTCACAGGTGTCACCTAAGACCATTGGAAAACACAGATATTTTTATTTTGATTCATAACAGTAGCAAAATCACAGTTATGAAGCAGCAACAAAAAAAAAATAATGTCACCAAAACATGAGGGGCTGTGTTAAAACGGTCTCAGCATTAGGAAGGTTGAGAACCACTGTCGTGTATGGATATTTTGCCTATATGCATGTATGTTTACCAGGAGCCTGCAGAGGTCAGAAGAAGGCATGGAGTTACAACGCAGTGAGTCCCCATGTTAGTACTAGAAACTAAACCTAGGTCCTCTGTAAACACAGTGAGTACTTTTAACCATTGAACCACCTTTCCAGTTAAAGATTAATTTATTTAAGCGTGTATGCATGTGTCTATGTGACTATATATACATATATGTGAGTAACTGCTCTCTTAGAGTTTAAAAAAGTACATTGGATCCTTCAGGGGTTCTAGGCATTTGCGGGATGCCTGGCTTGTATCAAGTGCTAAGATATGGACTCTGCTCCTCATGAATGTTGAACAAGCACTCTTACTGTTGAACCGTCCCCTCATTCCCCCAAAATATAGATTTAAAACAAACAAACAAATTAAAAAAAAAAAAACCTTCCTCCTGAAGAATAAGAATATCTGAGCCTATTAGATCTCCCTCTGCTTCAGCTGGTAGTACCCAATCTCTTCACAGGGCAACTGTCCTTGTAGCCACCAGATTCCCCACCTCATGAGACCCAGTACCAGTACCACCATCATGGTTCCTCACAGTGAGTTCTGGTCCCAACAGTAAAGTAGGACCCTGTTTGGCTGGAAGCTCAGTAAGTGGTACCACCAGCCTGATTCCCATAAATAATGGGTTCCAAGCCTTGGGTATGAAGACTCCAAAGATCGCAGCTGGGAGTTACATGACAGGAATGTATACTTTTTACCTAGTAAACACTAAAATGAAGGGTATGAAGTATCTCCTTCACTAGCTTCTATAGAATCCCTGCCGTGTGATAACAGTCTGCTTCTTAGGATCAAAGCTGCCCAGAGATGAAGCCTATAGGAAGTACCTGGTTGCTGGGGAAGTTTTCGTGAAGACAGAGTAACCATTTTACCAGTTTTGGTGTGCAGTGGCAGTTAAAATGACCTCATCTCAAGGACACTAAACATTCTGATAGTCTGTAAGAAACCAGGCTGATGCTGTGCCTCTGGAAATATCCACAAGAGTCAGAGCTCTTCTTCTCTTGGCCACTGTCTCAACTGGATCGCCCTGTCTCACTGCATGCTGTCGTGGGCAGAGGTGCTGCTTCCTGCTCTGCTGACCTCAGGGTCACTTTGCTGCACCCCACCACACATGCTACTTGTGGGTCTCTGCTGTGGTGCAGATTCTCATCCTCCCTCACCATCTGATCCACACAGTCTTTTGTTCCCTGGACTTCAGAATCAAGATCCAGTCACCTCTGCATTGAGTATGCAGCTTGGGCTCTCTACTGTGAAGCTCCCAGGATGGGCCTTTTTTCCTTCTTCTTATTGTCACTCTCCCTGTTACCTCCCAGTACATTATGCCTATGTGTGTAAAGGTGGTGGGGCAGAGGGCAGGGCAGCGAAGGAAATAAGACATTCATTTGGTAAACTCATTTTCGGAAACAGTATCAAAGGATACAAAAACCAAATACTTTGTAACACTGAAATTTTTTTTCAGAGTTAGGAGTGTTCATTGTCTCTGGTGAAAAGCGGGTCCACATACAGCCTGTGTGTATATCAGCGTATGTCTGTACCTTGTAAGCCCTGCTTTTCCGTTTTGAAGATACATATTTCAGCTCTATTCTAAACATTCAAAGCACTTGCAATGCCTGGTAGGAACAGCTGGCCACAGAAGCACATTTGAAAAACAGCATAAAGGGGCTTTTGCAAAGTTAGAAAAATTCTTGAAAAATTAGATAACATATGAAATTTTCTTTTATTGAATGATTATGTTAATGTGTGTTTCCTTATATTGTGTTCAAAACAATTTTGTAGCTGGGGATTTAGCTCAGTGGTTGTCTTAGTTAAAAGGTTTATTGCTGCGATGAAACACCACTACCAAAAAGTAAGTTGGGGAGGAAGGAGTTTATTTGGCTTTCACTTCCATATCAGGGTTCATCATCTAAGGAAGTCAGGACAGGAACTCACACAGGGCAGGAACCTGGAGGCAGGAGCTGATGCAGAGGCCATGGAGGGATGCTGCTTACTGGCTTGCTCCTAATGATTTGCTCAGCCTGCTTTCTTATAAAACCCAGAACTATCAGCCCAAAGATGGAACTACCCACAATGGGCAGGGCATCCCCCATCAGTCACTAATTAAGAGAATGCCTTACAGCTGAATCTTATGGAGGCAATGTCATAACTGAAATTCCCTCCCTTCAGATAACTCTAGTTTTTGTCAAGTTGACATAAGACAAGCCAGTACAGTGGTAGAGCACTTTCTTGACGTGTAAAGTTCAGTACTAGGTTCAGTACTTGTACACGATTCATTGATAGATTTCAGACATCTCCCCTAAAAGTTATTGAAGGACTTTATATTTTGAAATTAATAGACTCTTGAGCGATGTGAAAGCAACATAAAGTCGGTTTAGCAATCAGTTTTTATAGAGCCATGAGTATTTAGGTAGATTTTGGGAGAAAGGTTGAGTTCAAGGATGGTTAAAGTCTGAAAACTTAGGAGAGACCTACTGTGGCCACCGCAGCTTAGACCTTCAGGAAGGAGGGACAGACAGCCCCAGCCCAAAAGCCTTGTATTTTTGTTGTTCTAGATCCTAAGGGCCCTACGAATAGGTTGCTAGAGCAGGGGTGGGGTTGTTTTTTGTTGTTGTTGTTGTTTTGTGTTTTGTTTTTGGTTTTTTAACTATTAATATGTGTACATTTTATGCACATAAATAAAAACCCCTGCAATGCCCAAAGGAAGTTCTGAGACCAGTAGGCTGGTCTAGGCCAAGCATGCAAATACTGACAGCTGAAATCACTTGTTGGAGAGTCTGCACACTGGTTACAGCTGCATTCGTCAGTTGCTTTAAGGGAAGTGTAATCAGCCAGAGAGATGCATTTGCATCTCAATTAGAAAGGAGTTGGGAGGAAGCGCTAGGGTCTGTTGCGGGAAGGTTGTGGAAGAAATCTCACTGAGCACAAAAGCCTCCGGCCTTGTCCTCCAGCTGAGTGGAGGACAATGTCTGAGGTTTCGTTTCCATAGGGATCAGAAACCTGCTGGGCCCCAGAAGATTCTCGGGTTTGCACCATAATCATTTGGTCATGATGACATAAATTCCACTGTTGTTCCTAAATACATTTCGCTATTAGAAAACTGTTAGAAAAGTGGAAATGGTTGTCATGCCGAAGACATGTGCGAGGGTGTTTGCAGACCCTGCTTACCTTCCTCATAGTGCTGTGAGCATTTCTAGGCATTTGGCATTTATTGATGTCTAAATATTCAAAGAGCAAAAGGTCATTCCATAAATGACAGTCTTAGCATTTACAGTTACGTGGGAATGACATAGCTTCAAAGGGAGCCATCATTTCTAATTCTTCCACACTCTTCAGCAGTAGGGGAACATTATGAATTTTAACACAGGGGAAAAGAATCTGGCCACTGATCATGAAAGTGGTCATCTGATCTGACTTTAGGTAACTCCAGCAAACCCACAGGAAGTAGACTCACCCTGATGTTTGCAAGCAAAAAGTACTATAATATTTTCCATGGAATATTATTTAAACGGCTACTTCAATGACTGGAATCTATACCAGACCAGACAGACCTTTTGTTTCTAGAGTTCTTTCTTTCTCAAAAGTCTGTGCTGGAGCCTACTGAGAGCGGAGGCTGTCAAAGCTGTCTATGCCAGGTTACCCACCATAACCAGGAAGGACTCACCCTGAGCAATTTTGAGGAAGACTTGTATTTCTGTTTTATTTCGTGCTTTCTTGATTAATTCATGAGCTCCAACTTCAGAGTGACAAAGAAAAATTTTAAAAATAAGGGAAAAAAAGAAAGAAAAAAATCTGACTTGTTCAGACTGAATTCTCTTGATTTAAAAGACTAAGTTTGAAGTCCATCTTTTCATTCTGGAAAACAGAGGGAACAGGTTTCCTAAAGACAGTCTCTTCCAGTGACCACAGACTGAAATAACACATTGCAGGGAAGCATCAGAACCTCTTAATCCAACATTAATCAAATTTCAGTTTACTAATTATCTATCCCATTTTGAAAAGCCCAGCATCAGCAGAAAACATCGTAGACTCTGGGATTATAAGCAGTATTTTGAAAGTGAGACTTTCTGTTATTCAAATCTCTAAAAAGGATAATACATGCCTTATTATAATAAGAGACTGTGCAAAGCCAACGGAGGACAAAGCAGCAGGTCCAACTGGTGCCCCTTCTGTGCGTCTGCAGTGGGCTCCCAGCAGGTTTCCTGCCGCAGTCATTTGCAGCATGCTCAAGGAAATTTTGTAATCAAAGCCGAATACTTTTTTGGTAATCTGAGTGAGTACAATCCAAATGCCATCATGTGAGCCTTGAAAGAGCCTTTTTTTTTTTTTTTTTTTCCAGTTTTCTCTAGTACTGAGAAACTCAGAACTCTAAAACATCTTGTTTTTCAGGTATGGTTCTGTGGTCCTATGTATTGAAAGCTTTTTGCTGGAGACCACTGGGACCTAGTAGAGAAGGCTGATCACTAGGAGGATCAGTGCTGGCCCCTGCTCCCTCATCTCCCTCCATCCAGTGAGCCCACATGCACTTCCATCTGTATATTGTGTTTGCACACGCCTTAAGCACAGCCAGCTTAAGGAATGGGCAGCTGCTTTAGTTTTGAGCAGAGTAACATGCTGCCTAAATGCCCCAGTATTTTAGCACAGACCGCTCTCTAGGTATGCCTTGTAACTCCTGACAAGACCACATCTGACAGTCTGTCTGTCCAGACAGTCTTTCTGTTATTGTTTTAGCATAGCCACAAAAACAAATGGCACCATGTTCGTTCGGTAGCTTATAGTTTTTTATCTTCAGCTTATTTCTTCAGTGTTTTACATTTGAGGGCTCCTATCTCCTGTTTGGTCCAAGGATATAAAAGAGTACAGAACGGTATCCCTTTGCCACGTTCACGCCTTTAAACCTCCAGTACAAAGCTTTGGTCTTTCATCCACCCATGATCAATGAAGGGGCTGCCTCCTAAAAAACTCAGTCTGCTTGTCAGGGAACAAGCCAGCCCTTAAGATGCCAAGTCCCTGTGGTTCCCCTTCATTTGCCTATGAAGTGGGATGTAAGTCTATCAGGGCATCCCGGCCTTGAGGCAGATGTATGCCTGGAAGTGCAAAGTCTCATACCTCCACAAAGGGTAGGGCAGGCTGGCTGGCTGAGGGGATTCTGAATTTATAAGCAGAGTTCCAGGATTCCCCCAGGGCCCACTTTTCAAAGGCAAATTAGTACGTTTGCAACTTGATCCCTGGGCAACTTTTGACAGTTGTTCTAAGAATAATAAAACAGATGGACAGAATAGATTTTGGGGTTTCCATCCAAACTGCCATCCTCTGTGGACTTTAAAGAAGGCGGAGAGCCGATGGGGGAGCTGCCACCACTCTCCATTGTGCTGTGCCTTTCACACCCAAGACTCATAACTCTGTCCCCAACGAAGATGGAAACTGTCATCACATTATATTCTCCTGCTGAGTGTTCAGCTTGGCTATGAGAAAATAAGTAGGATATATGGTTTTTTTTTTTAAAACACATTTAAAATTGAATGAATTGAAGTCAGGAAAAATAAATTTATACTCGCAAGAAACTGAGGTTACTATGGCTATCAAAGGGAAAGTAAAATTTGTTTTAAATTTAAGTAGCATGTTTATAAAATCTTTTACATCTTTCAAGAGCTTTCAACTATTATGTGCTTGTTAATTTTGAAAATAGAATTTATGCCCAACAGGCTAAACATATATGGTGACATCTACATACATAAAAGGACAGGTGTATCGGGAGAGACTTTAAATTATCGGATTAGAAGAGATTTCCTGAGTTGTGCGCTAGACTTTTGTCAGAGACGTGGTTTGTGCTTGAGTTCAGATGAGGGAAGCATTTCCTACTGTTCTCTCTACTGTGGATTGTCAGCCTTGAGGGTTTCACTTAAGTACCTTGGAGGGGAGGATGTACTCTGGATTCGTATGCCCTGTGGTCACTGCTTGGGTCAGAAAGGTCAAATAAGGTCATCTAGGCTTCAGAGCCATCCTGGGGGTGGGGGCGGGAGGAGAGAGGCAGAGATAGAACTGAACCCGAAGGTGGAGTAACTGTTCAAGTAGATTGTCACTGAAGATAGCACACTAGAACAGTACATTATTACTTATTCGAAAATAGACATGATAGAATGTAAGCCTGTATCTATCGTAGAACTGGACCCGCGTGCTCAGGCAGGTTTGGGGGTTACTTTTGCATTGCTGGAGATAAATCCCACATTCTACATCCACGCTCTCTAGTCATTCCACTGAGCTCTACGCTCTTTCCTCAAGTCTAGTAGGAAAGAGTGCAGGGTACTTTCCTCCATGGCAGTCAGCTACAGATGCTAGACACATTTCAAAGTGTCTTTGTTATAGTATCCACATTTTTTAGGCATCTATGAGAACTGGCCTCAGACAGAAGTTGGGTTTCAGTTTTAGACTGGTAATTTTAGACTGGTAACTCGTTCTTTGGTTTTGAACAAGTATTTTACCTCTACCCACTTCCTTATTTATAAAGTGAAGAAAATAACCCCTCAGACAGGTTATTGCTAACTATTACGGAATGAAGTATATGCAAAAAGCTTATCCTTAAAATGTCACTGAAATGTAGCTTCTTCCCACTTGTACCACATGGTCCAGCCCAGTCCGGTGCACAGCCTCTCCTCCTTCCACTTCTTCTCCTGTTATCCTTGCAGATCTTTGCAGAAAGCAGAAACTTGTCCTTTGGGCAGAAATCAAAACATGTAGCTCAAAACCCTCCATACTATATAAAACTCCAGAATCTTTCTTATGGTCCCTAAACATGGCAGCCTTGAGAGCTACACTCTGCCTAGAACTCTGTCTGCCCCATCCTTCCCTACTCCTAGCACCTCCTTCCGGTTCCTTAGTCGCTGTTTATTAGACAGTGTCCTGACTACTAAGCTGTTCCTTGAGCAGTGTTACTCCTTTTTCTTCTTAGTTCTTGTACATTATATAAACAGGTAAGGGAGTAACAAGTGAACAGACCCATGCTGGGTTGCAGGGGAAGTCTGGCTCCCGGCTCATTCTCTGTGATCAGAAGTTGCACCGTTCTACCTTCCAGAACACCTTCATTCCGGGCTCTGCCATGCATGCCGTGGGAGCTTGGAAGTTTGCTTCTGTCTTTCGCCTCCAACACACGTCTGTGGCTTTGGTGTTCCTGTAGGTTGAGGACATAAGTAACCTTGCTCTTATGAGTCCTTCTTCATGACTTGGGCTTATTCTGGGATGTAGGAAAGGCCTTAGTCAGCATACAGTGGTTCTTCTGGGTCTTTCAAACACAAGATACAAACCAGAGTGAGAGGATGGAGGGAGCTCTACTAGGGAAGAGTGACTCTACCGAAGTGCGTCTCTCATTAGTATCTTCATCTGTTTTGCAAGTCTCTATAGGCTAGACATTTCACAAGGTTGTGTTAAGTTGGTTTTCCAACAGTATATTCAGGCACTAAGCACAATTGCTTTTTTAAGTGCATCTAGCCTAGAGGATTTTTGGTGGGCTTGCACTGGGAGAACAGCATATCATTGCAGACTTAAAGTTGCACCCCTATCTTTGTTGAGAGGAAGGAATGGAAATGAGGCTGTCGGTCCTCACCTCAGTAAGCTAGGGCACCGCCTTGGACCCAAGGACTGCCTCAGAAGTCTGGATTCATATTAGGAAGGATGCTCAATAATACAGATTTGGAAGGGATGTGATAAAGTGTAAAGAACTTAAAGTATTTTATAGCATAAAATTATACTGCTTTTACTAAGATATGAATAGCATCTTAATGCAATGGGATTAAATAGACATGTTATTTGTTAACGTTTGGTTTAATAGTTCTGTGAAACAGGAAGTCCCACCAGACTTGACTGATTTTGACTCTGTTTGCTTGTTTGTTGATAGTAAAAAAATAGACCTTTGTAAAGAGACATCCATGGGCTGGAGAATATTAGAGTCTTAGCTCATAAACCCCAACAGCTCATGTTCAGTGTTCATTCCTGCCAGCTGTTCTATAGAGATCCCTCAGAACACCTGGCTAGGGGTTTCAATCTTCTGTAATGCTTCACTGGGGTGTGTGTGTGTGTGTGTGTGTGTGTGTGTGTGTGTGTGTGTGTGT
>JANHMN010000002.1:208064016-208161896 GCA_030674055.1 Rhabdomys pumilio | reverse complement strand
GTGTGTGTGTGTGTGTGTGTGTGTGTGTGTGTGTGTGTGTGTGTGTATGTATGTATGTATGTGTTTCTGAGGTTTGAACCTGGGACCTCAAACATGCTGGGCAAGCCATCTACCACCGACCTCTCCCAACCCTACACTGATATATGTTAGCATATTCAAAATGTACTAAACTCTTTATTTGGGGAGCTTAGAACTAGCCTATAAAATTCTGTTCATGGTTTGTTTCATTGTTGTTTTGGATGCTGCAGAGATTAGAGCTTTGTGGAAACACAAGTTAATTCCCACACCAAAGGCTGTGTTTTCCCATGTTCCGTTCCAGGTCTTTTCTATGCAAGTTGTACTTGTATGCAGCTACTCTCAACAAGTTAAAATGTCCCTTTCTTTATAGTGCAATCGCAGTTTTTCGTCTTAAGGTCACTTAAGGGATTATTGCCAGCCAGTGCCACCTCACTTCATTTCCTGCCTCCTCAGCACAACAGCCTGGACAAATCCACAGACACTGCCTTGTTCATACTGCCAAGATTAGCCAGAGCTCTACAGGGAAGGCCTGTACTCTTTGCTCTCTGCCTAGAGAGCTTTCCCCCAGGTGTTTACAGGACTCATCCCTGCCACTCTGAGCTCTCCCCCTCCTTCCCGTATAAAGCTTGCTCACACCTACGCACATCTGTGCATGTACACACATCTCTAGTACTGCCTGTGACCTTCCTGTGTGCTCTTCACTATGTGAGCCTTGTCACCATCTAATGTACTATAGAATTCACTTATCCTTTTTACCTCTGTTGTCCCCACTGTTTGAAGACAGAGCTTCTTGTCTGATTTTTTTTCTTTAAAGGTGATAGTAAAAATATTTAGCAAATTGGTAAAACAAGGGCAGCTCAGGATACAGAGAATGCCTGTGTCTTCCAGGAGAGTCCCAACCCTGATGCAGCCTCAGCACCTGCCACAGGATAAATATTTGTTCAGGAAATGCTTGTTAGATGAGTGAATGAAGCCAGCCCTCTGCCCTAGCAGAAAAGGCCACCAACTCCACAACATTTCCTGTTCTAAGAAAGGAAATGAAGGCTTGGTAATTCATCTTTCTGTTCGATGGCTTTTACAGGAACCTTACTGTGAGATAAAGTGCAGATCTCGTAACAGAGAAGACTACCATGGTCGGTCAGGTACATCTTGCCTTGGGCCAATGGATTGTAATGATTCTGTTTATGAGGTGATGAAATTTGGAACCTCAGTAAGAGATTCATGGAAAGCCCAACAACACATTGTTGTGCAGAAAGTGAATGAGGGGCTGCAGTCAGTGTCTCTCAGTCTGTCCTGGGATAGGCTCAGGAATGACTGAGCAAGAAACATCCAGTGAGGCCATGCATTTAAATCTCAGTAAAGTTTAATTTACTTCCTAATTTTAGATAAAAAGGGAAGCATGAATAGAATTATCTTTTCTCATAGAGTCCTAGACAGTCTGAGGATTCTGGCAGAGGTATTTCAAGGAGAAATGGAAGAGGATGACTCTGTAAGTTCTGTGGGTATCCCAGGCTCAGGTCTTGCCAGGTCTGTCATGGCTGATACCTGTGTAGTGAAAACAGCTAGGAACTGTCCAAGTAACCCTTGCCTTCAGCCCCTCCCTGTAGCCAGCTTGGGTCTTCTTACCTCAGTCTAACTTCTGCCTGGCTACTGGGGGCTTCAAGAGACTCAGATGGAAGGCATAAGGTTTTGCGGTCTCACGTTGGACAACTCGGGATTATTGGCTATTGCTAAGGTGAGGGAAAATAGCATCTAGAATAGCAGCTCTCAGTATTCTTAGTTGGATGGAAATAATGCAAAAACATGCAAAAAGGAATTGTGAGGGCAACGCATTCTAGTGCCGTTTATCTAGTTGTACTGATATGTTTACTGCCTAGAAGAAAATGACTTACCAAAAGGAGAAAACTGATTTTAAATAATAACCTTAATCCAAAGGCCACTCATAAAAGCAATACCGTTCAGTTTGCTTCTATCTCCACATTAACACATATAAAGGGGCCTTCTGAGATTTCTTACTTTCTCGCATTAAAGTTTTATTACATTTTTACTTATTTATCGATGTGAGGGGGTGGCATATGGGTCATGCCTCATGTGAAGATCAGAGGACGGCTTACTTGCAGAAGTCGGCTCTCTCCTTCTACCGTGTGATTTCTAGGGATCATATTCAGGTCTTCAGGTTGGCAGCAGGCACCTTTACTCACTGAACCATCTCCCTGATCCCACTTTCCAAATTTAATTCGTTCTCACCCTGTAGTTCATTTCATATAGCTTTCAATAATCATGAGTTTTGATGTACGTCATAATTTCATTGTCTTATGTCTAGGTGAATTTATGTTTCTATGCTTGAAGAAGTTGAAAAACAAAAAGAACTCCTGGAAGCCATATAGTTTACATTGTTGCAGTTTCCTTAAGGAGGGTGAATGATTGGAGGCCAGTCTTTAAATATTGGCCTTTAAGTTAGATGATTGGTCTATAGGTCTTTCTTCTATGGGAAAAGGTTTGTGTCTTGGGTAGTGAGAGCCAAACTTGTGATGTCGGGTGACTCTTGGTCATTGCAAGGGTGCTCTGGAAATGCATCGTCATTGCTTTCCCTGCATTCAGGTTGACCTCTGGCAACAGGCTTTCAGCACTGCTGTGGATGAATCTAGAATGCCCAAAGAATAGAGAATGTTGCCAAGCATTTTCTTAAAAGTTAGAGGTTTCATATGGCAGCTTGGCTTCTCTGAGAGGTCTGTAACCCACTGACAGGAGATGGGGCAGCAGTGTCTGGCCATCTTTGTCATGTCCCCATGCATATTACAGTAACCCTCGTAGGTGCTGGAAGGAGTGCTGATTTTCATTTGGAAGTGCAGCTCCCCCACCAGAGCAGATCAATATTTGAGCTGTTTGTCTCTGCTGCTTACTTTCCTTTTGCACAGCGAGAGTCTTCTGCAGGGAGCGATCGATGGCCCTAATCTTCAGCAGCCTGCACCAAGTCATGTGAGGCAGAGCACTTAGGTGGCATTACACAGACTGTGGAAGTGGCAGCTCCATGGCAGAGATTCATAGCACCCTCACTAGGGACACATTCCATCCGTGACGGGTGGTTCTGCTCAGCCCTGCCGTGGAACACCATTCCTCCGGAACTTAATACGGGGGGGGGGGGGGGGGGAAAGGACTCTGCCTGGACTGTGTACATGTTTGTTCAAGCATACATGTGTGAACCAGACAGACAAATGTGCCAACATTCTCTCTATGACTCTACTAACTGTCACTGTGTCCTGGGCAGTGGAATCTACTCTAGAGCCTTGGGCTAGAATTAATTTCATTCTGACTAATTTTTAAATACTAAATGGCTGTGTGTGTGTGTGTGTGTGTGTGTGTGTGTGTGTGTGTGTGTGTATTTTGGTTTTGTTGTTTTTGTTTTTAGTGGATTTTTATTTTATTATTTAGCAGGACATTGGTAGTATGTTTGTAAATCTAGCACTTGGGAAGTGGAGGCAGGACGATAAGTAGTTAAGATTACATGAAATCCTGTCTCAAAAAATACAAAAACTAGGTGGTTTTGTTTTAATCTTTGAGATTTTAGTGCCTGAAGAGCTCATTTGATGTCCTGTTCTGTAAAGCATGAGAGGGCAGTAAGCAGTAGTTGTCACATCTGTCTCTGGGTGGCTTGTGGCCGATATAAGAGGCGAGGGGTGAAGATATGGCTATCCCTAGACCACTGGAATGCCTCAGGAGCCTCTACCTGGGAGTGAGCTATGGATTAGCCCGGGTGTCCTCTGACAGTGTGCTGTAGTTCCTCTCTAGCCTTGCTGTTTCCTTCTAGTGGTCTTGGCATTCTCTGTGGAATCCAGGCTACAATAAGAAGTAAGGGCTAGAGGTAAAGGAAGATAAATATGAAAGCAGCAGCATATTTAAATGTGAGGAACATTGCTGCTATGGTATGCTGTGTCTGTCCAGCAAGCAGCTGTGGCAAGCATGGCCCAGTCTAATACCTGCTGCATTTAAGAAGGACTGTGTGATGAAGTAAGGACTGTGGCTTCCTCTGCTGCTACTGCTGCTCCTCTTCCTCTTCCTCTTCCTCTTCCTCTTCCTCTTCCTCCTCTTCCTCCTCTTCTTCCTCCTCCTCTTCCTCTTCCTCCTCTTCTTCCTCCTTCTCCTCTTCTTCTTCTTCCTCCTCCTATTCCTCCTCCTTCTCCTCCTCTTCTTCTTCCTCTTTTTTTTCTTCTTCTTCCTCCTCCTCCTCTTCCTCCTCCTCCTCTTCTTCTAGAATTGCTATTTGTCCAAACTGGCCTCAGAACTAGTATTTTAAGCAAAAAGGAAAAGGGGGCACGGGGTTTTCTAGGGAGGGAAAATGGGGAAAGGGAATGGAATCTGAAATATAAATAAAACATCCAATAAAAAATATGTTTAAAAAAAAAAAAAAAGAACTAGTATTTTAGCTTCCCATGCAGCTGGGGCTGCAGTGTGCAACTTTACTAGGATTTATTTACCCTTCCACACCCAGGGGTAGCTCTTCTAGCATGTCATCTTGATGTCAGTCTTGACCATACCACCATTATGGCCATTTTCACTCCCTACACTTGCCAGACAGCTGCATCCTTTTGATTTTCCAAAGTGCAAATATGTCACCTTCTAAGATGCCCCTAATTGAAGTCTCCTGCCATAAAAACTTCAAGGAGACAAGTTTCATACTCACAAGCCAGGCACTTTTCTCTTACGTTCCCACACATCTAGCCATAAGTAGGGGAGAGATCATCATTTAGCTCAGCTACGTTTCTTTAGATGCTTATAATACTATATTGGCAAAAAGATTATCAGCAGATTCTGTCTTCCCAGTCTCGCTCCCAGGTGCTACTTCTGAGCAGAAGATGTTAGAAGCAGGGCTGTGGTTTTTATTTTTATTAGTTTTTGTCCATTGGTCTTTGCTTTCTGCCAGACCCTTGCTATTGCTGAGAGCAGACATACGGAAGGCATGGCTCTGGTCCTCAGGAGTGTTTCTGGAAGACAGCCTGTTTCATCAAAGAGCAGTGCGGCTTCTTAATGGCTACAAAGGCAGGTTCAGCTCAGAACTCAGCAGTATCCCAAGTCTCTGGCCTGGCTTGGAAGAATGAACAGGAATCCCAAGTCCTAAATGAGGCAAGGACCGTTCAGAAGTGAACACTTTTCAGCCAAGAGCCTCCCATCCACCCAGAACCATCACAGATCTTAGCAGTCAGGGAACCTCAGATGCTTCTAGGAGGCCCACCCAACCTATGGCCTCTAGCAACCCTGCCTGGAATTCCCAGAGCCCCCACAACTCCCTACACCCTGCTGTGATCTCCCTCCCTGCACTTAAACCTTTCCCTCAGGAGATATCTGCTGGCTTATGCTGTAGGTGGGACAAAAAGGAGGTCAGGAGGTCAAGCCTCTTAGTGCTCCATGCACCAGGAATAGACATCGATTTACTTAGTTAGGTTCACCAACTTCTGCTCAGTCCAGGCACTAAGAACTTCACCTATGTATTTAGCCCATGGGTCCTTCCGGCAACTGATGAAAGAAAGCCATATTCTAGGAACGCATTATATAAATTTATAAATATATATTATATATAAATATATAAATATAGGTAGGACTGTGTCACCTGCTATGATACACAAGCAGAGCACAGAGAGGTTAAGATAACCTGCTGGAGGCCACACAGTTCTGTGAGTGTGGGAGCTGGGACCTGAACCCAGCAGCAGCTGCTCGGCTTGTCCTGCTCACCCGCTGCTCACCATTGCCTCTTAAAATTTCCCTGCTACCCAAACAGACCCGTGGGCTTCTCCACACAGTTCAGGGCCACTTTTTAAAACATGTTGAAACTGTTGGGGAGATTTATAACTTGTAAGTTACAGCAGCTTTTGATAAACTACTAACACCAGTATGTGTTTTAATGAGACTGAAGGCATGAGCGAGCAGATTCTCCTCTCCAGGCTTTGTGAGAACACATAGACATTGGGCTGGCTCCTCTGAAGGCCTGCATTGTCGCCAGACTCATTAGCATCGGCGCTCCTAGCTAGCCCTTGCTGCTTGCTAGCTTACCAGCTGTTCCTGCTGCTCTGTACAATGTCGGATGTGTTCAGCTCACTGGGTTCCTGTCCTCGCCACCGGGAGGAGACAGCCCTTCCACTGGGGATACCCACGTGGCTGCCTGTCAGCGGTGGCACCGAATAAAGTAATAGGCCTTCGCATGGCATATGGTGTCTGGATTCATACAAGATGCAAAACTCCTCTGCTGCTAATGCAGGGTGACTCATAGCATTGCTAATTTTTCAAACAAAAGCTGACTTCCACACCCACACTTTTAACCCCTCAGGCTAAAAAGTCTTGGGGAAGGGGGGGGGCTCCAGAAAGATGGTTTTTGAGGTGTTGTATGAAATGTGGTCTGTTTACTAAAAGCTTGCTTAGCATTTGGTAATTTAAAATTTCTATTAAGAAATATTTCCTCTCCAGTGGGGGATGGGGCAGGTTGTAAGCTTTAATTTTGAATTCCTTCCTCATATTGGAAGAATGTAACCGTTTGATAGGCATTTTTATTTAGAACTCAGTGGCAGAGAACACACTAGTGTGTGCAAAGCTCCAGGTTCAATCTCCAGTAGCACCAAAAGGGAAAGACAGAAGCGTATCAGAAGCGTGGTGTGGAAGTGCCAGAGCACCTGACGCTCTTGCCCACATGCTTGCTCTCTCTTTAACATTCCATGGAATCCACTGTCTGCCCAGTGACACAGTGACTTATCTGTTGGTCACTCCAGGCTGCTCACACCATAGTTTTATAAAGTTTTAAGAGGATGTTCAGAATTTTGTGTTTTGGGACCATTTGTATATACATAAATTTAAGATCTTTGTGAACTAAAAAGAGATTGTTCACATTTATACAGTTAGCCTTCCTTTTTAGTGATCAAAATATTGGCCTTTTTTATAAATGATCCCTTATTGAACATTTTATTTAAGCATTTTAGAGTGAAGAATCTCCAACACCATTTCTGATTATGTGTTTCTTAGTCAAGGTCTGGCACAGGGACTGTTTGTTGTTTGAATCTGACAAATGGACTGACTCCTTAAAGGAACTTCAGCCTGTGAAATAATACAAAATTATAAAAATAAATTATAATTTTACAAATTATAAAAAATGTTTATCTGGTTGTGGGAAAGAAGATAGAGACCGGTTTTGTCAATAACTGTATTTCATTTGTGTTCCATTTTTTGAAAGCGGGTTTATTTTGATCTATAGATCAACATTGAAAAGTGTGCTCAGCTTCATGGGAGTTGTCATCTAGTTTCAGAAAATGAGAAAAACACTACATATTCCTGAGCATGCGTCGTGTCTCGGAGCCTCACACTTGTTTGTTTTCCCAAGGCGTCCTGATATCCTTGCCCTTTGTCATTGGACGTAAGCTGGTGTATTTAAGTAAGCACTTAAGATTCCCATTTTTAATATGTGTAAGGATACCTAGTTCTTCTGGACACTTCTGTGCATTGAGAGCTGTAGCTGTTACTACCACGGGCACTTGATTTTATCCGATTTCCAGTCACTCTTACAAAGTGAGACAAAATGCAACAGGATAATCAAACAATTTGTGAAGGACAGAAGGACAGAAGTGGAAACACCAGCTGGTACTTGGTGTTGGCATGTGATGGATAAAATGCTCTCTAACCAACCTGTGGACCCACAGTCAGGCTTAGCTCCAAAAGTCACTTGGCTTGTATGGATAATGTGCAAAAATGTAGCCTCTTCAAAGACATACAGAAGATGAGGTCCACTGGGCCGTAAGTCATACTCTTACACAGCCCTACAAAATGGGCTGTGTTAGCCTCACATTGCAAATGGAGAAACTGAGGGTGTAGCATGCAGAACTTAGCCTGGGCCTTCAGTAGGAGTAGGGTTAGGCTGAACACCCAGGCAGCTTGGCTCTTAAGACCTTATGCTATTCCTCACTTGTTCTCAGGCAAAACAGAAGGCCATTAAAGGTATAAAGGTTTACAGATTCCTCTTAATTTTAGCATATTTGGTCAGGACTATTACCCAGACCTTTCAACCTGTGGGTCACAATCCTTTTGGGGGGGTAAATGACTCTTTCACAGGGATCCCATATCAGACATTTACACTATGATTCATGACAGTAGCAAAATTACAGTTATGTAGTAGAAACCAAATAATTTTATAGTTGGGGGTTACCACAGCATGAGGAGCTGTATAAAAGGGCCACAGCATTAGAAAGGTTGAGAACCACGGCTCTAAACCCTAATCATATGGAATGAAGATTTGAACATCAAAATAAAGGAAAATTAGAACAGGAATGTTCTTGTTTTAAATCATGTACACAACCCAACCTTTATTTATGTATCTTCCAAATTAAAATTCAGTTGAAACATTAAATGCACATATATTCTCGCCAGAGGCTAGCCCAAAATAAGCATGTAATTAGTATAACTTGCTGTGCATGTCTTAGTAAAGAGCCCAAAACATGCTTCCATTGTAGTGATGTTCCTGAGTTTGTGCAGACATTTATTTGTCCCTGTTGAATTGGCTTGTACCCCGCCTCTTTCTAAAACAGATGTGAAGGCCTTGCAGCATAAGCCAGATGTCATTCGAGAGTGAGAGCCACAGCAGAGGAAACTGTCACAAAAGAGATTCTTACATCAAAACAGGGCACTGGGGCCACCTTTGCGACCAAGTAGTGGCAGAACAGCGACTCACAATTACCTCCTGAGGACTCCCTGAGCTGTACTGCAGGGTGTGTCACTACCGTTTGTCCTGTTGTTACTCCAAGCTTTGCAGGTGCTCACTGGAATTCTACCATGTCTTAGCTGGAAAACCTAGAAAGTCATTCTAAAGGTCGTATGTAATGTGTTCCAGACAACAGCCAGTGTCTTCAGGGAACTTTTAGTAACGTTCTGTTTCTCTTCCACGAGTCTATAAGATACATGCAGAGTTACTACACAAGTTCATGTGCACCATAGTCTAGGACAAAAAAGAGGGACAGACATAGCAAAAAAAGTAAAGATTAGTGATAAAGAAAAAAAGTATGGCTAAAAATAACCGTGGTGCCCTCATCTTCTGGAGAGCTTCCCTTGTAAATATAGTTTGCATGTTCTTCTCTGACGATAAAGGGAAGCTTGAGAGTGTCATTTGCAGGTACACACGACATATGTGACAAAAAACAGTTTCTGTTTCATTCATTTCCACAGCCAGGCATTCTTATATTCTTGTCCAGTGTCATCTATAGACTCCTCTGCTTTTCTGGGCCAGCTTGATTCAGGATTGAGTGACCGCAAAGGTATGCATATTAGATGCTTCCCCCGTTGGTTTCCTTGTTACCATGTTGCAGGACTTGTTGCCTGCAGTCCAGCTCTTCCCTGGTTTGTTTACTTGGGATCACTATGTAATCATTCATTTTATGGAGTCTCATTAAGGACTGCAAACCTCTGTCCCAATTTAGCGTCATTGGAGCGTAGGTAGCACCCATCTGCTCCGCCCGCACTGTTTAATTAATGAACCTGGTAATGTGCTCTGTGCCTGAAAAAAAGCTGTCTTCTCAGGTTATTGAATGAGACACACATTCCAGATTTTCATGGGGAAACTCTTGGAAGCCCTCTGTGGTAGGTGCTAATTGTGGACTAGGACTTGTGTTCAGTCCTCTCTTGAAGTCTGACTTAGTTTTCATGTCACTGTATATTCATAAACCCAGGGTCATATCACTGTAAATAAGTGAGTTATTAGCAGAGTTCATAATCTTTGTCCTTGCTAAGAATAAAGATTCCCTTTTTATGAAGCTGCATTTTGTTTCAATCAAGAAAATGTTTACTTGTTATTTTGGGATTTCTTTTTCTGAAATTAAAGTTACAGAAACAGTGGAATTTCAGAAATGTTACTGGTTTTCAGTATCTCTGCTGTAGAGAAACTGTGTAGCTAAGATCCTATTCAAAGTAATACAGTGCCCACTGAATTTCCAGTATAGAAAATTCTAAGACTCAGGCAAAATATTCTGTAAATTTCAATATTTGCTTAGTCTTTAGTATGTTGTAAAATTCATCCTGTGTCCTGAGGTTCACTGATAGAAACCTTCATATATGGACAAATGGGACCCAACTAACCTTGTTCATCTTCACTGAACGTGTTACACACCAAGGCTGGATACTTAGTTTTTAATTTTTTTTCCTCCACAAAAGATCAACGCATAGGATTCACAAACCTTTCCTTAAAAACTGTCTAGTTTTCAAATTAATCTCCAATGTCCACTATCAAATGCTGTCCTTGAATTTCTCTTTGTACCATGAAACATGTTAGAGTTACACTGATGTTGTATTCAGGTCTCTTCATCTCATTAGCTCGTTTTCCTATAATGAAAGAAAAAGGTCCTGAATGCTCATTTTTCTATTGTTTGTTGGTTGGTTTGGGGTTTGGTTTTTTTAAGATAGGGTTTCTCTGTGGATCTGTGGCTGTCCTGGAAATCACTCTGTAGACCAGGCTGGCCTCAAACTCAGATCCACCTGCCTCTGCCTCCAAGTGCTAGGATTAAAGGTGTGTACCACCACACCCAGCTCTGAATACTCATCTTTTAAAGAGACTTTTACTGAGCCCCATCAGCGTGGAGTGCAACAGCTGTCATCAGTATCTCATTTAGTAGCAGAGCTAAAGTCACAGTTATCAATGTTACTGTAAACATCATGAAAGTGGAGGCTGGGCTGGTAAACATGAAAGTGGAACTTGGCTGATAATGTGCTTGCCTACAATGTGAGAAGCCCTGGGCTCAATCCCTGTTGACGCGTAAGCTCTAGAGGCATGATGGCACACCTCTATAATCCCAGCAGTCCAGAAGGAGAAGTAGGAGGACCAGAAGTTCAAGGTTATTTTCACCTTCATGGTAAACTCAAGCCTAGCCTGGGATACAAGAGACCCTGTAGCCCTCTGTCAAAGTAAAAGACTGTCCCACATATCCCCTCAAAGATGAGATGATTTCATGATGACAAAGAATTGGAGGACAGTTACAGGATGGGCTTCAGTACTTCCTTTCATATTGAAATACATAAAATTGCTAGATGAAGGACATTTTACTACGATTCTCTGTGGCTGTTTCCAATTATACAAATGGGCAATAACTATGAACACTCACTCCCTTTCCTCCCCAGAGGGCAGTTTGCATGGGGAACTGTAAGTAAAAGACATCCTCCAGAGCCCAGGGTACCTTTGTGGGGCTTCTTGGAAGCCCCTTGGTGGCGAGGTTACTGCCTGTTGAACAGGGTTCTTCTTTAAAGCTGTTACCCTGTGTTTCTGGTTATTCTGGATGTTGTGCCCCATGAATATTGGTTATGTTCATAATCCAAAATATTGGAAATCATGCTTCTGAGAGAAGGACTTTGAAATAATTAGCCAGTGAAATTCATCTTTACCTGGGAGGTTTAAGTGTGCCATGGGTCCAGAGAGCTGCCACCTCTGGAGCAGGCAGTAGATAGCCTGCCTTATTTACCAGTTCACAAAAAAAAAAAAAAAAAAGGACATAAACCACCTTGATTTTATTGTAGTAAAAAATTGTAACTGGAGAAAATTATTGATGCTTTAAATGTAACTTTTATTAAAATACTTAAATGTATAAACAAAGATGATCAAAATCTGCCTATGCCAAACACCAGGGAGACCAGTGTGAGTGGAATTCAGACTGTGACAGAAGGGTTACCAACCCAAAACTTAGCCAACCACGGCAACCAGGATGCTCAAAAATAGAATTTGGTCTTAGTGTCATTTTACATTTCTAAATGTAAATTTGAACAAAGCTCATTGCTCCTGAGAAGTTATTAGATGTCCCCACTCCATCATGAATCCTGGCCCATGTGGAAGTGGGATACACTAGCTCAGCCCAATAATTCACTTTAGCATCAACACAGAAACCACAGGGCTTATTCACATTAGTCTGAGCATCATCCCTGCAACAGCTCAGGTTAGTTGGTACTCCCTGACATGGGACCAAGAAATGCTAAGCCATCTCTTCATGGGGGTCAGTGCTGGCTTTCCACAGTGCTCCTGGAACAGTCTTCTCCTATGGCATCAGGATCTGCTGCTTCTTCCCAATTTCTTCTTCTGTTTTTATTTCAATTAACCATGGTGGGTGTGTGTGTGTGTGTGTGTGTGTGTGTGTGTGTGTGTGTGTGTTTGATACAGCATGATGCTTCAATATATATATATATGTATAATATATACTGATCAGTCAGGGTAATTGGCATTCATCTCCCTTTTCATTTCTGTATGGTTCCCTTTATTTCCTTCTCCTTCCTCCACCTTCCCTCTGTTTTCCCCTGTTCATCTTCATTTGCCTCTCCACCTTTTCTTTACCCCTTTCCTCCTTCTCCTAGTCCCCTTGTCTGCCTTAATTTCAGAACCTTCTTTGAAAATTTACCTCTCATAAAAAGAAAGAAAATTACCTCTCTCTACTGTAAGATGTGTTTTTTAAAAAATTATGATTGCCACAATATTCAATATTCACAACATTCAACTGAATTATAATTTGTCTAGAATTATTTTCTGAGTTTTCTAAATGGGTTTTACTTATTTTTAAGGTAAACCTTCATAATAGGGAAATGGAGGGAGAGAAGAAATCTTAATTTTTTGCTGCACCACTGTCACTTTTTAACAGAACCTTCCTATAGCTAGAAACATTGGCTTCTGCATAACAGTTCCTGCTGCTGTTGGCTCTCTGTGCAGAACATGAAGGCAGGGAGGATAAAATGTTACTGACCATCAATCCTGTTAAGGAGGGGGGCGCTGGCATTAAGAAAATGGACTCTATCCAGCTAGTGATGGTGCATGCTTTTAATCACAGCACTCATGAGGCTGAGGCAAGCAGACATCTGAGTTCAAGGCCAGCCTGGTCTACAGAGCAAGTTTCAAGAGCCAGGGCTATACAGAGAAACCATGTCTTGAAAAACAAGAGTCATGTGAGAGGAAAGAAACCCTTCGAAGCACTGTGCTTCGAAGGTCCAGGTGAGTAGGGTGCCTTTGTTCTGGCCGTTTCAAAAGTACGACTTTTCAGAAGATACTCCCAAATTCAGATCTATAGAGCTTCTTTCAAAGGAATCATTTGATTTTTGCTAGGTTTTCTTTTAAAGGTCATTTATTGTCAGCCTAACACAAAATAGAGTCATCTGGAAAGAGAGAAGCTCAGTTAAGGAATTGCCTCCATCAGACTGACAGGTGACTTAGCCACTCGTGGGCAGTGTCATCCCCTAGGCAGGTGAGCCTGGGCTGTATGAGAAAGCTGGCAGAGAGAGGGGGGGGGGGGGGAGAGAGAGAGGAGAGAGAGAGAAGAGCGCGCGCCAACAAGCAGTGTTCCTCAGTGGTCTCTGCTTCGGTTCTTGCCTTGAGTTCCTGCTCTGCTGGAGCATGACCAGGACGCGTAAGCTGAAATAAACCCTTTTCTCTGCAGTTGTTCTTGGTCATGGTGTTTATCATAGAAGCAGGAAACAAACTAAGACAGCATTCTTTATATGCTGCCTCATAGATACGCTTATCATTAAAAACCACGCATAGAACCCTGTTTAAGGGTTAAGTCCATCCTACTGTTCTACTGCTGAGTGGAGTGGGGCCCTGCCTTGTAGCTGTCAGGTCAGATTTATTACCATCACTGACAAGTCTCCACAACAGTCTAGCTCGTTGCCTGCTTATTTTGAAACAAGAATCTGAAGTAGCATCCTTTCCCATGTATGATAGGCTAATAAAGTCCATATGCCTAGCAAACCAGGGCAGTCTCCCAAACTTATGATTCCAGGAGCTGAGCAGATATTGACATTGTCCTGTGACCCTCATGCTCAGCACCAACAACTAGTCAATACGTTGCTCAGATCATCCACCCCGTCTGCTGTCCTAATTACAGCCTTTAAGTGTTACAGGATCCTCTGTCTTCAGGTACATCCTTATGTACATACCCGGGATAGCCAGCACTCAAGATGGAGCTTCTCAGATGAGAGAACCAGATGATGGATGGGCAGGGTGTAGCTAGGTCATGTGTTTGCAGATTACATGCTATATGTGATTCTAAGCACTGACACTTTTATATTAAAATAAGCCCCAGTCCTTAAGTTGCATTTGCCTTTAAAGAACTCTAACACATGTCTTGCTGCCTATCTCTGGAGAGTAACTTTCCAATCTGAGCCCTGTGCAGATAGTGGGCATTGTTTTGCCAAGCCCAACTGCACAGTGGCACAACGTAGTGTGGAAGTCACTGCACTGACCAGCTCTGACCCTAAGCTCGGATTGGAGGTGTCTAGGTCTGGAAAGAAGGATTGATGCTACCTTATGGGTAGTGGAGGCAAGGAACCATGGTCCCTTTCAGAACTGGAAATGGTTATGTTAGAAAGCCCGCCCTCCCTAGGGCTCAGTTTGTGTTGTGCCCTGTACTAAGTGCTTCATATAAGTATCACATGTCACCATGTAGACTTGAGGAAACCATGTCCTGCAGAAGGGTCTGACTTCCTGAGGTGTGCCCAGAGAATAGATAACGCCAGACTTGGAACTGGAGCTGTACAGCCGTCAAGATGCATTTGTAGGGAAAGTCACAAGGTTAAATCAGACTAGCAGCCTCGATAGAAGGAGGAGTTGAGTCCCCTGGGTGAGGCTGAACTAGCTGAAACAACAGAAAAACAAGCAGAAGCAGTATCATTATAGTATACCTAAGGCTTGAGAGGAATCAGGGGATGCAAAAAGAGAGGAGAGGGAGCTGGAGCCATCACAGACACCATTCCACAGTCCTACCTCCCAAACCAATGCACTTTCAGAAGAGTCACCATGTAGTTACCTTAGTCCTGAGGCATCTGTTCACTGGAAGGCATTTTCCTGTCCTACCCACAAGGCATTGTTCTTCATCCTTATTTAAGGAAATGAGTGTGATCCCTCCAAATTATAGCCCTGGGCCTCTGTGATTTTTATAAGCTTTCTCTGTTTAGACCTTGTTAATTGATCAAAAGGGTTAATATTATTAAAAAGTATGTAGCTTTAAGAAAAATGTGGCTATTAATGCCTTTCTTTAATCTATAATAATGACTGGTTTTAGTCAGAATGCTTTAAATGCAGCTATTGTAAAATCTCTGCCCTGTATCAGTGGTTAAGTACCTTGGTCCATTGATACAGCTTTCAAAAGTTCAAAGGCTATGCTAGCATATCTTTGTCTCCTCCTCTTTTAACTTGCAAAGAAGAAGGTGTCCTTGTATCAAGCCTTAGCATTTATCTGAAAAATAAAATTGGGTTCAGTTTGTGCATAGGTTTTCAGAGAGATTAAAGTGGGCATCATACAATTTTCCCTGTGAAAGGCTGCCTTTGATGTGCCTTCTGTCTATTCATACAGAAGTGTCAGCCATTGTTTTTGAGCCACAGAAGAGTGTCCGCTTTGTCACGGGCACATTCGACAGCCTTTGTGTGGGAGCCTTGTTCAAGGTGGATCTTATCATTCAGAGACAATGTTACTGGAAACGTGCATTGTGACCAGACACCAGCCTGCCTGGGAAGATAAATGGCAAGAAAAAGCCCAAGCATTTATCAGAGATGATCAGGAAGCAAACTAAGAGCATGCCTCTGAATGTCGATTGTAGGTTGCACTCTTGGTACCCACCAGGAACAGTGATTCCAGGGTGTTGGCTTTGCTGTGGCAATGGGCTCTAGTTTGCTTTTGATGTCTCAAGTCAGAGAAACTTGGCGAGGTGATTACATTCAAGACCACAAAGCAGCTTGTACACTCACATCTTGAACAAGATTAGGGTGAGAGAGAGCAGTATAAGGAAGTTCATGAACTATGAGCCCATGATCAGGAATGGTCTGCAGGCTAGCTTAAAAATCTGAGCTCTCAGACCATGGGAGGTGCTAAATGTCTGCAAAATGCCCGCTTCTTGCAAAAAAGAAGAAGGAAGGAGAAGGAGGAGAAGAAGAAGAAGGCGACAACGACGACAAAGATGACAAAGGAAAAGCATGACTTGCCCAAGGCCTCCTAGACACCAACTAGGAGTGGTCCGTCCCACAGGTTCACACTCCCAGCCCTGCTCCCCGCCTCCCAGCTGCTGTACAGTGCCACTGCTAAGCCTAAAAACCCCTCTTCCAGACTCCTTTGCATTTGCATATCAACTGAGGTTTGCTTTTCTTGCTAGATTTATTCAATCTTTTTCATCACCAAAAAGAAAAAAAAAAAAAGGGAAATCCAATAGAATTTCCCATTGTCTTCTCCTCTTTGTGACAGTTAATATGTCCTTCGGGTGATTTAACTTTAAGGGAGGAAAAAACCTGCATCCTGTTCTAAATCTCCTGGTCTTGGGGTTTATCAGTGTTGAGTGCTTGCCCAACATATGTGAGTCCCTGTATGTAGATAGCACTGTGGGGAAAAAATGAATTAACTTTTAAAATTACTCCCCAATCAATGAAGACTCAGTTCCTAGGACGATAGTGTTTAAGTGGCTTTGTTCTACCCTGTACTTGTTTCTCTGCAGATCTCTTACAGCTTTCCCTGAGCAGTCTAGCTGGGCAACCATTTGAGGCTGAAGGCCCATTCCTCTGAACATGAGTAACACCACATCCCAAGAGGAGGGAGTATTCCTCCCACACCCTCTCTCTGGTACATGGGAAGAGCAGAAAGGAGGGAAACCTTTCAGTTCATGACTTTCCTGTCCCTGTAGTCTCTGCTGCCAAGGATCACAGATAACAGCTCTCCAGAAGGATGCAAGCAAGGAAACACATTCTAGCTGTCCATCAAATTCAGTTACCACCAGGTCTCCACAGGGCCACTGTGTACCTAAGCACTGGTAATAAATAGTTCCTGGCCTGGAGATTAACGACCGACCAGCACACTGTCTTCCTTTTTGTGTGTGTGAAAAAGCTTCTCTGATGAAACAGTCCTCAACAGCATCTATGCAAATTCAAAAGTTTCCCTGCAGTAGAAAATTGGAAGGTGAATTCTGAGTCAAAGTACAATTTCCTTTCCCCGCCACTCCATTACAGCGTGCCTTCATTTGTTTTCCATTTGCGAGTGAGTGTCAGCCTGTATTAAAACGAAGGCAAAGCCACACAGACCTATTCCAAAGAAGCATTTGGCCACCAAATGAAAAATAGAGCCAGGATCCGTGTATAAATTATTCAGAAATTCGGTAAATAAACATGCAAACTTCTAGCTGGGGCTATCGCTATTGCATTATTCAGTCCAATAAGGAGAATTTAATTTAATGGATATTCAGCAACATTGTTCAGCTATCAACAAAAGGCATACTGTCTTTTATGAATAACTGATTTTCTCGGGGCATTCTGAGGAAAGTGGGTCCTCGTTAACCCTAGAATGGCTAGCTAATGTAATTGAAGCGCGACCACCTGGCAGCGAGGTTGCCCGTCAGCTGCCAAGGAAGGCCGGGGCCGAGAGTACCAGGTGCTCAGCTCTCGCTGTCTGATTGTTACAGTGGGATAAACAGCGTGATTGCACAGTATGGCCGGGGGCGAGGATCCAAGACTGCTGCCAACCAGAGAGCGCGCTTTCTTCCCTGGTCTTTGACAAGGGGGGGCAAAAGTGCTCCTATTCAGAGCAGGTAGGGCTGACAAAGCCGAAATGCTGTCTGCTGCAATTAGGACAGAAAAATGAGACTGGCCCAAGCATGAAGCAGAGGCGAGCCTTGAGTACCTGTTTCTGTTATACCACAAAGCCAGGGCCTTTTTAGTACAGGCTGGGAAGTTTAAGCATAAAAATTTAAAAGAAATTCAAGCAAAGGAACCTAACTGCTGAGTGACCTGTGTTTTTTATGGCACGTTGGCTTTATTATTTCAAAGGACAATGCTAAGTCGGCACAGTGTGATAAACTTTATTTAGGCCTGACTTCCATGGCAACCCAAATTCCCTGGTTCTTTGATTATACTTAATAAAATCCTGGGCCAGGTCATCTCTCTCTGTCTTGCTTTATAAAGACCTACGAGTATCTATATTTAACAAATGAAAAGATTTCTCTTGTTCTGTGACATTGTTTATTTTTAGTAAATTTTTTAAGCACCACTACCCATGTGGATACACAAAAGGGAAATAGTATTATTTGGCTTTTTTTTTAAAAAAAAAAATTAATTAAGAAATACGCATTATGACCTTTCCAAGGGGTTTAGAATGTGAAATGGTTCGTTAAGCCCCTGTTAGTTGAAGAGTAAAGAACACTTCCCCGAACAGCAAGGGGAAAAAAGGCTCTCATAACACATTGATTTATTTCGTTTGCTAAGCACAGGAGCCATGAAATGCTTCATCCCCAGCAACACATTAAATATGTGCAGAAGTAAAATTGCAGCTGAAGAGAGCCCTGGACTTTGTCCTCGTGCTGTGTACATTTCCGCAGGCCGAGAGGAAAAAACAAACGGTAGAAATAGAAAGATCCCTTTATGAAATTAAATTACCTGTTTTGTGTTGCTTTGAAGGCGTGTGTAGCTGTTGGTTCAGATGACTGACTACTACTCCCTGTCGCTCTTCCATTGGTTCAACCCCCCCAGCCTCCCAGCAGAGCCCGGGGTCAGAATCTGTCACTGAGAATAGAAATGAGGAAAGCGTTTCCAGCTGGCCTTCCAGCCTCTCACATGGTACCTAGCTGTAAAAAGATACAGGGTTGCTTATTTTATTAGAACCTATGGTGACTCTGGGCTGTTTCTCAACCTATTATCAGATGACGGTCTGGCCACTTAGTGTTAGGTTGAGAGAGCGATTTGAGGCAAGAGGGCTAGTTCCCTGGCCTCAGTTTCCATGTCTGAAAAAGGGGCCTGCAAAGGCAATAATACATGCTTCACCAGTGTGACTCCCTTCCCGCCCACCTGCTAATGACTGCAGGTGGAAAGAAAAGGAACACAGTTTTCTGCAAGGCTTTTCTCGAAGGATTTCTGTCCCCAGTCCCATTTTACATTGAGTACTCCGTAAAGACAAAGTAAATGTGTATACATTTTGTTGTGAAATTTTAATAGACTTTTATTCTCCTATCTTGAAATTACATTTTTTCTCTCTCTTTTATTAGAGACTCACATCTCACAGGCAACTAACTCTGCCTTGACCTTCATTTCAGAACTTGGAACTATAAACTGGCTCAAAATCCCCTCCTCACAGTGGACATGGGGCTGTGCCCAGCCTCTCCACGGCTGTACCCTCAGCTGTCAGCTATGGCTGCTGTTGATGATGTGGTGTGGGGAAAAAAGGCAGAATTCCACAGTTGGGCTGTTTGTCACACTGTGACCAGTGGCCACACACCCCCACCCCACCTCCATGAGTCTGTCGTGTCAGGGTCACTGGTGGCCTTGTCATTCATAGGCATCCTAGAGAACACCTAAAAAAGTGGAGTACTCAGCCTCCTTCGTGCTGTGGGCCTTCTGCCCTTCTCAAAAGTTTGTAAGAGCAGAAAGCAAAGCACATAGTGTTACAAAGGAAGTCAGTTATAGCAATGTTTTTTTATTTTAAAAATACATTTTAAATTAAATTAGAATTATTTCACTTTCCTCCCTCCAGCCCCTCTCAAGGAACCCTTCTTCCAGCTCCTCCCACGCCCCCCACTCTCATTGATAGCCTTTTTCTTTGATTATTGTTATATATATATGTGTGTGTGTATGTATGTATGTATGCATGCATGTATGTATATGTATGCATAACTGTAGGCAAGTAATGGCTGCTGGGAAAGGGAGAATTAGCCTGAACTAGGATGAGCTCCTGTATTGATTGTCCAATACAGTTCTGCCCTGAAACCATATCTACATAAACAACAAAATGGACTCAGCAGCTTATATTTACGTTTGTGGAATTCCCAGATTGCATGGGCACTCACTGCCTTTTCAAGATGTTTTATCACTTACCTGTTTTCTGGTGAACAGAGAGAGCCTCCGATCTAAGGTCTCTGTGGCCATTGCCTTTATTCCCAAACAACACCCAGACATTTAACAGGCAATCTCACTTCCCATTCTCCATGTGCACATCGCTGACTAGACTTGGTAGAGGGCACATTAATTGAAATAAATAAGCAAGAGCTTGCTTTCAATACACTGCATATATTGACTTGTGAACATTTACAGTTATGTCCACCTAAAAATATTTCAGCTTCTTAAGTCAGCTTATTGGTGCTGTTTGTATAGAAAAGCACTGTTAGAAATCGACTTTTGTGTGCAAATGTTCTGTGCTCAACTGCAGAAAGATTAGCATTGTCACAGAGCCTGAGGTTGTGGCGGTTGCTAATTTTTGACCTTTTCACCAGTTACTTAATCCATGGTGATCGCCTGGCTTGTGGCACCAGGCAGCTAATTATAATCACCAAAGGAGAGCCCTGGTAGTCACTTATCAACAAGTACAATGAGACAATCACATTCAGAGACCCATCTCTGCAGAAAATTGACCCAGGTATTATGTTCTGTAGTGGTTCCATCAGCACAGAAAGTAGCTTGTTCTGCTGGATCCTGACAGGGAGAGGCTCTGAGCCCTCCTGCTCAAAGGTGTTTCTTCTCACAGCCCCTAGGAATTCTCATGCCACCTTTAAAATAATAATAACAATAAAGATATATATATATTTTTCCTAGCTTACACAGGCCCTAGATTGAGTATTCAGCAGCACACGTGGGAGGTGTGATTTCAATAACCTTGTATTGATAATCACAAATCAAAAGACAGGGAAACCCATTTATCATTCCTATTAAGTCTGTGCAAGAACAGTTAGCAGAAATAGCTCATTAACTATACAGTTTTTACTTGGATTTCAAAGAGAGGAAGCACCCAAAACATAAGCATGCTCTGGAAGGTTCTGTTGTATCCATAGCCTCATGTGTTCTCTCTGTCCCCTGCCCCCTTCACTCTCCCTGACAGAGTAACATGCCTTTGCTTCAAGAATCTCAGACACAAAACAATGCTTATTTTATTTACTCATTTACTTTTGAATCTTGTCATGTAGCCAGGCTGGCCTCAGATTTGTTATCCCTCCTATTTTTAATTTTTCTTCTAACTGACAAATCATAACCCCATGTGATTATGAGGTTAACGTGAAGTCAATCAAGGTAGTTAACATATCACTGCCATTCAGGCTTGCTGGTTGCTTATGAAAGCATGTTTTTTTAAATCTGCTCTTTGGGGAATTTTGAAACATATATTATTCTTACCTGTAGCCATGTTTAAAATTTTTTCATCCTCCTATCCCAAGAATAACTGTATAGTAAACTATATGTAAAATTATTTAAATTACGGAGTGAGGCATACCATTAAGTTTTCATCGCCTCTTCTCTATTTGTTGAAATAAGCCCACCTGGCTAAGAGCCTGTACTCCTGCTGAAGGCAGCTACTAAAGCTGTTTCTAGGGCGTTCTGTGCACACCCTTATATGATATTTTGTCCCCTTGCTCTCCAGCTTGGTGCCTAGCTGCCAGACCTATCTTCCTGTTTCGCCTGTGTCAGCCGTCTAACCTTTAAACTTCCTGAATATGTGCTGGTCTCGTCCTGGGCTTCCCAAGGCAGCCTGTGTCCTCCTTTCTCTGAGCATGGCTGTTTAGAATATCTCCCAGTTCTTGCCTCTAGCCTCCTCCATCACTCTTGCCCTGCCTGTGTAGAGTCCATTCAATCGAAGTGCTGTAGCCAGCTCCCTTCTCTCAGTACCTGGCCTGTTTGTCAGCACAGTGAGGTAACCTATATCAGCTACAGGCTGAGAGGAGGTAGAACCCATGAGTGACATGTCTTTTATGTTCTCCATGAACTCACATCTTATCACCCTTGAGTGAGGAATCATTCACATGGTCTTCTTGACCCCCAGGGTCCACATAGCTGTGTTCTGGAGTCAGTATTCCCAGTGACCTGCACATGGGATGTTTAAGGAAAACAATGAGAACTGTCTGTATTGTCTGCATGGGGAAGTCAGGAGAAATACAAAGGGGATTCCCAAAGTAACATTTCTAAGTTTCATCAGAGGTGGGTACATATAGTCAGAAACATTAATCTAAAATGTGAGTCACCAACAGTTTAGAATCTGCCGGGGAGGGAGCTGGGGGGCGGGGGGTGCTCAGGCTTCTATAGCTAAAATTGCGTCTTGTCCCTCGCTCTTGTGTTCTGCTTTTAGGTGACAAAAGATTTGCCCTGCTATCTTTCTCACCCATTAAGAGGAAGTTCTGGGGCCTGAAACAAGGAATTGATGTGACTCTATCCATCAAGGGAAGATCTTCCTCCTCTTGTTAGGGGTGGTGATTCTGGCCCAAGGCCTGGCCAACAAGCCAGACAGTCAGGGATTGATGGGTACTTGGGCCCAAGCCTGGCCTCCTAGCCTCTGCTGTGTTGTGCTGGGGTTCCCAAAACATCTTCTTTTCTCTTGCCAGTTGTTTTCCTGTTCAGTTCTGCCAATTAACCTGGAGTGCCAAAGTTCAACAACCATTGCAGCTTCTCAGTCCTCCTCTAGGTCCTGATTTCTACTGTAGCCAACTGTATGCTGACTGTTCAGTGGGTGGGAGGCGTTCTAAAACATAACCTAGTGAGGTAGCAGTCCCCTGCTGACAGATACCACACTTAGACCGTGGTCTTTACAATGCCATGTGGATTCTCCGTCTGAATTTTTAGTTCATTTGCTCAGACACATTACACAAATGATTGTGCCCTCCTCAGTGTATTTTAATGACACCAAGTGGTGCCTGATTAAAAGTAATCATTTGCCAGAAGCCCCGATACTCCACAGAAGACAGCAGCTGTAGGATGCCAGTCCATTCCTACTAGCGCTCTGTATTTCAGTGTGGCTCCGAGGCCTAGTGGACCTCACAAGAGAAAGCTGTGCTGTTCTCAGGTGCTGTAGGTGCTGAGACTTAATAATCCGTATCTGATGGTTCCAAATCATTTTCACTGAAGATGTCTACCAAAATAATCAATTGATGAAACTGTAGAATTCTCCCCTGGCTTTCTTCAAAATGTGACTAGAAATAAGCAAGCTAACTTTATCTTTAATGAGCATATTAAATCTCCTAAACCTTGCTGCATGAAGGAAAGCACTGAATTAATATGGTTTATTATTGTAAATGCTGGCTTCTCCTAACAATCATGTAGATAATAATGCAGCTAGGAGGTCACCATTTATGCCAGATTAGCTATAAAAATTGCCAATTTACTTTGTGCTACTTTGGTTCTAGAGAGGGTGGAGATAGAGCTGCCTGTTCTCAACCCCTTGTCAGCATCAAACATCACACTTGGAGGATTAACTTACCTTTGCACATTGCATATTTCCAAACTAAAAAAAAAAATTAAAAGATAAAACTGAAACAGCACAATGTAAAGCAAGAGGCCAGCCTTTGAGAGTTCTTTAGGGCAAGCTACTTGCCCCATGGCCATAACACCATCCATGCCTCTGTCCATTGAATTTGCCTATGCTCAGGAGTCTGGGCTCTCATTATTATTCATGGGCTGAGCTCGGGATTGTTTGGTCTCTAATCTTGTCCTTTCTGTAGTTTGAGGTTTTCAGAACCCTTCAATAGGTTCATGAGTATAAAAGGGCTTCACAAATAGTAGAACACTGTGCCAACACTACATTTTTATTTTATAAATATTGGATCTTTTATTTCTTCTCTGTGAGATATCACCCTGAATAGAACTCAGAATAATTATAAGATAATCTTATCATAATATACTTTAGAATTTTTCAATCTACTTCAATCCTTGGTGTGAAAGTTGGGGGATTATAAGAGCCAAAACTGAGAGGAGGACTATGGAGCAAGGAAATGCATTCCTCACTTCTCGGGGTGGGGGTTAGGGGGGATAGAGGACATACAGGAAGCACTCAGTAAATACCAGATGGATGGGTGTGTGTGTGTGTGTGTGTGTGTGTGTGTGTGTGTGTGTGTGTGTGCAGGCACAATAATCTAAAGAATGGAAGAATAAGGAGGGAGAAGATGGGTATGAGATGAGCCACCAGGGTGGTGCGAGTCTGGCTGCCTCGCCTGGGGACTTGGGATACAGTCCTATTTTCCATGTGAGCTGCAAGGAACATGTCCATCTCCGTTTGCATGAGTACAGAATGGCTCCAAAGAGTATTTTGCTCATCTAGGCCATGTCTTCTGCCATTAATATAAAACTGCTGATTTAATGGAGCCGCTTTTGATCTATCAAGAAAAGACACACCTAATTCAATTTGGCTATTTTTCTAAGAGTAAGTGTCTTAATCTGCAAGAGAATGATTTGATTATGATTTAAAGTAATAATATTGCAGTCACATTTTTAGTCACGAAGATGATATCGAATGACTCTACGAAGCTTAAGTGGAAAGTCCCAGGGAACAGTGAGAACTGGGACTTCAGCAGTGTCCAAGCCATTTCTGTTATATTTTCAAAGTGTAATTTTGTTGGGATGGATGGGACTTTGGACAGAGAATTTGGCATATAAAATGTAAAAACAGATAATCTTCATCAAAATGCAAAATAGACTAGACCCAGAATATAATGACATAGAACCCCAAGATACAAACACCTGTCTTTTTTTTTTTTTTTTTTAATCTAACGCATCCTTCTTGGAGTACATGGTGTCAGTAGAAAATTTCTTTTTGACCTTTGTTTCCACTGAGACAAGCTCATTTTTGTATTGCCCTCTGGATTACAAAGAAAAAGTTAAAATGTTTAGGTGCCCAGAAGCCACTGCTGAAATGAGGGGAGATGCTGAGAAAGTGAGTGTCCCACACCTGCTGACACCATCTTCTAAGTACAAAGGACAAAGAACAACTGAACAGCTTCTACTTAGAGCTCATTTAGAACATCAGGTTCTTGTACCTGACAACCTGTGGGGTCACTGGAGTGCAGAACCAGGGGTACCAACCAAGCCTAGGGTTCAGCAAGATGACAGAACATGGACGAGCCTGGCAGAAGAGCTCTAAGGAAGAAGAGAGTGAGAGAGAGTAGGCTTGCATCCTGTGGAAGGCCTGGTGTGCTGCCCTGCTACAAGAGTCCTTACCCTGCAGAGAGAGCCACATGCCATTGTGCCATGCCTGTTCTACTAATACTGAAACACAGTTAGCCTCTTCACTTTGCATTTGTTTCTTCTCGGAGTAGGAGAGCTGAGAAAAGGACACTGATTTCCTCTTCATTTTATAAATGGCTGTGTGGACCTGGCCCTCTATCTGCAGAGATGTCATTCATCTTTACACATAGAGGAACATTCTGAGTTCAAGAGGCAGCCTGTGGCTGAGAATGAGGTAAGAAAGACAACCTGCTGGCTGCATCTTCGAGATCTGGAACAAAACATCCCACTTGGCCTTCAGTCTTCTCCATGAAAAGATCCTGAGAATACAAGCTCCAGGAAGGAGCAGCATGGGTAGGAATAATGAGATAGAACCTATCAAACACTCGGACAGAAAAGCACCAGCTCATTCCAGCTGGTACTGGTACATACTATACCTATGACTGATGCAACAGCAGCTGAAGTACACCTACCAGGGCCTCACTGATGCTCAGAATGTGGCATGGCTCATGCCACAGACACTTAAACTGAAGGGCTAGGAAAGTGGAATCTTTTCCCATTAGGGTGGGCTGCTGCAGAGCACCCTGAAAATGTAGTTGCCTTCAGAGAAGGCTGTGATTTGGTGGTAGAGAGTATTTGCCTCATATATAGTGGCCTTGGGTTCCATTCTCTGCACAGAAGGAGGAAAAAAAGAAGGAGAGGGAGACAGAAGATAAGAGGAAGAAGAATACTATACGCTGCCTGTCTCCAAGATTACTCCATCAACTATATCTGAGCCTCATGCTGGACTCTACCTCATATTTTCTTTCTAGAATCCCGTTAGTACCAAGAGAGAGAATGTCCCTTCTTCAGAACCAAGCAGAAGTGTCACAGGAAAGCACCATCACCTTACAAAGTCTTGAGCCCAGTGAGCTTTACTTGAGGATTGGGAAACACGTGGTGTCTCCTCCAGGAGTCACCAGGAAAACATCCACTCCACTCAAAATATTTGTTCTTCAGGTCATGCTCTGTTTAAAAGAACTCCCTTCACAGCCTCCAGCCAAGACCAGCAGAGGATATGGAATAGTACCATTGAGTCTGTTGTAAACTCAACACCATTTCAGCAGCCTCTGGGAGATTTTGTGATCGAGCTCGAGAGCAAAGCGTCAGTCTTCTACCAGGGAAACTGCAATGTGGGTTAGTGGTTGAGCCTTTACCTGGTGTGTGTGAGACCCTGGGTGAGTAGCTCACTTAAATTTCCTGGTCGCTTACCCCGCACAAACATTGGATCAGATGCCTAAGATATAAATGAAGAGCTTTCCCTTCAGCTTCCCCAAACCACTCTCCTGACAAGATGAAGTGCCACCCCACCCTCCTCTGGCATTTTGGTCTTGCCCAGGGCAGATGTTTGACAAGCCAGCCATGCCCACAGTACAGTAGCTGGTCCTAGGGCTACAGATGAAAATGTACTCTGTTCTCTGCCATGGTGTTCAGTTCTCTCTGCCCAGTGTGGCTCCTGCCTTAGTGAACGTTTACCACACATTCTGTCTTGGATAACATCAGTTCCTTTAATATCAAGGGACAGCCGTTTGGCTGCTTTGAAACACCAAGGACCTTTGTGATATTAGAATTCCCCCAGATTTCCAGCTGGGGTTCCACAGCTTCAGTGTTGCTGTCTTGCTCTGATAAGTCTGTGGTGCATTTTGGTTTCAGGTACAGATCAGCAGCTCTGTTTATCAGTCAGGTGTTAGGGCACCCCTGCACATTGCCAGTGCTCTAGCCACTGAGTCACCTCTCCAGCCTCCATTTTTATTTAGTTTTAAGTGTATAGAAGGAAGGAAAAAAATTTAACCAAAGCTCAGAGTTTGTAAACATCATTTAAAAAGCAGCCATTTCCTTAAAGTTACTTTCAGAAGTAAAGTCAAGGAAGTCAGCGGAGAACTTAGGATCATGATAATGATTTCTGTCGAGTCTGAGGGCCACTCATAGGCAGCGCCTCAAGTTCACTCTACAGCCCAGGCTGGCCTTGAACTTTCATCTTCCTGCCTCAGCCTTCTGTGTGCACCAGACAAGCGCCACTCCACCTAGTGTTTGTTTTATTCTTAGAATCAACCTATGTGTAAACTAATTTGTAAACTAAATAGAAATGGCTTTTAGTCCTCAATATCAGAGTACTTGTTCAATAATTAGTAAATAATTGAGTTCAATTGCATTGTACTAGATAATGCTTAGAGCGCATTTTATTTAATAATTTTTCACTTAGCAAGCTGATGGTAGAGCTAAAAGTTCCCGTGTGTTCCTATTTAATCATTTCCTCTTTTAGGGTTTGCCATAGACTAGACTCAAGGCATTTTCAGATGCCATACATTTCTAATTGTCTTCCACATAGTCAACACTTCATGAATATGAAATGTCAACAGAAGAGTCCCAGTGGTCACTGCTGTGATTGCAGTGTAAAGTACCTGTTCGGCTTCTACCATAGATCTTTGGGTTGAGTGAAACCTATGAAAGAGAAACCATCCAAAAGACACTGCCTCCTTCCTCCCAGAAATCAAGCCATTGGCGGGAACACCCAGACCTGTCAGACGTCAATTGTTCCAACTGATCCCTTACTTCTCCAGTGGGTTTCATCAGCCAAATAGCCTGTTGAGTCATTTCCCACCCAATTTGACAGCACTTTCTCAAGAACTGAAATTTGCAGAATTTTCTTGTCAGTTACAGTTTTACTTTCATGACACTTTGATTGACGGATCATGGGCGTTTTCTCACGTGTTGGTGGTAAGGTGCTCCAGGAGAACTGGAGAAGACAGAAATGGAAAAGGCAGTGATTAAGGATGTGTTCCTCACCCGCCAGTCCCCAGGGAAGAACAGAGCTGACCACCTCTTATGGATCAAATCCATGGCATCCTTGTAGTGCCTCAGATCCTAGGAGGAAGCCTTCGATTCCTCTGCTGATGGCCTGGGGATATGAGAGCAGACCTCCTCCAAAAGTCTAATTTAATAGCCCAGGAAAATCTGCTTTCCCCTATTTCCATTTGTTCTTATCATTTCCTCAGAATTACTCTTAAACTTAGTTATATGGGTGTTTTCTTCTTTTTGAGCAGTCACGGACTACCCCCTCCAGGAGTGTCTCATTAGGGCTGGAGACCTAATCTAATATCTCATACCTCCATGTGTTTCATTTCCTCTCCCAGAGCATCCACTTCATGCAATTGCATTATTCAGTCAAGTCTCCTCTTCATGTCACCAGGCTGTGACATTTACATTGAATGATTCATGTGTTTACAATCTTAAATAGTCCTAACATTGAAATTTGCATTCTACTGAAAGACAAACAGACTCTCCATGGAAAGGATGTATGGCTTTGGGGTATAATTTCATCTGCTCCCATGCTGGTCATTTTGGAATTTCATCCATTTATTTAAAGTGAGGCATGGCTACCTGAACCCTCCTGTGGTGTGCCTTTTGTCTAGTGGCAGGTACCTACAAGTGTCAAGTCAGGGCCTCTGATTCTAACTGTGACCCCTCTATCAGGCTGTTCTGTCCCCAACTCCTCTCACCTTTTCTGCCTTTTCACCTCTCCCTAAATGTATGTTTGCCACATGCCCCCAAAATGTATCACCTACTTCCTCAGGTGTGCAAAGAATAAGTAAATTTTTGAGCCTTTTATCCAAGCCCAATAATCACTGTATGGAAGACTTAGAAGCAGCAACTGTGATATAGGGATGAATGCAGTTGTATCAGAATCACTAGAACCTATGAGCAAGTTAAGATCCTGAGATAAGAAGTTCTCCTGGGTTTTCCAGGTGGTCACTAAATCCAGTGACAAGTGTTCTGCTGATAGACACACAAAGAAGAGGAAGTCATGTGTCCATACAAGCAAGAGTGCAAACATCCTCCATCTAAAGAAAGGAGAACAGAATTTTCTAGAGCTCCTGAGAGGAAGGGAGTACAGCTCTTTTGTTTGGGGATCTGGCCTTCCAGAACTAGTAAGAGAGAAAATTTGTAAGCCCTTGACTTTGTGGTCCTTTTTTTGGCAGCACCAGAAAGCTAACTAACTTAGGAGCTGGCTCTGTGATGGGATGGTGATGGCCCTTGATAGACTAAGGGGACCAAACAGTGTCAGCACTGGAGCAGGTTCCAGAATTCTTCAGGGGAGCATGCGACACCTCTGACAGTTCTGAATCATGACTTCCTCTCCTTTGCAGATGGCTGCTAGAGAGTCAGAAGGCCGGTAGCCAGGGTGACAGCTAGCTTTGGGCTTGTTTATGTCACTAATAAGTTCCTGCAAATGTTACGGAACTTCAGGATAGGGACATGAACTGACTGGTATGTCACTCACTACAATGTCAGGAGGCAGCCTTCCCCTCAGGCCAGTGTGAATATCATGTCCAGACCTGGAGAATGTAGAGAAGGGCTGAGCAACACAGGTTCTAAATGTTTAAAAAGAAAAATGCAACCTGCACAGGACAGATGATCAAAATGCTGAACAGTCAACCATCACAACCTGAGGTAGGAGAGGAGAGGCAGAAAGAAATAGGAAAGGGAAGAGGGAGATTAAAATGGGGGGATTGTGTTTTCTTTTTTTTTTTTTTGTTTTGTTTTGTTTTTCGAGACAGGGTTTCTCTGTGTAGTTCTGGCTGTCCTGGAACTCACTCTGTAGACTAGGCTGGCCTCAAACTCAGAAATCTGCCTGCCCCAGCCTCCCAAGTGCTGGATTAAAGGCCTGCGCCACCACCGCCCAGCGGGATTGTGTTTTCTGTATTTCATGCAGTCAGCATGCTCTCTGTTTACCCAGGTTTACATTGTAGGTTGGTTTTTGTAACCATATATACTTAAATTGGGTGGTTTGTCCTCACTGGGAGTTTAGCTCCCAACCCTGCATGAGATCCTGAACTTAATCCATGTATTCTGGAATCTGTGATCTTCACGGAGAGCAGTGAAAGTTAGAAAATCTAGATTCCCATCCCAGTTCTAGTGTAGGGGTAACTGTGATACCGGAAAGCACTTGATGGTTTTGAGCTAACATTTTTCCATCAGTAATGTAGTTTGGTGGCTACAGAGCCTAACCAGAGCCTCTCTCAGCTCACCCATTGCAATGTTCCTTGAACAGAACCTATGAGCCCACACTAGGGTGGCCAGAGCAGGCCATCCATACTTACCTGCCTCTTTTACATAGGATCCTGGGCAGAGGGCTCCATTAATCTGCCCATTTTACCTCTATGACAAGTGAAGCTGCAAATTGGAGCAGCTTATCCCTTCACTCATCTTGTGAGGAAAAGGGCCCGAACTGAAACCTAGGCCTTTCACCAGAAGCAAGCGTCTTCCTTATTGTCTGTCATGTTGTTGATGTTCTAACGTATCAAATAATAATCAGACTACAGTTGGAAGTCTGGGGTTGGATTCCCACCCGAGTCTGTGAGGTGTGTGTTGATTATAACCACTGGAGACAGCCCCGTAGAGTATTAATAACTTGTGTAATTTGTATGTAAGAATGTAGGAGTAGTTTGCTCAGGAAGCTCAAATACAACCAGGCGCAGCAGCTCCTGTTTGTAGTCCCAAGCAGTTGTCAGGTAGAGGCAGGGGGATGGTGTATTCCAGGCTGAGCTGGGCTACACAGTAAGGCCCCACTGAGAGGGTAAGGAATGACAAATACAAGGAGGGTTTCTGCTCAGGAATTTGAAAGTCCTCTGAGCTGAGTGATCAAGGAACAAACTGCTTCTTTGAAAGTATTTGTATCACATTAGTGAGGTAGTCATTCAGAATAGAATTAAAAGTTTTGTGTTTATAGGGTACTTTCAGGAGAGGAGAGAGCAGTATTTAGTATTAAAATGGGTTAACACCCATAAATCTAACGATTTATGGCTTAGTGCCTCGTCAGCCTCCTACATATGCCTTTGGAGGGTCTTACAGTCATTTTGATATATACTGATACATCTCTTTTTTTTTCCCCCTTTTCTTGAAGCTCTGTGGATAATAAGTGTCAGACAATATTGCTCCAATTCACCTTTGCTCATAGTTCCAGCACATTTAGTTAAGATCCTTGGGGTAAAATATTTATTGTGCAAACATGAAGACCTCAGTTCAGATCCCCAGTACCCCACCTAAAAGCTGGGCTCAGGAGCAGGAGTTTGTAATCCTAATGTGTTATGGGATCATTAGAGACTAGCAGACCTGAGGGCTCACTGACCAGCCAGTCTAGCCAAAGCAGCAAGTTTTAGGTCTCAAAACTTAAACCAGGGCTATATTGTTTGCTAAGATTGCTAAACAAATGATTTGGGGCATTCATGTGTTCTTGTCTGCTCAAAGCACTGTTCAAGCTAAGATGATGCTTGCTTTCTCTTTGTTGTGGTATTTAACATGCACTGGCTTGGATCCAAGTAGGTGGCATTTGATGTCTCTTAGTCTTGCCAAACCCACCATGGATATTTCTCTCAGTGACAACACAAGTTTAATGCTAGTTAACACTGCTGAGAGACCGGTGGAGAATGGGTGTGACTTGTAACAGTCTAGGGCTTGAATGGCAATCCTTCTGTAAAGGATCATTTCTTCCTTTGGTATCCAATTCTGGAAGCAGTTTTGGTTCTCTCTGTTGTCTATAGATACACGACTCAGACCATAAATATTCACAGAGTGGGAAAATCCCAAAACTTGATACCTGCTTCCTGTGATTGCAGCACTGGACTTCCTCCTAAGAGTCCAGACCTCTCAGTCATGACAGGGACCAGCCCCTTGACAGTTGGATGGTGTCATCCGAGATGAGGATGATAAACCGCCACCTGGGATCTCTGTGCACTATTCCTTCTGTAGGTTTGATTGTGAGTTTGATTAAGAAGGCTACTTTCCAGAGAAGTCTTCCATGGAGAATCTTGCAGAGGGCACACACATTTCTGTGTTGGTCTCCATTGTCCCCAGCTCTGTATGGGGATGTGTTAGATGCAGTGGGACCTTTCAGGAAACAGCAGGACAATACTAGGCAGAGTGTGACAAGTCTTTAGAGGGACATGCTTGCTCTAACCCAGGCCCACAAGCAGAGTATACTGAAAGGGGGGAGCCATGAATTGAGCGTTGACAGTGGGCCACAGCAGTCTGAAGGCTCAGGTGGTTGTCAACCATAAGTTTAGCTCAGCTCTTTGAGTAATTTGTCACGCCTGGCTCAGCCCCTGCTGGGCCAGCACGTGCCAGCTTAGTGTCAGAGGGCCTGTTCGCCAGACGGCCACTCAGGCCTAACATCCTGCTGTTCCCCGGACCAGCGGCTTGCTGGGGCCATACACGGAGGGCCGCTCTGTGGTGACAGCCAAGTGCTGTACAGAATGAGCATGCTCATAATGAGACGTGAATGGCATTAGTGGGTCCCTCTAGAATTGGGCCTGAGCAGGCGCCTCTCGCTGAGGAAGTTTGGCAGCCTGTTCATTAAGGCAAGTCACCAGGAGTTCAGCTTGCAGCCCAGGAGCCAGCTCTAGATCACGCTGCCCAGGCCTGGGGCTGTTGTGACCATCCATAGAAAAAAGTCATATATCTTCAGAGGGGCCACTTTTGAAAGCTTCCAGTGCATATTCTCCATTTTTCTAAGAGTTTCTAAAGGAAATTCTAGCATGAAGCAGATCCCAATATTACTTTCTGTGTTTGTGTCTACACCAGATCCTGTATCTGCAGTTTGATTTGTTAACTATTGAGCGTTGAAATATACAGATCAGGGCAGAGAAGCATAGCGATTCCTTATGCACCTCAGTTAATGAACATTTAAATCGTGATGGTCACACATGGCTCCCAGGTGAGGCAGCATTGCTCCAGAGTGCCGCTGGTCCCCTTGTGGTATGACTCCATCCCTGAAGATATAAAAGAACGGGGAGAGAGAACCTGCATCCGAAAATCAGTGTCAAGACTTTGCCAAAAGAAAATAGAGAAGTGAATCGAGTTTTAAAACAAGCTCTAGAGAAAAGGACATGGAAGGGCACAATCATTCCCAACTTACCTTGAAAAGATTGTTTTAAGACACATAGAATGTTAGTGACACACAGAATCATCTTTCTTCTTTGCGGCCCAAGATAAAAAAAAATCCAAGGGGAATCTACGTTCCCTGGGTTTTGTGTTCATGAAGAAATTGCACAATTTCAAAATAATCAAAACACATCCTTTAACTTTTGCATCAATAATGAGGAAGGGAAAATGAGACGTCATGCTGGCTTCCCTCAGTGCTAATTCCTAAAGTTATATGTGCAGCGCCTCCATTCATTGTCAGATCATTCTGACGGTTCCTGTTATTGGAAGTGCATGATTCACCTTCAGAGGAAACAGAAGCCTCACACAAAGGGGAAGATTTGCTTTCTGCCCTGTGAAAGGCAGCCACACGCAGGGGTCCTATTAAGACAGCTGGAAAGTTGCTTCAGCGTGTTACGCTTGTAAGTTTTATTGGTGACTGGTTTTTGATTACACATTTGAATGTTGTGTGTTCCGGGCTGCAGCTTTAATTAGAAGGCAGTGGTTTCTTTCCTTCTTTTTGTTTTTTTTGCAGTTGCACTGTACACCATTTGCCACATCCTCCCTCCATCTCCATCTTTATTTTCTGATGTCGTCATTTACCCTGCTCAGAGGCTCTGCTGCCCCTGCAGAATACAGTTCCTGGCTTCTCCTCCCAATTAGTTATGTTTTCTTACCTTTGTTGAAAGTGTTCGCCATCGTATCACCAGCTCTTACTTGAAGTATCAGTTTCTTGTGTCCTTAGACCGAGATGAGAATTCTTGTCACCTAAATCCAGAGTGAAGAGGAAGGCTGTCACACCATACCATTGCAGTGTTGTTGTGCCCGACCACCTCTCCTGTGGTTTAAGTCAGCCTTTGAGATGTTATAAAAATCAGCGCTTTGCTATAATCCTGTAACTTTATATATATATTTTAAATGATGTTACTGTTGGATATAAATGAAGCCTGAAAGAAATCTAGGTCTCAAAACTAGCATCTCACTATTATGTGTATCAAATATTTAACTTTCTGGCAAAATGCTAAAGAGTTTCCAAGATGGTTTTCATACAGACTGGGAAAGCTGAGTAACTGCATTTAAAACAAGTCACCCACTGCTCTGCATGCCATTTTGCACGTGTGTTTGTCCCCTTAACTAATTACTGCAGCTATGAAGAGCGAGCTCTGTATCTGGAAGCAATAATTCAAAACCACCGGGAAGTCATGACATTTGAGGATTTCGCAGCTCAAGTCTTTTCTCCTTCTCCCAGTTACTCTCTCAGTGGAACGGGTGAGTGTCTATATTATTCTCCTCCCTCCCGCTTAAGACGTATTTGAGTAGCAGATGTACACCTGTTTTTCACAGATAAATGCTTGAGAATTTAAGAAGAACGGTCTCCCTCTGAATCAGCTAATGAATTTCAAAAGGAATGATGACATTCATTTTAATTTGTTTTGTATCCGAGCTGTTCACTGTGTTCCTTTCTTCCGCTATCCTGTTAACCCTCGAATCTAGCAAGGTTAATGAACTTTTTCTCAATAATGTGCTCTGGTTCATTCAGGAGTGTGAGTTTCTTGCTGAGCTGGGAATATGTTGTGTAAAAGCGATGTCCAAATCACTGCATACTTATCAGAAAAGAGTTCCTCACAGTTGAAGCCATTGCTTCTAATGCTAAATGAGGATTATGCCACTGAGATACTAGGGTCAGGGATTAATGCTGGAGACAGCGAAGGACAGTGTCCCCAGGCCCATCATTACAGAGGGCTGTGTGCATGCTGCTCTCTGGAGTAGTTGGTGTCATGTGGACAAGCCACTGACCACAGCAGCACCTGGTATGGAGCCTTTAGAAAGTAGATTATAATGGCTTTCATTTAGTAGGTCAGTGGGGTTATAGAATGTTCCACAGATTTCCTTATTTTTAGATACATACTATTTCTATATAATACTATCAATTTCAAAAAAAAATATGTCCTGCCACTTAAATTGTTGATATGATTATTATGGGTTTTTTTTTCAAAGAATAAAATTATTACTAGTAAATTTCCACATGCTGTTACAGGCTAATTGCCTGTGAGAGAGTCAGTGGAATATTTAGTTTACAGCATGACGAAATTCTCAATGAGGGGCTTCCTTCGCCTTCCCTGGTTTCAGCATAGCTATAAGGATGCTTAATAGATTTCTAGCCTGTGTTAATTGCTTCTGAACACAGGCTTGCTTCTCCTGTGCTGACTTGTTAACAAATATCTTACACACAAAGTGAAAAAAATTAAATTCAGTGAAATAAATCACTTACAAATAAAATCAGCCATGCGTCATTGTTTAACATTGCTGGCTGCAGTCCGTGCCTCTTGGAGCTTTGTTGGGAGATAAGAGAGAGAGGCAGGCACTTGCATGGGAAGCCAGGAGCAGCAGGCAGAAGGCTTGGGAGATAAGCAAGCTGGCAGAGGTGCGGAGCTCCATTTACATAATCACGCCTCTGCTTCCTGGTGAGGCGAGAGAAACACAGGGATGGCCTCTATTGATCTTTGTTGAACTGGGATACTGAGCAACATAAGAAAAGCTTATAACTTAAAGCTTTGATTAATGTTTCTTACATTAAAAAAGTAGAACAGCTGTGAATTGAATTCTTTTATACGCTCTGCCAGCATTCTATCTAAGACAAGAAAAAAAAATCTGTTTCAAGGGAAATGAAGATTTCATACCCAGTCTGGCTAGAGGTTTAAAATTGTGTCTAATTTTTCAGTGAGAGAACAGGAGGAATTCACAGCAAGCTAATGCTTTAGAGCTCTGTTCAGCCTCTCTCATCCTTTGGAGACACTGGGACTTGTTTTTTTTTCTCAGTGGAGGCTTTTGTTTTGGTTTGGGGTTGGGTTTTGTTTGTTTGTTTGTTTGTTTGTTTTTGGTTTTTTTGGGTTTTTTTGGGGGGGTTGGTTTTTTTTTAACTTCTAAGAAAACATTTCATTTCTTAAAAATAAAAGAAAAAATGAAATACGAATTTAATGTTTATATTTCTTGACTTTTATTTTTAAAGTTGATGACGAGCATTATTATTGAAATAATCATGGGTGTTATTTCTTGTGTATATCTTAGCCTTTGTCTAAATAAAGTTCATAATTATTCAACCAACTTGGATTCAGTTCCTAGGACTGTAGAAGCATTTTGATTTGTGTGACCACTTTGAAGAAGGATAGTTAATACTTTTGGGGGGAAATGTCCTGGGGTTTTTTTGTTTTGTTTTTTGTTCTTTTTAGTTATTTAATAAAAACTCTGACAACTTGTCAGGGCAGACATTAGAACTCAAGAATCCAAATATAGAACACCAAAGTGAATGCAGTTTGTCCTTCAGATCAGCATCAGCATCAGCATCCCGGCAGGTTCACAGCTTCTACTTGCCCTTCACAGTGATGAGGAGAGACGTAGAAATAAGATGCATTTGAAGTGTGGTGAGAGGTGGTGCAGTGAGGATAGGGCTCACCAGTGCACAGGCACCCTCTCAGAGCTGTGTCCCCCTGGCGTATGGGCACACTTCACCTCTACATTCACAGAGGAAAAACACTTTTCACTTATTCACAGTGATTTTTTTTTTCCTTGGGACAAGCACATTAAGACCAGATGAACCCAGCCCAGCTAATACACTCGGAGACTGAGGTGAAGTCTGCTCTTCCAGCCAACAGGCCAACCGGACCCTGGACTGCCTACCCTCCCACAGTGCACACAGGGTCTAGTCAAACAATCCGTGGCCATTTATATCATCAAAGCAGGGCCATGGGCTCCCAGGCTCCTTATGTACATATACACAGACTTCCTTAGAATATAGTTTTTAAGGAAGATACCTGCATTGTATAGTATAGCACAGCCAGAAAGTAGCACACAGTCCCACTGTAGAGAGGAGATGTGCAGGTGAGCTTGACCAGAGACTCTATGGATGGGAAATGCCTGTGCCTCCCACACTCCCTGACCCCAGTGCCCTAGGGGCCAGAACACCCAAATGAGTGCACTTCTGTCCCTGAGCTCTGAATTGGGACATGGGACTCATATATAAGAGTTCGTCTTCTGACAATGGCTTTAAAAAGAGGATTCATCTCCCAAGCAGAAATACTATTTTAAAGCAGCTCTTTGTATCTGTTGCATCCATTGTTTGAATTAATAATATTCTGTATGAAAGGTATTTGGATAGCTTTTTTACCTAGCCCTGACTGCAGTTTGCCATAGATCCCTTATCTTATTGGCAAACGATAAATAATCTGAAAGGCAGTCAATATTAACATCTATATGTTTTATTCTTGCATATTTGTATGTGCCTAACCCATACAGCTATGGGAGTGGAGGACTAAGTTTGTGTTTTCATGTTATCAAGGAAGGGGAGCAGCAGAAGAGGCCTGCTTGTAAAGGGTTAACTGGAATGGGCACCCTCGAGTGCTAGGGAGGGACTGATGTAATCACTGCAGCTCACAGCCAAGTGCATCTGTTCACCATGAGGTCATTCTTCTGCATGCTAATGACCTGGAGAATCCAGTCTGATGTTTGACATTATCCACAGGGATATAGTGTAAATCTTTACCTTTGGGAGCTGCTCATACTGAACAAAAAGGGGTAAAGAAACTTGTTTGCTCTTACATGGGGGTTTCCTTGTTGCTGGGGTTTTTTGGTGGTTTGGGTTTTGTTTTGTTTTGTTTTGTTTTTTCACCCTCTGAAGCTGCTCTAAAGATTGTGTCTGGACCTTAAAATCTTGGAGGAATCCACTTGTGTCTGTTGATAAGTGAATCCCAAAATAACTGTTATGGTCACAGCTAGCAGTTTGGCAACTGAGAACAGTAGGTATGTCTCATGTAATATCTAACGTTCAGCATTTAAAATTACCTTGGTCAGAAGTCGGTGAGAATGTTTTTATTTGTATAAAACCAAGTTCAAGGAGATTTGCTCTCGGTGACCCTGGATTGGCTGGTGTTTGCTTGAGATGCCAACACTAGTTATGGCTCCTGCCCACTTCAATATTGCTGTGGAGGGCCAGCAGAGGGAGCACAGGTCTTTATTTGTTAGCCTCAAAAACATAGCCCTTGATTTCTCTTAAGACAAGGTCAGCAGTACTTTCTCCTTCATGACAGATGAGGTTGCAAAGGCTCCAGGATAATAGAGCAAGTGGGAGAAAATGTGTCACCCTGACTTTGTTCCACTATCTGCTGCTTGAATGTAGGTCATATTTGGGGCTTAAGCCAGATTAGTCTGGGTCAGTCTTAAGATGCTGCCACTGCCCAAAGCTGCAAACTTTCCTCGTTCTCAGATGTGTGTCTGGATGGTGTCTTGGAAAGGAATATTGTGTTCATCTGTCATGAACACAATATTCCTTTCCAAGTTCATCTTAGAATAGACTTTTGTCATTCTTTTCTGCTTTTCACTACAACAGCTTTTGACATTGTACCAGAAACCCTAGCTTGGTCCACTTGGTGGGAGCCAATTAAAATGAATTCACAAAGCTGCAGACAACTGCTACATTTTGGTCCCAAAGGGAATCTGGGATGTAGATGCCGTACTAGTCCTGTAGTTCCCTTGCCTTTTCCCCCGGGGGGGGGGGGGGTGAAGTTCCACCAGCTTCCCCTTCCTGAGGCCACCGTACATGGGTGCCCACTATAGCAGCATCTTATAGGTTTATGATTCTGTATATAGATCATGGAAGAAATATTTTACTGGGCAATTAATAATCAAGTTAGCCCCCAGAAGCAGACAGGTAAAGTCCAACCCTGATTCAACAAGCTTTTCATTCTGGTTGAAAAAATAATCCCCTGTAATAATAGTCAGTATCCCTTTTTTCTCTCATTCTCCCTCCCTCCATCCCTGTTAAAGTGGTCTTAGTAAAGCTTAGATTGATGGCACAGCTATGCTTATACTTCTTACATATTTAGCTTTATCATATAGCTTAGGGAAACGAGCAAAGAACATCAGAGAATGTGGAGATAGAAGAGACTTCAGAGAATATCAAGTCTAGCCTCTTCTTGGTAGTTTTGACTAAGTTGAAGCATAAACCATAAATGAACAACTGAAGATTTCAGACAGGTTTGACAGCGTAGCCCTCACCTTCTGTTCCACAGACAGACACAACAACCCCAGCGCCTGCACTCGGATGATGGTCCTATAAATCAAGCAACAGTGGCTGGTTTGTTGTTGATATTAAAGCCCAGAATTAAATTTGAAAATTACATGTAGAGACCCCAGAAATTTTCTGTAAACACAAGTTCTCTTATGTCACTGTCTACTCAAGAGCTCACAACCAGCCCAACTTACACCTCAGCACATTTGACTGTCCCTGGTCAAAATGTTGCCATGTATTCTGTAGATAGATAACTACCTCTATCCCAACAATGCTATCTGGTCCCAGCCTAGATCCCTTCTACACAGCCAGCTCAATTCTGACCCTTGTTGCTTTTGTTTTGTGACTTATACATGTATTCTTGAAAAGGTGAGAAGATATTAATAGAAAGTTCTTAACCACTCTTAGTCCCATCACCCAGACCCAGGTTGCTCCTCGGCAAAACACTGTATTTTAGAGTTATCAACTTACAGTGGCTTTGTGTAACTCTTACAAGCGCAGGAACATCTGTACTTCTGTCTCTCTCTCTTTTTTTTTTTTTGAACATGTAACTCTGTTGTGTGTGTGTTTATCTAAGGGGGCTATAAATTCTTTAAAGAAAAATGCCTGTCATCTCTTTTTTACAACACATGTGACGAGGAAAATAGAAAAGCAGGGCAGAAAGAAGTCAGGCTGCTGCTTTCAGTGGTACAGGTGTGTCTCCAGACCACAGATGTGTTGGGTCTGATGCAAGATGCAGAACAAACACCTATAATTACATTTCATCTGCCTTCTCCCTTCGAGATCTCTTAGGAAAAGTGGGTCAGTGACAAGCAATATGGTCAAAGCCTGGTGTGGGGAGACGGGGAAAGCCAGGAGCCAGGTTAATCCCCAGGCTGGCTAGTGCAGTTCTGAGTAACTGAAACTTGATTCTGGGTGCTTTTGTAAGTGATGCTCAGGGTTTCAGAGAGAACTCTCCATGGCCCTGTTTGTCACCACGCTGTTTTGTGCTTATTCATCCCTGTATCTGTTTAACACTCCGTTACTCCCCTCCTGTTGCTCTGGGAGACAGGCAGAGGTGAGACATGTTTTTCCATTTGGTCAGCTAGAAAGTGATACTTTAGCCTGTCAGATGTGACATCTCTGAGACGGCTCTGCCCTCCCTCCGTAGGCTGCCACCACTGAGCAGACCTCTAAAGGGTACGTAAGGATACACAGAGTTCTCAGACCCTTGAGAAGACCTGTGTCTGGTCTTTTGTGGTAATGAGTCTTAAGAGAGAAAAAAAGATACGCATGAATGCTCTATGTCCAAAAAGAAAAAAAAATCCTAGATAGTTACAGCAAAATGTAACTACAAGTGAAAGCAGCCCTGCTGGCCATGACTTGAACTCTCCTGAGGCAGGCTGTACTGTCTGTCTTGTGATCCTGGAGCTTAGAAACAGGAGCTTGCCTCCTGTGTCCTGCACCATCCACTGATCATTCAGCTTTTACCTTTGCAACATGGCTAAAACCTAGGATGCCTGAGAACTTAAAAACTCTTCCACAAGACCAGGATGGACTGAGTAGATTGGGGAAGAGCCTTTCAGACACTCTAGGGCCCTTCAGATCCTGACCAGTGTTAGGACTTGAGTCCATAGCTTCTGAGAATGGAAGCTAACATATTAGAGTTGTTTAGAATGTGTCTGTGGAAGCACCTCAGAGCATCTGGTTCCTGTGAGATACTGTAGTCACTCAATCCTGCTTCCTTCCAGGATTTTATGTGCAGGTGGCATCTCTTTCCCGCCTAACTGCTAATTATGGCTCAGGGGACACTGAAGCAGTTACCAGGGGATGGCCAGCAGGTACCAAAAATCTTTCTCAGGCAGAGTTTTGGAAATGAACCTTAATTAAAGCTTATTCAAAATAACCATAATAGTTTGACTGAGACAAGCCCAGGATGTGGGACAGCCCAGGCTCACATTCTTTGTCAGTGGCAGTTGTGGCCTTCGTGTCAGTCTGTCCTTGCAGGTGGTTCATGTGCAGCCTTAGCAGCTGGGGCTTCCTGGAAGACTCAATGATTTTGCTCGGATTTCCACTTAGCAAAGAGCAAACTAAAGCAAAGCCAAATGAAGCTCTCGTGCTGGCATTGGAGTATGCAGTGGGATAGAGGGAACGTTTTGTGCTATCCTTTCCAGGGACACTGAGGGTGACACCCAGGGGGGAAAAACTGTAAATGTGCTCCCACAAAATGCTGAGTGGAAAAAAATTCGTTGAAAATGGGGAAACATCTCAGTGAGTGTTTCAAGAGGATGGGTAGCTAGAAGAAAGGGAGTGAAGGGAGCAAGTTTACAGCATTAATATAGTCAGCACTGAATTCTTGGTATATAAGAAAGCTCATGGCATTATGGTTAACCAAAAGCCTGTGTTTTTCACCACTTCAAGAATATAAAATGATAAAATCCCAGATAAACTCCACTTACTTGTGTCCCCCTAACCTACTGGAGGCCACAATAAGGTATTGAAATTCTGGCCAGGTTAGAATCCTGGTGGTACCCACACCTCTCCTGCAGCTCAATCAGTCCTTAGACAATAGCTTTATTCCTCAAGCATCTCACAAACCCCACAGGGTAGGATTTCAGGCAGTCACTCCACCCCCCGGAAGAGTATCCTAAGGACTAATTAGGAGAGGCATAGAAGTGGGTAAAACAGAAAGATGCTCTGCCTTCCTTGAGGTTACCTCCCAGATAGAGAAGAAGGAATCAGCCATCAGAAGTTCCTTGGTGCTAAGCAAGAAAAGACAATGGGGCATAAGAAGAAAAACCTATCCCAGTGTGGAGGTGCACATTAAAACAGGCCCCGTCAGTCCCTCGTCTCCTCTCCGTGTGAGCCCTGTTTTAGCACAGCTCTCCACAGTGGATGGCTTCTGGGCGGTGGTGGTGTTGGGGGGATGCTGGTGGAGAAAGAGTCACCTTCCCTTGTAGGACGGGCCACCAGGGGATTGACCATGCTCCTGTGAGTACCGGGACAACACAAAATTTACTTTGTTTGTTTTTAGTTTTTCTTTTTTGGGGGGAGGACTGGGAGGTGAGCACGACCCAGATACATGATGTGAGATTCTCAAATCATTATAAAGGAGGGTGTGGAGGAGGGAAACAGGTCAGCAAAGGTGCCACTGGGAGTAAGACACTGATGAAAACTCTGGACAGAGTTGAGGAAATGGGAAATGGGTATGTAGAAGCCAGGCAGGGAGCAGCCAGGGGGCAACCCTCACAGGTCTGAGCTTTCTTGACATTCCTGGAAGTAGTGAAAATCTGGGGCTTGAAAGAACAGAGTCATTAATGAGTGAAGATTTGGAAGATCAGAGACAGACAGCTAGTAGAGAAGTAGGGTAACACGGTATGATCATAGTTTGAAAGGCCTAGTCTGGCTTCTGTGGAAAGACTGGACACTGGAAGCAAGGACAAGTTAGATAATACCTCATTCACTATATCAGCAGGCACACAACAGGCCTGTAGTACTGTGACTGTCAATCAAAAGCTGTGGCAGTGCAGAGACATCCCTCCTGAAAATTCACTATGAGTGCACTGTGCTCCACACACCATGGTGCCATGGGATACCATCCCTTATCTTGGCTACCCAGGTGAACGAAAGGTGAGTATAAGGCAGGTAGAACTTTGATATGAAGTCAGTCACCTCACTATGGCCTTGAGCTATGTGAATAACTGCCCAGCACAGAGTGGCCCAAGGAGTAGGAAGTGGTTCTTGTAGTTCTGTCTCATTCAAAAAGCCTTGTGTAGGCACAGCTACTTGAGAGACTGAAATGAGAGGATCCCTTGAGCCCAGGAGTTCAAGGCCAGCCTGGGGAATGCAGCAGGACCCCATCTCAAAACAATAGGGAAAGGTCTGCAGAACACTCCACAGACTAGTCATTGTTTACAACAGGCCATTTCTGTGCACTTCTCTGGCATCCGATTCCTGTGAGGAAGGTTTATCTCCTTGGCAGGTGAAGAACTAAGGAAAGTGGTGTTATCATATCATGTGGCTGCCTGGTCATCATGGCAAGATCTGGGCTTGGTCTTTCTGTCCCAGACAAGACTCATTCTTGGACACATTCAGGGTCCCTTCCTTTGGGCACCCATTGTGTTGGAACAGATCCACAGGAATATGCAGGCACATGACCAAGAGGAACCCTTTTATTGTACCAAAAGCGAAGCATTCCCCTCAAAGGCAGAAAGAACTAATTTGTTGGGCTTATGGCCTGGGCAACTTGTGGTACAAATAGCAAATGTTCTCCTGCATTGACCCTCACACCTGAGAAATGTAACTAACATGAACTGAATTATTGTCTGCTCCCAACTTTACTGGAGTGCATGGCAAGAGCACCAGTAGACAAAGCCTTGATCCCAGGCCTGTACTGCCTCCTGACTGTCTAAAACCAACAGGAGTGTTTTGTTTGTTTGCTCATGTGTTTGGGTGCTAGATATTAGGTCTAAGGACTCATACACTCATACTCATGAATAAGTAATCATCACAGGACCATATCCCCAGTCCCATCCCAGCCCCAAAGGGACTGTTTGTATCAATAAAAGTACAAAGGAATTCCATCGATCCTCTGATGTTTCCTTGGATGCCTCAGACTCACAGTGCTCACCCACAAATGTCCACAGACCTAACTGCTACTTTTTTTTTAAGCTATTGTTTATCAGGGAATTAAAAATACAGTCATGAGTGGCAGCCACTAAACCCAGGGAGCACAGAGGTAGAACAGTCCTAGCCCCTCCCCAGACAGGCAACTCTTGAGTTGTTTTAAGAAAGCTGAACTCAAGTTACAGAACATCCTGGAGTCAGCTGTGGGCACTAGGAGTAGTGTGTCACCTGTGGGAAGTGTACTTGCTTCGAGGGCACTGCGAAACAAGTAGAGTGGCTCAGCTCAGGAGCTGCTGGTGATGGCCACGTGGCCTCATCGCTACCCTCTTCCCTTCTTCCTGGGCCCGCAAGTTTGTTTTCTCCCTAAATCTTGAAGTCAGTTAAGATTGCTTTTGGAATAGAGAACACAGAATGTTTCTTAGACCACTTTCTGTCCTGTTCTGCCTTGTTTTTTAAGTTGGGAGGGACGTATAATTCAGTGGTAAATACTTAACCACCATGCATTCTGGCTTCAATCTCCACCATACAAAGGAAAGAAAGAAAACTTAAAAAAAAAAAAAAAAAAAGGTTATATTGAAAGATATAATTTGCATATCATACAAAATTATGCAGTTCAAGTATACAATTGATACTATCAGTATTTTCAGAGAGTGTACAACTATCTCCATAGTCTAATTCTAGAATGTTTCATTTCCCCTAGAAATAAAATAAAGCACGCTCATAGTCTTCATTCTTTCCACAAACCTTGCCCTCAGTCCTGTGAAGCCACTAATCCACCTTCATTTCTCTGCCTCTACCTATTCTAGACACATGAATGTAACCAGGTAATATGATGACTCAGCTTCTTTCACATAACATGTTTCCAAAGTTCCTTCATGCTGTAGCACTTAGTGTGTGTGTGTGTGTGTGTGTGTGTGTGTGTTTAAGATTTATTTACTTATTTTATTTATATGAGTACATTGTAACTGTCTCCAGGAGCACCAGAAGAGGGCATCAGATCCCATTACAGATATTGTGAGTCGTGATGTGGTTGCTGAGAATTGAACTCAGGACCTCTGGAAGAGCAGTCGGTGCTCTTAACTGCTGAGCCATCTCTCCAGCCCTGCATTTACTATATTTTTAAAAATTATTTTATTAGCATGATTATACTTTCATAATTTTATTCATGTGTACGTTGAGTTCCTAAGCTCACATAATATTTGGGCAAGAAAAAAAAATTGCCTTCAAAGTTTCTCTTAATGTCCTCACTGTTTACGAAGGTCCTAACACAAGTGTGCCTGTACACAGCTCACAGTTCAGGTGCTTTCCTCCTCCCCGCCCCCACCTCCATGCTTGTTGGTCCAGCTGTCCTGGCTTTCTGATTCAGAACCAAAGTTGATGGGCAAGACCAACAACCAAACAGGGGAAGCCAACCCCAGTGCCAGGACTGGAGCCAGGACATAGCCACTGCTGCTGGATTGGAAATACTGGAAGCCATCCTTGGCCATTTGGAGATGTTAATTAGGCTGGCAAATCCCCACCGGTCTTGGTTTGCCAGTGTTGAGTTGCATGTGCAGGCTTCCCCATCCACTGCCTGCACCTGTTCCCTTCCTCAGAGCCATTCCAAGGGGTCTGAATAAACCCCCGTCAGGGCTCTGATCCTCCTCTGCCTGCCTTCCTGCTGGGAGAATAGTTAGCACTTGCCTAAAGCTGGAACCCCGGTCCAGTCTTTCTTCCTCACCCATGCCAACTCTCAAAATCATTCTCCTTCCTAATTATCTTGAACCAGTTAATCATTTCCACACTGACTGTTCAGTAACAAGGATGTGGGGAGAGGCAGCCACGTATCTTGTCTGCCCTGGCCCACAGTTACCCCAGGTGTCATTGCTGGACAGCAGGCTTTCCTCAAAGATAAGAAGCTTGCTTCAAACTGCACTCCTTTGTAGCTGAGAGAAACATGCCCTACAAAGGCCGACAGGCTCTCAGATAGCAACTCCAAGCTGAACTGCAGAGAATACAAACCTCTAACCATATGTTATTTCTGAATTAAAAACAAAAAACCCTTGTTGATGATATCCAGAACATCAAAGAAGTCACACAACACCAAAAAGTAAAACACTTCTCTGAAAATGGCCTCTGGATTCTTCTCCAGGCCCAAACTCTTGTGTATGAGCTGCCAACTGGCTATACCCGGGCTGGTTAGTGTCTGAGGTAGACTGTGAAGGGGTCTTTCCAGGAGTCTCTCTCTAGGTGCTCCTGTGTGTAAAGGAACTGGCTGCTGATGTCCCAGCACTACTGATGTCCAATCATGTCTTCTTATTCAGGACGCTCTGTAACCCTGGAGTACAGCATCTCTAGGTCACCCTGGAGCCTCTCAATAGTTTCCTTTTCTAACTTGTCCTCTCCCTTAGGATACCACAGAAATATGTGGTCCACTTATTTGTGTGCTCTACCTCCCCAACTCTCTGCTCTCGTCCCCAAAGCAAGGCTTCTGTTTGTCATATCTGTTGCTATAGCCTATAATGGTACTCAACATACCTGGTATCCAGTTGATGAACAGAAAGATGGAAAAAAATCATACTTTGTACCTCTTGCCTCCCAGGCAATCATGTGCCTCCCAGGCTCTTCTTATTTTTTATCTCCAAGCTCAGTACTCTCTCTTCTAGACCCTTCCAGTAGTCTGTGTGCTAACCTCTAGGATTGTACATTGTGCTGAGAAGCTACACCCTGTTCTCTGGTCCCAGCAACTGGGAGCTCACCCTTCAAGTGTCCTGCCTGTATGTCAAGAGCGGGTGACATCTGAGCCCTATGGAATAATCAAGGCAGCCTCCAACTGCCTCTGCCTCTGCCTCTGCATCGCCTTAATTCAACCATGGATTGGCAGTTACTAAGATAGTCTTTGTGGGCCAGCACACCACACTAGGCTGTGTCTGGGGACCCTCAGGAGAGGAGCAAACCAGTCCTCATCAGCAATTACAAACAAGTCTTCCATTGTTAGTGCACCATCTGCCTTCTGGGTTTCCACCAATCAAGGGCCTGTATGCATAGCATAACCAGGGCCGGGGGGCTGCAAGAGAGTGGGATCAAGGATCCCCCTTCATAAAGAGCCTTTTCTCACATAGGAGGGCATCAGGGGCATGGCTCTGAGAATCTGAGGCTCTCCAGTCAAGGTAGACCCATGCACAGAGGCACTCTCTGCTTGCCATCTTCCATTAGGTGAAATGGAGCCCTGCAATATGGCAAACTGGAAAAAATAAGAACTGTAGAAAATTGCATTAATGTCTAAGGACCTACTGAGTCCTTAGCCCAGACATCGCTGCTTATGCCCTCACGTGGAGAAGGAGCCCAAGTTCATAGTAGGACAAGGAAGTGCCATTTGGTCATCCAGGGCTGGTTAAGGATCTTGGCTTCCCACCCCCAAGTACTCAAAACTCAGGGCCTGAGCATTCATCAATAGCTCAGAAAATCAAACTTCATAGAAGTACACATACTTCCTTCAGAGAGGCATAAAAGAAAGAGTGCCCAAATGGTGTTAGGAGACCCTCTGGTTGCTGAGCCAACCTTGGCAGATAAGATCAGCAGAAAGTCTGAGTTTATAGTCATAGCAGTGTTTTGTGTCACCGCTAATGTCCAGACTCAATAGGGGCCTAGCTATCTAGAATTCAGAAGAGTTGGGGAAGGGAGGGTGGGATAGAAAACCGCTTTCTGAAAGCAAAAACAGGGTGCATGTGCTGTGGGCAGTGGAGGAATCAGAGTGTGGCGTGGGTGATGGGACCTGTCATAAGGAAGCAGGAGCTGAGACCTTCCCTCAGGTCCCCATGCTTCTGAGGACTCAGTTGTAAACCCAGCACCAACTAGCATTGGATCCCATCAAGTGAGTATAGAAGTGAACTTTCAGGAATGGTGCAGCTGGGGGGATACATGTGTTATTAGCTGTGTGTATCATTATCAAGCTGCAGCTGGGGGCATGCCATGCTCTCATTCTCTGGATTTTTTATCTTTTCTCTCTTCAGATTAAAATACAGAATGGTCTCATTACGATATTTGAGCAAGGTAAGACTAACTTTGGTGGGTCCCCCACCCTTGCCAAACCCTTAGTTGACTTTTCCATAACCACGGTCCTTCTTTGGCCTCAGCCTTGCCTGCCTCCTGTCTCCTCCCAAGGGGCCCTGCCGACTCTCCTGCCCCTACATGTCTGTGTTGCCTGTAGAGCCCAGCTTTGCCTGCCTTTCTTCTGCGAGTACACTCTGGGTGGAATCTGACACCAACACCTGCCATCGTGGAAAATGTCTTTGTCACCTCCCCTTTGTGTGGGGGGCTGCAGGGAGCCATGGGTACAGGCCTTTCCCCCCTCCCCTTTTTTGTTGTCCAAGACTGGAGAAGCAGGATGTTGAGATGAGCCGATAAGATGAGGCACGTGCTGGCCTAGCCTTTGACTGCTTGCCTTAGCAGAGGCCTCCAAAGGCCAAGGCCTCCACACAGGGAGGGCTGCTGAATAGAGCAGCTGGAGGAAGAGAAGCAGACAAAGGCTGGGCGAGTGAAGAGGGCGGTGAACCCCTAGATCCACAGCCTAGGATGCTGAGAGCGAGCTGAGATGGCAGGTGTGACCTCCCAGCCTGACCTCTCTGTCCTGGCTCCGGGATCCTGACCCAGCACAGATAACTCAGATGGATGACAGCCACCACTGCAGGACTGGGCAGCAACTTTCCAGTATAGCCTGGCTGTACTGGTTCTCTGGTTCACAGGCAGGAGATGCTTCGATAGTACCTGTGGTAAATCCACTCAAAAGAGAAAGCTGTCACTTAGTAACCGTGTTCCTACAGTGGTCCCAACACAAATAGAAGTAGCTTACCCAGGACACCCCTGTGACCCAGCAGCCTGCCGTACCTGCCGGCTAGATGTGTAGGTGGCCACTATAGTGAATCATTCCTCTAGCCCAGCTACCCTTTCTCTTCTCAGCCATGGCTTTAGACTGGTCCCAGCTTGGCGTTGATAACTTATATCAGCCCTCAAAGGTGATAGGAGCTACAGAACACAAGTTTTCTAGTCAGAAAGGGGTGAAGCAGAATTGTAAGGTCCCTTCCCAGTATGAATTTAGGGGCAAAGGTTTGTATTTAGAGGCCCCCTCTCCCATGTGCTCCTGCACCTGCCCTGGCAAAGGTAAAACAGTCCAAATGGCCTTTGAATAAGACACAGCTTCCATCCCCAGCAGAGGCCAAGCTGAGGCAGCACTATCCACAGCTTGCAAGTATAGTCACTGCATCAAAAAGGCAACCCTTATCCTTTGAGATTCACGTATGCAGTCCTCAGCTACTGCCTCTGCATCCATCAGAAGGTGCATCAGTGGACACACGGGAGCCACTGCAGGATGAAGGTGTGCCAGCAGAAAGTCAAAGACTGAAGGAATGCATGAGTCGTGGGTGCACTGGATCCTGTGTGCCTTTATTCTCTGCCTTTAGGAGTACAAGCCCTTATTTGCAGAGCTTTGAAATGCTGGCTTAGGTTTACTCAGTGGGACAGCTGACACTACCCTGTCCATCTGCAGGAACTCAAGCTGTGACTCAACTATCCTGGTTTTCCTTGGTAGAGGGGGATCAGGATGGTACGGGCTAAAATGTTTGTTTCTGACCAAACAAGAGCAAGCGCTTTATTCCTTTGCCTACTAGCTTTAAGCATTCACTGACTTGGTTTTTGTTTTTTTGTTTTTTTGTTTTCCTTTTTAGCTTCTTAATTCTAACTGATGTAATCAGAGTGGGTGGCATTTCAAACCAGAATCCTCTGAGGTTCAGTCAGGTTTCCCCACACCGCCTTTTGCCTGTCATCAAATGTTCCTGCCCACTCCCAAAAGCTAGGAGAGGGAGAGATGGCCTTAAAACCCTGGTCCTTGGGGGAGGCTGGAGAGCTGCTCAGCAGTGAAGAGCATCTCTTCCAGAAGACCAGGCTTTAATTCTCAGCACCCACATGGCAACTTACAACTGTCTGTAACTATGGCCACCAGGTAGTATACAGACATGTACGTAGGCAAAACAAATGCACATTTAAAAACAACACTGATCTTTGGATGGTCACATCTGCTGTGCTGCCTTTGTTTAAGGCAACCTGAGTTTTGTATTTTTGCAATGCTGGGACTCGGGGCTGCATGCATGCTAAGCAAGTGTTCTACCACTGAGCTAACCCCATCCTTAGTAGCCTGTTTCTGATGAGGCAGACAACAGAAGGGGCCAAGACCTCTCTGTCCAGCAACCTCAGTGAGCCTAGAATAGAGGGAGAGGGAAAGTCTAGCTGTGGAATCTGAGAGTAAAAATTCAGCATGGGACAGTGTCTCCATGAGTCAAGGGAACCTTTAAGTATTGATTTCAGAAGCTCTTTCCCAAAAAGGATAGGACAAGGTCAGAAGACATATAAACAAACAAACAAAATAACCTAAGTAAATTTCAAACACTAGTAATGACAATTTCAAAGGAAAAGCCCATAGGGAGGAGACTGCAGGAGTCCCGCTTTTGAGGTTTGTTCTAGGCAGGGGCCACCCAGGGAAGCTCAGAGCATTTAAAAATATATTACAAGGGGGAGGGTGATGAAAGGATCCTCTCATTCACAGAGTGGCCCTCGGGAGGCCAGCGACTCCGCAACAGTGGCCGGGTGTTGCAGCAGGCATTCTTGTATTCCTCTGAGCTCCCAGACAGCCACCCTGGGGATGGGAAGAGTGCAGAGCTGCGAGTTTTAATTTTATTCCTTGTTCCCTCTAGTGCCAAATAGCTGCATGCTCATCTGGACTCATTCAGACAAGCAATTTAGGCGTGACCTCTATCTAGTCTTAGTCCCTTTAGGGAATAAGTGAGTAGTAACCCGTGTGAAATATGAAAATGTAAACATACTAGGATCCCAGAAACACAGCATTGCCATTGATTCTGCCCAGGGCTCCTTTGTGGCCTTCACTGCAATCCGATGCCTTTCCCTTCCTTCCTTCCTTACTTATGTACTAGCCAGAAAAGGTGATTTTATACCAATGATACATAGATCTGTAGCTTCTTTTATGTAGTAGAAGAGCCCAGGGCAAACACTAAGAGGAGTGGCATTTCTTTTTTGATAAATTCAACAAACATCCTTGCCCAGCACACTGTGGGGCAGGGAGGACTTCAAACCCATTTCCCAGTGACCAAGTTCCCTGTCTTCTGTGTTTCCTGAGCACTGTATATACTTCCTCCAGTATGTGGCCAGAGATTCTTATTGGCCTTTGTGATATGGTCATTCTCTGCTTCCTTTGCAGGGGTCTTGACCTTCAGCCTGAGTATGGACCCCAAGAAAATCCTCCATGTGGAAGAGACAGGCAAGACTCCCCTGATTTCCCCAGAATCCTCAAAATCCAGACTTCAGGAAACTGCCACTGTGCCAGCATGTGCAGCAAGCCTTCCCATGGCTGGGCCCCCGGGGTCAGAGGTGGTTTAGTTCATGTGGAACCTTCAAACAAAGCTGTGTCCCTCTTGTCCTGGAATCTCACCAAACCTTAGGCATCAGAAGAAGAAAAGAAAAAGTCGTCCTCAACCAGGAACAAACCTGCTGCCATAGTGGCAATGGAGAAGCCTACACACAGTCCTTAGGCAGAACACAGTAGCCACAGGTTCGGGGCCCACAGGAAGGGACAAAGGGCACTTGTCTGTATCGCTGATTTTTTTTTTCCTTTCATTTATACACCAAGCTTGATTCCCAAAAGGGCTGACAAAACAACTGTGTGACTGTTGGAGGAATTTCCTCCATACTGATTTTACTAATCCTTATGTTAGGATTTATAGTTTACTCAAAATTTCATCATCATGGAAACTGGCTGTCCCCAGAGTCTTTTCCCACAGGAAATTTTACCTCCATCATTGAACCGTTTCTACCTGGAGCCTGAGGCCCGCTGACTTAAGATTCTCCTGACAACACAAAGTTCTGTCATGTTCCCACACAGAGCGAGCAGGGTGTCTAACAATATGGGAATATCCATATGAGAGCACTAAGCATATGGGTAGCAGCCTTGCTCACCCCAGCCCAGCCCAGCCCAGCAACACACACATCAGCACACAAGATTAGTACTTGCTCCAACCCCAGGGCTAACCAACACCCTTATTGTGTCCAGTCCCTCCAAAAGTTCATCTGCAGTCTTCCTCCTGCCTGCTGTTCAGAGTCCAAGACAGGCCTCAGAAACAGTACTTGTCACTTGTCACTTGAGTTTTAGGGTAACAGATTCCAGCCAATAGATTTGATCCTTTTATACACACACATACACACACACACACACACGCACGCACGCACGCACGCACGCACGCAAATCAAATTTTATATATTGGCTCCATGGAAGGTGTGTTGTGCCTATTAGGGATGGGAGGGAAGGAAGGAGTTAAATGTGTCCCTTACTGGACTTGGATATCTTGGACCTTAGAATCCAGCAACTAAGCGTTCACAGGGAAGACTTCTGCATGGTCACACACTCACACACACACATGCAAACACCCCACTCCCATGCCTCTGTCCTGGCCCTGGTGCTGCCTCAGGGCTCCAATGTTGCTTCATTCCCTGCTCTGCCTCAGAGCAAACCAGCAAATGCAGCAGAGGCCATCCCTTGCTGCACGGTTCTGCTTCATGAGGTCATTTCCAGTGCACATATCTAGATGACCCTTCACTGAGAGCAGGGAAGCAGCTGTAGAGAACAGATTGGAGGGACTCGGGCATGGGAAGGAATGTCCTGGACGTAGCCACCTCTCTACCTTCCTCTGCCGTCTGATCTCACACATGTTAGTACTCCTAGCCTGCTTGGTCACACCTCTGAGCCTGCATATCGACCTCATCAGTGTCCATTCCCCAGAGAAGCCAGCTTTTTCTATCTACTACAGAACTGATTTGCCTGCTACTGGCCTTGGTAGAGAAAGGAGCAGAGCCAGAGCCATACTCAGTCTTGTAGCGAGCGAGCGGGAATTCATAGAGTGAGACATTCTAGGAGCACCTTCCCACTGCAGGGAGAACCTATCCTCCTGCTGTGAAGGGAGTTTAACAGCCTCTCATCCCAGGCCACAGACAGAGGGACCTGGAGAGCTGCTTGAACATCATAGAGAGCAGGGCATTGCAAAGCAGAAAAGAGGCCCTGTGTGCTGTTTTCTAACTGTCCAGGGTGTTCACTTACTGGGAGATTAATGGTGATAGAAGGGAAATAGGCTGTCATGACATTTCCCATTGTCAGTGAAACCTTGATTCTGATCCCACTCACTGTGTGTGTCTGTGTGTGTGGCCAGTATTATTCAGACTTCTGTTATTGATCTGCTACTTTGGTGTTTACAAAGTACCCAGACCTGGCTCCTGCAGAAAGCACCTCCCAAGGCCCCCTGAGCACTCTGTCATTAAGTAGCTGTGTTCTGCAGGAACACTCATCTTCAGGCCCATAAACCCGTTGTGGAATTCTTGTCATTTTGGAAGTCTTTCATTTTCATCTTTTTCAGTCGCAACAGAACCCAGGGCCACAACCCAGGTCCCAGAGGTCCTGTTTAAGTCCCACAGCTGCCTGTTCATAATTTCATTTGCTTCCACAAGCCCTCAGACGTGGAGTGAGAAATTCAATTGGAGGTAGCAAATAATTTGAACTTCTTGTAGCCTAATGATTTTACCCACCCCACACCCAGGTTGACAGCAACAGTTTATGTCTGTTTATGTTTTACTTATTTATGTAGTCCATGGTCTTGGATTGGTAATAGCTCTGGTTAGAGACCTAAGAGCTGGAGAGCAGGGACTCTGGCAGCCATGTTTGATTGCATTCAGCAGCTCTTGTTATTTGGGGTGGAAAATTAAAATGATCAAGTTTGGTGTTTTCTTTTGTCAGTTAGAAAAGCAAATATTGTGTTTTCATAATAAATGTCTTTTAGCAAAATTGCTAAGGGTCACTCATCTGGTGAGACCCTCCTGAGAGCCACTCATCATATTAGTATTAGTGGGTCAGCCATCTGTGATAAAAGTGTCCCTAATTACCACAGAGTGTGGTAAGATTCTCTGGGCTGCTGCAGGGCCTGGCCAGTGGGTGCCCTTCTCCACATGCTGACTTCTGGATGTCCAGAAAGAGGGAAACTGATGTTTATAGTCTTATTGATTAGACTTTCATGCTGTAAAAAAAAATAATAATCCCACGAAATTAGGACTTTTTAAAAATAGCCAGACCTTCAGCAGACTGAAGGAAGGCGATATAGCCTACTGAGTGACTTTTCCAGTGTCTTCAGCAGCCAAGCTGGCAGATCTTGAGAGCCCCAGGGATGGACTCTGCCTCTGCCATGTGGCTGTTTAGTAGGACCCTTAGCCTTATAAAGGAGATCACACAGCTCCAGAGAGCCATGCAAACCCTGTCTTCCTGACTGTCCTCAGGTGTCCCTTCCTTTTCTCCACTGACGCGTGGTGAGCCCTCTAAACTTCCCTGTGTGTCTATATGTAGCTGTATCACTCCATACTTACCGAAGGGGACATCACATCTAAGGGAACTCATCCAGAGACACCCATCCTTGTATTTGCACCCAGTTTCTATGTATATGACGTGCACAGTAAGCAAGCATTTCCTTAGTTTCAGGTCTATGATATTTAGTGTATGTAAATAGGGAGAAATTTGATAGAGATGATAAATTAAGTTATAGCATGTTGTTTGATTGTTTTGAGGTTTCTTGTTATTTAACTTCCCAATTGCACATCTAGGTTGTTCTGAGGGGTGTGTGGTTGGGGGAACCTCCAAACCTGCTCCACCTTGTCAGGAGTGTACACACACACTAGGGACACTCCACAAAGGCAGCCATCCTGGGAAAACACTTAGCTCATGATGGTGCCTCCCACTACAGCTCGTTCTTTTTCCTTTTGATTTACTGTGATGATTTGATGAATGAGAAACACAGCACATAGGTGTTGCGTGTTTCTGACATTCTCATAGTTTTTAGGAAATAAAAGTTTATCCCACCATCTAACTAAAATGTTGATTTGATTTTTTTATTAAACAAAGTTATTCAAAAGCATTCTGTAAAGCAAAGCTGGCAGAGGTGTCCAGTATGGTAGTTGATATTATTCAGAGAGCTTACACATGCTCGTGTAGAATTACCTCATGGTTCGTAGTATGGATTGCTAACATCCAGCTGCAGAGGACCCACAGCCTCTGATGATCACAAGCTTCTCTGTGCATGTGGTTCCTCAAAACCCCCCGTTCTCCATCCATCTTCTCACCTACTTAGGCTCATCCCACCTTTATAATGGCACGAGCGGGCCAGGATGGTCTGTTTCTGCAATATGTAGTATGTATGTAGCCTTGCCCCTTGCCCCTGCTTTGTCTTTTTTAGGCAGCCCCCTATACTAGCTAGAGTCCCTGTCCCTAGGGAGTAAGTGAGGAGTATTTGAGGACTTCTAAAAATCACATATTTTACATGTAATTTGGACTCCTATTGTGGCCGAAGTCAGGTATTGATATTTCCTTCCTCAGGGCTTCAGCAATCACACTGCATCCTATCCCATCGTCTCTGAGAGTATACGGGGCCACTCCATGCTCCAGACAGTAGTGAATTCTCAGGATACTGAACAACCAAGTTTGTAAAAATCGTTTACTTGTTTCATAGCCAACGCTTGCTGAGTACCCATTACTTACAGAACATGTTGGTGTCCTGAGAAAGGGGCATCCTGGTGTGTTCTGCAGGGTCAAGTGCAAAGCAGAGCCCGAATTGACCCCACTTCTTTTTAGCTTAACTGATAATCAAGAGCTCATGTAGATAGTTCTGCTGGGAACAACACAGGCTCTGCGAGTCAGAAACAGTACACCTCAGCCTTAGGAATCATTTTAGGTTCCTCTAAGGAGTCAGATTCCTGCCTCACTTCTAGGATAGAACTAAAGCATCTGCATCCTTCAAGCTACCCAGAAGGTCATGGATGCCCAAGGGTCATTTGGGGAACCAGAAGAGCCCCGCTGGTGGTATTGAAGGCAGTCGGAATATGTCTGTGGAGCTGGGTGGCCACTGCTCTACATATGCTCTCAGAGCTGAGTTCCTTCCTCTTGCTAACCTGTCCGCTTGGCAGATGGCCTTCCAGGATGCACAGGGAGCTTTCCTCTGGGGTCACCTTGGGATACCTTTCAGATATGGACATGAGCACTTGAAACAGAAAATCTGTTGCCACTATTGTCTCATAAAGATTACTTTCTTATTTATAGCAAAAAGAAGGGGAGGGATTGGTTGATTCTAAGGCATCACATTTCCTGTAAGAGATTGAGTCATTTTCAAAAACCTTCATCAGCAACCCCCATGGAGTCTCAGACCGTGTCATAGAGTCCAGCTTCCGATGAAAAGGATCATTATTAGAAGAATGAAGTCATGGGGTTTGGTTTGGTTTGGTTTGTATTCCAGGGCAAATAGCCTGTTCCTTCCCTGTTTCCTCAAATAGAATATTTCCTAGTGAGAAGATAACCACATTGACAGTGTTTACTTCTATACACACATGCGTTGTGTGATTCTGTGTCATTTAAGCCAAGGCCACTTGATAGAAATATGTATATCAAGGAGCGCTGTTCTCATTTGCTCTTCTTCCTCTAATGCATTTCATTTTCAACAAAACAAGCAAAACCCACGGGGGGTTGTGAGAAAAGATCAGAAAGTAAACTTCTCTATATATACGGTTCCTTAACACCCTGGTCTACAGCTGGGAACACCCACCCTGTCCTCGTCCACCTCTGCTGTTTAAGAAAAAAACAAAAGAGGCCTGAAGATGCTGCCTCACTGGCTCTCATGCAGCTAGACAGGGACCCTAGCTGGGAGCTGTCTCTAGGTTCCCACATCTTAGTGGCACCTCCACTCAGCACCAGTGACTGTCCTTAGCCAGTCCCTAGACTGTTTCTTGAACAATGTAGTTTCCACATATCCACTGTAGTTTAGCCACTGTGAGGGTGTTCCTAAGTCCACATCTGAGACCACCTTGAGTCACTATCATAGGAGCCAGGCTGAACACAGCAAGGTTTTGGCACTGGGAAGATCTGGTCTGCCAGAAATATGACCTCTCTGTCATGTACAAAAAGAGCATTTGGAACCAATCCCTACTGGGAATTCAAAAACCTCCAGATAGCACTTTCCTGGAAAGACAGATTGCACAGGTCTTAACTAAAAAAAGATAAACTTTGAAAAGAACTGGCACCAAGGCAGCAGGCCCAGGCAGATCAGCCACACCCTGGAAGTTCATTCCCACCTTCCGGGGTCAAGAAGCCACATGGTGTTTAGTACTTGCTACCATTTGATCACAGTTGTGATTGCTTCCTAAGAACATTTGCAGGAAGGATTCAAGGGTACAATGGTAAAGGCACGCCAAGGTTCTTGAACAGCCCCAGGAACCCCTAGCTTTCAAGGGTTGGGTTTTCCATGTGCTGTGGCTGCTGTAGCATCTCCACGGCATGGATGGTGGCCCAACTAGGGAAGGCCATGTGTGCGTAGGGCACACTCCCTGTCCAAAAGTGCTTTCACATATGCTCCAAAGGGGCTGACCAGTAACACCACAGCAGGGACACATGGGAAATGACACCCCTGCTAAAGAGTCACTGAAAAGAACTTGTTCAAACTGCATCATGTTTTTATTTGTTTGGCTGGTTTGGGTAGTTAGAACTCTATAGGAAAAATATTTTAATACCTAAGCCCCTACTAGGCTAAATTAAGTTGGATAATATGAGAAAGGTAAGGGTTTAAGTTGCTGTGCTATATGTGATGGAACACTCGCCATGCATGCACGAGGTCCCTGGTTTGGTTCCCAGTACTAGAGAGAGAGGGGTGTGTGTGTGTGTGTGTGTGTGTGTGTGTGTGTGTGTGTGTGTGTAAGCAGATAGACAGGTAAATTAAAAATAATGTATATAATTCTGCCAACGTCAGAGAAACTAGGAAATACTTGTCAGACATGGAAAACACATGTTTACTGTCACACCAGTACATGCCTTCCATAGCTGACTACAGTATATATCTGACTGAAAGTTCCATTGAAGACATTTAAGAAAGAAAAGATGCATTAAAGGATCTCAGAGAGAAGGGTGTCTTTTCCTGTGTGTCCAGATGGAATTTTTAATCTTGCATGTATCCCTCCCTCTCCCTCGGGCAAAATGCTCATTGAGTTTGACAGACTATTTTACATGAATAGGTCCCACTCGTCAGCCTCCTCCTTGGCGTGGGGTCCTAGGGTCTGAAAATTGGAGTGTGCTTTTCACTGAGGGTGTGAAGTGTGGAAGGATGGCTATTACGAATCCTGAAAGGATCTTTTTGACTTCAGAAAATAGCCTGGCCAAGAAAAGCTTTTTTCCATGAATACTCACAGACTGCATTATGCTCCTCAGATGGCAGAGGTGAGCACTTTTGATCAATATTCCCCAAGAAACGCTGCCAGGCTAAGTGGGACCCGAGGGCCTCTGTGAGACGCCCCCGCCCTCGGAGCGGCTGCACCTCGGCAGCACATTTTTCACCAGTGGTTTGAGAGGCAGCATCAGCTCTCCTGAACATTGCCAACCCATTCTGTCCTCCATGCACCTCAGAAATGGTTACCCCACTAGCTTTCCTCTGGGAGCGTTTTGTCACCTTCATTTCAGGAAAAGCCAAAGACGGATGGCAGTGGGAAGTCTTGAACAGGAACTTCTTAGTCAAGGAAAATTTGTTTATTCACTTACCACCGAGATCACAATGAACAGACAGTATGGATGCATGGTACTCTGGATACACTATACAGTTTCTCTTGTTTCTGCCCCTGTCCCATCTCCCCTCTCCCTGAAAATGGTTATTAAACACAAATTCCTTCCGAACAGTTTTTCTCCAGATTCATGCAAACACACAAAGATGCCATCTTTTATTTTGTACAGAAATAGCATTATATATTATATGTTACTCGAATGTTCTTATAAGATTTACCATGTTGCTGTGTGATGGTGGAGCATGCCGGCATTCGGGAGGCAGAGGCAAGTGAATCTTCGTGAGTTCAAGGCCAGCCTGATGTTCAGAATGAGTTCCAGCACAGTCAAAGCTACAAAGAGAAACACTGTCTCAAAAAACAAAGAACAAACAACAAAAATGATTTACTATGCCATGGGTGCACATGCCTCTAATTCATCATGCTGACTGATTGCATATTTTTCCTCCATATAGAATTTAATTTCCTTGGCCCATGTGTAAACATTAAGGTGTCTCCAGTGTTCTTTGTAACAATACCCCTGCAATAAGTGCCATCACACTTAGACCCTAGCATGTAGCTGCTTTTATTTTGTAGATAAATTTCCAAAACTGGATCTGGAATGTGCTGAAAAGGCTTTTAGGTCAAAGACTAGGTTCCTAGCTGGTGATGTTAGGCTATGGTTGAAGCTTTAAGATGGGGCTTCTGGGAGGTTTTAGCTCACTGGACACATGCCCTCAAAGGAGACTGTGAGACCATGATCTCTTTCCTCCTTTTGCCCTCACCTCCCCATCATGAGGTAAGAGACTTTGGGTTTCTCCACGTTCTCTCACTATGATGAGCTGCCTCCCCACAGCTCAAAAGCAATGAGGTTAACCAGTCTTGAACCAAACCCTTGAAAGCCGTGAGCCAAAGTAAACCCGTGTATTGAGTTTTTTTGTTTGCAGTTTTGTTTTTGGTTTTGATACAAAGTTTATTTATGTTTCTCTGGCTGACCAGAAAATATCTTTGAAGCCCAGGCTAGCCTCAAACTTAACAGAAACTCACCAGCCTCTGCTTCACAAGTGCTAGGATAAAAGATGTGAAAGGCCCAGCCTGAAAACATGTGTTTTAAACTTGGCCACTCAGATATTTTCTTGCAGTATTGGAAAATAACACACTGGTTAGAGTATACATAATTACTATAGACTTCATGTTCAACCCCCCAGGCTCATACATTAAAATCATAACCTCCAATGTTATGGAATCTGGAGGTGAGATCTAGGAAGGTAAATAGATTTGGGTGAATTAACGAGGGTGAGTGGGGCTCCCGCGGCGGGATGAGTCTACTGTTAGGAGGTGCCTTATGCCAAGGCCCTAGGTGTGGTCCCACATCCTGCAGAGAATGAGGGAGAAAAGCAAGAAGACCTTGTAAAGAGGGTAAGCAGACAGCTGCTATCCATAAGCCAGGAAACAGGCTCCTGCTGGAGAACAAGGTCAGAATTCTCAGGATCAAGTCACTTCTGTAAAGAAGCCAAACCCTAACACTCAGGTGGGGTGGGTCCTATTCAAGCCATAACAGCTCAAGCTAAGACCATTATGTTAGCCCAGGTAGACTCTCTGGTCATTTTTAAATTATATAAAACCAATTTAGTGGTTATATTTTTAAAGTAAAGTAAGGACCTATAATTTCCCATGTTGGTCAAGGGAATTCATATTGCCCATCAACTTTAGGGGAAAAAAATTTAAAGGCAAGACACCTTATAGGAAACTTTTCAGCCGTTACGTATTTGCTGACCAAAGAAAGTGAGACCTCCAGTTTGCTTTGTCCACCCTCTGTACTCCATACTTTCATGGCAACATCCCAGTGCCCAGAGTTGCTGAGGCAGGAGGATTTTGAGTTCACAGTCAAGTGAACCTGGGCCATGTAGTTAAGACTGTTACAAACCAATTATTGTTCATTTTCAAGAACGTGCTGAGGATACTAGTATTATGTATCAAAATATACCTCCATTCAACCTTTTCTTTTTTCCTCAGAGACAAGGCTTTTCTGTGTAGCCTTGGCTGCCCTGGCACTCACTCTGTAAATCAGGCCAGCCTCAAACACACAGAGACCTGCTGCCTCAGCCTCCCAAGTGCTAGGATTAAAGACAGGTTGACTTGACTGGGAACAATATCTTCCTGCCTCAGCAACTCTGAGCACTGAGATTGCAGAGATGCACCCTCCCCCCTCATACCCAGCTACTCCTGGCCCACATAAATAATTCAGTGTAATGAATAACAGCTACTGTTCTCAAGCACTGAGTTTTGGGGTGATTTGTTGTTATATGGCCAAAGCTATCTAGGCACACTAATCCCATGGATGAAAGATAGAAACTAGGACACTGTTTGTTTTGAAGCTGGATGCAAGATCATGTAGAGGACACATTCACATACAGCAGTACAGTCTAGCACTTGTTCAAAATCTCTGGTGGGATACAGTGTAACCTCATCCTCTGGACCTGGACCACAGGAAAAGGATGCCATCCTAGGGACCCATAGGCCTGGGTTCTGGTTTATGTCTAGAAGAAAAGTCACCTGATCTCGGGTGAAGTGCTCAACAGTCACCATGTTCATCACACACAAAGTGATGCTGGACCCTGAGACTTTCTCCCCAGGGTTGAGGTAATAACCAACTAGAAAAGCTCGCGCCCAGCATTCTGAAAGGCCAGAGAGAACTCTAGAAATACCAGGAATTTATTCTATAATGAGTCACCCCCAAAGCTCAGTGTTTTCAGACAGCAGCCATCCTGTTACTTTTTTCAAGGTTCCAGGGAGTGAGCAAGCCTGTCTAGTCTGCTCTTAGCTGGAGTCCTGTTCCCTCCTATGACCAGGGTTGATTCTCCGTCTTGACTGGGATCCCAGCTTAGTCTGTCTTAGACTTTCTCGTGGTGTGGGACTGAGACCAGGACAGACTGAAGATGCAAGGCCATTCCTGACCTCACGTAGAAGCCACACTTAATGATTTCTTAGTGTTGCTTCTACTACATTTTAAAGAAGCATTCACAGGGATCCATTCAGCCGTATAGAGAGAAGGACTGTATGGACTTTATTTCACAATGGAACACATGTAAAGAAGAAATATTTTACCTGTACCAAATGCATTAGTATTATATGAAAATTTTAATTAACAACAACAACAACAAAACTAAAACCTCAAAAGAGCAAAAGTCTTGAGTTCTTGCTCGCAGTTGACCTGAATAACTCATTTAATCTTTTATCAAAGTACTGACTACCCAAGCCCAACCTCTCTTAGCTTCTGAGATCAGACAAGATCTCACAATATATTCAGAATATAGCCATAGACAACTCATTTCACCTTAACAGCAGCCAGGGTAGGTACTTAGTGTCAGACAGACAAACATAACATAGCCAGCTGAACTAGAAGCATAATTTAATTAAAGGCTCCTAGTTTCCTTACTTTATGTCTAGGAGGGTCGTATAGTAAGATGTTGGCACTAAGATATTTAGGAACACTAAAATTGTCTTACCAGATAGGTCATTTCATGATACTGAACCTTATGATGGCCACTTCTGAGAGAAAAATTCCTTTCTGCCTCTCCCCAATGTGATCAGCACTTGATACCACCTCCTTGGGATTCCTCTTGTGGATCTGTGTCTCATGGCTCATCTGATCAGAGGTCAGGCATTCCTAATCCAAGGGTAACATGACTCCTCTTAGTTGCGCATTGATGTTCATGCCTTGTCTGTTTTCTATAACCTTCTAGCAGAGCCTAGCTGCAAGGGAGGCTGGAAAGGAAGTTCGGAAATTGTGCCTGGAGAGGCTGGACTCATTGTATGGGATATTATCTAAGCACAGAATGGTAATTCAAAAGGTATGATACAAGTAGAAAATATTATAAATGTCTAATACATTGGACATTGCAAATGCTACCTTTTCATCATTTTACCAATAATAAAATGATCAAACAGAGTACTAATAACTTGCCTAAAGTCACAGTAGAGACAAGATGATGAGACTCCCATCAGGCATAACATGCAGGGAAAGTCATTCCTTTACATATGAGCTTGTAAAAAGACTTCACATAGAAAGAGAAAGGAATATTCCAGAAACTACAGGTTTTTTTTTTTTTTTTTTTTAAGATTTATTTATTTTACATATGTGAGTACACTGTCACTGTCTTCAGACACACCAGAAGAGGGCATCAGATCTCATTACAGATGGTTGTGAGCCACCATGTGGTTGCTGGGAATTGAACTAAGGACCTCTGGAAGAGCAGAGCCATCTCTCCAGCCCCCAGAAACTACAGTTTTAGCATGTTTTTTGAAGCATAAAGTTTTATTATTGTTGAGAGTGGGGGGGAGCAGTTTTGCTGGAAATCAAATGCTGAACCTCATGCTTACTAGGCAAGCTCTCTATCAGTGATTTGAATATAAAATGTCTTCTATAGGCTGGTGTGTTGAAGGCTTGATCCCCAGGTGGTCACTATATTTTAGGAGGTGGTGGAAACTTTTGGAAGTAGGGCATAACTAGAGAATGTGGATCGCTGGGAGAACCATGTCACTAAAGAGTATGACTTCCCCACCCCTCTCTCTGTGTGTCTCTGCTTCCTGACCTCTATGAGGTGAGCCGTGTGGTTCAGCCATTCCCATCAACCATGACGATCTGCCTTGTGGACTGTAACCTCTGACGTCATGAGCCCAAACAAACATTCACTCTTTTCAAATAGTTGTTCTCACAGATGTGTCACAGCAACAACAAACCGACCAGCAAATTATATTCTCTTTAAAGTTTCTAGCCAGGTGTGGTGACATAAGACTGTAACCCCAAGACTTCAGTGGCTAAGACAAGAGGATTACTAGTGAGTTCAAGGCCAGCCTGGGATACATACAAAATCCTTTATGAAACAAAGTTTCTAAATCTTGAGTGTCAGAGTCTGGACTTGGTTCGATGTGTTAGACAGAAATGTCTGTATAGCTCTGCTGCCCTTCAGACTTGCTTTGTTTCGGGATTTCATTTCCAGCTCAGCCCTCATTCACATTGGTTGTCATGGTTCTGGAAAGGCTTGTTAACTTGCCTGCAGGTGTATAGCAACGGGTGGTTTCCACACCAAGTGCTTTTAGAACCAAAGTGGAAAGTAAAGAACCAGACAGGAAGTGGCGTAGAAAGCCAGCTCAGACGGATTGGCCCAGTGTGCTGTGGGTTAGAAATGCCACCATCTATTTACTTTTCTGCTTTGCATCTGCAGCCTATTAAAGCAAAGCCAAAAATAAGACAGAATCTACAAAATTTGGATGATGCGAGTTTGAGAGCTTTTTGTTGCAGTATTGAATGCATTGATTATCTCACAAATATCAGATACTTGCATTTGCAAGATTTTTGGAAAAAAAGTTTCTCTTGTATTTGAAATAGGAGACAACTTTCCTCTCCCCAGGTAGGAGACAGGTCATTTGATGCCTGATTAGGGATTAGAACTGTGCATGTCCCAGTCCCTTGGCAAGAGGACAGAATGCATTTCACCATCCATATGACTTCTCCTGAACTAAAACGTTTGCCACCTCAGATTGCTCTCTTTGCACCAGTATGGTCAGCTAACAGCTTATCCCTTGTAGGGCCTCCTGTGTCCTCATCTGTCCCACAGATAGTGATCAATGCAGCCCTGTAGAGTACTTGTGAGAACTCAGTGAATCACTCCCACGAAGACCTCAGACTAGGCCAAACTAAAGTTTACCTGCAAATATGGTTGCAGATTCATCATTAGTTGGAGCTAGTGGCCCCTGATTAAGATTTCAAGACACCAGCTGTTCTCAGTTCCAACCTGCTGTTTACCCAAACTAGGATAATTCAGTCATGGGCAACAGTTCATTCTAAACCCAGCATGATGTCAGTATCGACGTCAGCACAGGTTTCCTGGCACCCTGTTCACATTTAGGTTCTAATGTGGTAGCAAGTCCAAGGTGAGGTCTGCAGCTCTGTCTGTTCTTCAGACTGGTGCTGATGCAGTCAGTCTGTAGTCAGCAAAGCCCTGGAAAAAGCAATTAAGAGCCTACATCATGTATATTGTGGTTTCCTTGACTTCATCTGTTTTGTGCTGCTATGACAAAATACCACAGGCTGGTCGGTTTATAATGAATAGGTGTTTATTGTAGAAAGTCCTTGTTCCCTTGTGAATACCAAGAGCCTTCCTACAATATCATTCCACTGAAGATAGAGAGCCTGCGGGAAAGAGCATGAGACCAAGGCACCTTTGTTATTATTTTGTTTAGTTTTGTTTTTGAAACAGGGTTTTTCTGTGCAGCCTTGGCTGTACTGGAACTTGCTCTGTAGACCAGGCTGGCTTCAAATTCAGATCTGCCTGCCTCCTCCTCCCAAATGCTGGGATTAGAGACATGTGCCACCATGCCCAGTGCCAAAGCACTTTTATAACAGCCTTTTTTACCTCCTCCATCAACACTAATCCATTCATGATATTAAAGTCATCGTGACCTCAATCCCTCCCATTAGGCCCCACCTCCAAACACTTGAGTATTACATTTCCATCATATGAACTCTGGGCACATTCAAATCATAGCATCATCATAATATATATGCTAGGTCAGAAAATTGTTATAAAAATAATGATTGGCAGCCTTTCTATTGGACACTAACCAAAATGTCCACATGTTCAAATATTTGCCCAATTAAAAGACATTAGCAGTTGCCAAGAAGATCTTTGTTGCTGTTAACACAGTTTAGAAGCAAGTAAATGCTAATCCAAAGTTATCTTCTATCTTTAAGTCAACTTTTAAGCTAATAAGTGAGTTACCCAAATCCCTTAAAACGTTATGTTGAACTATGTATGAAGCTTTTATTTTTTACTTTTAAAGAGAATGCAAGTTGTGATTTCACCTGATAAAGTCAGGTCATTAAGTCAGTAAGAAAACCTTGCCGGTAATGAACAACCTGCTTAGCTGCGTGATGACTGGTGGGAGTTGGAGTGAGTTTCACGTTGCCTGAAACAACCATGATGGAGCGGGATGAATATGACCAATGTTAATAAGATCAAGTGGAAGTCCGTTTTCCATTTTTGTTGGAAACTAGTTAACAGCCTCTTTGCATCTGTATTCTAGAATGGTAACATGCTTCACATAGTATAGTTGGTAGACAACAAGAGAAAAAGCCACGGATCAGTTGACGGTACACGTTTTTAAATAGCAGCCCTGAACACACGTATTTTAACCTGAGTCTCCTAGCCTTTCTGTTCTTCGTACTCAAGAAATCGTAGCCTGACTTTTCCCTCTCCAGCAGAAAGAGCCCGTCTCTGAACTCCGCCCTCCATGCACTAATGCCTTCACAGTGCTCTATTAAGTTCGACATATAATAGCATCTTGGCTTACTCTGCTTATTCTGTCAGCCTCAGGTGTGACTGTCATCTGGCTGTCATGTTCACAAGGAGGACCTTGCACCGGGGCTCTGGCCCTGTGTAGCAGAGACAAAGCAGATGTTGCGCTCAATGAAAGGCCTTCTTTGATGAGTGAAAGAGGAGATCGGATGAGTTAAGGTCGAAGTTTCCGGTGTCATCTCCCTGCTATACTATGCTTGGCCTACCGGCTGGAGCCAAATAAAAGGACCCGTGAGTGTCTGATACCAGAGAGGTGCAGTGGGAATATGAATGAGAACCGTGCAGACAGCCTCTTAGAAGCATTGCTGGTGTGACACAGCGTGACTATGATGTGCTTGAAGCACGGGCTCTTCACACTCAGGCCTTTGAGAGCCCTCCTTCTGCCATGAACATTCTAGAAGTTTCATTACAGCTTGGAATGTCTTGTCCCTCTAGTGTGGCCTTATTGCAATGAGTTAATAGAAGGGAGAAAAAGATCCAAAACTGAAAACAGAAGTACTAATGCTTTGTGTGGAAATGCCACCAGGGAGACCACACAGCACAGAAATCTTCAAACAAGACAAAGCGCGAATGTGTTCGCCCTATAGCCCATCTGCTCACCATACAGGAGGGAGTGCACACAGCCTGGACAGTCCTATGTTCCACAGGCAGTGTGCCCACAATAAAAGTGTCTGTTAGACAAAGGATGGCAGACACTTGGGGCTTAAGAGATGAAGGGGTGAATGTTTGGGTTCATTAAATTATGTTAACTGGCTTTAAATCATATGCTTAGTTTGTTCTCTGTGTATCAGTCTAGGGCCTTTACTAGGATAATAAAAATTCAAACTAGGAGAATCAAACCATCCAAAATAGTTGTGGTGGTAACTCTGCAAGCCAGACCTTTCTTTTCTCTCACCTCTCTGCAAAATCAACTCCCCTCATTCCAAAGGTCTATCATGGGTCCCTTGCTGGAACCTTTCCTTGGACCCTGTTGCTTTCAGCACTACATAAAACTTCAAGTAACTTGACTCTGTGATTCCTCGGAAAGAATATGTTCAAAGAAACAGGACGAGTTGCTCTTCAGAAAACCTTCTCATCTGGCCAGTTGCCTCGGTGAATCGAAACCAGTAGTCAGTTGGTACAGAGCGAGGATTTGAAAATTACTGAACTACTATTTCCTTAACGACCTTAGAAGAAGACAGGACTTCCCAAGACTACCTGGTTTTAAAAAGAAAAAACGAAAGGTTCCTCTACCCACCAGAGTCACGTAGTAAGTAGGGCTTCTCTGTCACCTTAAGCCATGGCTGCTGTGAACTCTGCCTGGCTCAATGGCAGGTGCCAGAAAAGGTTGATCTCTGAAATGCAGTGACCCAGGACTCCTAGCAGGGGCTGGAATTGTCTTCCGTTGTGAGAGTGCCTGGATCAGTCTGCTGCCTTCTGGGGTCATGCCATACTCATTTCTGAACCTCTGTTGCTGTTGTGCCTGTTCTCACTCCTCATATACACCTTGAGAGTGATGAGCACACCATCTTTCACTGTGAGCATTCTCACAGCTCGATGCTGGGCCAACAGGAAGAGACAAAGCACTTCTCAAATAGGAGATGAGGTGACACTCACAGATACATTTGGCTTCTTTCTCTTTCCCTTCCCTTCTCACTTTTCAATCTATTAATTTTTGAATCGTTTCACCAAAACACAGATTTAAGGTTAAAGTCTGAAGCCTCTAAGCCACCATGCTGTTTTGCTGATCAGATAGAATCAGGGCCATTGTATATTGTTAATTCACCCCATGGATTTCTCTCTGCAGTTCTGCTTCCTTGTTCTTCTGAAAAATCCCACAGCCTGTAGCTTCAACCACCAAACATTACAGCTTCCTCTAGCTGTGACGTCAAAAAGTTGATCTGAACCTGGCCACCTAACAAGCTAACAGCTGCCACTTGCCAGGAAATTATTTGAAGGCAGCAACTTTTGATCAAACTAAGCCTGCCGCAGTCTGGCAGGTTTATAGCAACTTCTAGATGTCACAGGGAACAACAGTTGGGACAAAGAGGTTGCCTCCTGTGTGAAAAGCATGGGACCCCTCTGAGATCTGTTCTGTCTTTTATCTCTCAGACTCTGGAATGCTCCCTGAGTTCTTCATGATGCATATGCCCCAACCCCCACTCGTGAAATCTATCACCAAGGTTATCTCAGGTTAACACAGAGCCTAGAGGAATCCAAGTGATGCTGACTGAAGCTACAGAGCCTGAACAACCCTCACTAGGGACCCTTCTTTGTAAGAAGAAACTCCTCCCGAATTATCTATTTCCTTGGATTAAGAGGTCTTTCTGCTTTGTCTGGACCAAAGTACTGGGCGCCTGCAGAGCAAACAGTCAGATGAGAGGTGTTGCACCCTCGTCATCTGTGCCTAACCCCAAGACACGCCAGACAACATTCAACTGTAGCATTGCCCTATCCAACTGTGCGCACCCAGGCACTTAACATGCTCCCCGTGTATCATTGTACTGGCAGGGCTTGAGTCCAGCCAGCCTCCTTTTAAGACTGAAACTGCCCGGCATTCTGGGCAGCTGATAGGTGTGATTTCCTCTGTCCATGGTGCTACCAAGAAGGAAGGAAGAACTTGTAGCCTGGGCGTAAGTTCCCCACAGCAGACCTTCCTAGGGGTGTTGCTGTTCAGTTTCCCTGTAGAGCTCCCACTGTTCCAGCCTCAGAGAAGGAAAACCGGTGAAAGACAGGCACGCTGCCCTGGGCCTCAGAGCAATGATGACAGCGCGGAAAGATGGCAACCCGGTGCCTCTCCCGCTATTCCAGGAACGAGCTCACTTTGGGGTCCAAAGCAGTTCGGAACACCCTTTTTTTGTTTTGTTTTGTTTTTTGTTTTTTGTTTTTTGTTTTGTTTTGTTTTGTTTTTGTTTTGCTCGGTCCAAACAGAAATAAAGAACTGGGCTAGCGACCTTATTTTTTCCTTTTCTGGCTCCTCCCTTTTTACCCAGGTTGCTAGCCTTATTCTCTCACCACCAACCCTTCATTGTGGTATAAGAGGGAAATCATGAACTGGCTTCCACTGCCCACAGCAGTGTTTGCATCAGTGTAAAGAACGGTAAACTCTCCACTATTTGAGGAAGCTCGAAGAGAGGAAGGGTGACTTCCTCTCAGTAGAATATTGTGCTAACTTGAATTCCTTTGAAATTAGTCCACCAGTGCTCTTCATCTACGCCTCGGGGGCAACTTGAAACATCTGTTTACTATGCAGCTTCTCTTAGAAGCTCACACACATAAACAGAACGTTGGCTTTTCTTTTGGAGAATATACCTGTTCGAATAGAATCATTTCCCCAGTAGACAGAGGACCACTCGTGCGAGTAAGTCGCACTTGCATGTATAAAGATGAGTAGTGGTGAATTCACACCCTGTGGTCAAGGGCGAAATGGCTAGGCCAACGCAAATGGCAGCTGCTGTTCCCAGAAACAGGTCTTGTCAAACGGGGACAGAATTCATGTTTAGAAAAAAAAAAACCAACAACAACAAACATTGCTCTACTGCCACTGGACATCCACACACTGCCCTGTAGCTCGGAAGGGGTGCTTCAGTGGGAAATCTTTAAAGACTCCACATTTCCTTCCAAATTCCTTGTTCCCCCACCCGCCTGGGAGATCTTTACAGTGTTAAATCGCTTGTGTCTCTTTGGAACCCTAATGAGCTTTAGGTGAAACGTAGGAGGGCGACACAAAAACTCAGGGCACAGTGGTTTGTGCAGTGTGGCTCTGCTCCTTAATCGCACTTTCCAGAATACTGTGGGTGATCAACAGAACCTTTCTTCAAAGAGCTGAGTGACAAATAACGGAAAACATTGTAATTGCCTGTTATTAAATTTAATACCCCAAACAGATGGTGTTCACTCCCTCGACCCTGTTTCTGCGCCCAGTGCTTGGCTCACCTGATTGGAAACTTATTTTAGAGTCCTTTCTTCAAACCCAGTTGCTGAACTTGTGTGTTACATCCATACATAAAGAATTTCCTGCTTTCTCCTACTTGGCCCTTTAGAATAATTAAAAATCTCCCCCACTTTATTTGAGGAATGGCTATCACCAAATTATAGACAAGGGAAGATTATGCTAAATAAAAGTGGGGTCCCTGTATCTGCTGTACAGAGGGCAGTTTCTTTTGATGGCTTAGTTAGGCGCAGCTGAAAGGCTGCTATGTATGGCTGGCTCTAACTCACTGTCTAGTACATTTCAGTCACAAAGGGCAGAATCTAATATATACAGGTTTAGCTGTGAAAAATCCCTGACTCTTGTGAGAGGAAAGGAATTTTCCTAACCAAAGGAATAAGGGTGCTTTCAAGAAACCACTAAAAAAACAGCATTTAAAATCTGTTTTAGGTCCTCCTTGGAGGGAACTATTTGATGACAAAATAAGACCACAATATTTTGACTTTGAAAATATTTTATTTGAATAGTAAATATTTATACAGTTGAAACAGTTCTATCGAAGCTTTCTATAAATAGCTAACAATTAAGAAAATAATGTATGTAGAAAAGAGATTGCATTTAAAAGTAAGAGCTGTCGGTTGTACAAGGGCCTTGGGGCCCCTCAAGCAGAATAAAATGGTACGTTGTCTGTAATTCCCTCGATAGATAGAAAAGTTAAAACTTTCAGCAGACCCCTCTAGAAAAAAGGTTCTTTCCTAAAATGCACAGTGAAATGTCAAAAGTGGAAGGGGGAAAGCTCACAAAAAAAAAAATTTGAAGAGAAGAATCTGCAATCAAATAATATCATAATCTTCATAATTAATATAAATAAATAAAGAATAAATAACAATTGCCCATAAATCAACATATACATGTAAAGGGAACTCAATAGTCCTACCTCAACAAAGATGACCAAACCAAAAGTCTTCCGTGAAATACTGAGGCAGTTACTACAGCATCTCGTTAAAACTCCTCCCCCTCCCCCCCAAAAAACCCAATCCCCAACAGACAACAGGTCAAGGCATTTGTGGCTATACTAAAGAAAACTCTTTTTTAAGCAATTTGATTTGTTCACATACAAAAGGTAAAGCCAGACTCCAGCAGTTCACAAGCCATAATAAAGCTAATCGTGTGGGAAGTTCAATTTACAGCCTGTGAAATATAAAGGCATTTATTCCTCAAGATTCACCCAAAACAACCCGTACGCTACAGACATTGAGAGCAGAGATTGGTAGGCAGAGCAAACCGCATTTTCTAGACCATGAACACAGCGAATACTAGCAAGAAAAACAGCTTTGCCCCTCAAAGGGAGGCGTCCAACCACGAGACAAACGTATACAGCATTTTTTTTCCACCCCTGTACAGAAAGAGACGGACTCCTGTTGCGCCATGGGGGTTGGGGGGCACAACGCAAAAGGGGTGGGGTCCAAAGGAGTTACAGCGAGAAGACCAGGGTTACCGTCACGCCACACCGAGAGAAGCGAAGACACTTTCACCCCGGAATGGGGGTAGGGACCCCCCAGATCAGGCATGGGATGCGCGCTCTCTTTGTGGGTCTCCAAGTGAAGGCACAGTTCTGGGGGCCCCGGACCGAGGGCGCACTCTAGCAGGCCGGACGCACAGGCACCTGAAGGAGGATCACCTGTCTATTCTCAGACGGGTGGCACTTGTTGATGTGCCGTGTCAGGCCCGGAGAGCTGTAGAAGGTGGCCGGGCAGTACTTGCAGGGGAACACCTGGGCAGCGTGCAGCAGGCGCAGGTGGCGCTCCTGGGCGCCCTTGCTGGGGAAGGTCTCCCCGCACACTGGGCACAGGTGGCACTCGCCGGCCGCACTCAGGCCCAGCAAGCCTGTCGCCTCGCCGTCGCCCGAGGCCTCCTGGGGCGCCTTTTCATCCGGCCCCGCGTAGAAAGCCAGGATGTCCTCGGCGGGGGGCGGCGGCGGCGGCGCGCCTTTAGCCTGCAGCGCCTGGTGATGTGCCAGCAGGTGCTTGCGCAGATAGGCCTGACGACGGAACTTCTTGGCGCAGTGGTGGCACTCGTAGAGCCCATCCTCGGAGCCTGACTCGGATACGCCGCCGGGGCTCGGCGTGTCCCGATCGCTGCTGCCACCGCCGCCGCCGCCGCCGCCGCTCGCAGCCTCGCGCGCCTCCGCCCTGGTGGCGGCTTCTGGCTCCGGCGCGCGGGCCGCCGCGGGCGCCGGCCGCGGTTTGTGCCAGCGGCGGTGCGAGGCCAGGTTGGCGGGGCAGCTGAAGACCTTGGCGCACTCGGGGCAGCGGTACTCCACGCGCACGATGCGCGAGCACTTGTGCTGCGCCAGCGCGAACGGGTCGGCGTACTCCTCCTTGCACAGCTGGCAGATGAACTCGCCCAGGGGTCGAGTCGCGCCCCCCGCGCGGCCCCGCGGCGCCTCCACCGGGCCCTCCTTGATCTTAAGCCCCAGCACCGGCGACGTGGTCACCTCGTCCTCGAAGTGCAGCTTGCGGATGGCCTTCGGCTTTTTGGCGCTTGGGGCCTTGGCTGCCTTGGCGGGCGGCTCTGCAGCGACAGCGGCAGGGGGCACGGGTCGCTTGCCCGGGGGCCGCAGGGCTGCGGCAGGGGACAGTGGAGGACCCGGCCCAGGACCCCGGGCCGCCTCGGCGCCGGCGGAGAACGCAGTGCCCATCTTGAGTTCGGCGGGCGCGAAGAGCAGCGCGTCTCCGCCGCAGGTGCCGCCGCCACCGCCGCCAGCGCCGTTGGCGCCCCCGCCTCCCCCTGCGAGCAGCGCGGCGGGCGTGGGGAAGGACTCGGCGGACACCGGCGAGCCCAGGTTGAAGCTGCGCTCGAAGTACTTGTGCTTCTCGTGCTCGCGGCTCACCGGCCGCGTGGGACTGTAGAGAGGCGCGGGGTGCGCAGCCTCCGGGTTGCCGAAGTGCGCAGCCCGCGGGCCCGGCGGGGGTGGCGGCGGGCCTGGCGCGCAGGCGAGCGCGGCGGCGAGCGCAGCATGGGCGCGCTCCGCGAGCGCCGGTGGCGGAGGTGGCGGCAGCGGCCCGGGGCTGGGCACCGGGGGCTCGGCGCGGGCGCCCCCGCAGCCGGGTGACAGCAGCAGCGCGCGGTCACTGTCCTCGCCGCCGCGGACCCGGTAGGACACGGGCGTGGACTTCTTGCTGCGCTTCACTAGGAACCCGCGGGGCATCTTGGCGCGGTGCAAAGGGCGACGCACTGGCTGGGTCCCACCTCTGTGCTCGGCCCTGGCGGCCCTCAGCGCACCCAGCCCATCGCCTGCACGCGGCGGCTTCGGGACTCGCGCGGTGCCCGCGGCTGCTGGCCCGGCTCTGCGCTCCGCACGCGCGTCCCTGTCCCCGGGCCCGGGAGCCGCTCCCTTTTAACGGGGGGAGGGGGCCATTGTTCTCGCCTCCCGCTTCCCCCGGAGCCAATCAGCGCGTCCGCAGCTCCTCCGCCGACGAGGGCGGGAGAGCGACGGAGCGGCAAAAAAGGGGCCGGGACTCGAGGGTCGCCCGGTAGGTGCGGCAGATGTACCTGAGGGCGCGGGGCCCCAGCGCGCGCCCCTCGGCCGCCCCGCCCCGCCGCGCCCGGCGCCGCCGCCCCGCCTGGCCCAGGCACACGCCCGGCCCCGCCTCCCTTCACGGTCTGCTGCTCCTCTATGGGGAGGCGCACGTGCCTGGGCTTTGTGTGTCTCCTCCGGGGGGCGCGGAGCCGCCAAATGGGCCCGTCCATCAGCACGACAATGTGCGCCCCCCTCCCGCGCGGGGATTACCCGCGGGTCGCGAGCTAAATAGCAACAAAGGAGAAGAATGGCCCCAAATATGTCAGGAGGGTTCAATCCGCGAGCCGGAGCCCAGGGGGAAATTGGGCGCGCTGATGGGGTGGGGGCAGGGGCGACCCGAGGGCCGCTGCTGCGGCGGGAGAAGGGCGCGGGAGCCCCGCGTGCTGGATGGAGAATCATCTGCCAGGGGAACGCGCTACTCAAGTCGGGACAGCCAGTGACCGGCCGGTGCTCTGGCCGCCGGACCTAGGGGTTCGGAGAGTAAACACAGAGCCTGCGGGCGGCTTCGGCAGAGCGCAGCGTCTGGGCTCACAGGCTCAGCCTGCTGGTGGGCCTCAAAAAGCTTCTCTCGAGTTGGAGAAACTGTTGGCATAGCACGTTTTCGATCATCCCCGGATGCGGGGCTGCAGCCCTGGCCTGCTGGCTGGCTTCCAAAAGGAACCCGAGTGTCTGAAGTTTCCCTAATATCCCTGAAGCCGGGGGATTGGCATCCTTGCCAGGGTTGGACCCAGGCTTCAGGAGCCTCCTCGCTAGCCAGGGAGTAGGCAACGCCTGTGGAGTTGACCCAAGCGGGCCACGCACGGTGAAGTTGGTTTCCATCCTCTGCACAGCCTCATGCATTTTCATTCTGAGCGGGCATTTTGTCTGCGGGTTGACATCAGATGCTAAATCAAGGGCTCCAATCAAGGCGCTGAGGAATAAAGCAACGGCCTGTCTGGGCGCCACCCCCCCCCCCAGCCGTGCCCCCTTCACCTTTGTGAAGGAAATTAACCTCCCGCTATTGAGCGCGGGTCGCGGCCAATCTGGACGCAAAAGAGACGCGTGCTGTCGGGGGTGGGGGGAGGTGGGGTGGCCAATCTGTCCTCAGAGGGAGCCTGCAGCCTGAGAGGACCAGCCGCTTTACCCCCACCCCCACCCCGCCCGTGCCACTGGAAAGAGACAACGAAGGACACTCCTGATACACACACACCACTCTCGACGCTGGATTTGGACCCAGACCCAACAACTTGTCTAGGGATCTCTTCCCTGCCCAGGGCTGAGGAAACACAAAAGATTGCTTTTCTCAGGGAAAGGAATAGATCTCTATGAAGTCCGTCACCAGGGAACAAATAGCCAAGATTCATCAAATGTCATAGCTGTGGAGAATGTCACTTTACTTGGAGAGAAACATTTTTTTTTCCTTGCAGTGAGCCTAGATTTTTGCTGAGGTTGACTTACGATTAAATTCCACTGAAGGCATTTAATTGTTTTGGGGTTTCCCTCTGAAAATACCCTGGCTTGGAAATTAAATACATTTTTTTTTCAACAGAATCCACTTGAGTAATAAATTGTTATGGGGACAGTTGTTAGGTGAGTTAACTCAGAGGAAAAAAAATCTTATGATTTTATGTCTGTGATTTTTTTTAAAAAACCACCAACTGAAGAGAGAAAAATATATAAACTGCTATGATGGATGCTAGGTCTTTAAGAAATTAGAAAGCCTAAAATGAATTACAACCCATGAATGTTTCGATCTGAAAAATAACTTATTTCTTTGCTCTTTCGAGCACTGATTAATAAATACTGCTGATGAAATTAGAAGAGAGAGGGAGAGAGAGGGAGATTCCTAGACAGCTTTGGCCAATTTTATTTTCTAATCACGAATCCCATCTGGGTTGTGGAATAATGGGGCGGGGCTCGATGGGCTACCCCTATCAGGATATTTAGTCTTGCGTATGTAACACACTTTTTAATTCAAAAGGCTACCGGAAGAGTTTGTCGCCTTGTGAGTTCTTACAAACAAACAAACAAACAAACAAACAAACAAAAAACCCACTTACAACTGTAAAGAAGGTGTGTATGTTTGTTAGGTGGGTGGGGGTGCATATGACCAACAAATTGAGAAAAAAACAAAGAATAAAATTAAATTAAAATAAAAACCCTTGCTCGAGGTAATTCAAACAGGGCTCTTGATTTAGTCAGAGAAATCTATGCAGATATTTAATAGATATTTTCCACGCCCGTACAGTTAAATGGAAACTTAGAAAGTCCTGGAACACTTAGTCTGCGCTCACACGGACACGAGCTCACACCAGCCGTCCAGCACCTGTGGTGATAGGTCTGCGGAATTTTCTCTGAACTTGTCTGTCTGAAGGGACCCGAACACCTACTCCTGCCAAGTGTCTTCCCCTGGGAAGAGCAAAGTTCGCTGCGATTCAGAATAATGGACGCCGGAGCAGTGATGGAGAAACCTTGAGCATTACTTTGCCTTCTTTAAGGAGGCCTTAATGGGAATCGGTGGGAGGCTGGGCACCCAAGCGTCCCAAGTGGACTCTAAGGTGAGGACTCCTCTCTCTTCATGGAAGACTTGGGGATATCCTGCCCGGTCCTCGCGTCAGGCCTCTCCTTGTCCTTTCTGGGAGGTGGGTACCAGTTCCCAAGGCTGCAGAGGCCGGCTGGGCTCGCTCCCATCATCTATTCCTGTGGATGCAGCTGCTGTCTGGGGAAGCATCAGGACAAGTGCTTTGACCACCAGCACTGCTCCGAAAGCAAGCTGAAACCGCTGAGCGTTTCTAGAACTTGGGAGTCTGGGTACTGAGTACAGTCTTTGGGAATTTAGCCGTGGCTTTACAGCTGTGCTACAGCTTTGACCACTCAGAAGACCCACAGGTCAGGGGTCTCAGCCCTCCGCCGTACAAGGAGAGTTTCTGGGGACACCATGGTTGTGTGTGTCGGGGTGAGGGTCCCCAGTATTCTCTCTGTGGTTCTGCTATAGCCTTCTCTCTTGACTTAACAGAAACTCCCAACCATGGCCCCCGGTTCCTACAGGACACGACTCGAAGGCACTGCGTCCCACGTCTACTGCCAGGTCCTGGAGGACCCAAAGTGCAGAAGCTTTGTGTTTGCAGGAATGAAGGGTTGTCTTGTCAATCCCAGGAGCACGCGAGAGACACGCGCAGGCGGGATGCCGCCGCCCCTCCCGGCCCAGTCCGGCCTCTGGGCACCTTCCGGGCCTCCCCGCCCCATAGGCCGCTGCCTTTGTTCGGCACATTAGCATAAAGCTGCCACGGATCTCCCGTTTAAATAATTCCACACAAAAGGAGAGTGCATGAAAGAGATCGAACAAGGGTGAAGCCGCGAGGCCGCGCCGGGCGCCGGGCGCGGGAGGGACGCGCTCGAGTGTCCCCTCCCCTCTAGAGCCCAGGGCCCGCAATCTGCCGCGCGCCCATTATGAGGCCACCGCTTTTATCCACCCTCCTTACACACCAGTGTGCCGTCGGGCCACCGCACACTCATTGGAGTGCCCTTAGGGCTGTTTGTTTTTGCGTTGGATAGGGACTGGAAGGGAGGACGTGGGGTGGTTGGATCCAGGGCTGGCTGCAGGAGGGGCGGTGTTTGTAAAGCGAGAATGTGGGAATGTCTCAGCTAGAGCCTTTGGAGAAGAGCGCGGGACAACACTGCCAGAGCGCGGATGACGATGAGCCTGGATGCAGAGTCGCTCCCCCTCTCCGCCCCCTTCCTCGGTGTCTGAAAATGAACCCACAGGAGCGGAGCCAAACTCCGGCGACCCCACTGCCAACACCCCACACACGCCACCACCCTCTGGGAGCCCGAGGGACACTTTGGGCCTGGGCCTGCTTCTGTCCTTGGGTCAGGCCGTTTCTCACAACTTATCCTTAGAGTTCACTTTGATCCCTCTCCCGTTTGGAACGTCTTTCCACACTTTCTCTCTCAGGCCTCCTTTGACTGTTTTATCCCTTCCTTCTTGCCTCCTTCCCTCCTCCCTGGCATTCTGTCCCCTTCTCCCCACCCCATGCACCACCTCTCTTTAGGCCGGTCTTCCTCTCTCTTTCTTTCCACCTCTCTCCTGGTCCTCTTCCTCATTCAGTCCCCCCCCCTCGAATTCAGACTGTCCCCCGGCCCGTCTCTCCCAGCCCCCTTCTGCCTGAGTGTTTCTTAGCCTGTCTTGACAACGCCTTCCCCATTTCCCATCACTGTCCTTCCTCCATTCACGCTCTTCCTCTGTCCCCTCTTCCTCCTGTACCCTCTTCCACTCTTCTCTTTTCCCCTCCCTCGATCTTCCCCCACTCCTTGCTCCTCTACCCCCACCCCCAAACAGGCCAACGTGTGTTATTTTATTTGTCTAGAGAGAGCCTATTTGTTCAGTGATGTGTGGCCTCCTGGTCGCCTGCTTTAATGGGGGACGCGGAGGCTGGGTTTCTGTGAACATTAGCATACAGCTGCCGGGCTCCCGGCCCCGGCCCCGCGCTTACTTTATGCCGGCCTTATCTTCACTTCTCTCAGCCAGAAAACAATCAACAGCTCCTCACACACGCGACTTTCCAGCCCTGCAAAGACTGGCTTGCCCAACTGCATATTCTCATTCTCTCTCTCTCTCTCTCTCTCTCTCTCTCTCTCTCTCTCTCTCTCTCTCTCTCTCTCTCTCTCTCTCTCGTTCCTGTGATATTTGAGTGTGATAAAACCAAAAGGAGCCATCTGTGGCAAGGAGGAGGCTACATTTCTTATTTAAGAACTGACATCTGTGAGAAGAACATTAGAGGCATCCGTGAAACAGTGTTTGGAAAAACTTTGGCGTTTTTCTTAACAATATTCTTTGGTTACAAACAATAGAATTCCCAAATCAGGTGGCTCCCCTGAGATGTTCCAGTGTTGGTCTCTTTGAATCTTTATTGTGGACTTTATCATCCAGGGTCCTTCCTGAGCCAGTTTCAAGCTGTGACCAATGGTTATGGGGACTTCATTTCTTAGGAGACTTATTCTTAATGGCTGCACATACATGCCAACGGTCCTAGACTCAGGAACTTGCTTTCTAAAAGTGAGACAAGGATTAAAATGTCACCAGACACCCTCGGTAGGCCACAATATGCTTTAGATATTCTTACACCTGTTGTGATGCCCATGGCTACCTTTTTAAAGGCAGCAAAGAAAACACTGCAGTTAACAGATTTATGCGGGACTTGCTGTTAAGGTTAATGTAGTCCTCTGGGGTCAGTTTTGTGTAACTAGAGGCTTTATCATGGTAATAGTTGGTCACAAAAGTCATAACTGTTAAACCAGCTCACTGACTTTGTTCTGTAACCTCTAGCCCAGAATCCCAGAGCCTGGCACCCAAACGCTCTCCATTTGCTGATGAGTTTGACCCAGGACATCTCAGGAAAGGGACAAGGGAAGAAAGAGTGTCTGGTGCCTGAGCTGACACCCCTGAAATATGCGCTGGGTGTGAGTTCTGAAGCATGGGCCAACAGCGATGGGTTCCCTTTCAAGAGATAGTCTGTACCAGATGGGCTGCCGCTGCCCTCCCCTCACTGTCCCACATTTGTGTAAAACCTATGTGTGAAGGAATGAATGGCATTTATTACTTGCTTTTGTCTGGCTGCAGGAAAATCGGAGTTCAGTGTTCCGGAACAATTTTGTTGTGAGAAATGTCAAACAACTTGGTTGCTCCAAGTGCCCAGGCGGCTTGTGGCAGAGCTGGTGCTCATAAACTTCTGGCTTGCCCCCCTCCCACTTTGCCTTGCAGAAACTGGGAAAGTCTTGCCACTGAGCCTTTGTGTGGGTGGATGGGGGGAAGTAGAGTGATAAAACCCATACTTGTGTTCATAAAATACAATTTAAAGCCCTACTATGGATCAGTTGTGCCATGATGCTTCTGTTTGTTCCTGAATCCAGGGCAAATTAAAACTGGCTGTATTTAGAAGAAAAAAGAAAGCTGCTTCCTTCCTTTTTTTTCTCTTTCTTCTTTGAGACGGTTTCACTTTGCAGCCCAGGATGGCCTCAAATTCACTATATAAGCTCACTGCCTTTGAATTCAGAGTCATACTCCTGTCTTAGCCTCTGACAGTACTGCAGGACAAGGAAAGAAATCTGATCCACACTGGGTCCTTCCCTACCTCACTCCTCTGGAGATCAGTGTCAAACAAAATGAACTAGAATAATTTCCCTCTGCATTTTAGAATTTGAAATCTGTGTGTGAATTTCCTGGTCTTACTTTTTTTTTCTTAGCCATTATATTTATGGTCAGCAAAATGAATAAAAAAACCAAACAAACAGTAAGGCTCTGAAAGTAGCCTACTTGGTTTCAAAAGGTCAGGTAGGTTCCACCTAGTCCTCCTGAGGGGAGGATTACAGATTTAATTTTTCCTTGTCTGTTTACCAATTTCCCATTCTGGGCACATATATATATATATTTTTAATATATCACCTGCTATTAACCGGCATACATAGCAAGGGCTAATGGAATTAGCAGCAGAATATTCCAGGAAATCAAACAGAATCACACTCAAGGTAAAAATAAATTTTGCTTAGTAGGAGCTCATTTTATTACTACAATGGATTATTCTGCTCAGAACATGCCTGTGTTTGTAAAGTTCCCTGGCTTAGCAGTGCCACGCAGCCGAGCGCCACCTACTGGAATACGGTGAAAACACCGGAGGAAGAAAGTGTATAAGAGCAGGGGGTGTGGGGTTGGGGGCTTCTGTCTGAAGAGCACTTGGCACTGACAGAGAGTGGAAGTGATGCCAGGGGGGCGCTGGCTACAGCTAAATGATGCCTGGCCATGCATACATGGGCAGGTGGTACTGGTTGTAATGAAGGTAGTCTAGAATGCTCTTCTCCAGCAGGCTTTTGTAGATGGATTCCTCAAAAACCCTTTGGAGGTATTTCTGGGGCTTTTCATTCAGGTTTATTTCCTCTTCCTCTAACTGGTAGGCTAGCTGCTCCATGGTAGGCTTGTCTTCCTCCTGTGAATGCAGTTAAGAGTCCAGAGTCAGAACTTCCTGGCACTAGGAGCCACCAGCACAGGGCAGGGTCAGCTCCCCAAGAATAGGAGCTTTGTCTAGCTTTGTAGAAATTCTTTATAAAGGGGACAAAACACACATACTGCATGGTTATTATCATTTTCAGTGGACAGTTAAGTACACTCACACGGTTGCACCTCCATCACCCTGGACATCATCCACCCGTCCTCAGATTCTGCATCCCAGACCACAGAAACTGTCTCTGTCAACAGGAACACACAGTCCTGTCCCCCATTCACCCCCATTCCCTGGCTCCTTCCTGGGGCATCTTAAGCAACTACAGCCACACACTGCTTATGTTTTCCTGTAAGAATTCTACTTATCACATAGCATGATGTTAGCAAGGATGGGAATTTTAAGCCCTTAGGTTTTTTTTTTTTCCAGATAAAATTATCTGCTTGCTTTAATATTTGGGCATGAGACTCTCTAGGGGGCTTATTGTCTTAGGTCTTGGTTAAGGAGTAGAGTTTACAAACCTCAGAAGTTCTCAGTAAAAATTCTTATTAACATCCTTAAACACAGGACTAAGCAAGAATAAAGTTATTTGAGACTCTGCTCAATCCACAAAGACTAGAGGTTTTCTGACACCTTGTGAAACTTTCAAAGACACAGATGATGGTGTACACCTTTAATCCCAACACTTGGGAAGCAGATTCAGGTAGATCTCTGTGAGTTCCAGGCCAACCTGGTCTACAGAGCAAGTTCCAGGACAGCCAAGGCGACATAGAGAATCTCTGTCTCAAAATAAAAATTTGTTTTCCATATACACAAGTTGAAAGGCTGCATGCCACTCAAATTCTCCAGGTGGTCCCTGCTGTGAGGTCCAGCCCATCTATAGCAGGGTTGTGATTAAGGATTTTGAGGTGGTGTGCTCTTGTCAGCATTAGTGACTACTGATCCCTCAAACCAAAGTCACAGTGTATTTATACCGAATTCCAAATAGGGGGGAAAATATAAGTTATTTGTGAAGTTCTTTCTACTGGACCATCACAGATGGAAGACTCACGCTGCACAGAGTGCAGCTATTTAAGCAAGAAAGGACCAGGTTGGGGAGATTATAAACATGGATTTTAGAACAGTTGGGGCATGGCACAGAAACTGAGATGGAAAGCTAAATGGTGGGTTGGGGAAAGGCAACTGATGCTTGGACCTAAGAGCCAGGGCTGAGGGCATTAAGGTGTCAGCACAGCCTGTGGATATAATCTGCTGTCTACATGAAGCTGGTTCTTCCTTTGGTTGTTCCAGAGGGTTCTATTCAACCATTATGACTGAACCAATAGTAAGTGGGGCCTGTTACTACACAAAGCTTGTTCTACAGTGGGGAGGGCGGTGTAAGATCACTGTAGTGCCTGTAGCCTCTCCCTTCACACTATGCTTACCTGCCACAGGCTCATCTCAAAGTGTCCCATGTCATGTGTGACCTATTGTGTCTGGCTTCTTTCACTTAGCATAATGTATTGATTGGCCTTTTCTAGTCTTCTGAAAGTTTCCTTATTTTTAAATCATGCCAAGTGTATATTCACGGGATACCATGTAATGTTATGATGCACACATGCATTGTCAGATGAGGAGGCCCAGCAGGCACATCCAACGCCATTTATATGTGCCACCTCTGTGCTAAGAACACTTAAAGCCCACCCTCATGACAAACTTGAAACAACTGGACCTTATTATTAGTGTTGGTTACCAGGCTGTATGATAGGTGACTGTCAAAACAACACGGCTCTTTTCCCCACCCGCCCTGCCTGGCCAGCTGTCTGCAGTGACCACTCCAGGATCTTTTTCTACATGTTCACCTTTACTGTGAGTTTGGGCAGAGCTTGGCTTTTTTTTTTTCCACTTAGCGCCAGGTTAATCCACATTGTTGCATAGGACAACTCTTTTTTATGGCTGAGTAGTATTCCACCATGTAATATATATTCCAATGTACATACCACATTCTCTTTACCCGTTAACCCATGGATGGGCAACTATGTTGTTCCTATATGTTGTTGCAGTGAACACGAGACCACAGACATACCTTCCTCACACCAATTTCTTTATGAACTCCTCTTGAGATACCCTCAGATGCAGAACTGCTGGTCCCATGGTGACCCCATCTGTGACCTCTATGTTGTTTTCCAGCATGGCCCTCACTTATGTTCCCACCAGCAGGTTTCTCTTGTCTGTGTCTTGACCAGTCTGATGTCTTACCTCTCAGCTTTTTTATAACAGGCATTCTAACACTGTCTGGCGGTAGCTTGCTGTGTTGTTAGTTTCAATCCTTGGTTGTGTTAACCTTTTTATTTTCATGTTTATATGTTGACCATTTCATTTGTTGGTCTCCTTTTGACAAATGTCTCTTCAGGCCATTTGCCTATTGAAAAAGTTTAGCTATCTGTTTTGCTAATCGATTGATTGGGTTCCTCACAGACTTTAGATATTAGCCCCTGTCCAATGTGTGATTGCAAATACCTTCTCACCACCCATGGGTTGTGTGAGCTCTGAGATTTCTTTGCTGTGGAGAAGCTTTTCAGTTTGACCTGAGGCCCACACTTCTCTATTTCTGCTTTCTCTTGCTTGTGCTTGGGGCATATCTAGAAAAATCCCTGCCTAGATTTCAAGGAGTCTCCCTCCTGCTTTCTTCTAGAAGTTTCATAGTGTCTATTTTATAAGTGTTCTGATAAGTCTCCATTTTTGTTCTTTGGTATGAGAATGTCTGATTTTCACACAGTCCTTATCAAAGAGTCTGCCCTGTCCTCATTATGCTTTTTTTTTTTTTTTTTTTAAATCAATTGACTAGGGAGCCAGAGAGATGACTCAGGGGTTAAGAGCAGTGGCTACTTTTCCAGAGGACCAGAGTTTGATTCCCAGCACTCAGGTGGTGGCTGGCATGTCTGTAACTCCAGTTCTGGGGCATGGGTTGGGGGGTGATCTGGTGCCCTCTTCTGGCCACTCTGGGAACTGGTCATGCAAGGGTGACCTGATGACTCATGCGTGGGAAATAAAAATTTAAAAACTAACAAAACACCTTCAATTCAATTTACTAAATACACTGAGTTCCTGTAAGAAGTTATCAAAGGAAAGATAAAAATTTTAAAAAGGAATTCTCCCAGCAGATTAAAAACCCTTGACTGTAAAAGCATGGGTATGTTTCCAGGCTCTTGGTTTCCTATCCTGTTGGCCAGTATATTTGTTTTTATTCTAGCACTGTGATGTGTTGGCTACTGAAGCATTGACGAGTATTTCAAAATTATGTGGCACAGAGTTTCCACATTTATTTTTGTTTTGGCTATTCTGATCTTCTGTGGTTCCATATAAATCTGAGAGATTTTTTTTTCCTCTTTCTGTGTAAACAGCCATTGAAATTTTCCCAGGGATAACCTGGATCTTTGTAGCTTTGGGGAATGTTGAGAGGGTAACAATTTCATTCTCCTGAGGCAAGGTAATGTCCTATTTACTTCTGTCACCCCCAACTTCCTTATTTCACTTTGGCTTAAGTCTTAGGTGTGGAAAGGCTGCATGGTGCTGTAAAAAGTCACCAAGAAGCCTCCCGGGAAATGCCAATTGGGACTCCTATGCCTGCTTGTGGAGGAGGGGTGGCCTTTCCTGGAGACACTTGCTGGCCAGGTCTGGGGCCACCAGAGTGTAGAGGCAGAATGGGTGTCACACTCCTCTCTTAAAGAGTATCACCTGCTCTTTAAGGTGGCGGTGTTGTACAGGGAGTTACAGAGATGGAGGTGTGCTGGGCAAACCAGGGTAGATGATTCACAACAGCCTGGCTGGAGTTCTTTAAAAGACCCTGGTGGCTTCCACAAAACCATCCATGGTACACACACACACACACACACACACACACACACACACACACACACCCCACAGTTATCTCCCTTCAGTGTCTGCTTTTCTGGGACATACAAAGCCACTGGGCTGATTTCCCCAACCAATTGTGGATGGTTCTGGAGGAAATGACCCACATACTGGAGCCATGTTCAGTTGCCAAAACAAAGCCCAGAATGAGGTAGGTGTAGGAAGCCCCCAGAGGCAAGGAGTCTATGCAGTGGACAAGCGAATGGCTTTCCCCTAGAGGGGCAAAACTGACCAGTAAGGTTTCCATTACAAGCAAAAGCATTGGCTGGACTTGAAGGCAGGATGTGGCAGGCAGCCTCTTATGGAGATGCTGACAGGAGGGGACTAGAAGGTAGCTGGAGGCCTAGAGAGAGCTCTGGAGCAGGAGACAGATCTGCCAGTCCTGAAGGTAGCTGCTCTGATCAGTGTATTCCTGGCTGGGTTATTTTGTTTCTGTTGCTGAGGGGGTGGGGGCTTTGAGGTCGGGTTATGTGCTTAATCACCAATGTTTTATGCTTTTTAAAAATGTCTACAAATCCTTTATGTCATTGGTTACATGTATTCTGAAAAAAAAAACTAATGCTATTGTAAACAAGATTGTTTGCTTAATTCCTTTTTCAATGAGATCATTGCTAGTGTTTTGCTTTTCTGTCCAGCTGCTGACTGTTAATCAGGTGGGTTTTCCTCTCCATCTTCTCTCCATCCTCTCTCTCTCTCTCTCTCTCTCTCTCTCTCTCTCTCTCTCTCTCACACACACACACACACACACACACACGCACACGCACACGCACACGCACACGCACATGTATGTGAGTACATGCAGACATTCCTCTGTGTGTGTGTGTATGGCTGGGAATGAAACCCAGAGCCTTGTGCATACTATAGAGCCACAATCCCGGTCTTTATGTGCTTGTTCGAACAGGATGGGCTCTCAGCTTCCTTCTCCACGCACCTGCTCCACGCACCTGATGCACCCCTGCCATTCTGAGTTCCTTCTGTTCATGGCATTTACTCACAGCAGTAGGAGGATAGCTAAAACACAAGTCCCTTACTCTGTTTTCTTGCCTAACTAATCTGGCTGCAGTCCTTTGTACTATTATTGGATGGAATCGGCAAGAACGGTGCTCTTTTCCTGTCTCTGATCTCTGAGTATGGTGCTAACTGTGAGCTCATATTGTAGGGGTAGAAGGTTATGTCTCTGCTGAGACAATCACATGGCTTTTGTCCTGAAATATGATTTGGCGGATCATTTACATTCATGGCTGAATACTATTACATTGTCTGAAGAGGCCACATTTGTTTATACATTGATATGCTGAAGGGCATGTGGGTTGTTTCCTCTGTTTAGCTGTTCAGGGTGCTTTGAATATTTGTGTACAGGTATTCATTTGAATAGCATTCAACTCTTAAACAAAAAACAGATACCTAAATGTACAGTTGCTGGGTCAGAGGATGAGTCTCTGTAACATTTTTAGTACTCTATTTTTCATAGCAACTGCTTGATCTTATAACCTCACTAGCAGGTGTGTAAGGATGCCATTTCATCCGCATCTACTGTCTTTAAAAAGATTTATTTATTCTTAAGAGTATAAGTGTTTCAACTACATGTATCATCTATGCACCATGTGTGAGCCTTGTGCAGGGAGAGTCCAGGAGAGGGCGTCAGATCCCTAAACCTAGAGTTACTGACAACTGGAGCTGGCATGTGGGTGCTGGGAATCCAACCAAGATTTCTGGGAAGAACAGGTGGTGCTCTTAACTGATGAGTGACCTTCTGTCTGTCTGTCTGTCTGTCTGTCTATCTATCTATCTATCTATCTATCTATCTGTCTGTCTGTCTGTCTATCTCAACTAGTTATGTTTATCTATCATCTATCTATCATGTATATCTATTATCTATTTATATCTTTCCCTCTATATCTCTCTGTATGAATGTGAAATGGTATGCTGTTGTATTTTTGACTTAGTTGTGCTAATGATTAATATTATTAAACATCTTTAAATGAACACATATGCGACTTGCACATTTTTGTTTGCTTGTTTCTTCGTTTACTCCTGGAACTCACTGTATAACTGAGACTGGTCTTAGTCCTCCTGCCTCAGCCTCTCAAATGCTGGGCTTCCAGGTGTGAGCTCTAGTGTCTGGCTACATCCAGACGTTCGGTTTTCTTCTGTTAGTATAAGTAATATAGTTAACATGGCTTATGAAGTACCACATTGATTGGTTACCGTTGCTCTGAAGTAAGAGAATCAGAGAGTGTGAAGGCTTCAGCTTTGCTCTGCTGTCCCTGGGAGATAGTTTTGGCTATTTGAAGTCTCTTCCATTTCTTTTTTTTTAATTTATATATTTTTATTTTATGTACATTGGTGTTTTGGCTGCATGTATGCCTGGGTGAAAATTTCAGATCCACTGGTACAGAAGTTACAGACAGCTGTGAGCTGCCATGTGGGTGCTGGGAGTTGAACCTGGGTCCTCTGGAAGGGCAGCCAGTGCTCTTAACCACTGGGCCATCTCTCCAGCCCTAGCTCTTGCATGTCTATGTAAATTTTCTATGTCTATAAAAAAAATGCCTTTGGGTTTTTGACAGGATTTTACAAAATCTGTAAACTGTTTTAGGTGCTGCTGCCATCTTAACAAAATAGTCTCTAAGCCTATGAATGTGATCTATCTATCTATCCATCTGTCTATCCATCTATCTATCTATCTATCTATCTATCTATCTATCTATCTATCTATCTGCCTACCTATGCCTTTGAATCTTCTAGAATATTGTAGAGCTTTCACTGTCCAGTTGTCCAGTCTTGTGCTACTTTAATTAAATTGACCCCAAGGTATTTAATTCTTTTTGATGTGAGCACTCGTGGGATTCTCCTAACTTCATTTTCACTTGAGTCCTGTGGACCGCTGGCTGTTGTATGGCCGGCTCATGCCAGGTGCATGCATTGGTTTTATTGTTTTCTGGATTCCTTAGAATTGGGTCATCTGAGAAAAGCTGTAGTTCTACTTATTCCTTTCCAAGGTAGGTGCCTCTTATTTCTTTTTTTCTTGTTTCATTGCCCTGGCTACACGAAGTTTAGTTGTCTTCCAGGGGACTGTTGAACGTATGTGGTGGAGGGAGACATCTCTGTCTTACTGCAGATCTCAGGAGTAAAACTCCAGTTTTAGACCATCCACTACCCAGTCTGACGCTCGCTGTGGCCTTTTCAGAATCTATCAAACAGGAGACGTTTCCTCCTACTGCTAGGGTCTTTTGTGTGTGCGTGCATGTGTGTGTGTGTGTGTGTGTGTGTGTGTGTGTGTGTGTGTGTGTGTATGAATGTGAATGCCCATGGAGGCCAGCTGAAGGCACACTGGGGCTGGAGTGGAGCTGTGAGCAACTGATATGGGTGCTAGGATCTGAACTTGGGTCCCCTCTTAGCCACTGAGCCATCTCTACAGACCCTACTGCTACTCTTTAAACTATGACATTTCTTGTCTTTTTCTTTATTTTTCCTCCTTACTTTCTTTTTCTTTTTTTTTGTTCTATTTTTGGAAACTATATCTCATATATCATGATGTAGAGAGCATCTTAAAACTTGCTATCTAGCTAATGCCCTTGACCCCGTGACCCCTCAGCCCCTATCTCCCAAGTACTGAATTACAGGAATTACATGTGTTCAACACCATACTTGGCCTGGCCTTAGGGTTGATTTGTTTGTTTGTTTTTTGTTGGTTTTAGGTTGTTTTTTTTTTTCCCACATGAGATAGCGTTGCTCTCTTCCCTAACTCTCTAGAATAATGTGACACATTGGCTTCTTTTTCTGTGTGCTGGCCAACTCACATTCCCGGGGGAGGGGACGGTGGTGGGGTGGGGGGAGAAATCCCACGTGGTAACGATGTATAATCCTTTTAACATGCTGTTGGATTTGGTTTGCTAATCTTCCGTTGAAGGTTTTTACATCTAAATCCATAAGGGATATTGGCCTGTGGTTGTTTTTTCTTAAAATTGATTTTGGTGCTGCTTTTGCCTGGCTGTGGTATCAAAGGAACAGTTACCTCTGCTATTTGTTTTTGAAGAGTTCAGGGGAGACTGAAGTAATTCTTTAAATGTTTGGTATAAGTTACTAAGGAAGTCTTAAGTTTAACCTTTGTTGAGGAGTGTGTCTGCTTTCATGTGCCCATGGAAAGCAGAGGTTTGCTTTGGGTGTTTTCCTCGGGAGTCAGCTACTGTGTGCTTTGAGGCAGGGTCTCTCTCATTGGCCTGGACCCAGCCATGAAGTGTGGGCTGGTCGGTCAGGGAGTCTCAGGTCCCTGCTTCCCAAGCACTGGGATTACAAGCACAGGCTTTTTATGCAGGGTCTGGGGATCCCTTCTGTTTACGCAGGAAACACATACTGACTGAGCCAAGTCTCCTGCCCTGTTGAGAGGGTTTAGTTACTGATTTGGTCTCTGTGGAGACTTTCTGTTTCTTCTTAGGTCAGTTTCTAGTTTCTGTGTTTCTAGGAGTTTGTTACTTTCATCCAGATATCTTATAATTGATGGCACAGAATTATTCCTAGTTGTATCTTTAAGTACCTTTTTATTTTATAAGGCTATAGGAATGTCTTTGGTTTTGTTCTGATTCAGTAATTTATGAGTCTGGCCAAAGGCTTAGGATTTTGTTGATCTTTCAAACAACAGCTTCTGTTCTCATAGACTTTATTATTTTCCTAGTCTCTATTTCACTTTTCTCTGCTATATAATTTTTTTTAAAGATTCTTTCTTTCTTCTAATGGTGAATTTCGCTTTCTTTCTTTCTCTAGTTCCTTAAGCTATGCTACTAGGTTATTATTTGAAATTTCTCATATTTATTTTTACAGATAGACTTATTTTTTGTTTGTGTTATATGATATGTGTGTGTGTGTGTGTGTGTGTGTGTGTGTGTGTGTGCAGTGTGTGCAGGTGTGTGTGTGGGCTTCTTCTGCAGACATCAGAAAAGGGTGTCAGGTCCCCTGGAGCAGGAGTTACAGATGGCTGTGAGTATGACTGTCGGGATCAAAACTTGGCTCCTCTGGAAGAATAGCAAACACTCTGACCTATTTTGCTCTCTCCCCAGCACAACCTTTCCTGTTTAAAAAGTTGGCCTTCTGCAAACAATGTTGAGTGGCGTGTTTCCACCTGTGCTCATTCTACGGATCGCTAACATCCCTTCTGGATCCTTCTTTGACCCACTCACTGGTTTATTGAGAGGGTATTTACTCAATTTCTACAAACTTGTGAAATTCCCAGTTTGCTTTCTGTGCTGGCTCCTAGTTTTACTAGGCAACTGGTTAAAAATGGTTAAAACTTCACATGATGCGGTGTGGCTACCGTAACGTTCACTGACAGGTACTCTGTGGCCTTGAGTGTCCTACCCTGGAGGATGTTCGTGTGCACATGAGAAGAAAGTGTTTTCTGGCATTGCTGAGCAGCTGTCCTGTGCACTTGTGCTGGCCACATGTGGTTCACAGCCCCATGAACATCCTCTTCTCTCTAGCCTGAAGCCTGTTCTAACCAGCACTCAAAGCGATATACTGAAATGCAATCCTTACTTTATACACATTTTTCCCCTTTCAGTCTATCAACTTGGCTTCAGATACTTGGGAGGGGGGCTCTGTCATTAAGGGTGCGTGTGTTATTTATTTATTTATTAATTAATTAGAGGAATCTGAGGAGTGATTTTTGACTACACAAAATTTGACTATGGCCAGTGACTCGTAGGCTCCACCCATAGATAAAATGTGATGTTGGTGAGTTTATCACTATCAACTGAAATACTGCGGATGTTATACTTAATGTTTGAGATCCTGCCCTGCTTTAAAGATGGGCTAGAAAGGGACAGCAAATGAGTTAAAACATTCTGAAGTTTAAGAAAAAGAATTACTGTTCTTCTTGAAAGAATCTACTGTTTCCGTTTTCTTTTGTCAGACTCATAAACGAAATTCCTGCATGCCTGCCTGGTCATCACATGTCCCGACAGGCTCAGTGCTCTGTCACCCACTCTTAGCTGCTGGTGGTGGCATTAGCAGAGATGTCCTTTGCCTCCATGGGCTTGCACGAACCCCTTCTGTCACACTCCCCTTATGACTCTCTTCCAATGTCTGACTGTCTGGAGCTTTGTCCTGTGGTATCCAAAGCTTTGCCCAAAGCTACCCTAACTTTGAATAGCAGTAGGCCCCATGCCACATACCATTTCTCCTGTGGCTTTCTGATGAACAGAAATGCTAAAAGCAGGACAGTCCCCACTGAGGTTCTTCCCCTAGTCTCTCATGGAGGCAGACCGCATTCTCTCCTAGAATCCCCATAGGAATAGTTAGAAGCCTTTAGTGTGCGTTGGCATAGGCTGGAAACCCACCCCTGTCCTGAGGCAGCACAGGAAACCGGCTTGCAGTCAATATCAGGCTGTAGGTGAACATTTGAGGGAGCCGTGAAGAGTCCTGTCAAACGTGCTGCATGCTCCTGAGCTTAGCCGCTTCTGTTTCCTTTTCCTTTCTTTTTTCTCAGTAATTGCTCCAATGTTGATGCAGCATCATGAATGCCTATGTGCAATCCCTGTTTTAGCATCTTGTGGTTCTTGATCTTCCTAAGGCTGAGACCTTTACTATAGTTCTTCGTGTTGTGGTGATCCCTAGCCATAAAATTATTTCATTGCTATTTCATAACTGTAATTTTGCTACTGATATGAATCATAATGTAAATGCCTGATGTGCAAGACATCTGATCTGTGACCCCAAAGGGGTCGTGACCCACAGGCTGAGACCCACTCTTAATCAATGGTATAATGACATGGTATCATACGGAAAGCTCCACTGTCCTAAGGTACTCTCTGTGTCTCACCATTCACCCAGCCTTTTCTCGCTCCTCAGAACCCTGGAAAATTAACGCTTTAGGAAATTGAATTTTATTAAAGAAAAATACAGTCTATGTAACAACTATGCCAAAGTACTTTTAAACAAAAACCTCTCTGCTTTCCAGTGCTTACCTCAGAAACAGGCTGGTAACAAGAAAACACTATGTGTATCCTAAACCCCCTTAGTGCTCTGCAAAGCATTAATCACGGACCTCAAGGGTGGGGGGTGGGGGTAAGAAAGCAAGCATCAGTGGAGTCACCCGGGGTCAAATGAGTCTTTGCTTCTGTGGCAGCACTCAGCAGATCATGGCGTGAGAGGAGGGAAGTTTCCAAGGAGTTAAGTAGAGATGCTGAGTGCTAGGTCTGTAATGGTGGTTCAGCTCTCAACCCGAGCTGACCTCCTCCAGGCTCCAGGATGGAGCACAGTGCCTGGGACCTATACCCCATCACTAGTATATAGCCAGCCCTTCATACCACAGGTTTTCACACCAACAGATCCAATGAACCAGGGATCAAACATACTTGGGAAGAAATGACATCTGTATTGGCAGTGCTCACGTGATCCCCTCCACCCCCATTATCCCCTAAATGGAGGGGTTCAAGCTCTACGGTATTTTAGTAGGTGATTTATGCAATCTGGAGGTGATCTAATGTGCATAGTAGAATGTGTAGGTCCTACGCAAATACTGTTCCACCCCACATGAGGTACTCGAGCTTCTGTGTGCTTTAGTGTCCTCGGGGGTTACTTAAATTGGGTCCAGGGAGTGTCTATACCTCCAGTTTACTCACGTTGTTTCTTACTCAAGGCCCTTGTGGGATGTGGGACTGACTGGAATATCCCTGCTTGTGGAGATTTTGACTCTTTAATGTATGTATTCCCTACTAACACTGACTCCTGAGCTTTTTCCTATGAAGACCCTAAAGCATGCCGTTTTGATTTAAACTTTATAGCTATGCTTCCAATCTGAGTCTATTTCAGATTAGTAAATTGCCTACGTATGTTCTGGAGCAAGCTCCACAGGAACTGTACTGGAAATCAAAACTGAAGACCTGGGAGACAGTGATTGGACTCTGTACTGCTCCAGGCCTCCGTTCCCAGCTGGAGAGTGAGTGTAGAGTCTGACACTTGTTAGCCAGATTACTGCACAACTAACCTATGGTGGGTGATTTAACTTCAGTGTCTCCTCTGCTGGAAGGTCTATGAAGCATAGGGTTTGGATATACTAAGGGAGGTGGTACGGACTGCGGCTAGAACATGGTATGGGTTATAAAAAACGATTTCACCTAGGCTGTCCAATATGGTGGCTCTGCCATCGAACCTGCAGGGCTGTGGATACTTTCAAGTGGACATACGTAGGAACAGTCCATTCAGAGATCAGAATGAGATAGAAACCAATGAAGGCCCAGATACTTTGTCTCTTTGAATCAAGGTGGAGTCTGGGATGGATATTTCATCACCTTGAGCGTAGACACTAAGTTTCCTCAGCTATTCTAAGGGCTTCAGCATCAAGAGAATTGATATGAAGTTTCACAAATACTTCCTTATTTTCATAGAGGAATTTGCTGAGCATGGAGCCTCTGGGAAAAGAAGCCTGAATTCTAGATGATTCTTTATCATGTTAATATAGATGTTTTAGTTATAAAATTGGTGTATTCTGACACCGGGGTGAGTTCTCTTCATATTTTATTTTACTTTATTTTATTTTGTGTGTGTGTGTGTGTGGGGGGGTGTCTTTGTGACAGAGTCTTGTGTGACTCAGGCAAGTCTGGAACTTGCTATGTAACAGAGAATTATCATGAATTCCTGAGCCTCCTGTCTCCACTGCCAAAGTGCTAGGGTTATACACACACACACACACACACACACACACACACACACCCTCAGCAATAACAGACAGAAAACTAAAGAGATGAGACTTCCATTCCTGCCAGCAGGTGAAAACAACTCATATCTAGTCTTCAGTCGACATGGTTAGCTGATCGTGAAGATACAGCTACTTGTAGAAAATGCAAAAGCCATGTCCAGAAAAGGGTTTGAGGAAAGTCACTATCCCTGAAACACTGCTGTCTCCATTTATAGACTCCAGAGTTTATCTAAGGCAGTGCAGAGGGACTGAGAAACCACTCTGAGATGGGAATGTAGGGGAAAAGTCCAAATGATCAACGGCTGTCAACTGCTTACAATTTGCAAGGAATAACACCCACATGTCCACTAATCACGCTTACCTGCTTGGAGATTAAGATTTGGCGCAACTCTTTCTTGAGATCAATAAAACGATCGTGGAAGAGGGCCATGCACCACGGCTCTGTGAAGTAGCTGGCGAGAGAAGAAGAGATTCAGTTAGCCGGCAACCCTCTCATTACCACTAATAAAGTATTTACCTGCTTTTTTTGCCTTGATAAATTACAGTTCTGGCCCCATTGCAATCGTTTGCTCATAAAGAGCCTCACAGAGCAGCCTGGTCAATCAATGTTTTAAATGGCTGTTCCTGATGGAAGGCCGGGTTCCGTAATTACATTTAAAGTGGTTTAATTCAGAGCTGGGGCAGGACCCAGTGAAGAATCCTGATTTTATCAGAATTTAAAAGCCTGAAGACTTGTAAAGAACGGCGTCTCCATTATCTGCCCTCATTTGAGAAAAACAGATTGCGGGGTTGACTGAACTGCTGCATGAACAGATTAAATTTGGGTAGAAAATAACACAAATGTTGTTCATCATTAAGGTTTCTGGATTAATAATAAGCAGAAAGCAGGCCACCTCGGTGTTGCAGCCTGGTCTCTGCACGGCTGGCTGATGCTTAACTGAGCCACTTGCAGGGAAGCTGTGCTCTTGTGTTGAGATTTACTATGAGATTTACTACCTAGTCCCCAAAGGCCGAATAGAGCACATTTTGCACGGAGAACATGGTCCTCCATCACTCACAGTGATCCCAGACAAAAGTGATACATTCTTGGAAAATTGGATACATTCTTGCCATAACCAAGCCTTTACTGACATCTTAGCCTTTCCTTTATTGTAATGTGAAACATCTTGGGACAGGTAACTTAACTTCTTCAGGGTCTGAGCCAGCTGACGCCACTGTGTCACTCTTCTCTGGGAATGAGTTTGCTGCCTCTGCCACTGTCTGTGGGTGCCATGTGTAGGCACACAACAAGAAAAATTTGGTTTCCAGCCAGAGAAATGGCAGAGGTAAAGCTCCCCAGGGACACAAGCACTCAAAGATGAATATAACCAGAGTCTATGCTCGATTCCACACGGCACCCGGTTGTGACATGATTCCCCAATTAATTGACACCTGTAGTTCATCTATCATTAGCTCTGCTAATACTATTTACCCTTTGTCCCCAATGTCCCTATCACACTTCCAGGTACTAGAAAAACTGTAGGGACCCAGAAGACAGATGTCCCTGCCAATGGGGAGCTTATATTCTTGAGATGACGAAGGGGTGGACAGAAAGAACTTTCTTGAAAAAATAAATAAATGAAGCAGCAGCAGCAGAGTATAAACGGTTGGGGAAGAGGGTGCTGAAAGGCTCACTTCCGAAGTGGTGGCTTAGATCCAAGGGAAGGGCGAGGGAGCCGCATGGAAACCTGAGGGAAAAGCGCTCCTGGGCAGGAAGACATCAAGTGAGTGTTCACGGACTCAGTGGACACTACACTGTGCCTGGTTTTGATTGCTGGCTTTAAATTGCCTTTCATAAACCTAGATAGTGATTCTGCTGAAGGAGGCTAAACTCTGTAAAATGCCCCCAAGAAAGGTAGCATTGAGAAAGGGAGGATGAGTTGAGTGTGCTGGGGCAAACCTGCAAGCCCAGCAATCACGAGCCTGAGTCAGGAGATCAGGAATTGTTCAGGGTCAAACTGGGTCGTAACATGAGTTCATGGCCAGCTTGTGCTACATAGTGAAAATCTGTCTCAGAAAGCTGGGACTCAACAGACCATTTATTCTTCACATTCTGGGCACCAACAGACACTCTCTGCAAACACAAGCATCTCTAGTCAAAGCATGATTAATCTATGAGTATAAACACATTAGAAGGCAGTTTGACACGGTGTCCATCTATCAAAACAAGAAGTAGTAGGTTCCCACCCCTGGGGCTGATGACTCCCTCAGCCATGAGCATACATTTGATATTAATATAATTACATTATTCCCCCTTCCCCTTCTCCCTCCAAGCATTTCCATACACCCTTCCTTGTTCTCTTTCAAATTCATGGCCTCCTTGTTCATTAGAAGTTGTTACATGCCTACCTGTATATACATATATGCACACATATTCCTAAATACCACTTGCTTAGTTTGTATAATGTTATTTATATATGTGTTTTCAGGGCTGATCTTTTGGTATTGGATAACCAGTTGGAGTGCTCTTTCCTGGGGAGAATTACTTTTCCCATTCTTGGCCTTTCTTGGTTGCTGTAGTTCTTTGAGTAGGGCAGAGTCTCTTGGATTTCCTCCTCTATCCATGAACTTCTCACCAGGTTTTTTTGTGTCAGTCTTCCCCCACCCCCAGTATTCAGGAGACACCAAGGGAGATGGAGTGGAAAGAGCATAAGAGGTGGAGGCTAGGGAGGAGTGACATGAAGTACTCTCTCATGGACGTGTGGTAACCTGCACAAGAACTGCAAAAGATGGGGCTGTCAACACTCTACCATGATGGTGGAGGGGCTCATGAAGCCCCCTCCTGAGGAACGGATAGACAGTTAATGGTTGCTAAAGAGAGAGGAGTCATTTCCTTTGATGGTATAGCTACTTCAGTGGTATGGCAACTTGCTCAGGCTCCAGTAAATAACCCCCTACCCACACTCATATAAACAACTTTGATGGTACTCAGTGGGTTATACACACACACACACACACACACACACACACTTAATACACATAGACACACATACAGACATACACACAGATATACTCAGAGACACAGAAACACACACAGAGAGACACATAAACATGTACAGACACACACATACACATACAGACATACACACAGCCATACACAGGCACACACAAAGACACACATAGACACACATATACAAACACACAGACACACACATAGAAACATACACAGGCACAAACACAAACACAAACACATACATACACACATATACAGACACACACACACACAGACATACACAGACACACAGAGACACAAACACACAGAAAGACACACACACACAGTCACACCCCTCAAAACAACAACAGACAAGAATGTAGGAGGGAATCTATTAGAAGAAGGGGTTCAGCAAGATTAGGGGATATAAAAGACAGCAATGGGGTAAATGAGCAAAATACACTGTATGTATGTATGAAATTGTCAAAGAATAAAACTAATAAAAACTTTTAAAAGACATGCTGAAAAAGTAAAAAGTGAAAAGTGCACTTCTACAGATGGGGTTGGGGAGCACGCAAGGCTGAGGGTGTAAATGGCGGGAGAAGACATGCAAAGCAAGTATGAGGCTTTGGGTTTGATTCATAGGGTGAGGGTAAAGGGGGAGGGGAGAGAATGAGAGATGGGGAGGGAGAGAGACAGACAGACAGAGAGACAGGGAAGTGGAGTGTACCTTGTTTGCCTACACAGATGACCTCTTCAATTACTCAAGGACATCTAAGCCCAAGGAATGGCATGTCACTGATAGGAAACTTGGTTGGTATTCTGGGCCTAAGTTCCTGGGCCCACTTCCAGCCAGCTTCCTCAAGGGAAGACTGTCTCAGAGGGCTGCAGTCTGGTCAGTCTTCCTAGCAACAGCCTCAGTCAAGACACCAAGCACACTCTTCCAGGATGTGTTTCTCCCCACCACCATCTTGGATATAGATGCTACAGAAACCTGACATTGCAAATCTCAAAACACTGCCAACTCCTAAGTTAGAGACCAGGGAACACTCTCTAGACTGTCGCTATATTTCCTTGCATGTTTCCATGGTGCCAGTGTAAGTCCTAACCTTCTTGGCTTAGGAATTTGTAACCTCATCTTTTTTCTCTCACCATTTTCTGCTCTAACACAGATTTGTCCTGTCAGTCCTGGTGGCCACTGTCCCTGCCCAGTGCCTGTCCAGCTGTCCTGTGTTGCTCTCTTGAGACTCACTACTCTCAATAATGAGAGAGTACTGGGAGGAGATTCCACCTCCCTTAGGAATACCCAGACGCCCTGGGCTACGTCCATCATTGACATGTCCTTGTTCCTACAGCTAGGTGAGAAGTTTCCTGGTTGGTTTGAAATTGATTTCTGTGTGTCCTGCAGCCAGAGTGTGTGCTGTCCTCAGCAATAGGCTCTTACTGTACAGTTATGGTGGTTAGCCATGTGGGCATTAGCAGTAGCCTGTACTTGTTTTCTGGTGCCTCCCTGACCAATAAGTGGGAGGTAGCCCATGCCCTGTGCAATACTGCTGTGGAGTTTCTTCAGTGGGTGACTGACTGTTCTCTCTCTGCTGTACACCTTTTAAGTTTTGCAGCTGGGTATAGATATGCGTACAGATGGTCCACACATGCTACTACTATAGTAGCATACAGATAATATCATGGCCCTGTAAACCCTCTCTGCTTCCCCATTTACTCCTCCTCTCCCTTTTGAAATTATTAGCAAACTGGTTTTTTAGAAAATTGGACTTTATTAGAGAAAATGAGGGACTGGTAACACTTTTAATAAAATATTTCCAGTATTTTAGAAAGTCTTTTCCAACAGCAAAATACTACACTTATCAAACTTGCTAATAATTCCTAACACACCATGCCCCACCATACACACACAAAACACACACACATATACAACATCTCACACACACACATACACACACACACGCCAGAACAACACACATTCACACCACATTACACATTACATAAACACACACCACAACAAACACATACCACATACAACACATACACGTTACATACCTCCCCAACACACACATACACACACACACACACACACACACACACACACACACACACATACATATACACACCAGAACACATACACATTCACACCACACACACATTACATATAAACACACACACAACACAACAAACACATACCATATACAACACATACACATACTACATACCTCTCCAACACACATACACACACACACACACACACACACACACACACACACACACACACACA
>JANHMN010000002.1:207982939-208057091 GCA_030674055.1 Rhabdomys pumilio | reverse complement strand
ATCCACAGCATCCACAGCATCCACAGAATCCACAGCAGCCACAGCAGTCACAGAAGCCACAGTGGCTACGGTGGCTACAGCGGCCACAGCATCCACAACCTGTGGGTTTCTTTTATAGAAGCTGAGAGGGAAAGGAGAGAAAAAGGCTCACATAATTCCCAGCTCAAACCTAAGAGAATATCTAACTAGCTAGACTGACAGTAGCACAGTCAGAGCTGGATGATGACATCATGAGAGACAGTGTGAGCTGATTCAAAGATGACAAGATGGTTGAAAACAAAATCCAGGAAGCATGGACATTTTATAGAGGTTGATGGAGTGGAGAATGGAAAGAAGTTTGCTTGGACAGTCACTGAAAGAAATGATTGAAGGAACACAGGAAGAGAGAATGGAGCAAACTGGTGGTTTCCACTAGCATGTGAGTCCCAGGGGCCTGGTGTGATTTTAATATTATATAAACAGGAAGCTGATCCTGTGCCACAGTGCTTCATACTCAGATACTGCTGGGAGAGAGCTGGTCTCTCAGGAGTGCGGGCATGCCTGTGAGCACAGGTAAGACCACCACTTCTGCTAGAAGGAATCTGCCCAAAACCCTCAGGACACAGGAACCAAGGAGTAGCCTGGGACAGAATCCTTCCGGTTTCCATCTGCACCCTGGAGCTGGCACTATGCCACAGCTCTCCATACCCAAATTCCTCCCAGAGAGAACTGGTGTTCCCAGGAGTGCTGACACACAGGCTTACAGAGGAAGAAGCCACAGTCAGAGACAGCAAGACCAGCTAACACCACAGATAACCAGATGGTGAGAGGCAAGAGTAGGAAAATAAGCAACAGACACCAAGGCTACTTGGCATCATCAGAACCCAGTTCTCCCACCACAGCGAGCCCTGGATATCCCAACACATCAGAAAAGCAAGACTCTAATTTAAAATCACATCTCATGATAATGATGATAGAGGACTTTAAGAAGGACATAACTCCCTTAAAGAAATACAGGAGAACACAGTAAGCAGGTAGAAGCCTTTAAAGAGGAAACACAAAAATCCCTTAAAAATTACAGAAAAACACAACCAAATAGGTGAAGGAATTGAACAAAACCATCCAGGATCTAAAAATGGAAATACAATCAATAAAGAAATCACAAAGGGAGACAACCCTGGAGATAGAAACCTAGGAAAGAGATCAGGTGTCATAGATTCAAGCAACACCAACAAAATACAAGAGATATAAGCGAGAATCTCAGGTACAGAAGATACTATAGAAAACATTGTCACAACAGTCAAAGAAAATGCAAAATGCAAAAAGCTCCTAACCCAAAACATCCAGAAAATCCAAGACACAATGAGAAGAGCTAACTTAAGGATAACAGGTATAGAAGACAGCAAAGATTCCTGATTTAAAGGGCCAGTAAATATCTTCAACAAAATTACAGAAGAAAACTTTCCTAACCTAAAGAAAGAGATGCCCATAAACATACAAGAAGCCTACAGAACTCCAAATAGATTGGACCAAAAAAGAAATTCCTCCCATTACATAATAGTCAAAACACCAAATGCACAAAACAAAGAAAGAATATTAAAAGAAGTAAGGGAAAAAGGTCAAGTAACATATAAAGGCAGACCTATCAGAATTATATCAGACTTCTCACCAGAGACTATGAAAGCTAGAAGATCCTGGGCAAATGTCAGACAGACCCTAAGAGAACACGAATGCCAGCCCAGGCTACTATACCCAACAAAACTCTCAATTACCATAGATGAATAAAACAAGATATTCCATGACAAAACTAAGTTCACACAATATCTTTCCACAAATCCAGCTCTCCAAAAATAATAGATGGAAAGCACCAACACAAGAAGTGAAACTGCACCCTAGAAAAAGCAAGTAAGTGATCTTCTTTCAACAAACTCAAAGAAGATAGCCACACAAACATAAAAATAACATCAAAAGTAACAGGAAGCAACAATCACTTTTCCTTAATCTCTTAACATCAATGGACTCAATTCCCCAATAAAAAGACGTAGACTAACAAACTGAGTAAATCTGTGACTCCAGGTAGGAAGGCAACAGTTAGATGGTATAACAGGATGGCTGCTCTAGGCAGAGAGCTTAACAAGTAAAAACTACCTGCTTCCTATACGCAGATATTAGTGAAAGTTTGAATTAATTACTTTAAAAGATGGTATAAATATATAATGCTCTAGTAAGTCTTACAGGATACTCGTATTCTTTCTAACATGGGCTCCAGAGGAATTTTGGGTTAAAATCCTGGTTTGACAAGCTCCCTGCTTATAAGCAGGTATAGATACAAGTGTGAATCAATTGTTTTAAAGATAGCATAATAAGGTCTGCTGGATAACTAACTCATATTCTTTGAACGTGGGCTCCATGGTATTTTGGGTTGATTATCCTGACATGACAGATTAGGAAAAAGGCCTGAGAATAGATTTTTACAATAAGCAGAAGGTTTTTTGGGATAGCAGGGAGATTGTATGAAAACAATTGTTTTAGGGAAGATTTGAAGTCCTGCAGGATAACTCAGATTCTTTGAACTTGAACTCCACAGGAATTTTGGGTTAATTTCCTGGCATGGCAAAATAGAAAAAGCCTAAGAATAGGCACATCCAGTATTTTAGTTTACTTCATTTGCTTTAGATTGTTTTAATTTTCAAAATGGGTGTGATTTGAGTTTTGTGGTTATATTATTCCTCTGGGAGAAAGGTCAAAATAAAGGTATTTCTGGTTACTGGCTCAAGGATATTCTGATTTGGGAGAAAGGTTTTGTCTTTGTGTTTTTAGATAAGATGATTAGTGTCTATACACCTTCCAGAGTTATATGGATCAGATATAATGAAGGGAGACCCCCAGAGGAATAAATTCCAGAGAATCAAACAAAAAAAAGATAACTTGATGGTTCTAAAACTTTGTTTTGAGATTTGTATATTACAGAATATACAACCTTGGTGAGTCTCATCATCAGACATGCTGAACTGACCTGCTTTGAACTCTTGATCTCTTGAACTTTCAGTCAAATCCAGTCAGGACAGAGACATCAGAGACAAAAACAATCGTTGGTGTGGCCTTCTTAAGGCCAACCAACTCCCCCATGTTTCCCTACCCTTCCTCCCCTTTAAAGGTATTGCAATGCCCATATTCAGCTTGAAAAAGTTATGAAGAGTCGTCACCCTAGACCCTAGTTCTCTGGACTTGGGGGTCTAGCAGTGGTTATTCTAGTTGTCTTTCTGGGGAATGTTGAAATGGTCATAATCGGAACAGGGAGGAAATAGCTAGAACTGATTGTGCAACCATAATCACATAATCTTTACAATAGTTACTAAGTTGAAGTCATAATTTCTTATTTTGGTACAGAATTTATTTTGATACAGAATCAAGGTTATCATTGGTATAAATTTCTTATATTGATACAAAAAATTTTAAAAGTACAAGATTTGGACCCAGTCCTTCTATAATATCATTACAAACTGATCTGAGATGTTTAAGTCCTTAAGGGCCAAACAGCAAATTCATGGTTCTGAGTTTATTGTTAGGGTATTTTCAGATAATTCAATTAGAAATAGCTGAGAGTAGTTAATGGACAACCGTCCAGATTACTTTACATAGATAGTTGGTTTTCAAAATGTCAGAAATCTACAGAATGTGACATTTAATGTTATTTATTCTTTAGTTGTTGAGACATATCTGCTCCTAGCTTCTCCCCTTTTGTGGATTCACAGAAGACACTGAGTGTCTCTACCTTCAGTTGAGGCTGTACATTGTGGCTAGGGGGCCACTGGGTAGAAATTGCCTATTTCTCCCACAGGCCCGTATCCTTCTTGAGAGGATACAAGTTATAGGTTAGGACAGCTTAGTTCTGCTGAGACAGAATAAGCTAGTACTTAATAATTCCCATTTTTTTTAAAGGTCTGTCAGATGCTCCTGGGCCAGAAGGCTGAAGACTGATGCTCCAACTTCCTGACTTACTGGAGTTGTATGGGTAGGCAGCTGTCTCTGCAACTTGTCTCAGTTCTGGAAGCTGAGTTAAGCTTCCTATATTTTCAGATAATGTTGCTCATTCTCAGATTTCTGATGGGGTTTGAAAGACTACTTAGAGTCTCATAGCCAACCCAGGCTATTTAACATTGAGAAAATATATTTGAGAAGATAGTTCTCAGATAGTATACAAGCTAAACCAGGACATAACAGATGGATTTATAAATCTTTCGAGTTAGGATAGATGACAGAGAGTTCAATATATTTAATTGTCAAAACGATGGATTGGATGTTAGGTGTATCTTATACTTTATAAATTATAAAATAGTAAAAGAAGAAAAAGAAAAAGAAAAAGAAAAAATATTATATAAGCAGAATTTCGCATGCTGGTTTGTAGCTCACTACTAAGCTTGCCAGTATATTTTTGAACTTTTCTCCATTCTTCCCAGTTTGTTTCTCTGAATTAACCTTATTTATTGTGCCACAGTCCGAGTGGAGAGGTCAGAAGACAACCTGTAGGAATCACTTCTCTCTTTCCACACAGTTTGTCGGCATCAAACTCAGGCCACCAGGCTTGATGGCAAGTGTCTTGCCTTTTCCCATCAGAGTCATCTCACCAGCTTGGTCTCAATCTGTTTAATGGCATTTTAACATTGCATAGTGACTAAATTCTAATGTATTGTCCCAATAATGAATCTTAAGGTTATTTCCAAATTTTCCAATATCTCAAGTAACATTCCCATTGAATGTCTACCTTTGAGGTCATTAGTGGATTGTCTGAATCAATAGGTGTGCATATTTCAAATTTAATGGAGATCAGAGGACATCCTGAAGCAGTCAATTCTCTCCTTCCAACAGGTGGGTCCAGTGAAACAACTTCAGGATGTTAGGATTGATGATACGAGTCTTTCCCTGCTCAGCGGCCTCACTAGCCCCCCATTTGTCTACATCTTAGCTACTGGTACCTCCAGGCTCCATTCTGACTGCTGACTTCAAATTTTCACATGCTAAAGACACTTCATGGCACGCTGAGCATGCCATGTTGTTTTATTTTATTTTATTTTATTTTATTTTATTTTATTTTATTTTATGGCAGCATCCTTCTATGTTCCCTGGTTGCCCTGGAACTTTATGTAGACCAGGACGGCCTTGACTCACAGAGATCCATCTGCCCCTGCCTCTTGAGTGCTGGGCACCTTGTTTTAACTCTGGGATGAGAATGACCCCGTTTTTAGGTGTCACTGGCTTATCATTCAGGGATTGTGCATTTGAATTCCACATTTGTTTTCAGGAACACATTGTACTTCAAAGTAGGATGTTGTCTGTGTTTCTTGTGGTGCCTGGTGCATTTAGTGTCATTTGCTATCCCATCTTTAGAAAGATAGGAAAGATGAATAAGTGCGACCATCCCTCTTGTGCTTAGGATTCGAGAGCCTCCTTTATGCTAAACACCTTCAACTTTTGGTCCCAGAGCTCTGAAGAAAAATTGAGCTAAATCTGGAGAGTGGACAGGCTTGGACGGAAGCCTCTCCCTGCTGAGGCTCGACTGTGAGAGAAGCTGAATGGCTGAGTAGCTAGGTGTTGGGTGTCTGAGTGAGACTCCAGGGAGGGGCACTTGGTCCAAGGACGGTGGTCACACAGTGACAGCGCATAATCACATCATTAAGGGCCATCTGATATTATTGGAAACAAAGTCATTATCCCGATACTTTAACAGTCTCAAGCCTGAAAACCACTCACTGTCTAATTCAATAAATAACCTACTTAAGTATAGAAAGTCACGAGGAAGAACAGATTTTGTGTCATATTAGCAAATTTGATTTTCATTAATGCGAGATGAATGTCTTCTATGAAACACTTTCATATCATATTAATGACATGATAGCAAACAGCATTCACGGGTTGCTAGGCAACACAAGGACCCTCTAATGATCTCCTCTGTACTCGAGAGGCCACAGAGGGAAGATGCCTGAGCTCTCTCTGGATACTTCCCATTTCTTGGTAACCAGTTCCCCCTGGAAGACCACCAGGGGGCTGGGAGGGATGGGAATTAGTCACACCATTTACCATGGCAATGTTGTGTCTGCTCACTGCTAACTTCCCCTTCGTTGCCTTACAGATACGAGAGCAAGGACTGAGGAAGGGGTTTTACTGGAGAGGTCAAGGGTGCTAACAGCATGCCTTGTCTTTTGCTTAAGTGGCCAGTGAGCTGCTGTGACTCCGGGAGAGGAAGGAGTGTTATTGCTGAGCCTTGGTTTGCTGGGTCTGCTTCATTGCTGGGTCCCTGTCACCTTGGCAGAGGCCTTCAGTAGCATCACTGCGACTTCATGATTCCATAAAGCAGGGTCCATTTACTGACATATTCCAATCATATCACTGACATGCTACAATACCACTAGACTCTAGTGCAAAGAGCAACAGCCACTGACTGTGCTCATAGCGTCTTGGCTCTGTCTCATGACAATGGGGGCTGTAGACAGAAAGACAAATGGTACACATATATATGTGAAACTGTGTACATCTTGATAACTATCTTCAAAAAATATTAAAAATAATATATGACTTCTGTTGTTTTTTTTTTTTCCTGAAACAAAGTCTTGCTATGTACCCTTGGCTGGTTGGAGACCAGGCTGGCCTCAAACTCACGGATCTACTTGCCTCTGTCCTGAATGCTGAGGTTAAAGACATGTGTCACAAAGCCCAACAATAACAACTTATCATAAACTTTCCTGGGTTCAAGCTTCAATACCCTCATAAGTGACATACAATTTTAAATATGTTTATTTTGAAAGCATATTTTAGGAGCTAGAGAGTTGACTCACTGGTTAAGAACATTTATTGCTCTTGAAGAGGACCCTGGTTCAATTTCCAGGACTCACATAGCAGCTCACAACCATCTGTAAATCCAGACCCAGGGGATCTGATGCCCTCTGCTGACTGCCACAGCTACCAGGCATGTACATGATATATATGTACATACATACATACATACATACATACATATATACATATATATACATATATACATACACACATATGTACACACACATACAGGCAAAACATTTGTACACACAAAGTAGTAAATCTAAAAAATAAATTTAAAACTATTGATCTGTAGGTTTCCCTCTCCACCTCTGTTTATAGCTTGCATTGTTTTTATGCTGAAGTAATCAGGCTGTTTAGCCTGTAGTTTCCACGCTCTGAACTGATAGTGCAATTCTGTCACACTAGTTAACATGCTCTGTCATTTTGCTTCCTGTCACTCGGTGATGGGTTAACAGTCTTGCTCAGATTCAGGCCCATTTAGCTAGGTGGTGTGTTTTCCATCAATAAGTAAGCAATGGCCAACCCTTCTTCCATGCTGTCAGCCCCAGATGCTCAACACCAGCATCCACAAATTCCTTAGGGGTTGCAAAACTCTGATGATATTGGTGATCAACCTGACAGGATCTGGAGTCACCCAGGAAACAAGCCCCAGGGCATGTCTGTGAAGGAAGTTCTAGATTGGATTGAGGTGAGAGGGCTCACACCAAATGAGTGGCACCATTCTATGGGCTGGAGCCCCTGAGAAATAAGGAGAAGGAGCTGAAGACTAACATTCAATGCTCTCTGCCTCTTGACCGTAGATGCCATGCCCTGATCAGCTGGCCTCTCACACTCTGAGCCAAATAGCCCCTCTTTCCTTAAGTTGTTCCCATCATGCTTTGTCATAGTGAAGGAGTGACTAACATCTAATCACATCTTGGCTCCTTCTCCATACACAATGACACGCTTACTCTTCAGTTCTCACTGGATGGATGTTCATAGAAATTTTGTTTGGGATAAGTTCCTCTATTATATATAATATTCTCCACCGTCTCCTAAGCTCTCGGTCTCTTTTGATTCTGGTTCTTTCCTAGGTGACCAGCCTTACTCACCGGAACCCTTTGGGTACTTCTTAACATTCCCGTTGAGAATTTCACGATGGAGTCTTGGGCTGCAATCATTTACTGCATGGAACCTTGGCAGACATTTCAATCTGGACCGAAGGGGAATGATTTCCAGTTCTGGAATTTTCTTCTATCATGCTTTTAACGAACACTTTCAGTTTATCTTCTTTTTAGAATTCCTGCTAGCCAGGTAGAATGCCTTGTGCTTCTGTGATATCTTCTTTCCCTGCTTTTTCTTCTGCCGTTCTGGGGCAGGTCAGCAAGTAGATTTCCATGACGTTCATTTTCTTCCTAGATCCACAGTCATGTGTCTCCTCTGCTACATCTACTGTGTTCACATCTAAAGTCCTTGCTCAAAAAATTCCAGGGGAAAAAAAATCTCCACTCTTTTACAAGAAAGCGAGGAGTGGGAGCACTGGCATGGTTGATGCAGATGAAAAGAGATTCTGGATTCTGGTCTCCGTCCTAGCCCTCATGATCTTTGCTCCCAGGGTCCCTCTTCCTGGCACTACAGTTTCCTGTTTGGCTGAGGTATGTCCCTGAGCACACTGACATCTCTTGCCTGACACTGTCAGCCCTTGAGACTCGAGTCTCTATGAAAAGGTTTATATATTTTTCTTGTTTTTCTATCATTTTGAAAGGCAAAGGTTCCAAGACAGAGAGGAAATAAATGTATATGTCAGACCTCCTATATATAATCAGAAGTCCCCAAAAGATTTATTTCAATTTCTTTTTCCTTCTTATCCCTCTTTTCTTCTCTCTTTCCTTCTGTCCTTCCCTCCCTCCCTCCCCTCCCTCCCCTCCCTCTCTTTCTTTCTTTTGGAGACAGAGTCTCACATCACCCAGTCTGGCCTTGAGCTCATTCTGTTGCCTGGGATGACCTTAAATTTCTGATTCTTCTGCCTCCACCTTCCAAGTACAAGGATTGCAGGTGTAGATGTCACCATGACCAGTTGTAGGCAGTGCTGGGGATTGAACCCAAGTGTGCGCCAGGAAAGAACTCTACCAACTGAGCCACATCTCCAGGACCCTAAAGTACATTTCATTGTGATCCTAAATAAGTCTTTCAATGAGGTTTTAGCTGAGATTAATTAACTCTTAACTATGAGGCAGAAATTTATTAGAAGATTCCCTATGGTCAGCCTAGGACCTTTGCTTCCAAAGGTGTAAGGATCTTTGATAAATTTATAGACTTAGGTTAGTGGTTTTTATCCTTTTATCCTAATGGGTTTCCTGTTCTTCCCACAAAACAAGAGCCAGAGGCAAGGATTATATGTTGATGTTTTACTTGGGATGTGCAATTCCAGGTGACCAGAGTAAGAGAAAAAGATGTGGAAACAGGAGAAAGTCAGGATTATGTTTTAAGTGCTAGCAACTGTATCACACAGCAGGATGGCTACACATGGAGAAGCTGGGTCCTGGGATAGTCTACGGAAGACAGAGGAAAGGAAATCACCTTCTCTGGCTCCTTTCTATCCACAGGGAATCAGCCCCAGCATCCCTGCAGTTTTTCAGGCAGCCTCTTTGGCAGCTGTTTGGAATCCATAGTCTATGTGACACGGTTTTCATCCTGTCCAGAAGTGGGGGAGTCCCAGACAGGGTAGGCAGGAGGCTGAAGGGCTTAAAGATGCACTTTGCCATTGAGGCTATGCAGGGGAGAGATTTCTGTCTACTCTACACTCTACCTTTCAAGGCCCCCATCCCTGGCTTCAGTGATGACACATAGCCACACTGACATATTAAGCAGGGAGAAACATCACAGGCACCCGACTAACCTGAGTTCTCCCTTGGGAGTCTTTCAAAGCAGCTGTAGGAAAGAGAGGTCTCCTTTGTCTCCTGACATCAAGTTATACATGGGACCAACAAGTGCCAGAGGAGGAAGGCAGCATGTGTGCAGAGAGTGCCAATGCTGTCTCAAATAAAGCCAGGCTCCAGGACACCCTGATTCCGGTGCTACTCTTATTTTTCCTGGCTTTAGTTCTGAGTGATGTAAAATCTTTTCTCTGGGGTGTCTGTCTGCTGGAGATGGGTTCCTGAAACTTTCAGAGATTCTGGACTAATAATGTGTATGATTATGAAGAACAGGGATGGATATCTTGAAATACATAACTATTAAGAAATAATAGTAACCCTGAAATTAAAAATGTATTACATTAGATCGCTCTCCCATAGAATACTGAGCTCTTACAATAAAGGCCTGGATGAACACTTCAACTGAGCGCATAATTGGAAAAAAATCACATTGGTTCAGATATTAAATCCTTGCTAGAAGGACCCCAGCAGCCCTCAATGCCCCTGTGGAAGATTCACTTGCAGATCTGTCATGAAGGCAAGGACCGGCTAGAGGATATACTTTAGGATGCCCTGAAGAGGGTCCGGGTTAGGGGCCTACAACCCAGACGGATCACCACAGGCAGTGAGTTAGTGTTAATATCTTGGAGGAGTCTGAGCATTGTTCAATTATCACATGCAGAAAGCCTCCAGCTTGCAGGCACCGTTTGTCAGCTGGGCTTCTAGGGGCTGGGAACTAATCATTAAGGCTGCCAAGAGGTGGAGAAGCCTTCTCCCAGCAGCCTCCCGGCCTCCAGCATGGGGTGTATTTTCCTATTTCACTTGGATTTGCTCCTAATGATTGAACTATAGATTATTAATGCGGAACACCTCTGGGATGCTAGAGTGACTGTGCAGGGCTCTATTCTGCCCTTGGAGTCTTCAGCACGTATCCTGGCCTGGCAGACGGTGTTCTGGCAGCTGTCAGAGCTGCTGGGGCCAAGAGGGTACCGTGGGCTCCAAACAGTGGCTCCTATTAGCGGCTACAGGGGCATCGTTGGTGGCATTTGGTGCTCTCGTCTCCCCAAATTACCAGGTGGAGTGAATAATAAGCCACAAACTGCATCTCAGGGGTTTGCTGCAAGGGTGACAAGAAGTGTTTTTAAGAAGGAAAGGAAAGTGGTTTGGGCCATGCTGGGGCTTTGCCATCTGCCACTCTTCACAAAGTTATTCTGGGCGTGTGTCAGGAAGACAGTTCGGCATCCTGCAGGCAAGCCACATGTGTGGATGAGAAGATCTTGTAGCAGTGTGATCTCTGGACTGCTGGAGCGGCTGCGCAGCAGGATGACAGCTCCTTAAGAGTGACTCCGAGCTGAAAAATCTCCTGCCTGGTGTCTACACACACTTCACGGCCACTCAGGGAGGGGGCCGAAGGTTTCTTTTACAAATGAAGTCAAGTTTTGAGACCAGACAGAAGAGATCTAAAGGAACTCTTAAGTGCTCTCTCCTTATTACATGTCCCCACCACAGGGTGAACCAGGTGACCCTCAAGACCTGATAAGGAAGCTGAGGCTAGTAAAACATCAGAACCAGGGGGTAAATGCAACTTCCACCATTGCTGACTGGGGTTTTCCTGGGTGCCAATGTGCCTCGGACAGCCCAGTGCCCACTCTGCCTGCCTGTGTGGTAGCCTATTGTCCAAGTGTGAGGAAACAAGAAGGACCAGGATTGGGTGTTAATCTATCCAAATCAGCTTGAGTTCACAACACAACACTGGAGTCTAAATGGTGTGAAAACCAGAAACCTATTTTGAAGGTTCAAAATCAAGGCATCATTTCTCACATTTTCCTCAGACAACTAACTTTATGGCTTGTAGAAGGCTGTCTTCTAGCTGTGACCTCCTGTGGTGAAGACCCTTACCTCCTAAAGACCCTAGACAGTCACTTCAGTTAGAGGCTCAACATGTCCATTTGGTGTGGTGAGACACAGTCTGGCATGGGGCTGTAAGTGGGGTTTTCAGGTAGAAGAAAGTAACCAACAGAGAATTAAACAGGTTGATGGATACAGAGAGCCTCAAGAGATGTTTCTAGGTGTAGACAGGGCGGTGTATGTCTTATGGGAGATATTACATAATAAGTAGAAAATCTGCTTAATTTTGAAAGAAGTCCGCGCTTTGAAGTTGTTTCTCCACTGTCCCCAGCTTGCATTTTTCTGATGTTTCCTTTGTCATCCTTACATTTATATTTCTGTAAATAATTTGCCTATTTTCTCCTTTTGCTTTTTTCTCGCTGGTTCTCAGCTCTTTGATAACGATATGCCTGGGTGTAATTTTCTTCGTGTTTTTCTTGAGATTCATTGAGCTTAGATTTGTGGGAGGAGATGCTGCAGGCATGTCTGATCGACAAGCTGTAGGCTGCCTGCACTCAATGATAGTTATGAATGTGGTCCAACTCAAGACCTTAAACTTAAAATGTGTGTGTGTGTGTGTGTGTGTGTGTGTGTGTGTGTGTGTGTGTGTTACTTTGTAACATGTCAGCATTGTTCTCCGGCATGATTTTAATTGATGACAATGTTATGTCACTAGGTGGAGGGATTGGAAACACCTGATACAGTTCCATCAGACTTAGAAACACTGTTTCATTTCTTCAGTCCACTTGTAGCTGTCGGGTCCTCCATTGCTATGCTTGATTTAGCTTCTTTTTCTTCTCTCTGTTTCATTTGAGGCATTTTTAACACTGATGTCTTCCAATTCACCGATTGGCAAGGTCTAATCTGCCACAAACACCATGTGGTATAGTTTTAGCTTAGATATTCCAGGTTTCCTTTCTAGAAGCTTGTGCCATTTTATGCACCCTCCGTATCTGTACTTAGGACTCTGGTTGTGCAGAATGAAGTTATAATTGCTGTGTTTCTACGCATGTCTACTAATTCCAACTTCTGAGTCAGATCTCGGTTGGCTTTGATTGACAGATTTTTCTCCTCACTGTGGGTTGTATTTTCATGTTTCGCTGCATGTTTAGAAATTTTTGCGACTGGATGCTGGAAACTGTGAGTCTGACTTTGTTGGGTGTTGTAATGTTCAGTACAGGGATAAACATTCTTGAGTTTGTTTTGGGAATGTAGCTAAGTCACTTGGAAACAGTTTGACACATTTAAATTGGCTTTTTGAGATGCGTTAGAAGGGACTGGAGTGGTGTTTTCTCTAGGACTAACCCATTCTTTGTCTGTCAGTCCTATGATCGAGGATCTCAAGTCTGGCAGGAGGTACCACCTGCATCCCGAGTAGACCAGGCACTGTGACCTCTAATCTCTTCCATGGCTCTGGTGAGTTGGCTCATTCATATGCTTGCCTCAGAACCTGGATGAAAACTAAAGAGGGCTTCTCTGATTATCTCCAACCCCACTCTCTCTGTGTCTTTCCACCCTCTATACTCTGACCCGAGAAACTGACCTGCCTTGTGTTCTCCAGACTCTCAGGGGCATCTCCTCGGCTCAGAATCTTCTGGACTCTGTCCACGTTTACTGTGGCCTGGAAACTCTCCCAAGGCAAGGAGCTGAAGCAGTCACAGTGTTTACCTTATTTAAATAAACATCTCTCTACTTCACCGTGCTCGCCCTGTTGCATGACCTATTAAAACATGCCTGCTAGTTTTAGTTCAGGTCTTCAGTTCTTTCAAATGAGTGAGTACATTTGGTCTTTTGAAAAAAAAAAAAAAAGAATAATACTGAATTCCACAACATTTGCTTCTAGAATCCTGATGAAAGGTTTGTGAACTTAACTATAACCAGAGCAAAACTTATTCTTTTTCTTTGTAATTTTTTATTGGATATTTTATTTATTTACATTTCAGATGTTATCCCCTTTCTCCCCCAGAAACTCTCTATCCCATTCCCCCTCCTCCTGCTTCTATGAGGGTGTGCCCCACCCACCCAACCACTCTCACCTCCCCATCCTTGCATTCCCCCACACTGGGACATTCAGCCTTTATGGGACCAAGGGCCTCCTGTCCCACCAATGCCCGACAAGACCATCCTCTGCTACATATGCCACTGGAGCCATGGGTCTCTCCATGTGTGTTCCCAGGCTCTCACTGATAAGTAGATATTAGCCCAAAAGCTCAAAACACCCAAGATACAACTGTCAGACCACATGAAGCTCAAGAAGAAGGAAGATCAAAGTGGGGGTGCTTCAGTCCTTCTTAGAAGAAGTAACAAAATACTCACGGGAGGAAATACAGAGACAAAGCGTTGAGCAGAGACTGAAGAGAGGGGCTATCTGGAGACTGCCCCACCTGGGGATCCATCCCATGTGCAGTCACCAAACACAGACACTGTTGTGGATGTCAGGAAGTACATGCTAACAGGAGCCTGATATAGCTGTCTCCTGAGAGGCTCTGCCAGAGCCTGACATATACAGAGGCGGATGCTTGCAGCCAATCATTGAACTGATCATGAGGTCCTCAATGGAGGAGTTAGAGAGGCAAAATTTATTCTTATCAATAGTAGAGATAAATCTGAATTCCAAATGCTATTTCTGATACTTTCCAGGAGCTGGCTGACTTAGGTTTGCTGAAGGAAATCTGGTAGTGGTAGTGGAGACTTTCTGGAGTAGAGTTTAGCCAAAGATAGAAGAACGACAGACTACATACACTTCCCAAGCAGAGTGCTGCTACATGAGACTGAGTTGTTTCCAGAGAGCCAGTCCAATGTGAGACTTGGCAGAGGGACAAGGTGTGGACCCTGTCTGTTCTATTGGCAAGACCATTATGGTGGTCAGCTGTAGCTGACTCCCATGGGGTACCAGGCAGGTCTTGGGGTGCTCATGTTGCTGATATGAATCATGGTAGAGAGGGAAAAGCTAAGAGTTGGAAAATTCACTACACTGTTCTATGTCCACAAATTCCTTGCTCTGGTAGTGACTGGCCCCAATCTCCAGAGCCATTTTCCGAAAGCTTCTTGGAAGCCAGACACTGAAGCTGCTCCTCCATTCACTACTGTTTAATCTGGTCACTGCAGATCCTGCCCTCTGCAGCTGGACCTTCGCTGGCAGACTAAGCACTGAGCTACCCCATAGTGTGGCTAATGAGGGGCTTGTCTGAAGAGTGGGAGACAGGCTCACTAACTTATGCACTAACTTATGCAAGACCGTAGTACCAGACTCATACAAACTGCACAAGGCTCTAATTTAACCTATCGAAGCAGACTTCTCTAAGCTAAAGCATCCTCCAGGAACTCTGGGTGTGGGGGATCTCTAGAGATGCATCTATCTTTCATCCAGCTAAGGCAAAGCCAGAATGCAGGCTTCATACTGACAACAAAACTCGCCTCCTTTCCTATTTTAATATAAAAATACAGATAGATATTTTAGCATTTTCTTCATTCATGCATGAATCGAGAAATCTCCTGAGGTGGCTTTGTCAGGGAAACAAAATTATTTTCATGTCCCAGGAATAAACATCATTCGTCTTTTTGTAACAGGTAAATGAAAAGAAAAATCATACAAAACCACTCCTGCTTCTAAGTTGGTCATTTGCACAGCTGTAAAATGTACTGCTCTGGTCCTGCAGACTGGGAAGCAGACAGAAGAGATGGGGAACTCTGGTTTGATGCTCTCAATGCCACTAACTTGGCAGTGACCATCCTCAAGCCTGGCCACCCTCTTCTATAAGATGGATACAATAGGCTGTAACTAGGATCCTCAGCGTATATACTTTCTAAGAGAGGAAGCTCTGCTGTTCAGGACCTTGTTCCAGTATCTTTGGGATCTGAAATCTGGATGGTGCAATCGAGGGCTCTATATTAGGTAGTGATTCTATATTCTATAACATGTGGGTTCTATATCCTACTTGGCTTTGGAACTATTTTTCTATAAAAAGCACATAGATAGCTTTGGGGATGAAAAATGTTTAAAATTAAACAAACATACAAAATAACCTCCAAAAAGAAGCCAAAAACAATTCAAGTCCAGAGGGAATGGACTGGGATTGCTGCATATGTGACACTCCCTGCTGCCCAGTGGCTTCAAAGTATCTCTAACAATTGTTAGTTTACAATAAAAATTTTAGGAAGCCTGAGACACTCACTACTTCTCATGGCTCAGCAGACTGAGAACAGAATTCCTGAAATGTACTTATTCAAGCAATTGTAATTATAATAGTCTGAGTTGTTTCTTGGAGTTTGGGAAAGAGGGAGCAAGTTGGTAGCCTTGTGGGTAATTGCCATTTCTTCAGCTATTATTTTAAGGCCATAAAAAATAGCTGTCAATCACATGCTGACTGGTGGGTATACAATGAGACTGCAGAAGGAAAATCCATATGGGACGTTGACCCCCATAACACAAGTCTGAGATGAAAAGTGATAGCCAAGAGGTGCTTAGATGGACAGGAGTCAGTGTGCAGCAGACAGCAGCTCTCCTGAACCCCACCTCAAGGCTTGGATCTGACAGTAGGCTGGGACACTGGTCACTGAGCTCTCACCTGATCAGCAAGCTTAGGCTTGAGAAGCAAAACAGCCTGAGATGAGACAGAATGTTTTACCACAAGGCCAACTGTCCTTTGTATCACCTGTAGAATGACTAGACACCCAGAAAGCCTTCCCCTGACTCCGTCTTCCTTCCCAACTGTCTTTTTTTGACTCATGATCTGAAGAGAATTAGTTTTCTGAATGTCCTCACAAAAAAAAGTACAGAGGGTAATGGCTTATTCTATCTAACCACTGGGCCTCTCCCTGAGTATCCATCTCCTAGGAACAAACAATGTGAGGCATCTAAGGCAGCTGGGGCTGGAAACTGACAGACACCCTGGAAATCATGTTCCTTGTATGCTATGACCAACACCACTCACTAAGGAGTTTATGGATATTGTTGATGTATAGGTGTTTTACACAACAGAATTTCTACAATGACAGAATTTTTCTCTGCTGCACCTCTGGTGTAGTCCAGGTCACTAGTACCATATGGCTGTTGAGCCTATGAAGTGTGCCCAAGGTGATGATTTTTTTTTTGATGTGTAGGTGCACATGGATGCAGGTACCTGTGGAAGCCAGAAGAGGGCATCAGATCCTCTGGAGCTGGAGTTCAGTCAGTTGTGAAAGCCTGTGGGTGCTGGAAAGCAGACTTGGGTTCTCTATGAGAACAGTATGTGCTCTTAACCATTGAGCCATCTTTCCAGCCCTCAAGCTGAATTTCAGCTGTTTTAATACTTGGGGCTGAACCCTGGGTCTTCTGAATATTGGATAAACACTCATAACTTCACTATACTCCCAGATGTAATTATAGGTAAAATTTAGGCAACAATTAGCTATTATATGAGATAATATAGCTCTAAAGTATTTGCAATTATTAACAATGTGTGAAATGATTTTCCAAAGCATCTTTTACATATTCAACACTAGGTTCTTGGCATATTTTGTAATTCAAACAGTTTACAAATTCAAATTTTACATGATACTCAGACCCAGGAAGAAACATTTGATCCTTCTCTTTTCTGTGAATTACCCTGGGCACCTCCAACTTGGTTCATGAACTATCATTTTAAACTGAGTAATAGTAATTCTCCTAAAATGTTTGTTCATTTGTTTTTTGTGTATGTATTTTGTCTATGTGTTTTCCTTGCATGTAAAATGTGTACCACATGAATGCCTACTGCCCAAAGAAACCAGAATAGGGCATTAGATCCCTTGGAACTAGAGTTACAGATGGTTATGAGCAAGCATGTGGGTGCTGGGCATTAAACCCAGGCCCCCTGGTAGAGCAGCTCTCTCCCCTAACCCCTCTCTCTGGGAGGAATAGGTTTATTTCACCTTATAGCAGTGGTTATATCAAACTGTGGGCCAAGACCTTTTTGGCAAATTTGTCTCCAAAAATACTTACATTGTGATTCATAGCAGTAACAAAGTTACAGTTATGAAATAGCAACAAAATAATTTTTAGGTTGGGGGGTCACTGAAACATGACAAACTGTATTAAATGGCCTCAGCATTAAGAAGATTGAGAACTAGTGCCTTATAGCATATAGTCATGAAGACAAGTCAGAGTAGGAACTCAAGGCAGGAACCTAGAGGCAGAAACTGAAGAGAGATCATAGAGGAATAATGGAGGTGATGACAGATTCCTAGGGGTTTGCCTATTTTTGTTCCTAGGCATGAAGGACTGAACAACCACCAGAGACAAGACCAAGCCCTGAAGAAGAGAAAAATAACAGCTTTATCTATACCCTTGATGGGAGAAGCCTAAGACGGAAAGTCTGCTGAACAATGGTGGCTTTGGTATTTTATAGTGCCCCTGGGATTTCCTCTTTCCCAGTCTAGAAAAGGCACACCCACCCCTGTCACTTCTTGCAAAGTCTTCTGGGAACAAGAAGTTTCCATCTCAGGGAGCCTGCCTTGGCTTTCCTAGCCTACATATGGTCTTCTGATCCTGCTTCAAAGAAATGTTGCTTACTACTTACATGGCTTGCCCAGCTTGATACCCAGGACTACCTGTCCAGGGGTAATACTGTCCCAAGTCAGGTGGGTCATCCCATACCAATCATGAATCAAGAAATCAAGAAAACTCAAGAGTTTCCTACAGTGATGGAGGTGGAAAAGCCACCCTTGTAATTGCTGAGCCACATCTCCAGCCTGTCGTTTAATTCTTGATAAGTAAATATTTTGTGCACTTCTAATACATTATAGCTTTTCCTGTTTCCATATATTTCTGTTCTGCATGATGGGGAAATTATTATAGATTAGATCTCTATTGCAGTGGGGAGACTTATTCCACATTAGATCTCTAGTGTACAGATGAGGAAACTGATGTTCACTGAGAGCTAACAGCTCGTCCACAAACGTAATTAGCAACACTACAGAATTTGGACCTCTGACTTAAGCTTCTTGCAATTTTTACTCTGAGGGAAAGGAAGTAATGATTTCCTTTCACATGGAAGTATAAGGCAAAATTCTCTCAGTATGTACAGTTATTTCTTGATATTCCATGGGGAATCTGGTGTTCTGTCAGGAGCCTAAAATTCACTGGTGCTTAGGTACTATGCATCCTAAGTTGACATAGTATCTGCATGTAACCTCCTGCACTCTTCTCTGTGTGGGGGCATGCCAGGTGTTCATGTTGGTGTGTGCACCCACATTCAAGTGGGCATGCCTCTGTGTGCCCATGTGTCTGAAGGTAAGAGGTTGAAACCATGTGTCTTCCACAGTGACTTTTCACTCTATGTTTCGAAGACACAGTCTCCTTTTGAACCTGGAGCCCATCCATTATACTAGGCTGGCTGGCCAATGGGCTCCATGAATCCATCTGTCTGTATTTCCTCAGCATTGGGATTCTAGACACAGCTGCCTTGCCCACCTTTGCATGGGTTTTGGGGATCTGAATGCAGGTCCTCATTCTTCCATGGGCAGCACCCTGCTCAATCCTTTTGCATACTCAAGATCACCTCTAGATTCCTTACTCAGAACGCTATAGATGCTGAACAAACAGCTGTTATACTATACTGTTTAGAGACTGTTCAGCAAAGATCCAGAACTCCTCCCCAAATATCTTAGATCGTCCATAAGTGGAATTTGCAGATGGAGAGCCTACAGCCACCGAGGGACACCTGCACACAAGTGAGTAGCTTGGTAGTGACAGAGGACAGGTGGTAGCTGTGGGCAGGGAGCCATGGGAAACTGGGTGGGAGCGACAGTAGCCTTGCTAGAAGGCATTTGTTTTTATAAATCTTGGTGAAAAGTTTTTTTTTCTTTTTTTAAAAGAATGCAGCATATGTAGTCTAGCAGCCTTGCATGTCAGTTATGTCTCACACTTTGTAATTTATCCCATGCTCAGTTCACGTGCCAGCATGGTCTCTGGGATACAGAGCCATCCCTGGGCTGTCTAAATCAGCTCCCCTAGGCATTAGTGTGTGACTTATACACACTGATTTCCTTTTAAATAATGACAGCATCAGTTTCTTTTATAGTAGAGAATGCAGGCAAGTTCTTCTGTTTAAGACATAACAGAATTTGCTTAGAAAGGACACTAGGCATTGGACATTAAACAAAGAGCCAGGGACAGAGTGGCAAAGAGTCATTTGTCAATATATTTGAGCTCACACCTTTTGCCCCATTTCAGATTGATGTTAACTGTTCCTGAATCTGATGGCTAATTCCTTTTGTGTTCTCACTGATAACATGAACGATCTTGGATGTTATATGGAATGTTCACTTTTTAAATTTATTCATGGTACTCTCCTTCTGGCAAACATAAACTCAGAATACTTGTTGAACCTAGGAAACTAGACAGGGACCATTGGTGGGGTAGGGGAAGAAACACCTTACAGAAGAACAAACGTCATGTGGAGGGGTGAAGAGAATAGTGAGGGAAGGGTTTAAGTTCGGAGAGGGATAGGAAGGTAAGATGGGAGAAGGGGTGGGGCAAAGAATAACAAACACAAAAGATGTCTGAAAAAGCCACATGGAAACCTATGATTTTATGTTATATAAGTAATATGAATATAAGTTATAAGTAATATTATATATAAATTTATAAAATTTATAAAATGTTATATATAGAGTTATAAAATTACTAATTCCTTTTTTCTCACAGATAATATATATAATATAATATATAATTATATGACATATAATATATAATATATAATAATTATAAATATAATATATAATACATATAATTGTTACATATCATATGTAATATAATGTATAATATAATATGCCATAAAATATGAAATATGTGTATAATATATATATAATATATTATATAATATATATCATATAAGAGTTTAATGAAATTACCCTACACAGGGGCCTCCTCCTAGAAACCATAAGTTGCCAAATAAAAAAGTCCAGTGCTAGGTGTGGGGTGTCTGCTGTAAAGTTCTTGGCCAGTGGTTGGTCCCTGAGAACCCCCAAAACAATATTATTATTTATGGTTGCCTACCAGAACTTGATGGTCAGGCCCTACTGCTGAAATCACTACATACTTTGGTCACAGGACAGGGAGGAATTAAACTGGTATAAACCAGAAGGCTTTCTCCCTGTTGACTAGCTTTCATAGTACTGAGATATGTTATGCAGATTGCTAGAGAAAAGTCACCAGGAATCTTATCTAGCTGTGAACCCTGTGAGCTACAGAAATGACCAGCATGGTAAGATATGTCCACGGGCACAATAACAGCATGAATGCTATGGGGTAATGAATTGCCCTCTGATTTTGAATCAATTTGAATGAATTTAAGGCTGTCCCACAGGAGGGAACACATACTTGTTCTATGAATCTGGAGAACGCATATTTGGGAACTTCATAGACTGTAGTGGTTAATGCTATTAACCTGTTAAAGTGACACATGCCCTCTAATCTTTATTTCTATGCTCATACTGCCCTCACACTTTACCAGACACATTTCCTTGTATAGTGGATGACAGTTAACTCTGAGACTCACAAAGGTCAAAGGGCAGGGAACATATTCATAGAGTTCTCCATATAAATGGGATATCTATATCATATTCTTCCCCCCAAGGCTCACAGACCATCACAGAAGATGGAACAGAAAGGATTCTAAGAGCCAGAAGTTGAAGAAGACCAGAGAAAAATTGTTTTTTTATGCCCTGGACATGACAGGACCTCTGTACTCATGAATTCAGAACAGCTGCAGTTGCCTGCCCATGATCAAGCCAATCAGCATTCCAGCCTGGAGCAGGGAAGCACTCATGAGTCCTAACCCCAGTGGAGGAGCTACTGACAGTTGATGGCTCTTGGCAGAGAAGACAGAGTCAGTTTTGAAAGTGTGGCCCATGGTTAATTGCCCACACTCCAGTGGGTGGACTATATTGTTGAGTGCATGTGAAGCATAGATTTTATTCTGTAGGTTATTTTTTTAAAAAAGAAAAAGGAGAAAGAGGACACAAAGTTAGAACAGGTTGATGGTGGGTCAGGCAGGAGTCAGCAGGCAGGAGGGGTAGGTCACTATGATAAAAAAAAAAACCCAACATATTCGTGTACAAAGTTTTCAAAGAATTAACAGAAATATTGTAGTGAATATAGTGCTCAATATTTCAAAGACTAACAGAAAAGTAAACAATATTCAACAATTTGAAATAGGCAAAATAAATAAATAAACTTTATGTCTGAGGCTGGAGAGATGGCTCATGGTTAAGAACACTTCCTGTTCTTTCAGAAACCTGGGTTTGGTTCCCAGTACTGAAAAGAGGAAGAGGAGGAACAGAAGGAAGAGGAGGAAGAGGAAGAGGAGGAAAAGAAAGAGGAGGAGGAGGGGGAAGAGGAGGAGGAGGAAGAGGAGGGGAAGGAAGAGGAGGAGGAAGAAGAGGAGGAAGAGGAGGAGGAAAGCAATTATTTATGTATTTCTTATCTCACTTCAGAAAAATCTTTATAGCAGTCTTTCTGATGAATGCTAAAATGACATGAAAATTATCTTTTTGTGACTAATGAGACAAAAGCTCCAGACTTCCCACAGCACTGCAGTGGTGACTTTTAACCTACACTCTGATTTGGGTGTTCACATCTTACAGAACAGGTACTGCCTGTAATTCCAGTATAGCTCCAAACAACCTTATCTTTTACCCCACGAAAGGCTAAGTCCTCACAAATGTCACAGCGCAAAGATGGCGAAAAATCACTCAAAGCCCAAAGCAACAACAACAACAAAACCCCAAAACTTTCCATTGGAACATATATATATATGTTTTGACCCGAGCTGCCCCAAGTTGGGCCCCAAAAATGTTGGGGACCGCTCTATCAATGTTGGACCTGCACTGCCAAAAGCCTTAGGGGCTAAGTTGTTAGAGCCCGTACTGCCCCAAGCTGCTCCGGTCAGCGGGTTGGGGTTCAGCAAGAGTGAGGACTGACTCGAAGAATGGAGACCAGACAGAGTGTGATTCAATCCCATTTATTCTTCAGTTTCTCTTCTTCTCTCCAAGTCCCAAGTCTTGAGTTCCTAGTCTCTAGTTCCTAGTCCCTAGTGCCTCCAAGTTCCAAGTTACTTCTTCCAAGTGCTAAGTGCCTAATGTCTAATTCCAACTTCTTCCTCCAAGTGCCAAGTGCCTAATACCTAATAATCTGCTCCAAATTGTACTGCTGTCAAGTAATCTGTTGTCTGGTTCTCTGTTTCTCTAATGCCTAATTCCTACTTGAAGTTGTACTGAACTCTTATGCCTAATTCCTACTCCAAGTTGTACTCACTCTTCTTCTCTCCAAGTCTCAAGTTGCAAGTCCCTAATCCTAGTGTCAAGTGTCTCATTCTCTAAGTCATACCCTTAAGTCTCAGCTCTAAATCACACCTTTAAGTCTCACACACTCAAGGGAAGATCCTGGGTATCTAAAGCAAGATGTTATCAGAGTGTGCTCAGCTGTTGTAGGCTATTGTAATCAAGTCTCTTACCAGGGTATATGGCTCAAGATGGCTGCAAGGATGATAGCCACCTCTGTCGGCTCCCCCCACCCACATGTATATGTGTGTGTGTGTGTGTGTGTGTATGTATATATATATGTGTGTGTGTATATATATATACATACACACACACACATATATATACATACATATATATACATATATACACACACACACATATATATATACATACATACATATATATATACATATATATATACATATATATATATACACACACACACACACACACACACACACACACACACACACACACACACGTATCTAATGAACCTTAGCCCTCACCTTAGACTCCATCTCTAGTTTGAAGGCTAACCATCTCGGTAATAAGAAATGTTCAGAAGTATGCGTTATGCTTCATAATAATAGAAGAAAGTCCAGTGGGTAAGATCTGCCTATTGCATCAAGGAATCAAGGAGACAGGGCATGGCCAGCCATGAATGTCCTAGGCAGAGACTATGAGCAAACCGAACCAACCTACTTTCCATGAGGGCAGAGATACAGAAATTAAGTGACTGGGAATGAAAATCAAGAGGCCAAAATTTTGATTGTAGCAAATCATATAGGGGAGGGTTCTCAAGGTTGACCAATAGAGATGGCATTGCCTGAGAGATGCAGGCAAGCAGGGGTTCCCCTCCCCCCAATAGGTCAGGGCCAGTGCCCCATAGGGAAGTTTGTGAAGGGTGTCAATCAGCTCTCCACCACTCAGCAAAATACCTGAGATGATCAAGTTTTCAGAGAAATGGTTTCTTCTGGCTCAGGGCTTTAGAGATTTGTGTAACTATTTCCTCTAGGCATGCCATGACCATCAGCCATCATGCAGTAGAGTGATTGAAGTCCTGTGGTAGAACACTCTGTATCCAGTCATGGCAATGAAAGAGACCAAACAGTGCAGCAATGGCTATACCCACAGTGAGGGTAATGAAGCTGTTGCCATTTCCTTGTAGAACTGGGGCTGGTTGCCAACGCCCCAGCTGACCTTCCACTCACTGCTTCCTCTTGCCCTCAAGCTGCTGTGTATGATCTTGGGGTTGGTAAAGTATACATGAAGCAGAGGTCAGCCTTGGGTTCAGCTTTCGAGAGTCATCATTCACACTGGGATGGAACTTGATGGTGCCATAGCTGCCTGAGAATGACCCATGTTCAAGGAAGTGAACTCTGGGGAGCTGAACTTCCTCAGTCTGTGGGTATCCTGTTTGGATTGAGCTGGTACATCTCAGGAAGACACACAACAGGACTCCAGACCATGGCTGGATCAACCCACTGCTGTTTAGGCCTCTGGCGGAAGCACTGAGTGGTTCTGGAGGGAAGACTATTAGAAAAACTGTTCACCTCTTGACCAGGAAGCAAGAGAGGAAAAGGAGCCTTGTCCCACTAGTCGGGAGCACCCCCATGACCTCCCTTTAGGCCTCATATCTTTAAAAACATCATCATCATCATCATCATCATCATCATCATCATCATCCTTGTTGTCATCGTCATCATTATTGTCATCTGTAGTCGTTGTGGTGTATGTGTGAGAGAGGGAGGTAAGGCAGGGATATGGATGCTCATGACATGGGATAGGTGTGGAAGCCAGTGGACAACTTTATAGAGCTGGTACCCTCCCACCTCTACAGCCTTTACAAGGGTTCTGTGGCTTGAATTCAGGCTGTCAGGCTTGCTCATTGGGAGCTGAACAACTTTAAATGTGGCGTCATCTCACCAGCCACAGAGGTCATCTCTTAAAAATGCTACCACTTTTAATATCACCACTCAGGGAATGCGCTTTTGACATCCTGGCCTTTCAGAGAACATTCCAGATACAAACTAGGGCAGAAGAACAGGAATATATCATGTACCAGGAGAATGCACCTGTCTTTGTTGTTGTTGTTGTAGAAAGAAGCCCAGGAAGTAGGGTGGGTAGTTAGATTTCAATTTGAAAAGTCTGGGGAGATGGGTACTGGAGTTTAGTATTCAAGTTACTACCTTACATACCTTACATAGCCCAAGGCTGTGGAATATTGAGAGAGAGAGAGAGAGAGAGAGAGAGAGAGAGAGAGAGAGGTGGGAGGGAAAGAGGGAAGGAGGGAGGGGTGGGAGAGAGAGAGAGAGTGCTCCATCCAGCTTCCAGTCATAAACGCATGGCCCTGACTGAAGGCTACAATTAGGGGCTGTGTGGGTCAGCTGTGTCCTACTTTGCAGTTCCAAAGAGAGAGACCGCACAAGGTAGCTTTCCTGAGGGAACAACTTCTAGAGTCTGACAGTTCAAAAAGGTAATGGCAGCCTTTTAAAGGGCCTGCTCAGGCTCCATTTAGAATATTGTGCACAGCAGCACTTACCCACTAAAAGTAGGCTGTGGAGTGTTCGGGAAGTGTGCGGGAGGGATGGCAATGCTCACAGGGGGAGAGGCTGCCAGGGCGGCTTTGAGAGCTGAGATGTTAAGATGTGAAAGGAGGTGATTTAATCAAGGCTATGCGTATCTGATGGGTTCCTACAATGAAGCTGGGGCAAGACCCATTCAGGCTGAGAGGACAAAGGATGCTACAGACTGCTAATTAAGGATAAGGGGTGGGGGAGTCAGCAGGCAAGACCTTTCTTTTGCAGGGTCATCCATAAGTGAGGCTAAAAAGAAGATGAGCTACAGTTAAGAAAGCAGAAAAAAAAAAGATGTGTCGAATGCCTTGTTAAAGTCTGTGACAGGCCACATCTCAGCAGACTGCCTCAGCCAGCCGCTCTCTCTGCCCACTACTCCCACCTGGCCTTCTCCTTGAGGTTCCTGCCACCTCCAGTGACCTGGGAAGGAGGAGCAGACCCAGCCAGGAAGAAGGTCCTGTTTACTGTAAACCTGTCAAGGGACTTAAGACAAACTGGCAAGGCTTGAGCATGTGGGTATGTGCCTACGTGTATGTGTGTGTGCGTGTGCGTGTGCGTGTGCGTGTGCGTGTGTGTGTGTGTGTGTGTGTGTGTACATGTGAGTAAGTGTGCATGATATGGGCACACCTGAGATCTCAGCTATACAAATGCTTTAAGGACAAGATTGGAAAAGAGCATATTTTAGTGACATGCTTATTATGTGATTTTAAATTTGTTGTTGACTTAGAAAGGAACAAATAATTTTTTAAAAAGGTCTATATTATTTTTCCAAAGTGGTAAATCAATCAATCACAATCAAATATCTTGCCCCAAGGCACAGAGCAGTGAGGAGTGTTCTCCCTGCCTCATGGTAAATCAGTTCTCTCTGTCTCTCTGTCTTTTTCTCTGTCTGTTTCTCTCTCTCTCTCTCTCTCTCTCTCTCTCTCTCTCTCTCTCACACACACACACACACACACACATACACAGTGGTTAAATAGTTCTTACACACCCCAGTAGAGAATTAGTTCTCCCTCTACAGTGCCCAGTAGTTTGTCCTGGCATGTGAGGTAGAGACAAAGAATAAAACACAAATGAACTGAGCCAACTTGGGCTGCAGAAGCTCAGCTGCTGTGGTCCTGTGGCAGCTGCCTGCTGTGCACTCTCTAGCTGACTGCTCGGTTGTCACCACACATTCCCTTGTGGCTCCAAGTGAGTCTCTGCTCCTGAGGTCATGGTGGCCTCACAAAGGTTCACTGAGGGCTTCTCTGAATCAGAAAGGAGCTGTTCTTGGAGATAAACAGAGCTCTGGGTACCGTCAGCCCTGCCAGCATGGAGGAAGGTGTCCTCAGTGTAGTAGATGGGTGAGGAAGTGCAGCTGGCTTTGAATGAGACACATGGCTGGTGCAGCCAAGGTCAGGAAAACAATTGGTAATCAGATCTTGGCCAAAATCAGCTGAGCCATTCACCCTGCTTGGAAAGGGCCAAGCCAGCCTGTCTGACAACAGGCAGGGTGAACAGTGCTGGGCCAAGAATCAGCGAGGCGACCTGGCAGTACTTTGTGGCACTTGAGAAGAATGTGGCTGCAGCTGCGCGTGTACGTGCCTGCCAAGGCATGGTGGGATCCTCAGGGCCTTGCTCACAAATTCGTGGCCAGTATCTTCCTGCCCCCCTGCCTCTTTCTGACAGATGTCAATCGGCACTGTCTGCTATCAAGTACTGTCCAGTCTTATTTGGCCATCCCTAGCATCCACTCTTAACCGACCAACCAAATTAACTTTTATAATTATTAGCATCATCAGATAACAGCTGCGCCCTGACTACTGGCCTCGAGCTTACGAGTGCTATGTTTCAAGGAGAAAACACATCAGCTGAGGCTTTGAATCTGGCTAAATGTGAAAACATTCTTTTTCCCCCCACATTAGATTCCTAGTATCTCATTTACCAACAAGTAGGTTTTGTTTTAAACAAACAAACAAAAAAAAAAAAAAGAAAAAGAAAGAAAGAAAGAAAAAAAGAAAAGAAAAAAAGAAAGAAGAGAAAAAAATAATTCCCTGAAACTTGCTTCAAGTATCATTGACTGACAGCAATAATGAAGTCCTATCATGAGCTAAGAAGAAAATGAATTTGCTATTTAAATACCTTTTTCCCCCTGTCAGCTGACAGACAGGTGAATTCCACAAAAATAAAAAGAGCAACCTCTCAGTTGAACAGGTGTCTACAGAACACTCCATCAGAACACTACAGGATACAATCTTTTCTCAGTAGCACAGGGATCTCTTTCTACACTAATTCATGTACTAGCAAACAAAACAGGTTTTTAAAATATAAGGAGATACAGACAATTTCCCATCTTTTACCTGAGCACAATGGGATACAATCTGAAATCAACAGCAAGAGAAAGTATAGAGCAAACACAAACTCACAGAGACTGGGCACTGCACCACTGAATGCCGAATGGGGCTATCAACAAAATCAAGAAGGAAATTTAAACACTTCTAGAATTGAATAAAAAATGAAAATGCACCATAACAAAACCCATGGGATACAATGTAAGCAACCTTAAAACGGGAACGTTTTTGGTCACAAGTACCTAGGTTAAAAAGTCAGAGAGAGATCGCAGATAAGTAACAATGTATCTTAGGCCTTCGGAAAAGGAGAACAAGCCAAACTCAAGATTCAATGACTGAAAAGAAGCATGATCTATCTAGTCGGAAGTTAATGAACTAGAAACAACAAAGATACAAAGAGTCAATGAAGTTGGTGCTCTGAAAAGAGAAACAAAATTGACAAACCCAGAGCCAAAACTAAGCAAACCAAGGAAGACCCGAGTTAACAGGACCAGAGCTGAAAATAGAGGGAGGCGTTACTGCCCGTGTCCATTACTCATGGCTTCCAAAGACTTGGACCTGCCTGGGGGCCTTGAGAGAATGAAGAAAAGACAGACATATAGATAAGTGAGGGTTGAGAAGACTGGGTTCTCTGATGGAGAAGCCTCAGCAGCCAGAGCTCAGAGTGGTTACTGTATAGAACTGAACAGAAAGGTGGGATTGCTGCATACAGATATATAAGGGGTGGGGTCCATACTGTACAGCTGGGTCAAGGAGACAGGCTCTGTAGGGGAGCAGTCTTCAGAGTCTAAATACCTGGGGGGTGGGGAGAAAGCTATGCTTTTTTGTTTTGATTTGTTTCTGTTTTTGTTCTGTACGCACTGTCGACATTCACACTTAGACCAGGAAAGAAGGCTTTTCCATCTCTTTCTGAGTCTCACCCCCTGAGAGAAGGCTTTGCTGTCCCTCCATGGGCCTATGTCAACAACACACATTGACTCAAGACTTCGCTCAGGGCTTTCTCTGTTCCACACACACTGCAACAAAAACCACTGAAATTCAGAAATTCAGTTTAAAGGCTATACCTTTGAACTTATAAAGGCTATACCTTTAAACTTATATTCCACTAAACTGAAAAGATACTTTTAAAAATGGATAAACTTCTAAATACATATGGCCTGCCAAAATTTAATCAAGGTAAGTAAACAATTTTAATACATCTCTAAGAAGCAAGAAGTTTGAAAGAGCAATACAGAATTTTTTAAACTAAAATGGCCAGGCCTTTATGGATTCTCTGCTAAGTTCAACTGCATCTTTAAAGAAGAAACAACACCAAAGCTTCTCAGACTATTTAACAAAACAGAAAGGGAAGAAACACTACAAAATCTTCTTACAGGACCTGTATCACTCTGGTGAACATAGATGAAAATGTTCTCAGTAAAATCCTAGTAAACCAAGTCCAACCGTGCGTCAAAAGATCACTCATCATGATTCAAGTTGGCTTCACTCCAGAGATGCAGGGATGATTCAACATTCATAAATTTGAAAAAAGGAAAGTGTTTACAAATCAATAAACGTAAGACATCAGATAAGTGGACTCAGGACAGAAGTCACATTGCCATCTCAAGAGATTCAGAAAGGGTCCCAGAATCCTATCATAAAGAAACTAGAAATAGAAAAAAAAATCTCAACATAAGCAAGCTTCACAAAACAAATCTATGGTCAATACTATATTAAATAGGGAAAAGCTCAAAGCATTTCCACCAAAATTGGGAACAAAAACAAGGGAATTCACTTCCTCTACTATTATTCAATATAATGCTCAAAGTATTAGAGAAAATAAGACAGGAGAAGGAAATGAAAGAAAAACAAATAAGAAAGAGCCACAGCATCTTTTTTTTTTTTTTGTGGGTGCAGCGAACGTTTATTGATGGTACTTCAGAGAGTAGGGAGGGCTCCCCAGGCCCCTCCTGTTGTTATGGGGTCTGGGAAGGGAATTGTGAGGAAGATGCTCAGTGTTGGGGACATGGACTCCTCAGCAACCGAGGGCCTCTCTCTTGCTCTCAGTGTCCTTGCTGGGGTGGGTGGTTCAGGGTTTCTTACTCCTTGGAGGCCATGTAGGCCATGAGGTCCATGACCCTGTTGCTGTAGCCGTATTCATTGTTATACCAGGAAATGAGCTTTACAAAGTTGTCATTGAGAGCAATGCCAGCCCCAGCATCAAAGGTGGAAGAGTGGGAGTTGCTGTTGAAGTCGCAGGAGACAACCTGGTTCTCAGTGTAGCCCAGGATGCCCTTCAGTGGGCCCTCAGATGCCTGCTTCACCACCTTCTTGATATCATCATACTTGGCAGGTTTCTCTAGGCGGCATGTCAGATCCACAACAAACACATTGGGGGTAGAAACATGGAAGGCCATGTCAGTGAGCTTCCTGTTCAGCTCTGGGATGATCTTGCCCACAGCCTTGGCAGCACCAGTGGATGTAGGGATGATGTTCTGGGCAGTCCCACAGCCATCACTCCACAGCTTTCCAGAGGGGCCATCCACAGTCTTCTGAGTGGCAGTGATGGCATGGACTGTGGTCATGAGCCCTTCCACGATGCCAAAGTTGTCATGGAAGACCTTGGCCAGGGGGGCTAAGCAGTTGGTGGTGCAGGATGCATTGCTGAAGATCTTGAGCGACTTGTAGTATTTCTCATGGTTCACACCCATCACAAACATGGGGGCATCAGCAGAAGGGCGGAGATGATGACCCTTTTGACCTCACTCTTCAAGTGGGCCCCAGCCTTCTCCATGGTGGTGAAGACGCCAGTGGACTCAGCACCAGCATCACCCCATTTGATGTGAGTGGGATCTCGCTCCTGGAAGATGGTGATGGGCTTCCCGTTGATGACAAGCTTCCAATTCTCAGCCTTGACTGTGCTGTTGAACTTGCCATGGGTGGAGTCATACTGGAACATGTAGACCATGTACTTGAGGTCAGTGAAGGGGTCGTTGATGGAGACAATCTCCACTTGGCAAGATGCAGAGCAGAAGGCAGCCCTGGTAACCAGGCGCCCAATACGGCCAAATCCATTCACACCGACCTTCACCATTTTGTCTACGGGACGAGGCTGGCACTGCACAAGAAGATGCGGCGATCTCCGGAACAGGGAGGAGCCCACAGCATCTTTATTTGTGAATATAGCTCTACATATAAGAGACCCAAAAGACCCTGGAAAAGCTCTCTTAGATCTCATATACTCTTTTCACAAAATGACAGGCTTAGAAATTAACTAAGCATAATCAGTAGTCTTTCCATATACAATTAACAGACATGCTGAGAATGAAACCAGGGAAATAACCCCATCAATGGCCTCACATTAAAAAACAACCAATGAAATTCTTAGAATAAAGCTATCCAAGAAAGTGAAAGACGTCTACAAAGAAAACTTTCAAACACCAAAGAATAAACTGTGTAAGACATTAGAAGATGGACAGACCTCCATTATGGATTGTTAAGATCTAATATTGTGAAAGCAGCCAAGAGCAATCTACAGATTCAATGAAATCAGGCTATTCTTCATATAAATATTTTTTTAAAAATCTTAAAACTCATATGATGTGGGAAAACTCTGCTAGTTAAGGTCGAAGTCCACCATAACTGGATAGCCTCCAGGCTGGGGCAATATGAGAGACTCCCTTTGTTAGCTGGTTTTCTTTTTCTCTGTCCTTGTCCTGGGAATTCTAAGCCCCTATACTCATCTCTATCTGAGGAAAGTCATACAGCCTCAATTAGTTTATAGGACCAATTTCCTTTCTCCCGACAAAACCTTTCAGCCAGCACGTGAGAGTTCTGAAATGCTTCCCCATGTTAATAAGACATTCCAAGTACCCTAAGGCCCAGCCAATGACCTTTGCCCATCCTGGATGTCCCTACTTTCAGTCTCCCAAAACTTTATAAGGCTTCAATCACCCTATGTGAAGTTGATCTGCCTACTGTCTGTGGGTCTCGAATGTGGTTTATTCATTGTGCGTACTCACACTGCTTCGGAACCCTGTTAGATGTCTCTACTCCCACTGCTTTAGTGGGCTGTATCAGCCAATGATCCACGAGAGCAGGGAGACCCACGATATGGAAATACAAAAGACCCTGAAGAACAAAGCAATCTTGAACAAAAAGAATGTCAGAGTATCTCACATCTAATTTCAAGTTATACTAGAGAGCCATAGTAAGAAAACCAGCATGGTACCCACAATCAATCTCTATCTCTCACCCTGGATGAAAGTCAACTCCAAATGGACTAAAGGACTTAACACAATAAAACAGGGAAGATACCTCAGGATATAAACACACAGAGGCAAGGACTCTCTGAATAGGACTCTAGTTGCTCACCAGAGGATGCAACAACTGACAAGCGGGACCTCATGAAGTGAAAGGGCTGCACAGCAAAGGAAACAATGTAGCATGGAGAAACACACCGAATGGAAATGGGAGTAAAACCTTTGTTAGCTACATACCCAACTGAAGAGTACAAGCGAGAATATACCAAGAGCTAGAAAATATAAACATCAAAGATGAGGTAACTCACTCAATAAATGCTATTGAAATGAACAGAGAGCTCTCCAAAGCTGAAACACAGATGGCTAATAAACGTATGGCAAACTGTTCTACCAGAGCAGCCATCAGGAAAATGCACATCAAGGTGACACCGAGAGTCCATCTCACCCAAATCAGAACGGCACTCCAATGTTACAGAAGAGAACCCACAACATCGATGGCTGTGGGGACTTGTCTAGTCATATGGAAGCTGGCAAAGAGGTTTTCCTACAATGTGACTCGGTTAACAGCATTCCTGGGTATTTACCCAAAGGATTCTAAGTCAACACATCTGTCAAGTCTTCAAATATTTGAAAAGGGGAAAAACCTATGGTTACGGAATTTGTAAAAAGATGGATTATCTTTGAAAGCATTTGGAAACATTCCTAGTGGAATAGAGGGGGCTCTTGGTGTGCACAGGACCACCAGTGTTTAACCACCAGTGACTGCACACTTGAACACACACACACACACACACACACACACACACACACACACACGTGCACACAACTTAGAAACACAGGTCTTCCAAAGGATTCTTTGCTCAACGAAGGACACAAATAATAGGGCAAATGTCTCACATTTAAATGAGGCAAGGGTGTTAGCCCTAACTCTTCCTCAGTAATTTATGCTACATACCTTATCCCATATAATAGGACAAGAAAAAACAAACAGAAAGCATAAAAATTGGATAAGAAAAGAAATGATATTATTTCAGTTTTATCTATGTGGAAAATCTAAAAAAAAAAAAAAAACTATAGGTGAATTTTTAAAATTTGCTTTAGCAAATTTACAGGACACAGAACTATAAAAAAACTTAGAGCATCTCTTCATACCAGCGACAATCAACAACAGTGATGTTTTAAAATCGATTAGTTAATTAATCATTATGAGAAAGAGAACTCTCAAGCAGCAAGTATGCATGAGCGGGTACGTGTGTCACAGCACATGTGTGGAGGTCAGAGGGCAGCTCTATGTAGTTGGTTCTTTCCTACCTTTATTCAGTTTCCATGGACTGAGCTCAGGTTGTCACAACAAGCAATTTATTCATTGAGCTATCTCATTGGCCCCCCCAAAATGATGTTTATGACAGCAATAAAATAACACAGTATCTGGGGATCATGTTAGACAAAAACTAGGCAAGCCATTTATGAAGACAATTATAAAACTTTATTGAAAGCCATGAAAGATGATCTACATAAATTGATACTTACACTATGTTATAATGTTATAACCAGTATCAAAAAAGGTTGATTCTTGCCTAATTAAGGAAGGATTTAATGTACTGTTCATCAAATCCATGAGACATAATGAGTTTATTATAAAACTTTTGGAAGAGTAAAGAAAAGAAAATATACAATGTATTCTCAAAGAGGGTAAAGAAATTGTATTAAGAACATATATTAATTGCCATTATATAGAAAAGAGTAGTCTCAAGGCAGTAGATGAAACATTCAAAATGTATGATCAACACAAGTTTGCATCCAGATATCCTCTTAGAATATTCCTCTTAGGCATTATTAAGAAGAAGAGAACCCATATGATCACAAGGTACTGTTATAAATGTCCTAACAACAAATGAAAAGGCACTTAACTGCACTATTCATCAGAGAAGGATAAAAATGAGAAGCCAGAGGGTACATTTGCATAAGACCAGACTAGTCTAATTTTAAAGTATGAACATAACCAACGTATGATGGAGAGACAGGAACTCTTATGCAAGGATATATAGACAGACATGCCTACTTTGGGAATAAGAACAGGCTGCCAGGACTATATAGTTACAGGGACGGGTCACTCTTCGAAAAATCCTACACATGAAGTATGTTCTTCGTGGCCACAGAACTGTTTGTAGCAGCACAAAGAACTCAAGACAACAACCTGCAGGAAAATCCATGAATGAATAGAGACACAGTTAAACAATGGAAGACTGTACTGGGCGGGGCGGGGCGGGGCGGGGCGGGGCGGGGCGGGGCGGGGCGGGGCGGGGGTTGCGGGGAGGACAAATGAACCACAGCTGTGTTCTTCAGTGTGGACAGTTCTCTTGAACAGGATAAACAAAACATTGCTTTCTGTAGTAAACCAGAGATTCAACTCAAAAGTAGGCAAAACCAATTAATATTATTTAGGAAATCATTATATATATCCACACACATATATGCATATATATGAAATAAGAGTTGGTAAAACCACAGCCCTTGGACCAAACCCAGTCAGTGCCCGCTTTGGAATATGATGATTTCTTGGGTCATGTTGTGTCCATTTGCTTATGTTATCTTGAAGCTGCTTTCTCATTTTAAGAGTAGAGTTGAGAACTTATGACAAAGACTGTATTTGTTCCGACACAGAAAAGATTCACAGCAAACCAAATGACTAACTCTAATTTAGAAATGGTGGCTGCCTTCCATATGATAGTCTGCATATGGCCAGAGAGGGGCTTTCAGTGCCCCCTGGTCAGGAATTATTCCTTAACACAGGTGACAGACACATGGATTTCCAGTATTATTCCCCCCTTTGAGCACACATGAACGTCATACATACCTTTTTTGCTTGCATGAGGCATTCTGTATTTTAAACTTTTTAGGAGGAAAGAAAGGTTATGATGCTGCAGTCATCCTGTGGGTATCAAGGATATTCAAATCCTGTTTTATAGACTCTGTGTCAGGTACTGGCTACGACACCATCTTGTTTATGGACAGAAAGTAATTCTCCTAACCATCTAAAACAGCAGCTGCATCCACAAGTGAGTAACTTTTAAGTGTTAGTTTTGGATACAGCTACATTGCTAAAAGTGTTTCTCAACTGTAGAAGTTTCCTGGTAAGCCAGGGCTACAAGGAGAAACCCTGTCTAGAAAAACCAGAAAAAAAAAAAAAAAAAGAAGTTTCCTGGTAGAGTTTTTAGGGTCATTTATGTATACAAAATTTTCAGCTGCAAATAAAGATATTTTGACTCCTTCCTTTCCTATTTGTATCCCCTTAAACTTCAGTTGTCTTACTCCTCTAAGACTTCAAGTACTATATTGAATAGGTAAGGAGAAAGCAGACAGCCTAGTGTTTCTCTCTGTTTAATTTGTGTTGGCTAAACTACCTGTATTATGCTTATGTATATGCCTTGTATCCCTGATCTCTCTAAAACTTTTATCGTGAAGGGGTGTTGGATTTTGTCAGAGGCTTTTTCTACATCTAATGAGATGATCATGTGGGTTTTGTCTTTCAGTCTATTTATGACATGGATTATGTTCACCAATTTATATATGTTGAACCATCCCTGCATCTCTGGGATGAAGCCTACTTGGTCAAGATGATCTTTTTTGATGTGTTCTTGGATTTAGTTTGCAAATAATTTACTAAGAAATTTTGCTTCTATGTTCATATGGAAGATTGGTCTGTACTTTTCTTTTTCTTTTTTGTTAGGTCTTTGTGCAGTTTAGGAACCAGGGTAATTTTGGCCTTGTAAAAGAGCTGAAAAAGGGCTATACGTTAGATTGCCAGGGCAGGAATTATCAACATATTTAGTAATCAATCATCTACATGTTAGGAGGAAAAAGGTTAGGACCATAAGCAGCTTGTATCATGGTTGAAGAAATCCTAATGGAGCCAGATTCTTCCCCATCCCGACATCCAGCCTTCTCTTCCCCATCCTGACATCCAGCCTTTCTCTTATGTTCAGACTGCTGCTCTTAGCAGCCCCATGTGCAAAGGGATTTGAATATCATCTCATCTCACATTTTGTGACATCAACATCATGTTTCGTTGCTTCTGAGGTCCAGGTCTGGGCCCATGCATGGACACATCTAAGTTCATGTACTTTCTCAAGTGAACCTTTGCTCTCCAGCCGATGCTAGTGTTTGACATTCATTGTTTTATATCAAGGCCATCTCAGCCACCCCAGCTTCTCTCAGTGATTCCAATTTCTCTCTCTGGTGCATCACCAGGTACACACACGCACACCCGCACAAACACACACACACACACACACACACACACACACACACACACACACACATCACTCTAGCACACAATATCATATATAATCATCTGTTCCCACCGACAAAGTCAACGCCCCAGGTACCTGTAGAGATCTGGGATCAGTTTGTCATCAAACCGAGTACACAGGTTGTTGAGGACTTGCTCGTGTTGTCCAAACAAGCGGATGTAGTTGGAGGATGGGAAAGGCTCCTTTGAAAAGCACGTGATGGACTCCACCAACTTATAGTTGTTAAGGTAGAGTCGGAAGTAGGTCCCCTTTTTCGCGTTACCCGTCACTACTTCTGAACCCTGGGTGAAAATGAGAATAGATCAGGAAAACAGTATCCAAAAACATCCCTCAACCTGGGAAACTTTGTTTTGGCAATTATGTTTTCAAGTGTAATAGGCAAGTTTTATCTTGTTGCAAAGAGCAGCCATCGATATGTCACAAACAACATTTTTTATGACAAAATGTTCCTCACCACATTTTAAATTATCATTAGATTGTTCTGAGCTTTAAAATTAGTTGCTGGGTGACCATCAACTGTCTATAGCTTAGTATCTTACCCAGTAAAGGAACTGGGTCCCTTTTTCTAAGTATGATAAGTTTGAAGTGTCAAATTTTACAGAGCCAAAACAAAACAAAACAAAACCAAAAACCAAACCAAACTAAACAAACAAACAAACAAAAAAAACCCCCCAAAACCAGAAAAGCTGGGCAGTGGTGGCGCACACCTTTAATCCCAGCACTTGGGAGGCAGAGGCAGGCAGATTTCTGAGTTCGAGGCCAGCCTGGTCTACAGAGTGAATTCCAGGACAGCCAGGGCTACACAGAAAAAACCCTGTCTTGAAAAACAAAAACAAACAAACAAACAAAAATTCACAGAGTCCCATTTTGAAAACATCCTTGTCAAAGCGATCAGGAGGATTTCCGGTTGTTTTAGAGAATACTTAAAAGACACAGATGATAGGTGAAACCTGGTATCCCAGGCTTGGGAAGGAGGGTGGCCCCTTGATAATAACTCAGTTCCCAGGAGAAAGCCCACAGGATATACCCCATACAGTCTGTAGATGATCTTTCAGTTTGTAAGTTGTTCAAGATGTGGATTCTGCCCCTTGGAAATGGATTAAAACTGACTGTCATGTGAACCCAGTGACTAAGAAGGGTTGCTGTAATCCCACAACACCGTTATAGTTTTGATTTCAGGCCCGATGGCTACCGGCTCCCTGTTGGAGCCCCATTCCCTGTTGATCTCAGTAGACAAACGCAGGCTGTGTTAGTGATGGCTGATCTTTTACTTTGCCTCAAGATTCTGAATTTGGTTCTCTTTAATGCCAGTAATGCTTTTCCGAGTGCACCTAGGGTTAAGTGTTCACTCTGAATTTGGATGTGGCATTCAGAAATCTTCAGCAAATTCACCTTGTCTTAATCCCAAACATTCACTTAGTCCTCAATCCACCCGAGGGCTTTATCTAAACAAGGGCACATGGGGCAATTGTTAATATGACTGACAACCTGCCAGGAACTACCTAGGACAGTGCTTCTCAACCTTCCTCATGCTGAAATCCTTTAATACAGTTCCTCATGTTGTGGTGACCTCCTCCCTCCCCTCGTAACCATAAGCTTAGTTTGTTGATACTTCATAACTGTAATTTTGCTACTTTAACAAATCATAATATAAATACTTGTGTTTCTGATGGTCTTTGGGGGGCATCACATGTGACTCACAGGTTGGAACCTCTGACCTAGGGGGAGGAGCCTCCAGCAGGCACACTTGTGAGGGATCTTTTGTATTAGGTTAGCCTCTGGGTGTCCTCCTTGGTTTTATCTTGGTTAGGTTAATTGAGGTGCTAAAATCCATGCTAAAAGGAGGCAGCAAAATAAACCCTTTTTCCTTTAAGTTGCTTTTCTTGGAGTGTTTTATCACAGCAACAGGAAAACAACTAAGCCACGCAGTTTAACTTTCTGCTTAAACTGAGGCAACTGGTGGGCGTTGTGGAATCACACTAGGGGACACATCTGCAGACAAGACTCTAGGTCAGCTTCAAATACAACAGACTGGATATTTAGGGGACAGGGATGGTAGGTAGCATTGGGAAGAAGCTGGGCAGTGTTGTTTCAAGGAGGAGGCTGGTGGTTACATGCAAACACACTCATGGTAAGAAACTACGTCCACAGCACATTTTCTATTTTCAAAATGGGTCACATTAAGGAGCACAGTAACTCCACATTTTTGACATCATCATTAAAATTAAAATGTGTGTGTGTCTGTATGTGAATGTGCATGTGTGTAGGTGTATGTAGAGGCAAAAAAAAGGTCAACTTTGTATATTCTTCAGGAGCCACTTAGGTCTTTTTTTGGTGGGCAGTGGGGGGGCGGGCGGAGGGTCTCTCATTGGCCTGGAGCTTTCAGACTGGGCTAGACTGGCTGGCCAGCAACCCCCTGGGATTCTCTTGTCTCAGCCTCTGGCACTGAGGTTATAACAAACAAGTGCCACAAGGTCCAGCATTTTTATCCAGGTTCTGGTAAAGACTTCAGAAAAAGCTCTGCTGCAGGATGTCTCTGCTCAGTTACCTTTCCCTCCCACCATGGCACCCCACCTGCTCTTGGGAATTTTTCATTCACATGTACTGCCTTGAGTCTTGACTTTCCAATCCTTCCACCTTGCATGTGAGCATGTGACATCCACTTTACCTGGACATCCCAGAATAGTAAGCACCATTTCAGAACTGGAGTACTCATGGGTATGCAGACAGAGACCTCCACTATGTGCCTGTCATGGTTTGAAATTGCTTGGCCCAGGGAGTTGCACTATTTGGAGGTATAGCCTTGTTGGGGTAGGTGTGTCACTGTGGGCATGGGTTTTAAGACCCTCATCCTAGCTGCCTAGAAGCCAGTATTCTGCTAGTGGCCTTCCAATGAAGACATAGAACTCTCAGCTCCTTCTGCACCATGTCTGCCTAGATGCTGCCATGTTCCCGCCTTGATGATAATGGACTGAACCTCTGAACCTGTATTCTAGCCCCAATTAAATGTTGTCCTTTATAAAATTTGCCTTGGTCCTGGTATCTTTCACAGCAGTAAAACCCTAACTAAGACAGAGGTCATGCAACCATACGTCATAGTGGTCAGTTGTACTGGCTGGTTTTGTGTGTCAACTTGACACAAGCTGGAGTTATCACAGAGAAAGAAGCCTCCCTTGAGGAAATGCCTCCATGAGATCCAGCTGTAAGGTATTTTCTCAATTAGTGATCAAGGGTAGGAGGGCCCAGCCCACTGTGGGTGGTGCCATTCTTGGGATGGTAGTCCTGGCTTCTATAAGAATGCAAGCTGAGTAAGCCAGGGGAAGCAAGCCAGTAAGAAACATTTCTCCTTTGCTTCTGCATCCACTTCTGCCTCCAAGTTCCTGCCCTGTGTGAGTTCCTGTCCTGTCTTCCTTTGGTGATGAACAGCTATCTGGAAATGTAAGCTGAATAAATCCTTTCCTCCCCAATTTGCTTCTTGGTTATGATGTTTCGTGCAGGAATAGAAACCCTGACTGAGAGTACCTTTCCTGGATAAAATGCAGACTATCAGGTTTGTCAGCAGCAGTTTGAGAATTAGCCTCCTAACCTCCTGGCAGAAAAGGATGATTTTGGGAAGAAGCTGGGAAACCACAAGCCAGTGAGTGTTGAATGAATGTTGAGTGAGAGGTCACACCTTCTTAGTGAAGCGAGGCTTGCAAAGTTCTAGAAATATTCCTAGGAAAGCTGCTTGGGGGTCCCAGCCAGCCCACAGTATCGCAGATGTAATGCTGGCTGCTAGCTTCCCTCCCTCTTCACTAGAGAACAGGGATAGCAAACCCACAAGGCCTGGCCGTTGCCTCCTCCTTTAGTCTTTCTTTATGATGAGTGAATGAGAATAGGGTATGCAGCCACAAAAGAGACTAACCTTGTGGGTTAGTCACCCATCTATGTGGGTGGCTTTGCAAGGAACTTTGCTGGCTACCCCACATTCAAGTTATTGAGGTCTCCTTTGTGTTCTAGAGGCTGTTGTGGGCTCTTTATCCTAAGCCTAACACTCCAAGGTTGGGGCAATGGTTAGTTGTTATAGCAGTGGGGACATGATGAACTTTTAAGGATATATCTAGTAGCTTGCTGTCCAGGGGCCAACCAGAGTCTAAGTAGGACATACCACCCAATGACAATGACAACCTGTTACATAAAGGTGGTAGCCTTAACATTGTTTCCAACAAAATGATTTTATTTATTTATTTATTTATTTATTTATTTATTTATTTATATGACTGAAATTCTGCTGTATCAGCATTGTAGTAAACACATCATGCTACATGGTGACCGGGGCTTGAAAAGACTATCCAGTAAACAGCCACTCTAGAGAAAGGAACGAAGAGGAGGTCTTCCTGGTGACTGATCTTAGCTACGAAAGGCATGTTGTATCAATCTTAACGAGCTTTGGCACTGCTTTAGCATAGCTGAGGGTGGGGTGAAGCAGTCTGGAAACTTGGAGTGCCTTGAGATACTCCCCATCAATATTAAAGAGAATTCACACACAAGCTGGCTTCTCAGCCACAGAGCGAGCATCCACGGTTACTGCCCATTCCTACGGACACTTGCTGCCCTGATTTTTTCCCCCTGATTACATAGGTCAAAAAAATCACTCTGGAGTTCACACCAAATGGAAGACATGGGATTAGCCTCGGTGCTCAAGAAGCCAAGTCCCCAGCTCTTGCGACAAACACATGATTTGAAATGTCATAGTATCCGAGGCAGAATTTGTTGTGACAAATTTCTTTACTTTGTGGCACACAAGCCAACCAAGCATGTGGGCCAGAATCTGTAAATCAGTTCATTCGGGAGGTGTCTCGGGGTCTTTTCTTCTTTCATGAAGGATTATGGTAGGAAGAACTCATGGATGACAGAAGTGACTTCTGACTTTACCGTACACCACTTACTGAGAACTAGAAAAGTCTAAGGTCAGTCTGGACTATGTCCATTATAAGAACAGTAATTCAGTTTCCCCGGGGGGTGAGGGGAAGCTTCTTCGGTGGGCTACACTCTTGATCAGCTGGCTGTATTTAGGTGACTGCCTGACCATTTTGGCAACAATTTTGCATGAATTAATTCCAACTTTAAAAGATTGCCATGGAGCCATCCTACATTTTTTTTCTTAGAAAATAAAATGGGGGGAAAAATCTGCTTAGATCTTCTGTACTAATTAAGGAGGAAGCCCACTTGGCAAAATGGTTAATTAAAGCCAGGGGTCCTGTTCAAATACTGTCATAGCACCAGCCAAAGAATCTATTTGAGTTGCACCGTTATTAAGATTCTCATTATCCAACCCCCCCTTCTGTGCATTCTGACTCCCTGCAAAGAGTGCAGAGCCATGGTAGGCACACAACGAATCATACAGTGTTCGTTGAAGACTCTGGTTTGGTCTCAAATCAAGCCCAGCACTTCCTAGCCCTTGTGTGGATCAGGTGCTGTTGCTTAACAATGGTGACTAAAGAAGACAGCCTATGAGCTCTCTGTATACTGGACACCTGAAGGAATGTGGAGGCAGAGTGGGCACAATGGTGTTTGACTGCAATCTCCATCTCAGGAGGAGGCCGGGGAGGGAAAGTGCAAGTTTGAGGCCAACTCTTGAGCTTGATATTATGACACTGTAGAAAAACACCAAACAGCCCCCACTTCTCCAAAGCACGAGGAAAAGTTAAAAGAAAATACCATATGTCTTTTCTCCTAGAAGAAAGAAGTTTCGCTATTATAAAGAAGCAGAATTTATAAGAATTTGCACATTAACTGGCTATCTGCTTTGCTCCAAGCAATGTAAAAGATCAGGAATAATTTGCTCTGTACAAAGGGTCAGTAATAACTCCAGGAACAAAGACAAGTGGAGTGACTTATTCAAAGTCCATGAGAAGAAGCAAACAGAAGAGGGACTCTGCTTCCTGAATGGGGAGGAGCTAGGGGCCAGTGACTTGTGACACTTTAAATACCCCCTTTTCTTATAGTGCTTAAGGATTTTTCTAGTATATTCTACTTCTATCAGATTTGACCAGAACCTGCCACATTGCTAGCCCTCCCTCTAAGAAAATCTGAAAATAAGAAAAAGTAAATAAAAAAATAAAAATAAGAAAATCTTTATGTTAAGTTGGTTATGTCATTGACCCTCAAAAATATTCAGAAGACAATGGAACAGAGAGGATCTACCTCAATGAAGAAAATTCAAGTGTGACACGAGAGAAAGGGAGTCACTATTTGATAAGAGGCCAGCCTGAGACCATCTGGCAGAGGAACTTACTTGAGGGGCTCTCCAACTGGCCAGCCAATGAGAGGTCCCACCCACAACTCCCACTTTTCCCAGATGGCCTTTCTGTGTAATTCATGGATGGGAGGAAAACAGTTGGGCCTGGTGGCCATTCCTGGTCCAAAGAATATGCTTGCCCCAGAGTTAGAAAGGCAGATGTTTATAGCCTGATCATGTATCAAAACCTAACAATGGCTTACTGATCTTCAGTATGTAAACTGTGGTATACCTGGATAACACAATATCACTCAGTATTTAAGGATATGGGTCGTATGGCATGAAAAAACATGGAAGGAATTTACATGTATATTACTGGGTGAAATAAGCCAATCTGAAAGGCCGAATGTGTGGGTTCCAGTTATATGATGTTTTGGTTAATTGGCAAATTGTCAATTTGACGGAATTTAGGGTCACCACAGAAGCAAAGCTGTGGGCATGCCTGAGAGGGAGTTTCTAGGTTAGGTTACCTGAGGATGGCCGCATCCCATGGGCTGGGGTCCTGTACTGTAGACAAAGGAGAAAGGCAGCAGAGCACAAACATCTCTGTCTCTCTGCTTTCTCACTGTGTAATGTTTCTACTGCCTCAAGTTCCTGCCTTCTCTGTCATGAGGACTGCATCCTCCAACTGTGGGTTCAAATATACCCACAAGCTGCTTATTGTCAGGTGTTTGGTCACAGCAATAAGAAGAGGAACTGTTACAAATGACAATTTTGGAGACAATAGGCTTAAAGGTTACTAGTTCTTCATGTGGCAGAAAGAATGAAGGATGGAACACAGAGGAGAATTTAGTAGGGTTCTGTATGGCACTGTGAGGGCAGATGCACTGTAAAGACTCTCCAGAATGCACAGCACCTAGAGCCAATCTTCCTGAGAGCTAAGGAGTCTGCTGATAATGATGTCCTGATAAGGCCTACCTTATCTGATGGCTGCACCACCTTGGTGAGGGATGTAGATAGTTGCTGGGGGGGGGTCGAGGGAAGGGGGAACAAGGAGAATCTAGGAAATCACTGTAACTTGTGCTTGAGTTTGTCATGAAGTTAAAACTACTCTTTTAAAAGTCTATTTTGCAAAGATATGTTAAAACAGCAATAAACTTAATTATCTCATGATCTTTGGGAGTTAGAGATTGGGGGTAGCTTCACTAGGAACTCAAGGTCTCCTAGGCTTTCAGTCAAGAGTTTGGATGGAACAAGAAGCATCTAGAGGCTTGAATGACACTGATTCTAAGGCAGGTCACTCATACAGCTGGTGTAGGCATCCTCAATTCTTTACTATACCGACCTCACCAAAGGGTTGCCTGAGAAACCCCACTCCTTGGCAGTTGACAACCTGGAAAGGGACAAGGTGGAGTCACAGTATCTTCATGACATTGATAGAGCTTTGGAAACCACACACTGTCGTCTCTTCAATACCCTGCAGGCTATACCAGTCAGTTCTGCTCCCTTTGGGAGTGCACCACATGATGGTGTGAGGAGCAAAGATTCCTGGGGGGGGGCATTTTGAATCTTGACATGCACAGTGGGTGTATGATGTGTGAACCAAAGACTTTGAGTCAAAAATTTTACTTTCCCATTGAAACAAATTTTATGAGCAGAGATAAAGTAAAACTCAAGATCAATACTTACAAAATCAGGCTGTGACCTTTGTAGATCCAAGGGAGTTGGGATGGCAGGTTTGGAAATATGCAGATAATGATAAGACCCAGGAAGAATCCCTCCTAGAAGAAATGGCAGGCGTCCATATCAGAAATGAATTACTGGCTTGGTAGAGAACAGCTCACATTTCATCAAGAAACACAAAGATGTCTATAATGTCTGCTCCTGAAATTGCAGCCAATTAGCAAGGAAGGCCCTAGGGTGGTGGTACTTTATTTAGTCAAATCAATACCCTATACTATAGCCACCAGGGCAAGATGAGCAGGGATGTGTCCTGTGACTTCCTGCACCTTCCTATACGCTAACCCATGGCTACCAAACCAGACCAAAAGCTCCAGAATGGAGCTTGCCATTTCCGACATTCCTCCAAATAAACAAAATATTAAAAACTGTATTTTATGTAGACAATTAACAAAGTCCCTTGCTCAATGCTTTAGAAAACTATTATTGTAAAATTATTAGTATTTTGTAGCTATGCTTGAGTCTGACCAACCTCTCCTCTTGGAGGCTCTCTGTTCTCTTTCCTGCCTGAGGTTATTTTCTAAGGTCCCACCCAGAGGAGAAGCAGAGCAGGCATCTCCTTAGAAGGAGGAAGACAGGGATGGAATGTGGGCCTTGGCCTCCTTGGCCTGACTTCCATTTATGAGAACAGGTTTCATAAATACTTTCAGGGCTTATGTATGTATGCTTTGCAAATTAGCCTGTGAACCTCCCAGAAGTGAACATCGAATTCTGTAAATATGTGGGTTTTTCTGGTGGTAAGGTCCACAATGTCTAAAGACGTGGTTTTAAAATATCTCTTCTTTCTCTCTCCTTTTCCTCTCAACATAATAAAACCTGTCTTCCTCTTCCTGTGGGCAGTCCAAGGTGACCTGTGAAAATGGTTTGCTCCTCTCTTGACTCAGAAAACTCTACAAAATCAGGCAGATCAAGAGGTTCATACCCTTACATCTGCTTCAGAATTCCCATGAAACTGCTCAGGCTGTCAAAGATATGTAAAAGCTACCAAGTACGTGAAGGACGTAATTGTTGAGGAGTCATGTGTGCCATTCTGGCGGCATAATGATAGAGCCTGTAGATATTCTCAAGCCAAACAGTAGGGCCGGACACGGGATTGATGGCCCCAGAATAGAGCTTAATTCCTGGTGCACATGCTTAAAGCTGCAGAGAGAGATCTGAACTTAAAAGTGTTGGGTATAGACTCTGTAGTTATTGAACATAGCCAAGCCAACAAGGAACCAAGACATGTTTTTGAACTTAAAAAGCTCATGGTTGCATTAACCTGTACACTGGGTTCCCCCTGCCACACAGAGAGGACTACCATTAAAAAAAAAAGGAACAAATTGTTTCTAAAGATTGCACAGAAGAAAAAGACACCCCAGAAGAAAATAAATGCACAGAAGCTTGGGATACAGGAATAAGTTAAGCATAAAATAAATGCAAAAAACCCACCCTGCCTTACATATAAAATTATCTCCTTAGGGGCCAGCAAGGCTTAGCGAGTAAAAATGGGCTGTTTCACAGCTGTAAATGGCTGAGCCTATTTATGAAGAGAGCAGGCTAAGGAGGCTGGAGAGGTGGTTCATGGTAGAGAACACTTGCTACTTTGCAGATGCAGTTTGGTTCTCAGCACCCATCTGGTGACTAGTAACTGCCTACAGCTCCAACATCAGGGTATTCCATGCACTGTTCCAGCATCCGCACACGTGTGGTGCACAGACATAAGGCAGCACAACCATACACATAAAAAGAAAACAGATAAATATTTAAAGACAGAAGGCTAAGGAACGGGCTGCAGAAGGGTCTCTTCATCTCTGAACCTATGACAAGGATGAAAACTTAGGAAATAATGTCAAGGCAAACCACTGTCTTCCAACCCTGAGACCTCTGGGCAAATTACTGATGATTTTCCAGTCTACAGAATGGGGACTGTTGGGGGGAGGGGCGCTAATAAATGCCCAATGTGCAAAGGTCCAGAATAATGATATGGTCATGATCACAGTAGATGCCAGAGAAAGGAGATGGGTTCCTACTCCACCTCTATGACATCCCACTAAAGACCAAGAGCTATGTTTAAGAGAAACATGACTGGCTGCTCTGAACACTGACCTCGTCAAATGAGAGGGAAAAAAACAAAAAAATGAGCCTTCTACATACCATGGATCTTGGCTCCCTTGTACATAGGGATGAGGCGGTCAAGGTCAGCTGGAGGTTCAGTCACAGGCTCAAGGGTTGGGTCAAAGAGACTGAGCATAGTTGCAGCCAGCTGAAAGCCAATTTCTTTGGAACTGAAATTGCTGTGAGTCCACTCGTTTGAATAATATCGGTTGGAGAATTTAGTGAGGGAGCCAGCAGCTCTGATGGCTATGTCGTTGGTGTGGAAGGTCGTATCAATCACAAGTCGGCCATCATAGACAAGGCATGCGTCATTAAATGCTTTAAATGTTTCATAATCCACATTCTTCTTGTAGAAGCTAAAGAATGCCTACAAAGTGAAGAACAAAAACCCCGTAATTAATGGGTGTGATGGTTTGAATAAGAATGATCTCCACAGGCTCATATGGTTGATGGAACTGTTTGGAAAGGATTAGGAGGTGGCCTTGTTGGAGGTGGTGTGTCGCTGAGGGGGAGATTTGCAAATTCCACAAAATTCTCAGCTTTCGCTCTCTCTTTGCCTCCTGCTTACAGATCAGACATAAGCTCATAGCTACTGCTCCAGTGCCATGCCTGCCTGCCTGCCTGCCTGCTGCTATGCCCCCTGCCTGATGGTCATGCACTCTGAAACACTCTGAAACTATAGAGGAGCCCAGTGAAATGTTTCCTTTTATAAATTGCCTTAGTCATGATGTCTCTTCACAGTAATAGAAACATGACTAAGGCAACCAGTTACTCCTTTTTGTGTTTCTTGCTGGGGATCATAAAGCTGGGAACGTACTCTACTGGGTATTCCTCTTGATTTCACCTGCCCCAGAGTGTGAACACTCTTCAGGGTACAGAAAATGTTCACTGACAGTTCATCATAATTCTGTGTGTGTGGGAGACGGAAAAGAGAAGAGGGGGAGGGACAGAGGAGATTCCAGACCTTTGATACGATGAGCATATTAAGATCATCCTAGACCACTCCTTGTCATTCAATGTATATATGATAGGAAAAAGAAAGATGTCAACTGAGGGAAGCGCTAGCTCAGGGATGAATATTTTTGCCCCATGAGAAGGCTTTCACCGGTACAGGCCATGTTTCCCCTGTGGTCTAACACTTACAATGTCCCCACTGAGTGTCCTTCACCTCTGGAACCTTTGATATTTTTCAAAATCATCCACAAAAGTTCTACCCGTTAGTGGTTTTCTAAACTTTGTTAGTTATGGTTAAGTAACACATTTAACAAAGATTTTTACGGTAAATTTTTTTAGCTGTTACCCATACTGCTCTGGGGCACACACTTTTGTCTCAGTTGGATTTTGCACAGCAGTAGTTCCACACTGAAAAGTGAAACAGCAAATCTAACAAAGATTTGATAGACCTCATTCATTCACATGTGCAGAGAGATGTGTCCCTGCTAGATACCTGTCAAGACTATAGGAATCTCTTGGTGAAAAAAATTAAATATGAAGATTAATTAAATTAAATACATAATTGGACAGAGTGATACCAGTACACATGAAGACTTTCTTGAGAGCTACCACAGCTGGGGTTTAGACTGGCTGGAAACTGCACACCTGCCAGGAACCCAAGAGGCATGGCTATTAGGCAGGAACAGAAAACCTTTGATTTAGAGTAAAATACCAATTTCTGTTTGTTTGTTTTTAAAAATCTGTATCTATTTGTGTGTGTGTTTATCTATGCATGTGTGTGGAGGTCAGAGTTATTATATAGTAGTAGTCATCCACAGGTTTTGAGATGGCTTCTCTGACTGGCCTGGAACTCATTGGGTATGCTCAGTCAGCTTGCTAGTGAGCACCAGTGGTCCACCAGACTCTACCTCCCCAGATCCAGGTCTATCATCACCATGCCCAATGTTTGTTTTCTTCACCAGTTTCAAGGCAGCTCTGGTTCTGGAATGGTGGAACGATGCCTTGAGACTGGCTTTTCCACCCAAAATAACCATAAACTCTAGTCAAAATGGAAGGACTGTGACCAAGGATCCTGACAGCAACTTAAAGTCTGGGAGATTATGTGTGACCATAAAAAGATGAAGCAATGACCAGCATGAAACTAATTTCCCATATTTGGAAGCTTTTAAAAGATAGTGGGTTATAGGCATTTCGTGATAAAATAAAAGAAAAAAAAAACCTCTAATAAAAAAAAGAGTTGGTAAATTTTGAAGTAATATCAACAGATTTTTCTGGTTAAAAGAACAAAGAGAAAAAAATTCTATTAAAACAAATACAGCTTTAAAGCCCCAGGAAACACTATATAATTGGGGTTATAATTAAAGTATAAGGGAAGAATGGGACCTAATAATAGCCAAGAATTTGCTAAAATTTAGTGAAAGCCAAGGATTTATAGACTCAAGAAACTCAGTGAACCACAGGTAAGATAAAAACTTAAAACATAATAAACATAAACCATCAACTGCATCAAACTTTTGAGTGTCAATGACAAAGAGAAAGCCCTGAAGCCACACCCAGGAAATGATAGATTACATCCAATGGGAACAGTGTCTTCAATGGCCACTAACTTTTAAGTCAAAATGCTACAGTATTTGAAACATGGTAAGAAACGAATTCAAAGTTGGAAAGACGCATGTTAGCCCCAAATTCTATATCCAGTAAAAAATAAGCACATATTAAAAATATTTGCATTTACAAATACAAATATTTATTGCTATCAGACTGACCATACACAAAGCACTGACAGAAGGTGTTTAGTTGAAGGGAGACCTATATTTTTAAAAACAAAAGAAACAGCTACAAAAATCTGAAAAATATCTGTACAGACATAAAATAGGTTTCTTAGTTCTTTAAAACATGAAGCCAGGGGGATATAACTCAGTTGGTAGCATGCTTGCCTAGAATGTAAAGAACCCTAGGGCTTGGTCCTCAGTACTGCACAAACCGAGAATGGCGGTACATGCCTGTAATCCTAGTACCTGGGAGGTAGAAGCAGAAGGATCAGGAGTTCAAGACCATTCTCAGCTACAGAGAAATGGAGGCCATACTAAGCTCCTTGAGACTCTTCCCATCCCTACACACCTGCCATGTCCAAACCCTGGAAATCTCATCCTGAGATCAGCAGAAGTAGGATCACTCGCCCCCTGCCCTGGGCCTGCATGTCCCAGTACATGTAGCCCTGTGCCCCCACCTTTGCCCACCGGAAGAGGTCATATACCCCAGTAGCCAGGTTAAACTGCCTCTCCCATTATAAGGTCATGTCCATCAGCACATGGAATTCCTCCTTATGCTAATGAGGCATCCCCAACACCCTGGCCCTGGCCAATGATGTATGCTTACTCCATAGCCCCTATTCATAGTTCTACTCAGAGTCCTACTCATAGCCCCTACTCATAGCTCCTACTCACCACCAGTCCTAGGGTTTAAAGAGTCTTTGTTCCCTTCATTAAAATGAGCTGCCTCACTGAAGCTGCCTCTGGAGAGTCTGTTCTCTTCACACTCACGACCTCTGAGGTTCTTGACTCCATTCTCCTCCCAGGATCCACATGTTGTGAATGGGCAGGGAAGTGGAGCTTAACTAGCACAGTGTATTTCACAGCGATAAGGTCACAACTCACAAGGTAGATAGCCAAGTTATAACAATTCATGGGCTTAACAGCAGGACAAAGAAAGGAAAAGAAAATAATTAAAAAGAGAAACAGAAACTCCTAAAATAATGAGAGATTTTAATAATGTTACACCTAGCAACTACTGTATTTAGTCCCAAACAATGAGTGAAATACAGTAAATATCAGTAAAGAGAATCCAGCAACAATACAGTTACATAGAACTAATTATTAGTTACAGAAACAGTATGTCCAATAGCTACTGAATACTTACTAACGGCATGTACACAAAATTCTAAAGTCTCTTACACATAAAATACATCCTCATTCTTCTTAAAGGATTGAATAATCGTAAATGATAGCACTGAATTAAAAATCAATAAAAATATGCTTTGTAGGAAACCATGAAATATTAAACCAAATGATACATAATCTAGGGGCAATAAAGAATCATAAGGAAGGCAGACAATATTTTGGCCAAAGTGTAAGGAAAAATTTAGTACATGAAAAATTTTTGAGAGGCAGCTAAAACACTGAGGCAAACTGAGGGCAGTGTTAAGTAAACACTGTTGACGACTTTAAGGCTCTACCTAACAACAGCAGAAAAGAGGACAAAGTAGATCCGGTGCAAACAGTAGGAGGAGAATAACCATGGAGAACAAAACCAGTGGAAGAGAGAATGAGCTGCCTGTAGTGAGAAGTAAGCTTTGATTTTTATCTTTGAAAAAAAAAATCAATAAAATCAACAGGTCTTCATTTTAGACGGCTTAAGATAGAGAGAGGCCTGGGGACTGAACCCAGTTTGTCAGTGTCAGAAATAAATGAGGTGGGAGACTTCCAGATAAGATGGCTGATGAAGCAGAGATGATGATGATGATGGTGATGGTGATGGTGGTGGTGGTGGTGGTGATGGTGATGGTGATGATGATGATGATGTCATCTCTATTCTAAAGAGAGGAAATGAGAGTGGGCCTTGGAAATCCACAAAGGAAGTGAAAAGTATACATGGACAAAGGCTAAGACAACAACAAAATGGGATGCAGAGCAGTAACCATAATGTAGCCTTGGCCCACAGTTCCTTGGGAGGAGGAGGGGACAATAGCACAAAAGTCAGATGGAAGATGGACAGTCTTAGTCTCAGGAAAGGCCTATAGCCACCATAAGACTCAAAGCCCATGGCCAGCTTTGGGAAGAAAATTATTTCTCTGGTACACATGCCAGTGAGTAGCAATAAATCCTACTTTATCGCACTGTGTGACTCAGGGTGTGGTGGGATGCTGTCTTCAATGATCAGCTATTGTTAAAAACTGAGCTACATCAGGGAACCTCAGTTTTGCTGTCAGAGTCACTGGCTGAGGGAAGACCCAGAGAAGTCACTGTAGGAGAGAAGGAGAGATAGATGCTTGACAAAGACAGAGGTAGGTAGCAGGAGGCTCCTTTCAGACTGAGTTGTGCACAAGAGAGACACCTCATCCTCAGTGGCCAAGAATAGATGGAACGAACTGAGAATACCTGCAGTGTGATGGCTCTGGGCCTGAAATGTGTCAATGTGAAAAGTGTCAATCTCTGAAGCCACCTATCTGCATTCACTGTTGCAGAGACTGAGACCTTTAAAGGTCCAGAGGGGTACTCACTTGATTCCCACAACACCGTGGTTATGTAAGATTGATTAAAATCAGAAGGTCTTGAAAGTATGAAGATGGGTCCCAAGTCTGTGCTGATTTCAGTGGTGTGGTTAGATTTTAGTTTCAATACATTTGGAGACATCTATATGGGTAAAACATTAGTCACCTCATGGGGTATGATCTGGGGAGTTCTGGAGGTAGAAGGAAAAAGAACTCACCTAGCCCAAAGACTGAAAAGTTAAATGTGGCTTTAGAGGTTCCTGTTACAGAAAGTAAGACAGGAATGTGCTGATAACAGGTTCAGAGGTTCAGTCCATTATCATCAAGGCAAAAGCATGGCAGCATCTAGGCAGGCATGGTGCAGGCAGAATTGAGAGTTCTGTACCTTCATCTGAAGGCTGCTAGCAGAATACTGGCTTCCTGGTAGCTAGGACAAGGGTATCAAAGCCCACACCTACAAGACCACACCTACTCCAACAATACCACACCTCTAGCAGTGTCACTCCTTGAGCCAAGCATATACAATCCATCACAACATGTTTGCTGGAGATCCAAATTCAGGCCCTTAAGCTTACATGGCAAATATTTAACCAACTAAGTTAATTTAACTAATTTAATCATCTCCTCGGCCAAATGCCACCAATTTTGACCAACTTAAATGAAACAAATAAATTACTTAAATACTGTAATCTGCCAAAATCGACATAAAGAAGTAGAAAATTCAAGTAACCTTTTAGCTAGTAGAGAAATTGAATTTGTCCTCAAAACTTTTCCTATTCTATATGTTCCACCCCTAGATAGTTTCACGGGCTAATTTTATTAACACTCAGAGAAGTAATGTCAGCCTCACACCAGGCTTTTAAGACAATGTAGAGGGAACAAGCACCACCTAACACTTCACAAGGCTAGCCGAGCTCAAACTTCCAAACCCTACAGTGGTAAGTACCTTTCCCTTCAAAATACTTCTAAATAATTCAAAAATAATTCTAAAACATACTAACAAATAAAATTAAGTGATACTTAGATGGATAACCATGGGTGATTAGGATTTGTTTCAGAAATTAAACTGTGTTGGAAACTTTGGACAAGTAATCAATGTAATCCACTGTATGTATAACACTAGAGAGAAAAGACTATGACCTCTTTGAAAGCTATTGGAAATTCACTTGATGAAACTCAACAGCCACTGAGAAAACTTCTGTACAAAGTAGGAATGAATGGTTACTTCCTCCATCTGATAAATGATACTAAGGAAGTCCACGGCAACTCCATCCTGACAGGAAGGCCTGGAGCTCTCTCCTGAGGACCTCTGCTTTCCCTCCTCACCAGCAGGACTGCAGGTGCTGGACAGTAGAAGAAAACAAGGATTTGAGTAAAAGTCTAAATACCACAAAGGGAGTAGTAAATAGCTTCTTCACAGCTTTATTCTTCATGCATATTGCTTGCATTGTATGTTTATGCATTTAGAAACCAACCCTCAGAACTAGAAGCTAAATTTGGCAATGTTTCAGAGTACAATGTTTATTTGAATTGCACATTGAATGTTATCCACGATCAATCAGGAAACCAAATTTAATCTATTTACAACAGGCCAGACACTTAATAAAAGGAATACATGCACGGCCAATGAGTGCATGAGACAATGCCTTTATCATTAATTACCAGGAAAGCACAAATTAAAAATACAGCGGTGTACCATGGAACATATGGGAAGTGGCTAAAGGCTGAAAGCCTGAGAATACTAAGTGTTAGATAGAAGGAAGAGCACTCAGAACTTTTCAATAAAGTGTTTGTGGAAACGTTACCTGTCAACTAGCACCCCTACTTTGGAGGGCAGCCGGTATCTCCTTTTTTCAGTTAAGTAGTGGGTTTTTAACTGAGATGTCCTCATATACTTAAATCATTGTACTTTATGTTTTATTTGCCCCCCATAACCTCCCTTGGTAGCTTCCTCTCTCTGAACAGTCTCCTGTTTTTATGTCACATATATCCCATTGCCCTGTCTTATCCACCCTCCAACACACACACACACACACACACACACACACACACACACACACACACACATTTCCCAACCACTTCCTCCCCATATAACTTCCTTTTGTACTTTCACATCAGTTGAGGGCTTCTAAAAAGGTAAATATTTTGGGGCAAGCAGACTGTGCCACCAGACAGAAGAACTGGTAAGGGTGAGTGAGCTCGGACCCTGGCAATCTTAGAGACTTGAGATCTCAGCAGGAGTCCAGTTGCTCCCTACCCATTTCTGTACCTGTTCTGGAACAGGGAACCATGCCACTCCTCTGAGAGGACCATGCCCATCAGTCACATACTGCAACACCTTGAGTCCTTTCCCATGCAAATAGAGTATCACTGGCATCTTGAACTGAGTCGATAGGAAACACCTATCCCCAAATCCCACCCTACTCCTCAGTGTTTATACAGTCCCTGTCTACATGGACTAAAGCACACAAGTTGTTTCACCGAAGATTGTCTGGGAGTGGCTGTTTTTACTGAGCTGTAATACTTGGGAAAGAGTTTTCTCTCCCCAAGCATCCATTTCTGGACCTTAGACTCACCTGGCTGGCCAGGCTAAAGCTGCAGTCAATGCCTCTGCCTCCTCTGCCACTGCCAGTAGCTGACCAGAGACAACCAGGCCTTCCCCACACAGGTCTCCCAAATTTCCTCCATTCTCTTCTAAGAGCTGTAACACTCCTGGCATTCTTAGCTGGTCCAGACCCCTGTGGAGCCTATACATACTGGCTACACTATGACCTCTGGGCTGACAACAAATATTCACTCCCGTATCTTCTAGCATTCTTTAGGTAGTATGTGATGTATACAAGAATGTGCATGCCAGGCAAATTAATAACCCAACTGTGGTATATTCATACATTGTGTTAGTTCCCAGACATAGGAACAAATGACTATCCTTCTGTGATACTTCTGGTGGTGACTGCCTTGTTTGCCATATGATTTACAGCTGGCAATACTCCAATTCTCTGTGTCATCACAAGTCATTCTTCCTTATGTATCATTAAATGCTTTCCTCATGAAGAGGACATGGAATTCATAGCCCAACACAGACCCAGGATGACCTTGTCTTTACTTGCTTACACCAACCAAGACTTACTTCAAATAAGGCCACATTTGCTGGTGCTGAGAATCAGGACATCAGCATGCATGTCTGAGAGACAGGGGAAACCTGGGAACCCATAACAGCACCGGCAGTCGAGAGACATGCATGTTCATTTCCATCTCAAGTTGCCTAACTCCCTGACGATGATGATGCAAAGAGAGGGCTAAACACTTCCCTTTCCTAACCGCCCACACATAACAACTGTTGGCAAAGAAAGATGCAAACCATAAGTCGGCAGAGCCTTGGACATGTCTCCAGAGACCATTCCTTGTGAGACAACGCAGGTCTGGTGGTTTGAATGAGAATGGCTCCCAGGGGTTTATATATTTGAATGCTTAGTTTCTAAGGAGTGGTGCTATGTGAAAGGACCAGGAGATGTGGCCTTGTTGGTAAAAATGTGTCACAGGGGTGGGCCTTGGGGTTTCAAAAGTCCCTGCCAAGCCCAGTGTCTCTTGGCTTATAGCTCAGGATTTAGCTCTTGCTACTGCTCCAGCTCCTGCTTGCATGCCGCCATGCTGAGAGCCATGATAATAATGGACTAAACCTCTGAAGCCACAAGCAAGCCCCCAGTTAAATGCTTTCTTTCATAAGAGTGGCCTTGCTCATGGTGTCTCTTCATAGTAACAGAACAGTGACTAAGACACAGGAAAGGAAAGGCCTGGCCTGCTTTAGGATGAAGACTGAGCAGACCAAAGCAAAAGCAACCAAAGGATGTTTTACTATGATTCCAATTTGTATCTGAATAATGAAGAAAAGGCAGAGGGACTTGTGGAAAACCAGTATTTTTCTTAAAGATTTATTTATTTAATCTATATGAGTACACTGTTGCTATCTTGAAACATGCTGGAAGAGAACATTAGATGCCTTTACAGATGGTTTGTTGAGCCACCATGTGGTTGCTGAGAATTGAACTCAGGACCTCTGGAAGAGCGGTCAGTGCTCTTAACCACTGAGCCATCTCTCCAGTCCAAGAAACCAGTATTTAATGAGACTTTTAAAGCGATTTTCTTTACCCCCTGTTTCCTGACATGAATGTGTACCTATCTCCAGAGGTTCCATAGGAAGATCTGGCAATCTTTGAGGGTCATAGTTTGGGATAAAAATTTGAGGTTGAAACATTTTCAATTCCCCCATCTTAGATAAGCACAAAATATGTACGTGTAGACAATATAAGTTTCAAAATAAGATTTTTTTCTTTCTCATTGCTAGATCCTTAAGCCACATGACAAAGTCTGGGACCTACCTGGTGTTCCATAAATTCTGTGGAATGAATGAATATGTGAACAAATGTGGTAAATAGCAGATTAGAAAATTTCTAAGGCCAGGAAGTGGTGGCGCACGCCTTTAGTCCCAGCACTTGGGAGGCAGAGGCAGGTGGATTTCTGAGTTCCAGGCCAGCCTGGTCTACAGAGTGAGTTCCAGGACAGCCAGGGCTACACAGAAAAACTCTGTCTAGAAAAACCAAAAACAGAAAAAGAAAAAAAAAAAAAGAAAAAAAAAATTCTAAGGACCTCAGGTCTCACTGTGCCCTGAACACACCCTCCATGAAGGGGTGATGTTATCTGAGCTGGGTTCTTAGGGTCTGTGATGGTAGGAAGGAGATCAGGCCTAGAGAGCTATAGGCAAGGCTTTTGATCAAAACTGTGAGAAGAGTGGAACTATAACCCAAAGCTGGCTGGCCAGTGGGGGATGGCTTTAGGAGAGGAAAGGGCATCGTGGCTAGCTCAGCTACAGCAGCAGTTTGGTCAGTGGACTCCATGTCTGGCCATTTTCAGGCTTCTGGACCTGCATGCCCATTAGTAGGGCTGCTGTGACTTTAAGCCTGGGGTTGCCCATGGGCCTGGGTTCCCACTGTGCCCTTGCTGGGTTGTGTTATAAGAAATCAGAACAGGAACAATCCTTTTCCAGCATATGGTACTGTAGCCCCTTGGGAGTGGCCTCTGCTCAGTTAGGTCAGTTCTTTCTCTTGTAATGTACAGTGGGCAGGATGACTTGTCTGTAGGGAGAGTGTGGCCACAGATGTGCTGACTGACTGCTGAGGCCTGGTCTAAGGGACAGACACCCCAGCTCCTGTCCCATTTGCTCTTTTGACTATCATTGGTTTTTTGTTTTTGTTTTTGTTTTGTTTTGTTTTGACAAAGCCCAGGCTCAAGAAAATCTCGGCTGAAGTTGATCCAGCATCAATAGCCAGAAAAGTAAATGTGCCTTCTAGATGATTCCAGCTCTGTCTACTGTTGTATCTCAATTACACAAGAAATCTCCTGTGGGAACTGCCTAGTTGGGCCAAGCAAACCCTAGAGCAGAGGCAGAAGTGACGATAAATTGTTTTAAGTCACCGTGTTGGTAGTAGCTTCTTGCTTTTGGGTGAAGGTCAACCCAAATGGTTTGGAAACAGACACCCAAATCAGTAACTGTAAATCTACTGCAGTCTTTCAGCATTCCTAGTTCCTAGGAGGTTAGCGCTCACCCTAGGCCAGTGGTTCTCAACCTTCCATAAATGTGTCCCATTGCTACTTTATAAATGTAATTTAGCTACTCTTAGGGACTGTAATGTAAATGTCTGATATGTGAGCCACAAATGGGGTCATGACCCACAGATGGAGAACTGCTGCCGTAGGTAGACGGTAAGTGTGGTTCACAGAGATGGACTTACTGAGCACTCTAGTCTGAAAGGCTTGGTGGAGGTGGTGAAGCAGGCATTGCAGATAGGATCTGGGTCCTGGCCATGGTTCCACTGAGCCAACAACGCGTCATGAAAGACTGTTACTCCAGCGGCACTGAGCGCATCTTCCACGGCACTCTCTATATCATAGTTGTTGATACAGGTTATGTTTGATTCAGCTGGGGGATGCACAAAGTAGATGCTGCTCCCCTTCATGCCAATGTTTAGGAGTGTCTCCACTGTTGTGAAAGCGTCAAGTGTATTCCCATAGACAATAATCTTCCCTAGAAAGAGAGAGAAATGCTAAGACATACAGCTAAAAAAAAAAAAAAAACTTATTAGTCAAATGCTAATAATGCCAAATTGCTCCCTCTAACCCTTTCATTTCTCAGCTGCAGGAAGCCAGTAGTGTTACCTAGCAACGGCGACCAAGATAATTTAGTAAAGAATTGGCACAAAACATCCCACAAAGTAGTCAAGTACTTCTAACACAGAAGTAGGCCATTCATTTATGTTCCTATAATTTGAAAGTTGAAATTATGCTGGAGGAAATGGTCTAGAATAAAACCTTTTATCTTGTTTTTGTTCCCTCTTTGCTATACTTATTAAAGAAACAAAATTGCTGAAGTCTGCCATGCATACAACTTCTTGTGAACCAGGAAAGGACACTGGTTAAAAAAAAACACGTTCACATATGGGATGCGACAGAGGGTTTTAATATGTAAATGCTGACCTGGGTTGATTTCAAGGTATTTCCCTTCATTTTTGAGAACTAATAGTTAGAACATTCTGCTTTCAATGGGTAATTTTATAAAGATCCAAATTGCTGGGTTTAGAATTTAACGTGTCAAGACCTAGCTAGAGGGACTGAATGGTGTTATTTTGCTTAGCAAATATAAAATCATAAAATAAGCTTGAAAGAATCCTCTGTATAAGATCATTCTGAGGGTAGCAGCCAATGCCACGTATTCATGTTTCTTAGAAATGCTACAGAAATAATTACAAATGTTAATTTATTATTTTGCAAGTTTTAAGATCTATAAACTGAGTGTGTTTTCTACTGTTTTTAACATTGAGTTGGTATTTTTTTTTTAAACATTTCTTTACAAAGAAAAAATGCCTGTAGACATTTTTTCAGATCCGCTGAAAGAATTTTACCATAAAGTCTACACTCAATGATTCAATGAGTCTCTGGGTTTTTTTTTTTTTCTCTTGTGGTTCATGCAATAGTATGAAAAGAAAATTCATAAGGCAAACTAAATGAGTGTATTCATTCAATTTGGTTGAATAAATTATGCAAAACCTGCTTTCTCTTTTCTTTCCTTTTATTGAAACTTGATTTTTTTCATACAATATTCTCTGATTAGTTTCTCAGCCCCAACTTCTCCAAGGTCCTACATCCCCTCCCAGCCAAATCCACAAGCTTTCTGTCTCTCATTAGACAATATCCAGGCATCTAAAGAATATTAATAATACAATAAACCCAAAATAAACCAGTGTCGAGGACCACTCTGTCAATGTTGGGACCCACACTGCCAAAAGCCTTGGGGGCTAAACTGTTAGAGCCCTTACTGCCCTAAGCTGCTCCGGTCAGCAGGTCAGGGTTCAGCAAGAGAAAGAGTGAGGACGGCTTTGAGGAATGGAGACCAGACAGAGTGTGATTTAATCCCGTTTATTCTTCAGTCTCTCTTCTCTCCAAGTCCCTAGTCTTGAGTTCCTAGTCCCTAGCACCTAATCCTAGTTCCAGTTGCTAGTCTCTTTCCCAATTCCAAGTTACTTCTTCTAGGTGCTAAGTGCCTAATGTCTAATGCTCTAATTCTTCCTCCAAGTTCTAAGTTCTTTCTCCAAGTGCCAAGTGCCTAATACCTAATACCTAATGTCTGATGTCTAACTAACTTCCGTCGGCCTCTCGCCTTTTATACGTCTCACTTCTAAGCCATGCCCTTAAGTCATGTCCTTAAGTCTTATCTCTAAATCTGATCTCTAAGTCATGCCCTTAAGTCTCAGCTCTAAATCACACCTTTAAGTCTCACACACCCAAGGGAAGATCCTGGGTATCTAAAGCAAGATGTTATCAGAGTGTGCTCAGCTGTTGTAGGCTATTGTAAACAAGCCTCTTGCCAGGGTATATGGCTCAAGATGGCTGCAAGGATGATGGCCGCCTTCTGTTGGCTCCCCACAAACCAGAATAGGACAGAACAAATCAACAAGAGAAAAAGAGTCAAATAAAAAGCACAAGAAAAACACAGATGCAGACACACATGCACACACGTTTGCACACATAAGAATTCCATAAAAATACAAAACTGGAAACCACAATATATACAAAGGACCTGTAAAGTTTTCTTTTTTTAAGCCCTGACTCAATCTTATGAGAACACTCTTCTACTGCTGGTGGGAGTGCAAAGTGTACAACCACTCTGGAAATCAGTTCGGCAGGTTCTCAGAAAATTGGGAATAATTCCATCCCAAGTCCCAGCTATATCACTCCTGGACATATACCCAAAAGATACTCCACCATCCCACAAAGATATTTGCTCAACTCTGTTCATAGGAGCTTTATGTAACATTCAGAAACTGGAAACAACCCAGATGCCCCTCAACTGAAGAGTGGATACAGAAAATACAGTTCATTTACACAACAGAATACTACTCAGCCATTACAAATAAGGACATCATGAAATTTGCAAGCAAATGGTGGAATTAGATACATATGTGTAGCAGAGGATGGCCTTATCTGACATCAGTGGGAGGCAAGGGAGGCTTGATGCCCCAGAGTACAGGGATGCTTGAGGGGTGAGGCAAGAGTGGGTGAGTGGGTGGAGGAGCACCCTCATAGATGCAAAGGGGAGGGGTGAGAGGGGTGATGGGGTTTATGGAGGAGTAACTAGATAGGGGGATGTCATTTAAAATGTAAACGGATAAAATGATTAATAAAAAAAATATCCTGAGGGAGGTAACTCAGGCCCAAAAGAACATGCATGGTTATGCTCACTTATAAATAAGTGTTAGCCATAAGGTACAGGATAACCATGCTATAATCCATAGACCTAAAGAAGCCAAATAACAAAGAGGGCCCAAGGGAAAATAAAGTAGACATTGGAGGTGACTGAAGGGAGGGATCTGGGTGGGAGAGGGGATGGGTCAGGAACAGGATGCAGGGATCAAATGTAGGGAGAGAACAGAATTTGGCATTGGGCAGGGGCTGGCATCTCTAGAAGTAGGAGGCCCCAGCTGGTCTACTGGGGTGACTCTAGCTGAGACTACTAGCAATGGAAGACGTGGAGCCTGAAGTGGTCACCTCCTATAGCCAGACAAGACTCCCAGTGAAGAGATAAGAACATCAGCCTACCTATAAAGCTCTTCCACCCAAAATGTGTCTGTCTACAAGATGTCCAGGGACAAAGATGGGACAGAGACAGAGGGAATGGCCAACCAATGACTTGTCCAACTTGGGACACACAGGTAAGCACCAATGCCTGACACTACTAACAATACTCTGTTATTCTTGCAGACCAGAGCCTAGCATAACTGTTTTCTCCTTTGGCAGAATGCAGAGTACATTCCAGTACTGTGAACACTAGTAGGGTCGAAGACTCTAGGTAGGCACCAGATTGACTTCAATGAATTGTGTAGGTATTGTCTTCAGTAATAGGGCCTTACTGTCAGTTTCTAAAGAGGAGCCTTGGCAATAGCCTAGGTGGTTTGGGGGTTCCCATGGAGTCTCTTGGTCAACAACTCAATTAGATGTAGCCTATTCCCAGTACTAGAAGCTTTATTTGGTGATGAAAGATGTCCAATTGGGGCTCTGTCTCCATTATTTGGCAATTTAATTTAGATCGCATTCATATATGTATATATTTTAGGAGGCTTCTACTGGGTTGGGCTTCCATACAACCCCTCAAATGGCCTTAGTTTTAGGCATCCCTCCATGCACTCCCTCCTTTGGCCTCCATTTCCTTTCTCCTCTCCATTTGATCCCCACTTTCCAGTCTCCCACCCTGCCCGTGCCCATCTATAGCTATCTATTCTATCTCCCTTTCCTATGTATAGCCCTCCTAGTTTCTTACACTCTACTTAACCCTCTGTGGTCATATGGACTGTTGTAGCTTGCTGATCAATGATTAATAGCTAGCATCCACATATAAGCAAATGCATACCATATGTGTCTTTCTGGGACTGGGTTACCTCACTCAGGATGATTTTCTTCTAGTCCCATCCACTTACCTGTAAATTTCAAGGTTTTCTTTTTTAAATAATATTCTGCTGTGTAAGATCACATTTCCTTTATCCACCCACCCACTGATGGATTCTTTTCAATTTCTGGATGTTATGAATAGAACAGCACTAAACGTGGCTGAGCAAGAGTCTCTGTAGTAGGATGAAGTGTCCTTTGGGTATACGCCCAAGAGTGATATAACAGAATCTTGAGACAGATTGACTTCCATCTTCCTGAGGCACTGCCACACTGATGCGCACTCCCAGCAATGGGTGAGTGTTCCCCTACTCTGTATCCTCCATAGCACGAGCCTTCATCTGTTTTATTGATCTTGGCCACTCTGGCTGGTGTAAGATGAAATCTCAAAGTAGCTTTTATTAGCATTTCTCTAAGAATGTTGAACATTTCTTTAAGTACTTCTCAGCCATTTGAGTTTTCTCTTTTGAGAATTCTTTGTTTATAGCTATACCCCATTTTTAAAAATTGTGTGATTTGTATTCTTGATGTCCAGTCTTTTGAGTCTGTATACTTTGGATATCAGCTCTCTCTATCAGATGTGTGGGGGGTGAAAATCTTTTGCCGCTGTGTAACCTGCTGCTTTGGATATCCAGTTTTACATAAAGAAACCAGAAATACACAATAGAAAAAATAGCATCTTTAACAAATGATGTTGGTCAAACTGGATGCCTGTATGCAGAAGAATGTAAATAGATTCATACTTATCATCGTGCACAAAACTCAAGTCCAAGTGAATCAAGTACCTCAAAATAAGACCAGATACACTGAATCTGATACTGGCACAGGAAAAGACTTTCTGAACAGAACACTAATAGCACAGATACTAAAACATTAAAAATGAGACCTCATGAAACTGAAAAGCTGGACAGCAAAGGACATCAAAACTCGCTTTCAATCTAAAATTTAAAAAGAAGGTTATCTACTTAGGAAATATATAAGCTCTAAGGACTTCCAGGTGGCCTCTCTGGGGGAGCCCATATCTAGAAAGTATTACTATGTGCCTCTTGTCTGCTATAGAATGCCAAGCCGGGGGTGAGGGTGGATTGTCCTCACCAATCTTGGCCAGGGGCTTCTTACTGGGCCTGGGGAGCAGATCCTTCAGACAATAGGTTCCTTGGCTGACAGAGCCAACATTTTGTTTAAGGTTCCCACCTGCTGCAAACCAGCCATCTTGGCTGTCCAGCAAAACCAAGAGTGGGCCTGCCAGGAGAGCCAAGATGTGAACCTTAAACTGTCACGGGTTGTGTCTTCCTGCTCTTTGTAAATAGACATTCCAAGCATGCTCATTTTTAGCTGAAGAAATTTAAGTGCGTGTGCCCCCACAGACACCACAGTGTGGTGTTTTCTACCCTCTGCCATGCTAGCTGAGAGCAATTTTCACTGTGACCTTTTTAGCTAGAAGCCCATGGAAAAAGGGCAGCTCTGCTGGGTGTGAGCGGCAAGCTGGACTCTCTAACAAGCATCCCCCATGGACTGCTAACGGCTTCAATAGTGTTTTCCAATTCAAAAGCAATATATTTTATAAGACCTATAATTTTTGAGATAAGCGTAGTGAAAGTCTAAGCCACAAATTGTCTTGGCGATTATGAGAGTTTTTAACTGTGACAAAATTTTTGAGAAATATCAACTTCTAAGGAAAAAAGCTTTATTTTGCTACCCAGACAGAGGCTCTTATCATGGCTATTTGGTTCTGTTGTCTTTGGGACTGTGTTGGGGAAGAACATTATGGAGGGTGGGTGTTTGACAGAGGGAGGCTGTTCACTTTATGATGGCTGGGAAGCAGAAAAGACAGGAAAAAGAAGGATTCAAGTTTCCCCTTAAAAGGCTTTATTCTAATGAGCTGACTTCCTTCTAAGAGAGGCTACTTCTAAGGCAGTGATTCTCCGCCTGTTGGTCATGACTGTACTGGGGGACACATATTAGATGTTTACGCTTTTATTCATAACAGTAGTAAACTTACAGTTATCAAGTAGCAACAAAATAATCTTATGGTTGGGGTCACCACAACATGAGGAACTGTATTAAAGGGTCACAGCATTAGGAAGGTTGAGAACCACCATGCTAACGGGTCAGACCACCTCCCAGTGGAGCCATAGGCTGGTGGTGATCAAGCCTCTAGCGTATGTGCTATCTGGGGATATAGGACCCACGTTGTAACAGCTTTCTTCAGTTTGAACAGGCATTTCCTAATAGAGAAAGGAGACTTTGGTTTCCTAACAAACAGCTATTGCAACAATGTCACATAACAAGTCGCCCCAAAGTCAGCACCTATCAGCTTGGTGAGCTGGCATTAGCTGATCTGACTGCATTAGAGTTGAGTATGAATTTGCCCAACATGGGTTTTGTCTTCTCTAATTGGGCAACTCCCTTCTATTTATGACAAAATGTAAGAGTACGACTGCTTAAATAGACTTCAAGCCTCCGCTTACACTACATCCACACCAAGCCCCATCATACCTAAAGCAGCCATACCTAAAGCCAGAAGAGCATTCTAGTGACAAAGGGAGGTGAGGGCCCGGAGCCAGCATGGTCACATTAAATGGCTGCTGGCATAGTTTCATCTAAGTCTTTACTTAAATACTCTTCATCTGATTATATTTTTCTCATTACTCAAAAAGTATATTAGAATCTCATTATAATTTGTTTGGAAGTAAATCAGCCTATAGCACAGACCAAGGCACAAGTCTTCCACAAAGAGGAGACTTGCTGACGGTCTGACAAGGCAAAGCCAGTCTGTTAGGCCTTGCCAGTCCCATCTTTTGCCTTTGAAATGTCTATTTTGGAGAGTGGGGTACTTTTCTTTCCATTCTTTTCCTGGAACTGGGAGCTCTTTCCTCATTGTTGCTCACTTTTACTTTGCAGAGAAGTTTTAGATTCAATTTCTTTATCTTGTGACTCCGACATGCCAGGTACAACATCGACACCTTTACACGCTTTATTGTTGGCTCCTTGATGCATGAGGATGGGACCTGATCTGACTGGGAAGTGAGGAAAGGAAGGAAGGACACACACACAGACATATGCACAGAAAGGCTGGGGTCAGATGGTGGGCTGTGCTCAGCCTGACACAGCAGTACCAACCACACAACACCCTTGAACCTCACGCAGAGTATTGCTTATATACAGCAGAGGAGTAAGCTGGTCTCAGCAGTCAGCATAAGGGAGTAGTATCAGGTTGCAGTCATCTTGGAGGAGGAACTGCAGTTGCTAGTTTTTGCCCACACTGGTCAATCATTGATAAACACTGGCCATTGGACTAGAAGAAGGCTTTGCCAGTTCCCAAGGGTCTGAGGGATCGGTGTCCTTGACATAGCAACACCAGTATAATAACACACACTCACTCCACCCTCTCCTTCTTACTCAAGCTTTCTCTGCTCTCCAGTCAGTCTTCTTGTTGCCACAATAAATGCTCAAAAAGAACCAGTCTAATGGAGGAAGGACTCATTCTGCTTCAGCTTCGTGATAGGGAAGGAATGAGAACATTCACGATAGTCCGTGATGCGGCTTGCTCCTGTGTCAGTGAATGTGACGGGGAGGGAGCTTGGGCTGGAATCTGTGCTGGGGTGTAACTCATGAGGAACGGGGGCCCCTGTTTCCTAAAGGTCTCATAATCTCCAACAATAACACCACTACCTGGGGAACAGTTGTGGGACACACCAGTCCACAGGGAATTGTATATCCCAACCACATCGTTCTGCTATGGGTCTCCACAGGCTCATGCCCATCACATGATGCAAAAGGTCTTCAGTTCAATTTCAAAGAGTACCCCGCATCTTTAAAGTGCCAACACTATTCAGAAGCCCGAAGGCACTCCTGAGATTTAGGACAATCACTTAATTTTGAGCCCCTGTAAAATAAGCAAGGGAAATTCTACAGTTCCGGTACACAGTGCAGCAGAGCAAACATTCCCATTCCAAGAGAGAGTAGGAGGGCCCCAAGGAAAGCCCAGGCCAAGGGCCAAACTACAGCAAGGTAGACACCAAGCCCCACACACAATTCTGTGTCTGGCATCTAGGACTGGTGGCATCTCTTGGGCTTCAGTAGGCTTTGGTAGCCCTGGGCTACAGAGCTCTGTTATCTTTGACATACATAACATCTCTCTTGGGCCATCTCCACCTGATGGCCATAGCTTTCCTTTGGGAACGTTCCATGTTCCTGCCATCTGAAACCTAGAGTTTCCACAGGGACTTAAGCTTCACTTCACAGTTTTACCTGATGGCCTCTCAATCTATCCCACACACACACTGCCTGTTCTCAGCAGTCTTCTGGAAACTTGGTGTGAACCTCCACTACTCCCCAACCCTTGACTCCTGGATCTCTGCAAACCTGGCACCATGTAGATGCTGCCAGCTTGAGAGGTAGCTGACCACCTGAGCCATGGATGCAGTGGCCAAGTGCCTGTGTGACTCCGGAGTGGAATGACTTTCCCTAGGTGCTCATTTTCGAGAGGAAATCCCCCTCTGTTCTTCCATGCCCTCTCTACTTTGTCTTTAAATGCTGATTCCCCTGCCCCCAAATGAGCTTTCAGGTTGACATCTCCAGGCCTTTGACAGTTGAGTTCTTGCCTTCAAGGCACCTTTCCTGCCACACCAGTGCAGGCTCCACTCAGTTGGCAGAGTAAGAAAGACTTAGTCACCAGGCAGGCCGCGAAAATGCAACCCGTGTTCACCTGAACAACACTGGATCTGATTTTAGGTTCTCCATGTAGCTCACAAAAACCCCACACCATCCTTTAATGTACCCAAAGCTGTATGCAACTACAACCAACAGTAAGTGTCAAATAACACTCATGTATAGAGGCACCACTGAAAGTCAGGGAAGCAAGAAATCCTTTGTTTAATGTTCTGTTTCAGACAGACAAAAAGATGGGTTTCTAAAGGGGCCAAGAGAGCTTCTGGAGGCTCTTAGGGTCTTTATACTGTGGCATTGGCCTTGTTTTAGAATTCAGATAGTAGAGCTTTCTTACATTTTAGATGGAGCTTATCCATCACGGTTACCACATTGCAAGGGTCGGATCCATTTTGGGGTTAATCGAGTCAGAATTGAAAAGAGGTAAAAGGACAACGAGAGCCTGAAATACAGATTGTCCTTAGTCCTTGGGTTACTTAGGAAAGAAAGAATTCAGAAGCCAGGGAAGGAAAGTAGTGGCTCAAAATGTATTTCAGCCGAACTGAGGAAGAATCTGTGAGTAAGGAGCAAGAAAGGGCAGAACATTCTAGTCTTTGGTGACCCCTGCCTACCTTTGCCAGGAGAAGGACAAAGGACACGGAGGAGGTCTCCCAGACACAGACCATACTGGCCCTGTATGGAGGCGGTGAGGAAGACTCAGGCTATATAAGGTCTATGTGCCTGTGACTGTAGCATCCTCTTGACAAGACAGTGATGGTGCGCTTTCCAGCTCCCCTTTCACTCTTGATCTGACAGGTGGCAGACGAAGGGTGGACTGCCCCACCTTCAAGTGGCTGATTGGAATTCTGGGTGTATTTGTAATAAAAGACTGCATAGTGTCCATGGGATGCCAGTGCCTCCCACCCCCGTCACTAAATTACAGACCTGGGAAGGAAGGCAGGGTCTCAGAGGGCAGCCCCAAAGGTGACCTTGGGGCAAGAAGGAACAGGAAGACACTCTCCTGCTTGGTGGCAGCTGTCTTTCAAAGGAGCTGTTCAAGTAGCTTCCCAGAAGATGGGGAGATGGGGGAGGAGCTTTAGTACTGATTACGAGAGAAAGCATGACGAGGTGATGAAAGCGAAGACCTGTGTAGATGGCCTACCCCTCACTTCAGACTGATGTGAATTTCTGGAGGTCAGGAGTGAACAGACCTGCAAGTGTGACAGGACCATGCCCAACACACACGTGAATCTCAGCTGCAGCAGCTGGGCAGGAGGACTGGGGACTTATGTTAATGGAGGGAGAGGGCGTCAGTTTTGTCTTCCTGGCTTCTGATTAGAGTAAGAGTGTCAAGGGTCTGAAAATCCCCTCATATGTAAGGGTAAGATGCTTTGTAGGAAGGGAAGGCTAAGTTAATCTTCCTATTAAGTTCAAGGAACAAAACAAAGTGCTTTTTTTTCCCAGTCAGACATTTACCACAAAAATAATGGAACAACCTTTCTAAGAAATCATTTCACAGGAGTCCAGGAGATCTCTGTTCTTCTGCTCAGACACTGGGAGAACCTGCACTGTCCCTGCTCAGCAGCTCACCGACCACCACCTGGCACCCCAAAAGGCAAAGGAGGCTTCTAGGAGAGACTCCAGCTGAGGAAAAAAGGAAGGACACCCTAACCTGGAGTCTGACTGCAAACTGGCAGCTCAAGAACTCAAGAAAAAAAATGCAAAAAAAATTCTTTGAATGTGGGTTGGACAAGGATCATCTTCCAGGCTATGTAGCCAAGGAAGACCCTCCCAAATCCTGGGATTGCTGACACGTACCACAAAGTGGTGTGTGTATGAGTGTGTATATGTGTGTGGTTGTTCTTTATTTTTTTGATACAAGGTTCTCCTGAATGCTGAGATCACAGGTATGTACCACTACACATGATTTCTGTTCAGTTTTGTTGTTTAAATAATAATAATAATAATAATAATAATAATAATAATAGCATTAATTATTATTATTTTATGAAACTTGCGGGTACATGGGTGCCATGGCATGCATACGGAGGTCAGAGCACAGCGATGTGGAGTCAGTTGTCTCCGTCTGCCCTTAGGTTCCGGGGCTCAATCTCATGTCACCAGTTGGCTCACAGAACCCTTCACCCTCTGAGCCATCTCTCTGGCCCTATTCTGTCCTATTTCAACAAAGACTTCTGTTTCCTCCGTCCACTTCAAAAGAGACATATGGTCATTCTATATGACCTCTTCAGCCCCAGACAGGCCTGGAAGATAGGTTTTATTGTTATCCCGACCCCACCCCAACCCCACAGAAAGCAGAGTGGAGAGGTCAAAGTCACATCTCAGCCAGTGGGTGGGCCCAGGGCATGCAGACGCAGGGAGAATGCTTCCCACCCAGCAGCCAGAGCCTCCGCTGTGCTCCTAAATGGACATAATCCTGGATACATAATCCAGGATTTAAAAATACTCTAATTGGAATTTTATCTGGATGAAATCAAGAACTTGCTAGTTAATGAAAGAATTAAAAAAAATTCATAGGATACTATGAAAAAACACTTGTTGACAAAGCCTATCTTGCCTACAAGTAGACAATACTCTTTCTGCTTTGTATAAATCAGAGCATAAGGTTTCTCTGACCCCAGCCTGACCTGCCTCATTTTTCCCTGCCAAACATAAAGGGAAGAATGTATTCGCTGTAACAAAGGTTCTGTCATCGGTGACGCGTGCTCTGGAATTTTAATGTTTGTTCCTCCGACAAACATGCTTTTAATAAGGCAGTAAACTGTATTTAGCTACAGATGAAAATAATTGATCCAGTTCGAGCCATTAGGGTAGGTTTGTTGTTTTTGGTTTTGTTTTTTACTTTCATTCTCCCTTTCATTTCCATGGAAAAGCACAGAGGTAAGGGCAGATGAATTTCAATTAGTTTCAATTAATGCCATAAACGGCGTTGATGTATCAGTTCCTGGGTTCTATTAGGACACCCCCAGCTGAACACTCCTGGTTTTGTCTGTACTTGAGAGCACCATTTGAGCCATGACGTCACTTGTCACTCGCTATTCTCCACAACCCTGAGCAGTGCGCATAGCTGGAGTAATTGACATCTGTAACTCTAGAGGGCAGAAAATGGAGTCTCAGCTGCTTCCAGCACAGCCATTGGGCTCTCCTTTGGGAGCAAAGGACCATGGTGTCAAACAGCAGCTGGGAGAGGGCCCTACTCTGAAGTGACATCTGCGAGTATACAATGGGGAGTCTACTCCTCCCTGGAACAGTCATTGTCCCTGCTATCCATTACCCACCACCCTTCTAGAACAATCACTCTGTGATACAGGAAAGTCAAGCCTGGTTTTTCCTAGGACTTAGGAAGTGAGCCCAAGAGAGATGGGCAAGCCTCCCTAACACAGCCAGTAGATATAAGGAGTTATGCGATATTGTGTGTGTGTGTGTGTGTGTGTGTGTGTGTGTGTGTGTGTGTGTTGTGAATGCAGGTGTGTGCATGCCATGCTGTATGTGTGGAGGGAAGTCAGAGGGCACTTTCAGAATTTGCTTTCATTTTTTTTCCAGGTTCTGGGGACTAAACTTAGGCTGTCAGTCTACACAGCAAGAGCTTTTATCTGCTGGTCTCTCTTGCTAACTCATAAACAAAGTTTCACTCTTTAAAAGCTCAGGCTGGAGTGGAACTCCTGTCCATTCTCCCTTCTCAGCTTCTTTTACTCAGATTCTTCGGCGAAGGGCCCTATCTTTGCTTACTTCCCCCTGTCCCCATCACCAGCCACCTGTATACAATGGGAATTAGTTGAGGTAGTAAAAGAAAGCTATTACAAAGAATACCCATATTCCTCCTTGGTGATATGAAGAGGAAACAGACTGACTGTCCAACACAGCATCAAGGAGCTGTGGCCCATCTTTCTGGAGGCAAGGAACATAGTCTTATTCTTTGTCTGACATGTCAGACTTCCTGGCAACGGCCTCAAATACCACAGATCCCACAACTAACTTGAAGATAAACTAGAAGTGGCTGTGCTCACCGGACCCCAAACACAAAGGTGCCATTTCTGGCCATCACTCGTACCTATGACTGCACGACCTCCTTTGACTGTTACCATCCTCAGTAACATGATTTTTCAGGTCAGTTTCTCTCTGCTGACATGCATACACAGATCACAAGATCATCTCCGTCACGGCCCTTTGACCATCACCTTTCACTGGGTTCTTATTTTCCGGGAAGTAACCAGTTAAACTTGACCTTGGGTAGAAACCTGTGTCCACAGACTACAGACTTCTACTTGATACTGAGGCTTTATCTTCTGCCCTTCACGAGCTGGCTGCCCAGACCAAGTATTAGTCCACTGTCTTTCTCCTCTCCAACGTAATATTTTTATTAATTATTTGGGAATTTCAGACAATGTACCCTGATCACATTCACTTTCCATTCCTCCCAGGTCCACCCTCCCACCCTTATGCACCTTGCCCCCCAAAACCCGCCAAGTTCAGTTTGTGTTGTCCATATACTCACTGGAACATGGTCAAACTCCCAGGGGCCAGCCCCTTAAAGATAACTGAGTCCTTCCCCACCTCCAATCCCACCAGGAGCCCTCGGTTGTGAAGAGCTACTCTGTAGCATCTTTATCACAGTTTTAAGAGACTCTCTTCAATAGCTCCCTGTCTGGACTGTTGCTTTGGGGGAGGGGCTGGGGAGCGAGGCTGTCACAGAAGCCTTCAATGTCTCTCACTCTCAGTTATGAGAACGCCAATAGACAGTTCCTTGCCCACAGCAACCAGCAGCAACATATGTCACGGATATCAACCTGGTCCCCACCAACAGCACAGATCATGGACATCAACATGCTCCTCTGTTAGCAGCACCAATCACGGGCATCAACATGGCCTCCAGCAGCAGGAAGTCTCTGAGGAGAGTTAACCCAGAAAATGAACTGTTCTTCACCTAGGATATCTTCGTGTTGCTCACAGTCAGGGTGATCGTGTTGATTGTGTGTTTGGACAGCAGTTCAGGGGCAAAACCTGTGTGAGCTCTAGGCTTCTGTACAACGCTCTGCTCTAGGCACTGGCCACCCTGCTGATACCCTTAGAACAGCCATTGTGCTGGCAACACTGTCTTTTAGATTAGATCTCCCCACCTCCCCAACTCAGAACAAACAAATATAAAACTTGTTTATTCTGCCCTTGTTAAAGAGGAGCTCAACTCTTTAATACTATCCCAGGCTCACATGAAGGCCGCAATGCTTCTACACGGCACACACATGCACACAAGCATGTGTGCATGGATTTCCATCTTTCATGTCAACACCGATACCCCGAGGTCTCTATCACCAGTATACTTAGCGTGACCTGAAATCCACATGCCAGGGACTTCTTCTTGTCACAGTATCTCCATCAACATGGCCCATTCTGAGACTAGTCCTGGATGACAGAAACCATACAAAGTGCCATATATTATATTTCTCTCCGAAAATACATACCTGCCACAAAGGTTTGCATATTCACTTAAACAAAGCGTCCTGTGGCTTTTCTTTGCACAGAACTGAACTGTCAACATCACTGTTGTTGTATTTTGAGGCCATTAAATGAGATACTTAGAGACAAGCATTGTTGAATTGTAACAGTAGATCTGATAACCAGGAAGGCAACTAAGTGACTAATGGGTATGTAGTGTATACAGATTGGATACAATAGACAAAAGAATGACATATTTCCTGGGTGGGACTACATAAGATTTCATTATGTGCCTGAGAACAGTGTCCAGTTTAAAAAGTGAAGAAATTCCACTTAGTATTTGCATATCCTCTAAAGGTTTCCATTTAATATTTTCAGTTGGCTAGTGGTAACTGAAACCTTGGAAAGGGAAACCAGACAGGGTGGGCTAACTTAACACTTACAACTGGTGTGTCTATTGAATCCTCTTTGTAGCGGAGACACTGTATTAAGGAACAACAATTCATCTGGCTCCGCAAATCCTCCCAACAACCCATGTGAAGAAACTATTATCCAGAGTCTAACATACAAAGGGGTTCAATAACTTGCTCAAGAAAGTGGTGGGCAAATTGAACCATCAAGCCCAAAACTTGGGGTAGGTTGACCTGACAAAAGTGTTATTCAGTACAAGGAATTTCTCTCAGCCTGCTCAGTCAGTGTGCATCCTTGCAAGAAAAGCAGAGTTCTTTGGTTTTGTTTTGTTTGTTTGTTTGTTTGTTTTTGAGTGCCATCAATCTCAGCCAATGGTTTTGCCTGTCTTCATCACAATTGGCCACCAATTTCCAGGTGAGGCTGAGAGTAAGAAGTTTTGCTCTGAGTCTGCTGGTCACCATGATGCATACCTATAATCCCAGGACCCAGGAGGCTGAGACAGAAGGAGTTCAAGGCTGGCCTGTGATACACAGCAAGACTCCATTTCAAAATCCCAAACAAAAACATTATGAGTTCCCTTCATTTGTAGATTTATAGTCACTAAAACCTTATTGAATATTCACTGCACACTAGACTTGGTGTGAGTACAAGTGATACTGAAATAAATCACACACATACATACACATACACCCACACATATACATATGTATGTGTCAAAGATGTGGCTTAGAGTTTTAGCAAATTGTGGCTTCTAGATGTCTCTATGACACTGCTGCTATAACAACTATTTTACTGCCAAAGTTCCGGTCTAGCAAGACCACAAGGGCATTTGACAGTGTCAGAGGGGGCTTAAAAGTTCACTGGTGAAGATGGGGTCCCATCATGGAGAGGAGAAGTGAACACAAGCCCCATCCCAAACCTAGAAGCTATGTCCAGTTGTCAGACACATACACAGAGTTTTCTCCAACAGAGTCTCACCGGGTATACAGACCACACTCAGAGCAGGTTCCATGCCCACTAGTTAGATGACCAGTGAACCGAATGGTCTTTTTGGACAGTTTTTATTTCGTAATGCTTTGTTTGGGCTTTCTTTTTTTAACCTGACTATTTTTTTTCCTTGTATGTATGGTTTCTGATCTTGTGTTTTTATAGTTTGTGTATGTGATTTTTCTTTTTTTTTTTTTTTTTTATTCCTGTTCGTTGATTTTGTTTTATTCCAGTTTGTTTGTTTGCCTATTTGTTTTCCAGGGAGAGGGAGAAAGAAGGCACAGGGTTGGATGGGTAGGAAGGTGGGGAGGATCTGGGAGGAGATGAGGGAGGGGAAACTGTGAACAGAATATATTGTATGAAACAATTATTTTTAATAATGAAAAGAACAAAGGGAATCCAAGGATGAGACTCAGAAGAGCTCAGTGAGGAGGTAAGAGCTCATCAAGGAGACCTGCAGGATGGAGTGTAAGTGCTTATTCTGAAGGTCCCCCTCGCTGCTGAACATATCGTCAGTTGCTTCGAAGACTAGGATTTGTTAGGGGGGCTCTCAGTGGAGCCCCCTTTTCAAGCTGCCTTTGCTCTGTGCTGCAGAGTGAGCTCAGTCTGTTGTTGGCTCTCAGCTCCCGCATGCAGATACGCTTTCTGTAGCCAACTGGATGGCTATTCCAGGCACACCTGTCCTGGGATTCAGACTGTGCTCCAGTGATTCTGCATTGTTCAGTGGGAGCAGGGAGGGGCCAGGAGGAGTCTGGGGTACTGGAGGAAGGGACAGAAAAATAAGTTCAAGACCACAGTCTGAGTGGGACTAATTAAAATCATGCCTGAATATGACTTGAATTATGGAAAAGCTGCACACGGAGTTTCCTTAAGGCGGGAGGCAATGCTTTCCTTGTTACGTTTTCACACATGAGAAGTCATTTGAAAAGGACTCTAGACAAAGCTGATTTAACTGGACACTCTCCAAGGCTCTATGCAAAGAACACCTACCTGGTGTCTTTCCTGCGGGGGGGGGGGGGGGGGGGGGGGGGGGGGG
>JANHMN010000002.1:207969362-207982839 GCA_030674055.1 Rhabdomys pumilio | reverse complement strand
GGTGGGGGTGTGGGGGGGGGGGGGGGGGGGGGGGGGGGGGAGGTGGAGCCTGCATTTAAGACATGAAACTAGTTTACACACACTTCTTCTCCTGACCCTTGAGTGGACAAGAACAGGCTCTCAGAGTGGCTTCCCAATGGTAGCAGGCAGTCCTACGTCTCAAACAAACAAACAAACAAACCAACCAACCAAAGCAAAAAACCAAAAACCAAGCAACCAAGCAACCAAGCAACCAAGCAAACATGCAAGCAACCAAGCGACCAAACATCAAACAGCCCAACAGCACTCCTCTTTGAGGGCGTTCTAGAGACACACTGTTTTGGACAGCCAGTCATGTTCACAGAAGGGCAGGTTCTCCCCTTACATCTGAGAGACAAGACAATAAGAAGACACTGGCAGGAGACTGAAGTGCTTCTTGCTTGCCTGCTACAGGGTTCAACCGGCAGAGCTTGCATTGCTGCTCTCAAAGGCTCCCTTCTTCGTCAAAATGTTCCATTGTCCTAGTACCCCAAACACTCAACAGCACCCCAAATATTCAACATTCAAGGTTAAAACACTGCCCCCTATCAGGACTGTTACAAGCCCAGAGCACACCGTGTCCTTTGGCTTTTCTGCTTTCTATGAGTTTATGCTCCACTTTGAGTCTGATAATTTGATATAATTTGCCTCAAGTTATATGGATTAAAGAGGGTTCAGTGAACATGGCTCATTACCTGGTATTGTAAAGGTTTTCTGGCACCCAGCCATGCCCAGGCATTTTGGTGGCTGCTCTCTTATTGCAGCCTCAGGGATGAATATCTTCAGTAAAGACTGCATGTCCTTCAAAGCCTAAAGTATTTACTTCCTAGTGCTTTACAATGACCACATGCTAACTCTCCTGGATTAGACAATCCCCTGTAAATCTTGAAGCCTACACAGGTCAATATAGAGATTATTAAATCTATGGTAGTTGTTTTAAAAAGGAGTAAGATGGTGAAATGGGTTTAAACATATGAAGATAGAAATCTGGAGATACTTCATGACACCTTTTATATCTGCTTGCCGGATGGAAATGTACATCCTACTTCTGCCAAGGGTTCCAGACCCACTTGGGTTTAATGATGATTCATGTCCGACCTTTAGGTTACCTTTATTCCAAGATCCCTGAAAATACAGCAAGAGCCAGAATGGCCTTGTGATACTGGTGTTATTCTGAGTCTAAAAGCCTGACAAGGAAAGCCTATCAAACAAAATTACAGGTCACCCTCATTCACACATTTAGAGACAAACAGTCCACATCGTATCAGCAAATAGAATGTAGCGATGGCGTGAATGCCATTTGATCCCCCACTAACTCTCACGTCGTGAATACACTAACTTCAGAAGTTTTAGAAGACCTAAGTCACTAACTGAAGATCAGAAGAATCTGCATTTAATTCTACAGAATCAACTGTATTAATGAGTGGAGTAATGCTTAACACACGAAGATATTAAATTTGGCAATTTGATGCTTCCTTTCTAGACACTGAGAGGTCTTTCAGTCCTGTGCCTGAACTGCAGGTGAGGATGAGAACCTCAGCTCTGCCCGTGGGACTCAACCTGGCCGTGGGGAAGGCTACATGCAAGATCACCTCCGTTTCCTGGATTCCAGGTTTCAACCAAAGACCCATGGGAGGCCAGGCTCGGTTCTGGTTGTTTCACGAGTCAAATAATTTCAATAAAATCCAAACGAGGGTAAAGAAGATGCTTGGCCGGTGCTTTTGAGTGGTGCAGGCATTTGTGCAAATGTTTTCCTTTCACAGTTGGGTTCGAAAAGTGGTCTGCAGCTTGAAACGTGTCTGTTTGTGGGGAGGACGGATCAGGCAATGGCAAGAAAGAAAACAATGGATCCGAAAAGAAGAAAAGGGCCTTTCCGATGCCCGCCTTTCTTCCTCCTCCTGGGTCTTTTCAGCTTCACAAAGGGAGACATATTTTCCATATAATTGCTAAACATGTTTGCTTATTAAATTATTCTTTAATTAGTTAATGATTTTAGCCATGCTTTGCTCTTCGGATATTCATTTTGTGTAATAAAATAATTATAGATAATTAAACTATCTCAAGCCTTTTTCTTTCCCCCAGAAAACATTCTGGGTATCCAAAAATGACAACAAGTTGTAAATTAATCTGGAAAACAAAGCATGACAGATGAATGATTTGGTTGGAATTAATTAGGCACTAATTATATACTGGAACTAGATGAAGAATGAGTCTCATTATAAAAATAAAATGCTGTTCTGAAAGGCTGCCGTTACAGTAACTTTACCTTCTGTGAGGATGGAGTTGCTTCTCAGCCAAAAGAGAGTCCTAACGCAGTCTTCCTCGTCATTCAGGATGAAAAGGTTGGAAGGAACAGTCCCAGTGTACCGCTGCCTGCTGAGCTCCATAACCTCTCTGTTTGTCAGGTGCTGCTGAATATCAGCCCCTGTGGGGCACGGAACCTGAGGCGGATTACAGAGATATCAATCAGTAGTGATAGGACTAGAAGAAAATAAAGCATTCCTGGTCATTCCATACAGTGGCGTGGCCTTTCCTGTCCCCGGATATAGAGAGGGGAAGAAATACACAAAGAAACAGATGAAATGACCACTTTGAGGCAACTCTTAGACCGAATTGTTTGAGTTACCCAAGGCTATGTAATCAACTATTCCAAAATTCAGTGGCAGAAACCAGCCACTTCCTACATTCTGACCCATACTGCTTTTGTAGGTCAGTGACCTACACAGGACAAGTCAAGGGGCAGCTTCTCTCTGTGTTACATTGTCTGAGTCTTTGGCTGAGAAGACTCAAAGGCTAATGGTGACTTGAGGCTCTGTGGTGGACTCATCTGGGCATAAATATCAGTTCTTTCTCTTTCCTCCAAAGAATATACCAAGTATCTCAAATTAATATGTTGCCATCAACCGTCCAAAAGCTGCTGCCCCCTATGATCTGGAATACCCACTTACGACTTGGGCATCTCACACTGTAGGAGCTGGGTCTCCAGGGAAATGGACTTGAAAAGGGGGGCCTTATATTTTTCTCTAGCTTAGTCCAGGGACTCCGGAAGTGTACTCACACAAGATTTCATTCTTCATGGGGAGAGGGGGTAGCTATAGTGGCTGTCCAAGACCAGGGATCAAATGCCTGTAAGAGGATTTGAGTGCTTTGGAGATGGCAGATATGTACAGTTAAAGCTATCTTCTTCAGGTGTTCAAGTCCAAGTGTACAGATGGGCCAGGCAGAAAACGGAAGACTGGCATTTACCTTTAAAGGGCTTAAAGCTGTCCTTCACTCCATCAGGAGAGAAACTGTCTACTTCATTGTCCCTTTCCCTCTCCATCTCCCTCTCCTTCCGTGCCTCCTCTCTCATACAGAGTTTTCCTCTATAGACTTCTGCTCTCTTGCTGTAGATACAAGCATAAATGGGACCAGCAATTTTCTTCTGCATAAGAAAATGACAATGAGAGCTGGAGAGATGGCTCAGTGGATAAGAGCACTGGCTGTTGTTCCAGAGGTCCTGAGTTCAATTCCCAGCAACCACATGGTGGCTCACAACCATCTGTAATAAGATCTGATGCCCTCTTCTGGTGTGTGTGAAGACAACTACAATGTACTCACATAAATTAAAAAAAAAAAAAAAACCTAAAAAATTTTTCAAAAATTAAAAAAATAAATAAATAAAATGACAACAAAATCACAGTAAATGATGATGATGACCAACACTGGTTCTTCATGCTGAGGACATTTTGGCAAACCAGAAATCTTAGTGCCTTAACCAAAAAGTTCAGCCATGCCTCAGCCTCATCCAGTCACTGCCAGGAAAGAATGTAGGCTCAGGATGGCCAGATCTGATTTCTCAAGAAATGTCAAAGCCTTGGGTCTGCATGTAGACTCTTGACTTTTTATTTTTGACTCAAATTAAAACCAAACAAACACTGTTGTTAATGCCAAATAAAATGGCACGCTTGCTTGAGGTTGCCCAGTAGGCCACTTCTCTTGCCTTTCACTCTGGCTGCCAGGTGGAAATTGTGTGGACAAAGAAGCAACCCGGGGAACTGAGAAAGGCCAGTTGAGCCTTTGGGGGAAGATTGGTAGGTGTAGAACCCTGTGGCAGATTCACGGAGGAAGACCGAAACTGTGAGTCAGGAACAGTGCTGTGGCAGTGGGCACAGAAGTCTGCTTGCAGTACAAGGCCTCAGATGAATCATGTACTTCTCTCCCCCTCAGACCTTGACTATAGCCATCTTATAAAATGAGGATGATGGCATGCCACCAACCTTACAGCCACTGTGAAGATTGCATCAGCTACCTTAACTGTCTCATATAGAACACTCAGTAGCCTAAGTGATTGTTATCACCCTGATGAGGATGCCTAGGGCAGTCACACTCACCTCTCAGGGCATAAGCCCTCCTGCTGGAAGCAGACTTTCAGACTATGAGAAACTACTGTGTTTTCCATCTTTCTGGGCAGATGTTCTAACTCTGGTCCATGATGTATGAACCTTCTCTGCACAACAACCCTAGAAGGGTCTGAGGATTGGCTGACCATCTTGTCAATCCTGAGTCTTCACCCCTCCAGCTAAGCCTCACAGTGACTCCAAGCCTCTGTGGGGGCTCAGTTTGTTCTTTCTCTTTCTAAGGGTAATTCTAGGAAATGAACAGACTCACCAGGACTTTCTGTTTTTGTGGCGTGTCCTTTGATAAAGATCGTGTTCAGCAGGGAAGGAGTTTGAAGCTGCTGTCTACACAGGTATCACAAATTTCACCCTTTGTTCCTATTAATATATACCTTTCTTTCTCCAGTTTTCCTGTGTTGAGTATTTCTAGGGCTGCTTTGTGGTTTTGCTCCAACAGTACATTGCTGTGTATTTTTCCTTTAAAATATTTTAATTTTTTAATTTTTTACATTTGTGTGTGTGTGTGTGTGTGTGTCTTTAAGGGGGTATGTGCACGTAAGGGCTGGTGCCTGTGAAGGCCAGAGACTTTGATTCTCTGGAGTTACAGGCTGTTGTGAGCCACTCAATACGGGTGCTGGGAATCTAAATCAGATTCCCTGGAAGAACAGTACTTTCATGCTTTTAACCACTGAGCCATCTCTCAAACTCTTACTATTTCTTTACATTTATTTATTGTCCAGGGAGGGGGCATACCTGCCATGATGCAAATGAGGAGACTAGAGGACAACTCACTGGAGTCAGGTCTCTACTTAGATCCTGTGAGTTCCAAGGCTCAAACTCAGGCTGCCATCTTGGCAGCAAGTATCCACACTGTATCCACTGAGCCATCTCACTGGCTCCTCACTGGGTGCTTTCAACTACCTTTTAAAATTGATTTCTTTTCATTTTATCTATGTGTAAGCATGTATGTCTGTGTGAGTGTACGCCACATGTGTGTTGATACCACTGAAGGCCAGAAGGCAGCATTGGATCTCCTGGAGATGGAGTTATATGTGGTGCTGAGCTACCTGATAATAAGTGCTGGGAACTGAACTCAGGTCCTCTGTAAGAGCAGCAAGTGCTCTCAATCACTGAGCAGTCTCTACAGCCCTTTAACTGCCTTTTTATTTAAAAAAAAAAAGGGGGGGGTGAGTGGGGTAGAAGGGTATCATTTTGATTGGATGCTTTTTTCCTATTTCAATAATTTGGTGTAAACATGGTCATAGTTATACATCATGACAGTCTCTGCTGTAGCTTGAATTTCCGCTGTGTCACTCTGGTTTGTATTTTCACTTCTAACGACTGCATTCTTTGCTTTTCTTTTTCTCACCTGTTATCTTGCCTGGGATTTGGTGGGTGAATTTCTGCTCCTCCGCACTCTGGCTCAGTCCCTCCCAACAGAAAGGCTTTACCGCTGAAATGCTCCCTTTGGGCTCCGTTGGTTGTAGACAACACCTCCTCCTGCTCCTTAACCACCCTTCTTTCCGGTGCCATCAATTTCCTGATCTTTATTACATTAGTTTAAATTGAGGATTATTAGCTTTCTGCTTAGTAGGTATGCTTAAATTTTATGAAAATTATGTTTGTATTACAGTTTGAAATCATTCATGAAGCTGCCATCTGTGTCCCCTAATGACTGTAAAATTCTGAATTCATTATTTCAGGTACAAATTGCAGCAGAAAAGCACAGGAGATCATTTTCCTGGGGTCTCAGGTATAAAGAACGGCCGCTGCTCCCTTCTGAGATTTAGGTGGACTCGTAGCTCTCAGACTGCCACCTCTCCTCCAGGATTCCATGCCGTTAGTTAGTTCTGCTTTCTTTTCTCATTTGGTGTCAGACAGGAGATTGTTTATGCCTCTGGAATATTTTACTTTTATGGGGAGCATTTGACAATCTGTTATTTTTCTTCTGAAAATTTGTTCACTGCCCCCCAGTATTCCTGAGACAATGAGAAATGTCTCATTCTTTGACATTTGCCAGGATGTAACTAACTGAGAAGAAAACAAAAACAAACAAACAAAAAAACCTTTGATTTTGCTTGAAATCAATTGAATAGAGGATTCCTTTCTGGGCTATGGAGTAGATTCTTGACACAAACTTGTCCAGAGATGAGATACAGAATCCAGCTCTTGGATGACGGGAGGCATTTTTCCCTTCTGTCGTCCTCGCAGGAGAGTTCACTTCTGACACAGAGGTGCTCTTCCCAGGTCTGTTCCTGGGAGGAACAGCAGTGTGTGTAACCCTTCTTCCCAATCTATCTGTAGCCAACTTGTAACCTTTAGCCACATGTTTTTGCTTACCCAGTCTGGAGGATGTGTGCCTTTTTTTGTAGACACTGAGTTTCTGTGCCACACCCAGGTTATCCCTGTGGCCTTGTCTCTCAATTGTTGGTAACAGGTCCACCTATTGGTTTCTGGTGGTCAGTATCCCTTCAGTGGCCCGTACCTCTGTTTTTCTGGGGTTTTTTTGTTTTTTGTTTTTTTTTTCCTAGCCAGTGCTAAACTCATTTGACTTGGACTTGACAAGTTTTATCCTTCCTCTTTCTAAGGTGGCTGAAATCTTGGCATGGGAAGGCATCTCTCCACTTCTCCATAACAGTCATGTGACTCTGTGGTCGCACTAGGAAGCAGGCTGGGAGTAGTGTTCAAAGCTGGCATGTGCTTACCAATAAAAATAATCCCAATGGGCTGAAGAGACAGTTTAGCTGCTAAGAGCACTTGTCCCAGAGGACCCAGGTTCGGTTCCCAGCACTTGCATCGTTCTGAAGTCACAGCACTTGGGGATCTGATGCCCTCTTCTGGCCTCAGAAGACACTTGCATAGAGGTGGTGCATGCACACACAGAGATATAGACACATACATAAAAATAAAAATAGTTTAAATATTGATGGAAGGGGTAGATCACAAATTTAGATGTTGTTAAAAATGAGCTAGCTGAATCTTCTTCCAAAGAGGAGAAATCACAGGTAGGGTGTAACACAGACGAAACAAGGTCCGAAGTTTCACAAATGTACTCTTTAGAACTTGGAGGGTCACTGGTGATGAAGAGTAGAAATGTCTCCAACTGGGTACCTCAGAGGAGGGGGTTTTGGAGATAAGCATGGGCTGTGTGAGAGACTAGCCCTCCTCACCCTTTGTCCTGTAGTACAGCTTCAGGTATTATTTTGTGGCCAGGTTTTCTGAACAACAACAACAACAACAACAACAACAACAAAACCCTTAAATTGTGTGTATTTGAATATTGAAAACACTGCAGAATGTATTAGAATGAGGCATACTGACTAGAAGTTAAGGGTTGTAATTATATTTTATGAAATGTCATCTTCTTGCTGTGGGTTTAAACTGTCATCATTTTAATTTGTCTTACAAATGTGGGAGAGTTGGAGTCAAGGACACAGGAAAAGACATAAGAACTGGAAGGTCCCCAGTGATTCAGCTGCCCTTTCTCCATCACTCTATGTACCTTTGATTTTTATGTCCTTCTGGAAAAATTAAATTGGAACTCCCCTTTATCACTTCTTCATTTCATTTTTCCTGTTGTAAAAAGGGCAAGAGCTTAGTGTGCTGCCGACTAAAGCTGCAGGGGCAGCTGGGCACACATGGGCAGATGCCCGCGACTCTGGACAGCTGGCTGAGTCCTGTGTTCCATCTCCAATGTGTGAGGCTGTGGGCAGCGGCTGCAACCAGTGGGCAGGTGAGGGGGAGACAGGCTAACGGCCATACCACACCGTATTTCTTTCTCATTTAGTGAAAAGCAGAGAGCATACTTAAATAGCAAAAAAGAGGTGTCTCTCCAGTTCTCTTCATTCTTTAACCAGAAGGACATTTTTTTTTTCTACCCTATGAGAATAAGGCTTCTTTAAAACATAAAAGCTATTTAAAAAAAAAGAGAGAGAGAGAGAGAGAGATCGATCCGAGCCACTGAAAGAGCAGTCCATTCACAGAAGCACTGGCCTCTCCGGGGAGCTTGCTAGAGACACTCTTATCTCAGGGTACCCTACTCTGAAACTCCCTGGTCAGAGCTTCCGTCTTAAAGGGATGCTTAGGGGTAGTGTGTAAACAAACAGTTTGTGAAGTGTCCTTGCAAGGTGCACATAAGGGATTTAATATCAAGAAAGTTGAAGCAAATCAACTCAGCTTTCACTCATCTGGGGCACGCAGTAAGGATGCTGGTGACTGGCCCCACCTAGAATGACTAGAGCAATTCCTAGGGACACAGATGTAGATATAGTTTGGAAGCACCCCAGGAGGTCTCAAAGTGCAGCTAAAGATGAGGATATCTATTCAGTGATGCCCAGGCTCCTCGGCTCATGCAAAACATGGGTAGACTAAGGACCTGTGGGGCCCTCTGTGCTACCTGCCTCCTCCCTGCCTTTGAGATACAAAGGAACCACACATACTCCATGGCCAAGTCCACAATGCTGGTGAGATAGTTTCAGACCCTGTCCTTGAGTTATAAAGTAAACCTATTTACTGGAAAGATACCTGGTTTTTGTGCACTCCACAAAAGGACACTACACAGGGTGGTGCAGGAGCCCCAAGATCTGCCATCCTCAGACTGGGAGCAGCTTTGGTTCTATCCGGCAACTCAAGCAGAAAGTGTGGTCACTGGGAAACTAGTCAATCTGATTTCCTAGTTTTATAACTGAGAGACAAAATAAAATAAGGGCCGACAGAAGGTGCACATGTTTGAAATACTTTTGCGTGAGCACATTGCCCCAGCCAAATGCTAGCCTCTTGAGGCATAAATTAATTTAGCACAAATGCATGTCTGGTTGGGTCTGGAGTCTGCTATGATGATCCATAAGTGTTAGACTTTGGGACAACAGCTTCAGTAATGACATTTCTTCAACTAGCTGTGATTTCTTTTTTTCTTTCTTTTTTTTTTTTTTTCCTTCAACAGAATGTTTTTCTTGGAATGGCTTTCTCGGGAGGGTTTGCAGACATGATTCTGGTCATGTGTACAGGCCGTGAAGAGCACTTTCATAAATACAGAGTGGTAGGTATGCAGAAAGACAAGACGCTCTTTACTCAGACGGTATACACCCCAGTAAGCATACTGCCCTAGAGATCTCCACATGTGCCAGCGGTGCCCTGTGTGCAGCCTTACCTGGTACTGCTGTCCGGTACAGACAATGAGGTGGTCGTAGAACACGATCTCATTCTTGGAAACCACCACCTGCTTGGCTGCTCGGTCTATGGCCGTCATTCGACCAACCACTACGTTAACCCAGGAGCACAGGGACATCAGTGCATAATCTTTATCACTAAAACAGTGGCTGCAGAGAGAGAAGCTCCGTCAGTGACATTTCAGCAGCTGACAGCGGGCATTAATTAGACATCTGGCGGAGCTGGTTCAAGTCCCCTAGTGAGCTGTGTCTGTGCTCTTGCTGTGAGTTTACCAGGACCAAGACTAAGAGATGTTTTTTTTCCCCTTATGAAACACTTAGTCACAAATTGACAGTCACAAATTGATATCCTCCTATTAAAGCTAAATTGTTCCACCTGGCTTAGGCTGGTCCACAGGAGAAGATGCGTGACCGTCTATGTGGGATCACTTACACTTCCTTCTGTACCTATTTCATGATGATCGAAATCTACTTGAACTGTTAAACTGTCCTACTGGCCACAGAGGGCTCAGTAGTTGAGAGCACTGGCTGATCTTCCAGAGGATCCAGGTTCAATTCCCAGCACCCATAGATTCCAAAGGAATGTATAAGAAGGAATATAACACCACAGGGAACCTCCAAAGGCAGGTGTCGGAGAACTAAAATGTGAGGGACCCCTCCTATTTGCTGCAAAGTTTACATGAAGGACTCATTCCTTGTGCCCAAGTAACAAAACCCATTTTCAGAAAATGTCACTTAGGAGTTAAGTTCACAGCATGTGCAATGCCTGGAGATTTGGGGGCCCAGTATGTGGGGCAGAGGTGATCTATGGGGCCAATACTTTCCCATCAGCCTGGGGTGGCTGAGAGCTCTGGGGTTATGGGATGCCACTGGCAGAATGGACTTTTTTCCTCTTTTCTGATTCTGTTTTGATTGAACATTCTATTGTAGTGACAGCCAAAGCAGGATCCTTACGGTTTGAGTTTATTTAGAGAGGTGGGGTTTTTTTTTAGGAGTTCTATAGAATTTCTCAAAGGTTTCACCTTCTATAAGTGACATTTTCATGATCCTAGCTGGAGGGTTGAGAATCTGCATTGACAGGACAACAGGTAATCCATTTAAATGTGAGCTACAACATCTTTTCTGCTAAGAACTGTGCCAAGGTCTGTATCTTTCTTCTTTTGCCAATAAGCCTGGACCCCAGGGACCCTTTATCCCCGTTTCCTCACCTCCCAGTGTAGGATAATGAGCCCATCCCATGTGCTCTGTGAGAATGTAGGAGATGCTGTTTTGTCGAGTGCGATGCATATGTGAAGGCTCTTATTCTAAATACTATTAATGATACATAATCCTGTTTACTCTCTTTGGAGGCAAACAGGATTCTGAAGTGGTAATGGGAGGACATTTTTTCTTTTTGATCCACGCATGAGTCTGGTCTTACTACACAAAGAGCATTCTCGTAATGGACGCACATTAGACCCCGTTATGGGGCCTGTGAAAAGAGACGGGAGCACTAGGCTTTGTGCTTCTCCATGAAACAACACTTAAAAACAAGAAAATGTCTTCTTAATAAAAAAGGAAAATAAGGGGCTGGCCTGTCACAGGAAAATAATGGGTAGCGAGATGAAATTCTCTTTTTTTAAAAAAAAAAATTGATAGCTTTACAGGAATATATGAAACTTCGCTGTTTCCACACAGTGTGGGAGACACACAAAGGATTGTTCCTATTTGGTATGCAGTCTCTACCATAAGCCATCCAAGATGAAAAAAAATTAAATATAGTTAGTGCCCAGGGACTAGTCTTGGGAGGATTTGCCCAAAGATAAAAGCTCTCAGGGGAAACTTGTGGGCAGCTAAGACAATGCTGTTCCTAATGGCAGTGGGACAGTAGAGTTGGCAACGTCAGAATGTGTATTTCAGAGTTGGAATCGGAAACTCTGTCCAGTGGGAGCTGAGGCTTAGGAACATTCAGTTTTCAAGAAGCTTTGCTGAGACACAAAGAGAAGCTCCGAAGACCGTGCCTGATGGGCGCACAGTCTGTTAGCTTCCTCATTTCAAACGTCATTGTGTAAGCTCATCCCTCATTTTGGATACTACTACCCCTCTGGACTATCTGCCGTGCCTCCACCAGACGAGTCAAACTATTGTGAAATTGTCCACCTTTTTTATTTTTTTTCTGTTAAGCAGCATTAGAAGCCTAAAGACTTTAACAGAGCAGAGACTGTCTCCCAGCTTCACACCCTCACCCAGGGCCTCTGGAGAAAGAGCTAAGGAGGCTCTGACACACAACGCACAAGGATGGGAGTTCATCTTCCACAGGCAGGCTCAGCACTGACTCAACAGTCATGGGAGAGGGGACTGGGGATGTAGCTTGGTGCTAGAGTGATTGACTGCCAGGCGTCCACACAAAGAAAGAGAAAAATGAAAAGTCATCTTCGTAGAAAGATTTTTCTATGGAGAAACAGCTGGGAGCGGTGGCACAGGCCTCTATCCCAGCACTCGGGAAGTGGATAAGCCGCCTGGGATCCATAACGAGGCCTTGTCTCACCAAACAACCAAAAACACCTCAGGGAAATTTCTGGAAGACGGCATAGATAAAGTAGAGCTGCAGCGGAGGTACGGCCTTCTTGTCAACATCATATACGCCTGAAACCTGGTAGTGAGAAACACCCCAAGCCCTCAGTGTACAATCTGAAGCTACTCCATAGAAACAAAGGACTGAGCAGACTCACACCTCAAAGAAGCAGGATTCTTCAGAAGTGGAAAGAAACTTTGAGGTTTGCAGGGGATTAGCTGTGACACACTGGGAAGGACTGCTGTAATTAACTTTCAATTATTCAGGGTTGATTGCCCAATTAGTGGCTTTCTCCTGCTTCCTGTTTCTCTTCCCTCCCACACCTTCTTCCAGCTGCCTCCTAGGCACATCGTTAGCACCTCAACCAGAGGCTAGGCAAGGGGGGTAGCGGGGAGAAGACAAAAGTGGCTATTTATTAAAAAAAAAAAATGAAATCAACAACAGTGATGAAGTAACGAACTAAGGACAAGTTCACTGTCCATGGTTAAGAAGGAATTTGGATTATTGGATTTATTCACGTTATCATTACTGAACGCCACGATCCTTTCTGAGGACCATTTGAAAGACAGTTTTAGGTTCAATCTCTGGTCCCTGACCATCATGATTCTGTGAAGGTTCCCACCCAAGCCAGTCTGGCTGCTGGGTCTTGTCCTTCGTGAAGAGGTCCTTTGCTGGTTCTTCTGAGGTGATCTTCATCTAGGTAACATAAAATCCCTGCTATAGTGGAGTGCAAATTGTCCCCTTAGGATTTAGGATGGAGATCACAGATGCCATCTTAAAAGGATAATGATGTTTCATTTAGGAGGATTTCATGAGCCAGGAAAAAACAATAGAGCAGAGTCAGGTTCAGTTGAGTGTGTTGGCTGTGGCAAATGGACAGGATAGTCAGCGTAGACGGCGAGAAAGGACATTCAAGAAAAAGAAAAACAAAGATTTGCCTGCTATATTTGGGGCACCAAATATATAAGATGCACCAGCATCTTAAGATCGCTGGTCTGGAGAGAATGCAGAGAACTGAGCAGAGAAAATAAATGATATTGTCCGTGAAAACAGGTAGATTTTTTTTTAAATAAAGTTCATGTTTTCTAGAACATTCTGTGATGATGACTGAAGGTAGCTATGCTATTATGGTAGCATGCTAGCTGTTTGAGCCGGGGGGGGGGGGGGGGTGGCAAATGAGAGTGGGGAGCTGAAATTTCCAACTCATTTAATTTTAATTAATTTAAATGGAAACAGCCCCTTGTGGCTTGTACCGACTTTCTGGACAATAGAGCTCTGAAAGGCAAGGAGCTGATAGCACCTGAGTAACCTGTGTGTGTGTGTGTGTGTGTGTGTGTGTGTGTGTGTGTGTGTGTGTG
>JANHMN010000002.1:207944330-207969352 GCA_030674055.1 Rhabdomys pumilio | reverse complement strand
GTGTGTGTGTGTGTGTGTGTGTGTGTGTGTGTGTGTGTGTGTGTGTGGTGTTCAGGGAACTGGGTTGAAAGGCAGAGAGACAGAGTAGAGGTAAGGATACCAGATTACTCCATGCAGAAACTCAGACACATAGCCATCACTATGACATGTCCAACCTTGGGATAGCCAGAAACTTCCCCCAAGCCGACTGACTTCAATCCACATTTCTTTGGAATAATGTGATTTAGAAAATAGGAACTGGGGCTGGAGAGTTGGCTCAGCAGGTAAGGGCATGAGTGCTCTTACAAAGGACCTGGGTTTAGTTCCCAGTACCCACGTGGTGGCTCACAACCACTGGAAACTTCAGTTCCAGGGGATCTGGTGCCCTCTTTTGACCTCAGCAGGCACCGGGCACACTCATGGTACACATACATACATACATACATACATACATACATACACACAGGTAAAACATTCACACACATAAAATAAAACAAATCTTTAAAAAGATTAAAAAAGAGAATGAGAAAGCAAGAGAAATGGATGTCCAGGGATCTATCCTCTCTTCCTGGCCAGGACCTGCTTATTTTAATCAGAAATTCAGCATACTTTACTAAGCATATCCTTTTCACAAAATCCAAGGTAAATGTAGTCCCTTGTCTAGACTATAGTGGTAAGAACGATTCTAGACCTCTCTGTATCTGTCTCTGTCCTCTGTCTCTGTCTCTGTAGTTCTCTCTCTCTCTCTCTCTCTCTCTCTCTCTCTCTCTCTCTCTCTCACACACACACACACACACACACACACACACACACACCCTAAAGTGCATGGTCTAATAAAGACAGAATTGACCGCTTATTGTGAAGCACTTGCCTAGTGTACTCAAGTCCCCAGGTTCTAACCCTCCTACTCCAAACAACAGCAACAGAACTCCACATTCCGATAAAGGTGTTGGAAAAGGGCCCAGTTCTGCTGGTAAAGAAGGGGTAGGTTTTCCCAGTGATGGTAAAAACAAGTCTTTCTTCAAAATGACAGTGAATCCCTTCATCAAAGATCCTGCTATGCCACCAGCCCCCATGTGGAGAGGGGACAATTTCCCTTTCTTTCTCTCCACTTTAAACACTGGGAGACTGTTTCTCCAGCAGGGAGCCTGTGGTTTGCATCCAGAAACTGAAATTGGTGAACCTGATATGATAAGGAAACAACATTTCTAAGTACAGGTGTTGTCAAACGGTTCTTCTACTGGGAGAGAAGAGCAAAGCTCTCCTGGCCCAGTTAGCACAGGTTTAAGCAGACCAACTCCAGGTACCTATGGTGAGGGAGGGGTGAAAGAGACTCACACCCAAAGGTGGTGCTTGTGAGGTACACTCATGGCCATGATTTCTCTGTCCTGTTTCTCACATCCCAACGTAGAGGCAGCTGGGCCCGTGAGCTCCATTCAACTGCAGAAACAGGGAAGCTGTCTTCCCATAGATACAAAAAGCCAGCCCCTTCTTGCCATGCTGAACCGAATATTCGCCCACTGCCATAGCTAGTCTTATGTCAACATGATACAAGCTGGAGTCATCTGAAAGGAGGGAACCTTAGCTGACAAAATGCCTCCCCTCCATAAGATCTAGCTGTAAGGCATTTTTTAAATTAGTGAAAGATGGAGAAGAGTCTAGCCCATGGTGGGCGCTGTCGTCCCTGGGATGGTGGTTCTGGGTTCTATAAGAAAGCCAGTAAGCAGCACTCCTGCAGCTTCTGTGAGTTTCTGCCCCATGTAAGTTCCTGTCCTGACTTCCTTTGTTGATGAACAGTGCTGGGGAAGTATGAACCTTTGCCAGAATATTTCATCACAGCAATAGAAACCCTAAGATGTTTACTGATGGGTTTGAACTTGTATTTCCCAGGTAATACCTGGACTCTGTAGGGAAAGACCCCCACTTTCCCCTTTCCACTTCAAAGATCTTTTCTTTTTCAACTTAAAAAAAAACTGCACGCAAATTAAGAAGTTAATTAGGAAGAAAAACGAATCATACTCGCTTGCTAGAAACTTCCTCTGTTCGTTGCCCAAAAGTTTTTTTCCTGGGAGTCCATGAGTTGAAATCAGGGTGAGATTATTAAATTTCAAGTGAGAGCTGAAGAGAAATAAAAAGAAAACAAAAGTTAAAAGATGACTGAACAAAAATTTACTGCGATTCAATTCATCTGTCCTCCGACTCTCAGCCTTTTCTTTGGTGGTAGGACCTCGTCTCACACAGATCTTCAAATGGAGCCCTCACAGCAGAAAAGCCAGTGGTGTAGAAGTGGCTGATTGCAGAGAATTCTAGAGGCTATGCACAGCGGACAGCAAGGAAACCAAAACCAATCCCACAAATTGGGAGGTGGCAGATAATTTCACATAAACCAGTGCCTGTTTGAGTGACAACCCACCTCCAAGAAACTGGAATCCTAACCCCCCCAGCACAGCACACACTTCGAATGTGTTTCCCCTGGAATCCTCAAGGCAACAGGATGATAGCAGTAATAGTATTAGCTTTATTTTCTCAGGTAAAACAGAGGCACAATGGTTTTCAGAGGTCATCTGTTAAGTGCCACCTCACCTAACTTTTGCCTATAGAGTGGTCCCCTGCAATTGGTGTGTTTGTGTGTGTGTGTGTGTGTGTGTGTGTGTGTGTGTGTGTGTGTGCACGTGTGCAATAGGACTCCCCAGTGAACACCAAAATCTGAAGGTGCCCAAGTCCCTGATTCAAGATGCCATGACATGCACACATAAGGTATACACCACCATTTGAATACTTAATATCATCTCAGAATTATTTATAACAACTTATACAAAATAAAAAATAAGTAGCTGGTCTACTGTGTTGTGTTTGAACAGAGTCTGCATATGCTCAATGCAGTAAAATTTTTCTCCCAAGGATTTTCTGCTGATGCTGGTTGAATATATGGATGAAAACTCCAAGGAAAGAGATGCAGGATGCACTGTCCTGTAGGCCTAAAGTCGTTCAGATGCTTTTACAGATCATCTAATTCCCACAGTTCAATACCAGCCTTTCCACGTTCAGACATGCATAGTTACCCATGTCAGGGTACCAAGAGTGTCACCTAGCAGAATATTCTAGAGGATTCTTTTTGAGAGCAAAGCTGTCACTTGGCATGACAGCATACAACTACAATTCCAGAATTTGGGAGGCTGAGACAGGAGGATCATCAATTCCAGGCCAGTTTTCGCTAAACATTTGAGACTTTCTTAATAAACCAAACCAAACCGAAGAGACAAACTTTTATTTTTGTGCCATGCTTTCCAGAGCCTGGGGCACTCACAGGCATCGTCACAGAGATTAATCATCAAAACAATCTACAGTGCAGCTTTGGAGATAATTGCAGGTTATGTGTATTTCATGCGACAGAAAGCGAAGGCTGGCAAAGGTAAGTGCTTTGCTTAAGGTCTCCAAGGCAGCAGGAGACAGTGAAGCAATTTCTGCTCTGCAACCCCAGGAGGCATTTGAGCAGGCTTCAGGAGACTGCCAAGCTCCTGTAAAAGGTTCCAGGAACTCACATGCTTAGGACTCACTCTTCTCTATCAGCCTCTCAGTATTTCAGATACTCCTCTTGTGATTTAGCTTAGAGTCAGCAAAGATGTTATGGGTGAGATCTTTTTCCAGGATGTTCACTGATATGAAAGGCAGTTTTCCCCTAAAAATCTCTTCATGGTTTACGTGGCCCCTTTTAATCAATCACATGCTAAAAAGGAAGGGCCTTCACCAGGCCAGAGGAGAACACCTGCCTTCCTTTCCTAAGAGGAGGCTGGTGATTTTCCGATTTACTGGCAGCCTGTTACACAGCACTAAAGACGAGCCTTTGGGTGATGGCATGGGCGACAGGCAATACACTCAGCTAAACCTGACCTTTGAAAGCAGCTGCATGCTAGGAAAGGTCTGGAGTCTCTATGGATGGCTATCATTTAAGAATGAATATTTCCATTCCATATGGAGAAAACCAAGCTTGTCTTATCCTCTAACAATAAGAATAAAACTTCTGACTCTCTTCAAATAGCATAAAGGCCACAGTTAATCCTGCCTACTCAGGCTGTCAGTCTGCAAGAACACACTGATGACAGGCTTAGATTTATGACAGTTCCATGGAAACCACAAATGATAAGAGTGTGTTTGCATCCACCGACGGTTAAAGTTTATTCTGGTTCTGGATCAAAATGTACTTTAGATTGGACTAGTGAGAGCTCCATGCAGGTGTCTTTTACATCTCCATGCAGACAGAAGGCTCAGCGGTTATGCATGCGGCTTTACCTTTTACTACAAAACCCATCCCTTTGGTATGAATAATTTAAATTATTTAATGGCATGAATTAAATTACTTTTAAATTGCTAAATTGCCACATTATGTTATCCTGAATTATGCTACAATTAAACATTTTCCCAAAAGATTAAAGAATGTTCCCACAAGATAGAGGATAATACTGTTGTTTTCTTTTTCCTTTTCCTTTCTCTCTCTCTCTCTCTCTCTCTCTCTCTCTCTCTCTTTCTCTTTCTCTCTCATTACGTCTATAATGACATAGTACAATTTTTTGGAATTGAGATTTCTTGAATTGTGTTTGTCTAAAAGAAACAGCTTTTCTTTCTTTCCTTCAGCCATAGTGAAATTCCTCTTGCATTCTTCCTCGTGGCTGTCCTGGCCCTTTATCTAGTCTTCAAGTCCTGCTGTGTCCTTCCTTGCTCATTCTGTCCTTATTCCCCATGTATCACATCTCCCGCATCATAAAGACAGCACACAGAATTCCTTGGCTTCCAACCTTTCCCTTCTTGCATCTACAAGAACATCTTCCATTCTGAGGACAGGTGTTTGCCAACGAGCTCGGTCTCCTTATCAAATGCCCATGCCAGCTCATTTCTCTTACAACGACTCAGCCTGCCAACCAGTGCTGATTAAGATGGCTCCTTGGAGCCAATGAGAACCTGTTTCTCCGTTTCTTCATGTGTGGCATCTATTCTCAAAGTTAGCCTGGGTCCACGGTAGCTCCTGGGGCTCCCTTCACCTGTCATGTTAATATTGTGGGCAGAGGGAAGAAATTTAGTGTAAAAGGCAGAATTCTTCAAGCCAACTATATCAAATTAGAGTTCATGTAAGCCAAGGGGAAAATAAAATGATGTGCCAACTGGGCAGCACCCAGGAACTAGAGCAGTTCCTGAGAACAATGGTAATAGATAGCATTTGAAGAAAACACAGAAGAGACATACAGAAAACAACTTAGTCAAATGCAGCTTAGGCAAGGGCCTAGTCGGTTGGCTCGAGAGCCTCCTGAACCCAACCTTTACTATGACTGAACTCATGCTGGTTTAAGTTGGCCCACTGCAGGAGCCTGTTCCAAATCAATGGCTTCCTACCAACGTCATCTAACAGCAGGAAGGATAACGTACTAAAGATCCTATCAGGCAGCCCTGTGTGACATTTCTGCTTATATTAGCAGAACTCATTGCCACTGCCATATGTCTTTGCAAAGGAAGTAAAAAAAAAAACATGGATTTTTCTGTAACATGGTGTGATTATCTTTTCCTCCCTAAGAACCACATGGCCCTGAGTTCCGTCACTAAACACCAAGTACAAGTGAGTCTTGAGAGACAAGTAGCACATCAGCTCGTGAAGGAAGTAGGCGGTGAGGATGAAAGAAAAGAACCCTAGGAATCAGGATTTGGGGGGGAAAATACATGACATATTCCAAAAAGTCTACAAAAGGGGATGCTTACACAGGATGATGGGAACCGAAAAGAATAGCATGTCAGCCAGGTAGGGTGCCAGAGGGTCTAGGGAGAGGGCACATGGGAGACAAGTAGGGGGTTGCCACTTAGGAGCTATGGTCACATGCTCGGCTGTCGTTTTTAATGACTTTTTAATTAGCCAGCTCTGCCTCATTTGTGCATTTATTTCTCACCAAGCTTCCCGGGCTTCATGTCCACTCCCCAGGGTGATTTAATCCATCACTATCTCACCTATTTCCCATAATGCACTTGACTATATTTTGATGTTTCTTCTGAGCTCTGGACCTAATTTCTAAATGCTCCAGAGTCATCCCAAGTTGAGTGTGTCCAAGCTAGGATGCTCCAGGTCACGGCCAACAGAACTCTTGGCGGTCTCCACCCAACTTTATTCTTCATCAAGGTCATGGCCAACCCATCATCTCTTGAGTTAGGAATTTGGAAGTTCACCTTAGATTCCTGTCCTCTCGGCCACAGTGCCAGTCACTGTGCCTGGTCATTTTCCCCTGATCTGTATTCTTGAAGGCCCCCATCTGCCAGTCCCACAGCATACTAGGGTAGCTGGCCATCATCTTGCCTGAAGGAATGGGCTTAAGGTTGTGTCCCTAGTACACATCTTGCTCCTGTCCCTCCTCCACACAGTTACTAGAAATATCTTTTGACATTAAGTTGTATGTCAGCGTTCTCTCGTTTTGAAGTCCAACCTTTGCATGGTGCCTTGGTAGCAACAGAGCTGAAAAGTAAGAGCACACATGGCCTTGAGAATCAGGCTGTCTTAGCTGGACCCACAGTGCTGTCCTCTTGACCACAGGGAAGTTGTTTAACCTTTTCACCTTGTAGAATGCGAGGGATAGAACACTAGCAGGTCTTAGGGGAGCTGTGTAGATGAAGGAAAGTAGTACCTAACAGTGTTCAGAATCTGTCTGCTGTACAGAACAGTTTCAGTGCATATTAACCATTTCATTGCCAAGATATTAGTCCAGAGTCACTAGCATGATGTTTAAGTCTTCATGGTCACAGGCTAATCTAACTTTCCCACTGTTTGTACTATCAGCCTTCTCAGTGCTCACTGAAGGTTCCCCACCTCCCATGCCTCCAGATGGAAGCACACCAGCATTTTCTTTTCTTTTCTTTTCTTTTCTTTTCTTTTCTTTTCTTTTCTTTTCTTTTCTCCAACTTTGTATCTTTGCTACTGTGGTTTTCTGTGCAATCGGACGCAGCTCCATCGGAATACTTGATTTGATTTAGCTCAGTTGTAAAGTTGAGAGCACTGGGGATGGAATAACGGAGATGAAATGTTTCAGAGTGCACATTTGCCTACGGATGAGTATTCAGAAAGTTCCTGCAGACAGAACAGCAGGTCACTGGGTACAGCTTGGCTTTGAGCAAGCACCGCAGGAAAAGGCAACAAACAGCAGAGGCCCAGATAAAACCTCGGTCTCAGATTTAATGGTGTTTGGCTTAATGTATATCAACAATATCTAGCAGCAAGGTGAGGCCTCTGCTCCAAAATCAAAGGTCACCACAGTGGGTGGAGGTGGGAGAGGGGGGTTCAAGTTAAGTGCTCAGGCCGATGAAACATTAAAAAGTGCACCTGCATTTTCGCAGCAAATAAATCCATTGGGGATTTCACGTTGCTGTGGCTACAAAGGGAGACAACAGCTCAAAAATACTTGTAAAGCAGGGAGGGATTAGAGTATCCAGGGAAATAAGTGAAAGGTTTTGTGTTTCATTCCGAGTTTCAAGAGGACAGCTACAAAATTAGGTCTAAACATCCTTATCCTGCAAATAAAGAGCACACTGCCAATTTACTGTGAGCAAGAAGAGGACACAAAACTTTTCACGTTGCTTGTCAATTCTGCTAGGTGCTCACTCATTAATTTTTATATTTTTTGCTTTTATGTGTGTGTGTGTGTGTGTGTGTGTGTGTGTGTGTGTGTCATGACGAAGGCAGCCAGCCAAAGTGAGTGATTTAATTAACTGGCTTTATTAATGCTTCTCTTTGAACAAATAGATAATGTAGAGGGAAAAAATAATTACCTCACATCCATCTAAATGTTTCAATTTAACTTACTAAAACCTTTGCTTTCAGAATTATTCAAGACAGTGAAAAAAAGTATTTTCCAGATGACAATAAATCCCATCTCAAGATAGATATGAGACAAGACTTGCTATTTTACAAGTCAAAGGACAGGTCAGATTTAACTCAGTCTTAAAGGTATTAGATAATAGCACACAATTAATGATAAAATGCTATCCATGAGAGGTAAAGGTTGGGGGTTGTTGTGAATTTGCACAACTGGAAGACAAAAGTATTGAAAACCAAGTCAGAACAAAGACTTATTATAAGCACAGAGGACAGTAAGAGAATCTGCCAGTTTTTTCTGAAAAACAATTAACATTCTTTAATGGTGCATATATATGTGTGATGTGCGCATGTGCGAGCAGGTGTGTACATATGCATGTGCGTGTGGGTGTTATATGTTTAAAACATGAGAGACTTTTTGATACATCTCAAGGTATTTGTTTCATTTTTGTTCAGCTAGTAAACATACCAGTGGCTGCATCCATGGCCACAGAGTTGTCAGTAATGTCAAATTCTGGCTGTCAGGGAGACCAAAGAGAGAGAACGAGTCAAATAGGAGGACTGAGCCCATGTAGGAAAGGGTGAAGGCTTGTGGGGGGTGAGGCAGAGGCTAAAGCTTTCCCCCGACCCTACTCTCTAGTTTGGGGGACAACCTTGCCTGAGTCCACCTTGGGTGGTGAGCCAGAATTCTCCTGTTCTCATTAGTCCCTGGAGTAACTAGGAAGGAATCTGGAGAAAGGAGACAGTGAACAGCCCTCACAAACCTGCCCTGAACCCAGCCATCCTCTGTGAGTGACCTGGGTGCCCTGTGATGTCCCCATAGACCAGGCAGGGGACGGGCATGATGGCCAAAGTCATGGTCTGCAGGGAACATCTGGAGATTAAGGATGGCAGATGAAATGCTTCCGCGCCACACCACTAATCTAAAGAACTATGAATCCTTACCAAAAAAAAAAATCACATTTGGAAAATGATGAGAATAAAATTTAGGGGTTCAGCAAAACCACTATAAATACCAAGAAGTCATCCATAAGACAAACTAGAAAAGCTCTGTACACAAGAAATGCAAAACACAAGGCATAAATCAATCAGGCTCTCATGACGGGACTAGAAGAGCCAGTGACATCACTTCTGATGATGAAGAAGGGTTCATATTTAAGAAGGGTTCATAATTTGGGCAAGAAGTGGCCATTAGCAAGGCTTTATTAACACCATATGGGCTGGCTTCCTCATGCTTGGCAGTTACTTCTTGGGCTCCACTCTTAACTGGTTCAGTGTGTGGCTTAGTGGGAATTTTTTTTCTACTATGTCCAATTTATATGTAAATACTGGGACCAGAATAATGATCTCAGCTCCATAATGTCAATGATGGCATGATAATTAGGCTTGGTAGGCACTAAAGTAATGATGTAAGTTAGAAGCTATACGATTTCCTGAGAATTAGAAAATGTGGTTTGGAAAACAAACCCATAAACTAGTTTACCTACAATGAACAATTATAGGGGGAGGGGAGTTGTTCCCTTCAAGATACGTCTGTCAAGTTTGAGGAAATGTCAATATAAACAGTTCCTAAACCCAGCTGCGCTGCAGAATTATTTGCAGTCTGTCAAACAAACAGATCCCTGGAATCTACTCCGTCCCCACTAAATTGTAACATCAGGAATTGGGGGCCCAGAAACTATATTTCTATAGCCTTCTCACCCCCATCCCAGTGGCTCACCTATGCAGAAGTATAGTCTGGAGCTTCTACCATCAGTAGCTTATAGAAAGATCACCCAGCATCAACTCTAGGTTTAGGAAATGATTCGCAGCATACAATCTTAAAATAAAATAAGGAAGTTCAAAGTTTCTCTTTTTTTTTTTAAACCTCAAATGCCTTACTATATTGGTAATTTTGGATCATTTCCTTGAAAAGAATTATCTCCCAAGTACTATAGTTAAAGATAAACATGCTCTTCAGAGCCATTTTCTTCAGTTAGATGGTCTAGTCTGGTCTGGCTTTCACACAGTGGCTCACAGAAGCCCCACCACTCAGAGATGATGGCTACCTGCTACAGTTTAGATCTTAGATCTTTCCCAGGAGCTACACGCTGAAGGCTCGCTCTCCAACCTGAAGTGCTACCAGGCGATTGTGGAACATGAAGGAGTTGGGGAGGGAAGGGGTAAAAGGAGGGAAGAAGAAAGATGGGAAGAAGGAAGGGAGGGAGGGAGAGAGGGAGGGAAGAAGGGAGGGAGAGTGGGAAGAAGGAAAAAGGAAAGAAGGAAAAAGGAAGGAAGGAAGGAAGGAAGGAAGGAAGGAAGGAAGGGAAGGGAAGAAGAAAAGGGAGGAAGATGTAGGAGGCAGGCTGGCCAGATCCTAAAGAACAAGCTTTTAGAGGTTGGTCAAAGCCCTTTTCTCCTTTTCTTGGCTCCCTGGACACCATGAGGTGACACCTGTAGCACCACGTGGTCCCTGCCATGATGTTACCCTTCACCAAGGCTCAGAATGATAAATCCAGAAGACCATGCACTCAAATATCTGCACCTATAACCCCAAATAAACCTCTCGTCTTTTCCAGGAGATTTTCCTCAAGCATTGTACCACGGTGCTGACCTACAGTGCATGCTCCACCTGTCACTTCTACTGAGGGTTCCCAAGCCTGGGTTTTCAGGCCCACATCTTTCTGTGCCTTGACTACAAAGTTCTATCCAACATCAAGTGGTAAGAGGGACCCCGTCTGTCATTCCCTCATTCCCCTCAGAGCACCTGTATGTTGTTCTGGTTGTATCAAGATAAAGAATTCAGCAGGTACTGGACAGTCCTTCTGTGCTGTGTTAGCCCGAGAGTCCTGGCTCTTTCGCGGACATCCAAATAAGCTTTTCTCCTAACTGAGTGGCCTTTGCATTCATCCCCAGGTTTCTGACTTGTTCCTGACAGACACAGGAGTCTACACCTCACACAGGCTCCAGGAAATATTGAAGGTGCTGGGCAGGAGATCACAGCTTTGACTTCTGACATAAAGAACAAATAATGAACTGTATTTGTCAATGCATCTTTTTAAATCTGAGTAATATTAGAATTGGCTTTGAAGCCTGGTTATCATCTGTTCCCTGGAGGTGTCCCAGATCATTCTTTTCTGACAGCTCAGAGTTTAGTCCTGCTGTGGGGCTGTGGGGGCCATGGGAGGTTGAGCCACTGTGCTTAGCATGCTAACAACACCACAGCTCCTCTCATCCCCAGCTACCAGACTGACTTGGGTCTGGGTCCCTGGTGATCTCTCTGTAGTTCCAACATCACAGTAGGGCAAGATGCAACCTGCCCTTACATTTCTGTTTCAAGTGTCTGCCTGTTCTCTGGGATCTAGGGAAGTTGGTATGAGCATGCCTTCATCCTGCTTTCGTCCTGGTGTGAACAAAGCAACCAGGGGGCCACAGGCCGGTCTTTGTTTCTGTGACAGAGACCCACAGGACAGGACACTCACAATCAACTTGCTCATGGGGGTTGGCTCTGAGATCAGCAAGCAAGCACTATTATTAGTCACCTAATTAGTGACAGGCCACACTGAAGGTTTCAGATGTCCTCAGACAAACATAAAGAATGTAATTAGGCTTCTGGCCTTAGGCTGGTTGCTGCCAATGCCCACAGCTGGGCCAGATACTGAGTGGAACTGTGTCACCTCATAACAGGGTTATGGTTACTTAAGAGTCAGAGCTGCAAAAGCTTCCTGGTTCTGAGCTATTCTTTACCAGATTCAACCAGATGAAGGAGCAATATCTAGGCGAGGGAGCCTGAAGCTTTGTCCTTTTCATGGATTGTTTGGATTTTTGTTGTTGTCGTTGATGTTGTTTTAAGAAAGTGTCTCATTCTGTAATCCTGGCTGGCCTGGAACTCATACGATCTGCCTACTTCTGCTTCCTGAGTGTGGGGATTAAAGGTGTACACCACCACGACTGACTTGGTTTTATTTTTGAGCAAATTTTTCTCAGGATTAGTAATAGGAGCAACAGTACAGGCTCGATGGTGCCTGCCAGCACCTCCTGTGAGTTATAGTGTATATTTGTCTTATCATATAAAGATTCATGGGGACACCTCCTAGGGCTGTTTCCATTCAATATTATCCCACAGATCATTTCTACATTTTTTTTCTAGTGCCATCTCTGGCTCTTCAGGAGATTTATTTGCCTTAGAATTGACTTGGGAAGGCTTTGGCATTAATAGAGAAGCAGGCATTGTGCAACGTGAGAAAGTATCATGAGATGCAGAAGCACAGAGACAACTATAACGGAATAAGGTAAAAGAGCAACTACTTCAACTCCGTGAGCTGATGCCCAGAAGACAGTGGAAAGGCCATTCTTGTGAACAACTGTGGGAGAAAACACACTGAATTGGGATACTGTGGGCCAGAGCCTGAGGTGACAGGTGACACCCAAGCCTCTGGTCCTCAGCCCAGGCAGTGACTAAGAATAGAAAAACAAGACAGGCTTAAAGACCCGGCTCCAGTCTCAGCACCTTTTGCTGGCACATAGCATTTCCATATTTCTTTGTAAAAAAACAATTTTACAAAACCCAGTATGTTCAAAGTATTGCATCTGGGCGAACGGTGGTGTACAGGATGAGTAATAAAAGTCTATTTACCAAGAAAATAAAACATGCAAATAAGCCAGCATAATGTGGCCATTCTGATGATTTATAGAATAGACTTCCAATCACAGTTATTCAGAAGGTAATGAGGGCCACTAAATAATAGGCCTGGGCAAAAGGAGTTGTGGTTTCAGACCATGAATATTCAATCCTGATAACGAGGCTCAAACACATCTTCATTAACTAAAATAGGAACCATTGTAATCCATACATTTTTGCCAATGAGGAAGAAGGTGCTTTTTAGTTTTGTTTTTGTTTTGTTTGCAATTCTTGTAGTGTAAAAAATCATGCTTTGGGATTTGAGGAACTGCTCACACATTTTCTGCATCTCACTGGCTGTGAAAACATTTTCCCTGCAGAAAGCTGACAAGATGCTTGGAGAAGCGATGGGTGGTGGAAGGTCAGGTGAATAATGTGGATGAGGCAAGACTTTGTAGCCCAATTCATTCACCCTTTGAAGTGTTGGTTGTGCCTCATGAGACTGCGTAATTATGGAGAAAACCTGGGTCCAATCTGCTGCCCAACGCGGGCTGCAGGCGGTACAATGTTCCATGCATCTCACCGATTTGCTGGGCACACTTCTTGGATGGAACGGTCTCGATGGAGTCGGAAGGCTGCAGTGGATCAGAAGGGCAGTGCCCAGCACCATCATTTGCTGTACATTTGGCTTTGAGAAGGGCTTTGGAGATAACTTGAGACGGTTGTCATATTCGATTCAGTTCTTGTTGCAAGTCACAACCCAACTGGAAAATGGTTCATTGTTGTTCTATATAGATTAACTCAGGATGACAGTTCAAAGTGACAGCTTGAAAAAAAATCATCATAAGTTCCTGAGATGTGTGCTTGGTGAGTTTTTCCACTCTCTCACTTGGCTCCAAATGCCAGATATCACATGACCTCCACTGAGCTCTCTCGTAACTTCTCAGGTAGCTGTAAGAGAGTCAGTAACTGTTCTCAACTGGCTCAAGTCAACTTCCAACGGCGGCCATTGTGTTCCTCGGCTTCCTCTGCCGCACCTCTGGAAGCACTGCATGGCCTGCTCATTAGCAGTCCCCAATGCATTGTTGATGTCCATTGTCTCTGTCACTTTAAGACCCTTACTGAACTTGAGTAAGAAAACAGTTCAAATTTGCTTTCGGTTTAACATCATTTTCGTAGACTAACGTACACATGACATAAACAGAAAGTAATGTTATTAGCAAAAGACAAACGCATGAAAGTGATGCATAACATACCCACATTTACTTAAGAATTCATGCCAGTATCCAATGACAAATCTCAATAATGCAAAATATGTAACCACTTTTGGACCAGCCTAATATTAACAAAAGGGACACTCCAAGATGACACAACACAGATACAGAAATTCTCGGTACTTTGCAAGCCAAATTCAAGAACATAAGAAGATCACGCACCACGACCAAGTTAGTTTCATCCCAGAGATATAGGTGTACGTCATCACACCCAAATCAACACATGTGTGGCAGCACATAACTATACCTAAAGACATAAATCACATGGTCATCATCAACAGATGCATAAAAGACCTTTGACTAACTTAATATTACCTCATGATAAAAGCGCTCGAGAAATAAAAGGAATATACCTCAGCATAATGAAGGCTGTATAGAACAAACCTATAGTCAACATTGAGTTGAATGAAATAAAAAAAGAAAGCCTTTAATCTAAATTCAGAAACAAGACACACTGGGTCTACCCTTATCCAACACAGTGCTTCAAGCCTTATCGAGAGAAGGAGAGAAATAGAAATAAAAGCAAAAGAAATAAGAGAAGAAGCCAAACCATCCCAATTTGAAGACAATAAAATCTGTTAAAAAAAAAAAAAAACCCTAAAGACTTCACTGGGAAAGTCTTCAATCTAAGAAACATGTTCAGTAAATTTGCAGAACACAAAGTCAACATATAAAAATCAGTAGTTTTCCTATACACTAGTAATGAAAGAAATGGTGGTGGTGGTGGGGGGGATAGTCATTCACAGTGTTTTAAAAAAATAAATACTTCAAGAAGTTAAAGACCTCTGCAATAAAATCATTATTTACTTATTCATTTATTTACTGTGTGTGTGTGTGTGTGTGTGTGTGTGTGTGTGTGTGTGTGTACATGTGTGTGGAATGCACACACATGTGTAGTCACAGACCAAAAGCAATGTTCAGTGTCTTGTTCTATCATTCTCCACAGTCTTCCCTTGAGATGGCCTTACTGACCCTGGAGCTGGGCCACTGGCACCTACATCCCAGGGATCCCCCTGTCTTTGTTTCCTCCCAGCTTCCCAGTGCTGATGATAAGGCACATAAGACTACACCTGGCTTTTTACAAGGACTCTGAGGTTTTGAAATCAGGTCCTGATGCTTATGTAGCAAGCACTCTTACCCACTAAGCCATCTCTGCAGCCAGACAGCAGAAAGTTTAAAACACTGAAGAAGGAAATTGAACACACTAAAGATGGAGAGACCGTCTGTGTTGATGGATTGGCAGAACAGATATTTATGAAATTACTGAAAGTGATCTACAGATTCAATACACTTCCCATGACAATCCCAACATTCTTCACAGATCTAGATAAATAATCCTAAAATTCCTCGGGAGACCAAAAAGACCCTGAGTAGACAAAGAATCCAAACAGAAAGATCAGTGCTGGGAACATCATACTTGCCTCAAATTATACTACAGAGCTACAGGGCCCCAAATAGCATGAGGCTGGTACAGAAACAGACACACAGAGGAGGAAACTAGAGGTCCCAGAGGAATGCACTCAAGCTGCTCCAGCCACCTGATGTCTAACAAGGAGCCAAATCTACATTGGAGAAATGATAACTTTCTACAACAAATGGTGCTGAAGACACCAGACATCCACATAAAGAACAGAACAAAATTCGCATCTCTCACCCTGCACTAAAACTTAATTTGAAGCAGATCAAACACCTTACTATAACACCTAAATTTCTGAAACCCCTAGAAGAAGAAAATAGGGGAATGCTTCAAGATGTAGGTGTAGGCAAAGCCTTTTCAAAACAGACTCCAGTAGCTAAGGAAATTATAGCAAGAGTTGACAAATAGGACCCTATGACATTAGAAAGCTCCACAGGCAAAGCAAACAGTCTACAGAATGTGAGAAAAATCTTTAGCAACCACACATCTGACAGGAGATTAATACCTATAATCCATAGACAACTAGAAAAACCCTTAACACTCCCAAATAATTCAATAAATAGATGTGCAAATGAATAGAACATACAGTTCTCAAAGGAAAAAAAAAAGAGAGTCCAAAAAACACAGAAAAAGTGTTTAATCTCCTTAGCCATCTGGGAAGTGCAAACGAAACCACACTGACATTACATCTACACTGAGCTTGCTACCATCATGACTACAAGTGGGAAGAGGTGCTGGTGAGGTTGTGAGGAAAGGGGAAACCTTATTCACTGCAGAGGGGAATGTAAGTTGGCACAGTCACCATGGAAACCAGTATGGAGGTTCCTCAAAGACCTTAAGCAGAACTACCATCCACTCTGACCACACTGCACCTGGGGGTGTACAGCCAAGGACTGTCACCACCACATAGATGCCCCGAGAATCCCTGTTCAAGGTTGCCTTATCCACACCAACCAAGATATGGAACCTGCCTACAGGCTTATCCATAGATGAAGGGATGAAGGAAGTGTACCATACAGACACAATGGAATTTCACTCAGTCTTAAAGAGTAGTGAAAGTATATCGTTCGAGGCATAAAAAGATAGAACTTAGATATTCAAGTTAAGCAAAATATAAGTCAAACTCAGAGAGACGAATACCATGTTTTCTCTCACACGTAGAATATACACACATGTTTATAAACACACACATGCATATATTCATGAAATGAAGACGGGAGAGCTATGAGCCGGGAGGGAGGGACTTAAGCAGGGGAGTAGGAGGAACACAGAGGGGTCATGGAACAGGTAAAAGATAAACTATCACTTTTTCTTTACTGTGAAATCTAGATTTAACTACACATATATGTGCACGCACATGTGAAATGAAAGCAGAAGGGTGACTGGAGAGAGAAAGGAAGCGAGTGAGAGGGGAGGATGATGGGAGCAGGCAGTGTGGGGCAGATATGAAGAAGGCAGACTGATGCAAATGTCATAGTGGAAGCTGTTATTAATGCCCTAACCAAAAACATCAGTAAAATAAATAACAGATAAAACATGGAGTTTTCCCCAACTGGAGTTAGAGTCTTGCTGTGTATTCCAGGCCTGAACTCACTATGTAGCCCTAGCTAGCCTGGAACTCTTGGCAATCCTCCTGCCTCAGCCTTAGAGTGCTGTGACTGCAAGCTGAGACACAAGTCTTTTAGTCTTACTTTCTTTGTGAGGTAATGCTCTTGCTCTCTGGTGTAGGTGGAGATTACCTAATTGTCTCTTGATTGGGTCAATAAAGACAGCAGAAGCCAATCACTGGGCAAAAGAGTAGGTGGGATTTCCAGACCTGGCAGGAAGAGACGGGGACAGCGAGAACTAGGAGCCGGACCAGGCGGTGGAGCAGATAAGAAGCTGCTGTTACGTAGGTCTCTGGGGAAACTAATAGTTTGTAGCCTCTGCAGGCAGCTGCAGAGGCCAAGGAGGATGGAGCAGGATATCTTTGCTCAACCTTTGAGTTATCTGGTTAGTTTTAAAATATAAACGTCTCTAGTGCTTTTCTTCCATAGGGCTAAGGGGAGCTAAGGGGGTAAGATGGCCACTGCTGGCTGGCCAGAGAACAAAGAAAGACTGGAGCGACTTGGAGAAGCTAGCCATGGGAGCTGAGTGAGAAAGCTATTGCTGACATCTGGCAAAGAGGAACAGGCTACACTCTTGGGAATACAGGTGGTGGCTGTTCTCAGAGCATAGCCAGGATCTTGGGAAAGTGATAGCTAGATGTGGGTGCTGACTAGACGGCAGGTGAGCAATGCTGTGCTACAGAGCCTAGACAGAGCAAATGTGGTTTATAAAATTACATGCAACACCCTGGGAAGGGTCCCTGGCCTCACTTAGATGCTCTGTTGCTGGAACTAGTCTTGACCTGATGACTGACTCATGCCTTTTAATCTGGGAACGAGGAGTTCATTTTAGCCTCGACTAGGGCTGGTCAAGTTCCTTGCCTAGGGCTGCAGAACCTAAGGGTCCCATACTGTCACACTACACCAGCACAGATGACAGGGTGGCTCTGGGGTCACATGCTTCATCACTGACTGACAGTAACAGGTAGGCCATTTCCCAACAATGTTCTTTACCCATTTCTCAGTGAATGAAGTTATCAAGCTCTTACTAGGAACAGTATTGACAAGAAAGTCAGCCAAACACCCAGGTGTCCCAAACGAAGAGCTTTCTGTCCCAAAGAGCCAGGCAGTGGCTGGCTCACTATCCCATTTGAACTGCAGCTTAAGAATAATACTGGATGTCCTGAGCATTGTGAAATACATCTGTAGTTCCCAGGAATATGCCTTCATGCCTGTCTTGCTCCAATCAGTCTTGTATACCACAATCTTTTATGACCAAAGCCAGCATTTTCTTCCTGTATGGCCCTGCACCAAGTGGACTATAGCCTCCTTTCCTAGATCAACTGCTGACTCTCACAGAGTCCTGTGCCTTGGCACAGCAGGTAGGAGAGAAGGCTAAACCACCTGGGCAGAAGGAGTTACCACTGGCCCTTGGTTTTCTTCCTGGTTGCTTCCCCACAGTGGCCTCGGTACTCAGATGCAGAAGCCTTGCAGAAGGGAACAAATCACCTGCACTGGTCTTCAACATACATGACCTTGCACGCCCTCCCTCATGGGACTCTTGGCAGCTGCAAAAAGAGCTGAGAGCAAGGCTTTCAGCTCCTTCACCCAGTGCTGGGGGAGCCACTAGGCCAGGCCCAGGAGGAGGCAGTGAGCTAGGATGCTGACGAGTACATCCAGGGAAATAACTGCCACGCCATCTGGTACTGGGGGCTCTAGAGGCCATGCCATAGGAAAGATAACGGACTATCTCAAGGACAAACAACCAAAGACAGGAGGCTATGTCCTCACAGACACGTGGAAGCTAAGTTTCAGAGAGAACTTCTTCATCATTACCACCACCACCATCATCATCATCATCCCCAAACAGGTGTGGTAGCACATGCCCAGAATCCCAGCAAATTAGAAGACGAATGAAAGAGAATCCTAAGTTTGAGAGCATGCTGGGAAACAGTGAGAGTACACCCATTAAATTTATTTTTTTTCGAATTTAGCCCCCTAATCCCCTGCACTCTCCCATGGCCTAGAACATGCTGGGTACTGACTTTGAGCAGACCACTGTAGCGCTCTCACAGCACCCAAGTGTTGGCAAGGCTGAGCCATGTTAATGCTGCTATAACAGGGAGAGAGAGAATATACCAGCTGCTTTGGAAGGAAGAAGTGTGTACTTTGCCATTTCTTACATGGTAAGGATATGAGAACAAAGAGTGTCTGTCACATCACAAGGTGACAGAATTAAAGGGAAACCTGTCCTGGGCTTCAGGTGTCCTCCCCAGAAAGGTACATGTTAAGTCTTTCGAGTTAACAAGGCAACTCAAGAGCCCAGGCAAGACAACTTCCCCACCCTAAATCTTGCTTCAAAAATTTGGATTTAATCCTCATGGGTAGGCAGCATCTGGTTAAATGCCTTCAATTTCACTGCAGGCCCAGTTGTGTACAAATTTAGTTCAAGAGGCAAGTAAGCCAGTAAAGTGAACTATGCAGTAAGTTACTATGGAGATTGCTAATTTAAAATAATTAGAGAAAATAATGAGAAAACGATTTCCTCTCTCAAGGATTAGAGCTCTGTAAGCTGATACCAGTCTCCTCGAGAACATAATCTCTATAACGAAGACAGAGAATTTCGAGTGCTTTAAAAAGGTCTCTCTGAACAGGGAATTTAATCAACCCAGTACTTATACCAGAACTTATATTTGTTTTTTATTGAATCTAAGTCAATTTCACATAAGGAAAATTACATGTATATATATCTTAATGCAATCATTTTAAGCAGAACATTATAAGCATTACAGCCAAATTAAGATTTAAGACCTGTTGATAACCATTTCTTGACTTTCCCAATTTCAAAAACCCCACCTCACTAAATCATCACTCAGTTATGGGCTGCATAAGGCTTGCTGTTCAGAGTCTTGGGAGCAGGGACCCGGCAGGAGAGTTAAACACCCCGGCTACAGCGCAGCGCCCACAGGGAAGCCCCTGCTCACAGTGCTCCTGATGACTTCAGTTCTGCCATGAAATGCTGCTAAGTGACCACAGGGTTGAAGCACTCAAACTCCGCTGTGACCTTCAGGTGCAACACACAATGCATTTCTGATTAACTTAGGTTATCCTCTGCAGAGCCGAACAAGTTGGCTAGAAAAGCTAAACAGTAAACTGGTTCTTTTCCTTTTCTGGTTCACGTGCCCTCAGATGAGCAAGTTATCCAGTGGAGTTGGCTCCTCTTATTGTTAGCCAGACACAGGGATTTGTTGGGGGGACCCCAGCTAACTTCCCAGAAACCCCACTCATCCTCTGGGACTGTTGGCTTCAAGAGGAGTCACTTGAGCTGGATTTTCCTGTCTCTCTCTGGCTTTTGAGCTCCCACCGATACATACAGGAAATAAATATAATAAAAATTGGCTAGGCATGGTGGTACACACCCTTAATATTAACACTTGGGAGGGAGAGGCAAGTAGACCCATGTGAGTTTGAGGTCGTCATCTTGGCCAAGGCTAGGTAAACTGTGAGTATACAGTGTGCCAATTGCATTGCAGCATCCCAGTTCACATCCTCTACCCACTTTGGAGGTCCTGATTCTGTCTGCCTGCTGTGCGTTTTAGGGATCCAAATCCTTACTGAATTCTTGATGTTACGGTCACCTCGAGGAAAGTGGACGCATGTAGAACAGAGGCTTTCTAGAAGGGGTCTGACGGCACCAATTTTATGGCTTTTATGCCACACCATCTTTACGGAGGTACTCAAATGTGCAACTGAGGCACATAATAGTCACAAACGACACACAAAAAAAGTGACGTTGGCTGTGATCCAATGAGTGCTACTGACAAATCATCCACACAACTCTGCAATGGGTTGGCAAACAAGTCCGAAGTCTGTTTTCTTAAGTGGGGAGAGAGTCCCCTGCGTTCGAACAATTAGAGAGCATTACTAAACCAACCCTTTGCAGGTAATCAAACCCAATAATGGTTGTGCAATTCGAGTCGAATAAATAGAATGTACAAGCAAAGAATTTTATTTCTCAAAAATAAGTGCATAAAAATGACTAAATGGAACGAAAGAACTCACCAAAACACCAATGTCTCTAGGAATGAAATTCCAACACTCGATGCACCGACCACAACAATTCTGGCATTGACAGTGACCTTCGGTTCTAATGTAAGTTTTCTGTTGGTGTGGTTCAAGGCATAACTTGCCTGCACGGAAACAAAGAGCAAGAAAAACTTAGAAAAACGTAGCTGAGTCAGCACCCCAGATGAGCGATTACAAGGCGTTATTAAACCAGCCCCCTGCAGGAAATCAAACCCCAGTAATGGCCATGCAATGGTCACAGAGAAGTGGATGCAAGTGTTTTGGAAATGAATGCCATGCTGGAGGAATGGCTCAATGGCAAACAGCACTTGCTGCTCATCCAGAGGACTGCGGTTTAGCTTCCAGCCACATCTGGCGGCTCAAAGCCTCCTCTAACTCCAGTTCCAGGCAGTCAGTCCTCTTCTGGGCTCCACGGGAACCTGCTGACGTGTGGCTCACATAAACTCACACAGGCACACACACACACACACACACACACACACACTATATATATATATATATATATCAATCATAACAATATAATAATTTGCCTAGGCTCTGTCACCCCCCCAAAAAAAAGATTGAATGTTTTTGTCATATTGATATAGTTTATTAAGTCCCACAATCTTATTGATAGAGACTGTGATGAAAATAATCCCACAAAATGGCCAACTTATTTGCTGGGAATTGTAGTCCTCTGTCTTTCCTTATGTCCAGAATTTTGAGTGAAACTAAATTACATTACTTGAAGCTAAAGGCTATTCTCTTATGTAGCTTTCACATCATTTAACAGAGTCAGTACTCTGTAGTCAGTAGATCCTTGATAGTATTTGTTGAATGACAAAAAATGTGTTAAATACTAAGGGCTGCTCAGTCTTCAGGAGCCCCAGTGTCAGGGGGACTCTAAGAAGCACAGACCGTAACCATGATCCCTTTAAAATCCATATTTGCAAAAGTGACCCTGATAACGTGCCTGGTTGGTTTATCCTGGAGAGGCTGGACAATAACAAAAAAGTCTTTATAGAGAGGGAGTGTATATCTGGTAGATGGAAGTATAATTCTTGAAAGAAAATTATGCAGCACACTGAAAGTCATTGGTTCTATTTTTAATTCAACACACACTTGAACACATACTTATATTTGGTGATTTGGTGATACTTGCTTGATACCATGTATCTAGAGGATTATAATTACCACTGGCTTCTCCTAAGAAACAATGGAGGCCAGAGTCACTGGAATGGCTATATTATATCAACATTAAATGAGTGGTAATACATCCTTTGGGTCAGAAGCTCACATCCCAGCAGGCAAAGCCCACTTTTCATCTTCTCAAAATCCTGAGCTCCCGGGAATTGGGAGTCTGGTAGGTTGATGGAGATCACTTTAAACTGTGTCATCCTATTCAGTGACTTGGGTGTCATGACCTTAGGCTTTTCCATTCACTAACTAACATCTAAGATGGGGATGATCCCCCTGTGCAGTTCCAGTCAGCCTAGGAATATGGAGTATGGGATTTTAAACAAAGTTGGAAGCATCCAGGCTCTCCATAGTTAATATCGTTAGTGCCTCTCAGCATGGTTCCCCACCCCCACTTTAAAGTTGATACCATGGATTTTGGAAGAGACTGGGCCCACATCTATCTTTAAAAAAGGGGTCTAATGGACAAATCACATAATCTTAACCCACACTCTACAATTGGCCCTGCATAAACATGTGACCTGAATTGGTCCAATCAGAGTGAAGCCCAGGCCTGTGTATGACTTAGGAGACCAGAAGCCTTCTTGCTTCCTACACAGCCCAAGATGCAGACGGGAGGCCGGGAACGGCAAAGTAATCACAGAGAATGCCATCCTGCGTTAGAACTCCAAGAGGACCACAAAGAACTAGATTTTCATCCGCCTCCTGAAGCCCACGGTCCCTTTGGATTCCTCAGTGGCATACACAATGAGTATCAGTCACACATTACCACCATGGTGCTTTGTAACAAACCATTCCAAGATACACTAGCTTAAAACTATCACTTGTTCTCACTCATAACACTGTGGGTTAAAGATACGAGTGCTGATTCTATATGATTCAGCTGCTGCTGTCTCTGTCATGCAGATTCCTGGTCAGCCTTGTCTGGCTGTCTGCCTGCGTGTGCGAGCGACACACACACACACACACACACTAGATGATAGATAGATAGATACATAGATAGATGATCTCCTTTCACTGATAAATTACATAATCCTAACTCCTCCTTACTCAATGATTAGCCTAGTACATTAAACAGGTAATCTAGGTTGGCCTAATCAGAGTGAAGCCCAGAGTTGTGTGACTTCACAAGGTAGAGATGTAAACCCCAAATGTCTACCTTATTCTCTGCCCCCACCCCACTTCTGATAAGAGACAGCTGGGGGTTATTCCCAGAGTAGCAGTGGCATAAAGTGTGAGAATCGCAGGTGAAAATCTTCCTGTTCCCAGGCCAAACGCATCCTATGCTGGAGTCCCACACTCTGATGAAAGAACATTAGGTTATAAAGCAAAGGCTCAGCCTGGGGGTGGGGGAGGGGCGGCAGGTGGGAATGACCAAGCTCACTCATCTCCTCCATCATTCAGTTGCACACACAACTGAAAAATTCCTAAGTTGATACATTTCCTATTTTAAAAAAATGTAATTCTTGAAATAAGCATCAGTTATGCAAGGCATGAAGTTCACCCTGGTTCGGGTGGATGCTCCAGGATCCCACACTCACTGGTCTACCATACTCAGCTTCATTTCTGAGACAAACAGGCTACAGGTCCACTTAGCCAGCCTAGGGTTGGGTGGTTCAGGGAAGTGAAGGTAGGAAGTGTGGAAGTTATTATGACGGCATCTCTCCTTGAAGGTCTAATTAGCAGATCTGGAAAGATCTGAAAAAGATCTGTTTAGATCTGAAAGCATCTTAACAGAGGTCAAAAGCCAAGCTTCCCTTCCTTTCGCAGGTAGGCTCCGATGTTTGCCTCGCCTCCGTGGGAAGTGTAAACTAGCACTGAACCACTGAACCAGTAATGAAATTCCCTGGTAAAGAATTAGACATCATTCATGAACCGGCTCTAGTATCACAGATACAAAGGCAGACTGAGCCGAGCAGAATGGCTTTTGTTTCCCCACACAATAGCGTTAACACCAACAGCTGCCAGGCCTCAGAAATCACCTTTCTAGCTGCTAAATATGCAGAAGAGTGGCTTTGGGGTGTCAGAAGTTACTGGTCAGTACCAGGTAGGGGCGGGGCAGTGTCTCAGGAGACTGGGCATGTATCACAGTGTTGCTCCTGTAAATGCAATTCTGTCTCCAGGTTTTGATTAAAAACACACTTGTTGTCAGACAGAATTAAGGCTCCTAAAATAAGGAAGGGGGCAGAGAGACGGGGTGGCAAAGGCATCTTTTAAAAATTTGTAGATGCAGTTATGAATGCCTGGAGATTTTTCTCTGCCCAACATACAAGCCTCCTTCAATGACAGGTGACAAGCTGGTGAACCATCTCCCTTTAAAGGACCTGTTTTCCCTGTAAGCAAGAAGCAGGGTGTTGCTTAGAATCTTTCCTTTTTGTTTCTTCAAACTGTTCTGTCTGCATGGGGAATAAAACAGGTATAGTTGGGTGAGGTGCTGCCCATCTGTTAGCCAGTACACCGGAGCCTGAGGCAGGGGGACCATGAGTTCCAGGCTGGACTGGGCTACAGGGCTAGCCCATTTCTTAAGAGAACCAAACAAAACAGATAAGGAAGTGCCCTAAATGGTGCCAGTTTGTGTGTTTTTATGATGAGCATCAACCCCACCCATCAAAAATGCCTTGTGAGTAGGAGATCCCTTGTGGGGCCTGACTACCTGAACAATGAAAGTCAGGTGAAAGTCTTATCCACTGATGCTAGTTTTACTTATTATTATTATTTTTTAATATAGTCTCATGTAGCCCAGACTGGCTTCAAATTCACTATGTAGACAGATAAGGGTGCTATTGAAGTTTTGGTCCTACTGCCCTCACCTCCCAACTGCTGGATCATGGGGGTGTGCCGACAAAGACATTTTTATGTAGTACTCAAGATAATTCAAGTCTATGTGCATGCTAGGCACACACCAACTTAGCTACATCCCAACCCCATGTCTTATATTTCAAACACAGAACTTATATATACCCCATAGTCTTTTTTTTGGTTTGGTTTGGTTTGGGTTGGGTTGGGTTGTTTGCTTGTTTCTTTTTTTTTTTTTTTTTTTTTTTTTTTTTTTTTTTTTTTGTTT
>JANHMN010000002.1:207855787-207944230 GCA_030674055.1 Rhabdomys pumilio | reverse complement strand
TTTTTTTTTTTTTTTGGATAGGGTTTCCCTATGTAGTGCCATGGCTGTCCTGGAACTCACTCTGTAGACAAGGCTGAAATATTTCAATAATAAACAGAGGGACCATGGGCTTGTTATGTACGTAACACAGTGAAGATGTGGATAAGAAGTCACATTCTTCTCTCTTCATTATCTCATAATATTTCTGATTCTACTTTTCTAATGTTCCTAAGTTAGAATCTTAAACAAAGAGATGGTTGCCACCATTGGCATGACCATGGACTACAGCAGGAAGGACTGCTGGACACAGGTCATAATGTATATAGTAAGTGGCCTTTAAAATCAACATTGACTTTGGCAGTGACTTTAAAACATGTACTTTAAATCCAATCCCAGAAATAGAAAAAGAAGCAATACTTTGGGAGCAGTTAAGATATTCCTGAGCTGAACTTGGAGGTGTGGGAAACACACAGTCTGGGTAATGTGGAAGCTGAGAAGGGCTGAGAGACGAAACGAGGAGAGAATTATCCTTTCCCATGAGTGTCTGAGCAAAGCAGACTGCCTGTGAGCATGATAAAGTGGTGTGTGTGTAGTGTGTGTGTGTAGTGTGTATGTCTCTCTGTGTATCTGTGAGTGTGTTTCATAGGTCATGGCATCTGTGTGGAAGTCAGAACACAACTTGCAGAAGTCTGTTCTTGTTGGCATTTACTGTAGGCTGTGCCTCACAGTTACCTGGCAACAGCCAGGTGCCAGGTGTGCTTGACTCACTAAAAAGAATTTGCTTGCCCCCTCCTCTCTCTATTGCTCTCTTGCTCTGTCCTCTTGCTCCTGTTCCCCCTCTCTCTCCATTTCCCTCCCCCCCTCTCTCTCCACATGCTCATGGCTGGCCTCTCCTCCCCCCTCCTTCTCTCTCTCTCTCCCTCCTTTCTCTCTCTCTCTCTCTCTCTCTCTCTCTCTCCTTTCTCTTTCTCTGTCTCTACTCCCTCAACTCCTCTCTCCATACCCTGAATAAACTATATTCTACCTTCTATACCATCGTGTGGCTGGTCCTTCAGGGGAAGGGATGCTTCAGCATGGGCCCACAGAGCCACCCCCTTCCCCACACCATACCTTGCCTCCACCAAACACAGCCCTGTCTCTCCTTATCTTTGTATAAAACACAACAGTTCTAATCTTCCCCCACATAAGTCCAGGAGACTGAACTCCATCAGGCTTGCTGGCAACTACAGTGCTCACAGGTTTTATTTGCTTTGTTTCCTACCATGATCCGTCCTAGACGTCTTTGCTCTGTAAGGTTGGAACTTCTTCTGTTTGCTGCTCCTGCATTATCTGTATTCACCCTTCTGGACCCTACATCATGGGTCAGAAACTGGTGAAAGCACAGATAGCCTTAACTTAGCATTTCATAAGCTTCTCTCCATGTATGTGGTGTTTGTGTGTGTGGCAGGGTGCTGAAGGGAGGTGAGGGGTGTGTGTGTGTGTGTGTGTGTGTGTGTGTGTGTGTGTAGTATTTGTGTATGGTCTGTGAGTGCATTTGTGAGCTTTGTAATGTGGCAGCATGATTCGGTAGGAGGGGATACTTTAGTGGGCCTATGCTGAGGCATCCATTCCTCCTCCCTGGGTACCAGACATATGGCAGCTATGGTATAAGATGAAGTTTATTTGTGGCATGAGAAGAGAGTGGAAGCAGAGAAAAAAAGGGGACAAAGAAGGAAAAAAAGAGAGAGGAGAGAGAAAGAAGGGAAGAGGCTGGCCAGGAACAAATGGAGAAGAGAAAGGGTGGGAGTGGGAGAGTCAGAAAGAGAGAAAGAGGCCAGAGAGAGATAGACAGAGACAGAAAAGGGGGGAAGGAGAGGGAGAGAGGGAGGGAGAGAGAGAGAGAGAGAGAGAGAGAGAGAGAGAGAGAGAGAGAGAGAGGCGCCAAACAGTCCTTTTATAGCAAGCCAGGCTTGTACCTGGCTGTTGCTTGGTAACTGCTGGGTGGAGCCTGGAGGACATACTAACAGTTTGTGTGGTGTGTGTGTGTGTGTGTGTGTGTGTGTGTGTGTGTGTGTGTGTGTGAATGATGTGTGGTATTAGGGGCAAGGGTAAGATAGCAACTTCAGGTTTGCTTCCTTGCTTCCATCTACCTTGTGAGGTTTTTGTTTTGTTTTGTTTTGTTTTGCTTTGCTTTGAGACAAGCTCTCTCACTGCCCTGAAGCTCACTAACTAGTCTAGGCTAGCTGGCAGTGAGCCTCAGAGATCCACCAGTCTCTTGCCTCTCCAGCACTGGAATTATAATCACCCAACCCCAGGCTTGGCTGTGGTTAGTTTTGTTTGTTTGTTTGTTTGCTTTGTTTTTTTTTTTTTTTAAAGATTTTTCTTTCTTTTATAAATGAGTTTTGGCTTGCATGTATGTAGATGAATCATGTGAATGCCTGGTGCATATGGAGGCCAAAGGGGGCATCATAGCCCCACAGAACAGATGTTCCAGTTTGCCATGAACCACCATATTCAAGCTAGGAATCTAACTTCATCCTCTGCAAGAGTAAAGAGTGCTTAGCTTTTTAGACATAGGCCTTGGATTGCAACTAAGGGACTGATGCTTACCAGGCAAGCACCTGACCAACTAAGTCATCTCCCCAGCCCTCAGGAGCCCTTTAAAAGAATGGTGACATCATTGTTCAAAATTGTCTTGCATGGTTCTCCTTCTAGTTACCAAAATGACTAAATAAATAGCCTTGACATGTTTAGAAATATTAGGATTAATTTTTTTTTTTTTTTTTTTTTTGGATAGAGTGATGTTCGTGTGTATTCTCAGTGGAGTTTGTGTAGCAACTCACAGACAGTTATCAGGAGACGCAAAATACAGTTTTGAGTTTCCCATGTTTGTTACCTTTTCTATGTATATAAAATGTTGATCAAATACAATTTTCTCGGCAATATAAACCTGAATTCTGTTGTTCTATTTAAGTTAGTTGCTTTCTTGTATTTAAATTGAGTTATAACAATGATGAAGCATTACTGAAACTCTATTTTAAAAATAGATCCAGGCCACATGTGATGGCTCAGTGATGGACTTGGTGCTGAATGAGCCTGACCACCGGAGTTTGATCCCCAGAACCCACATAAAGGTGGGAGGAGTGAACCCACCGCACAGAGCTGTGGCACACATGTACCCACCACCCATTAATAACAAATAAAACTATTTTAAAAGCTAGATCCAAAATCTGAAGTAACTAACTTTCCAAGTAAGTCAGTAAACTAGAAAGCAGCTAAAGTAACTAGAAGTAATGGCACGTAACAAATAACCAAATGACAATGACTTTCTTTCCAAGGACATTTCTTTGTAGTTATGATCTGCCTTTGGCGATGGACTGGGCACCCTCAGTGTGGCAAAGCTCTGGTCCTGGTTAAGGTCCTTAGCCTCTTTTTCCTTATTTTGTTCGAGTGTAAAATGGAAATAAATTGCAGCTGGCTCTGCCTCCTCAGCAGGCAGACACGCGGACTCCTGGATAAAGAAAATCTCTAAGCACTTGGTGCTTTCCAGGCAAAGATGTTACTCAAGGTAGAATCACACATCTCTCTGAAAAGAAAGGCAAATCTCCAAACCCACATTTTTAAAGGGCAAAACAATAAGCTCAGTTTTCAGCTCACACCCACATGCATGCAGCTTTTTTATTACAGAAAGCTTCCAAAGACTTCAAAGGGCCCTCGGTCTACACAGGAAACGGAGAATGCAGGGCTTCTAACCCATTAGGAGTACAGTGTCTGAAACCCTTAATAAGCCTGCTTTTGCTTTATACGTGTAATTTTTTTTTCTCCCTGTGCTTCCCAATTCTCTGGTTTCTCTTTGAGAAATCCTCTGTTTTCACAAAGTAAACGAAACAAATGATGACGGATTCACGGTGCTGCAAATGTCAGGGTGAGCTCGAAAGGTCAAAGTTCACGAGTGGGAGTTCTTTAGGGCAAAGTATTGCAGTCTTCACCAAAGAAACAAAAGGTGGAATGGTATGGAATGCTGTGGCCACTCAGAACCAATCACCTGAAGTGCCCTCCACAAACATAACACATGCAGCTTCACAAAGTCCCCTGTGTTAAACTTATTTTAAAAATACAAAGGCAGATACGAATGCCAACACCTTTGTCTGATAGAGCATAGGAAGTCTATGTAGACACTGTTGTGGTTTTGAGTCTTATCTGACGATGTATTGTCTTAATTTTTCTCTTGGGTCGGGGACGCGGGGCTCCAAACAATTCTGCAGTGTGGAGATTTCAGAAAGAAACTAAAATAAAAGCAAACTGTTCTATTAATATCCTTTGAGGGTGAGTGACCCAGGGACACTATCGGGCTTCCTGGTCGACACTGGAAGAACACACATGAAACTGGAGTGTGTGGGCCAAGAATGGGCATCAGTCATTGCAGGGTTTGCTCACTGTCACTTCCCCTCCCTTATACCGGGCACACTCAAAGTGCTCACTGAATGTCTGACTAAAGCTACATCGGGGAGGAAGGACTAATCCCGATTCAGGGTTCCGAGTATATGGTCTGTCATGGCAGGGAAGTCGTGGCATTGGAAACAGCTCACTGTTGTGGCAGTGGGAGCTTGAGGCAGCTGGTTACACTGTAGAGAAAGCTTCAGCTAGAGCCTGGCCAAGCTAGAATCTATGACGCTCATCCTGCATACATCTTCCAGCTAGGTCCCACCTCCTGAAATGGCCCCCACAATTTCCCACAACAATTCTCCCAGCTGGGGGCCAAGTGTTCAGAGCCATGAGACTGTGTGAGAACATTTTACATCCAATGCACAACACTCACTAAATAATCAGGAAGTGAACTGAGCACTCCCTTTGCCTCCACAAAATATCAGTAACTTTCCCCATGACAATTTCTCAGTTAAGGAACTATCATACCTCCAATTCCTATACAATCTTCACGTTATTCCAGCAAGAAGTGACAGCTCAAAAGATTCTTGTGTTATTCTCACAAAGCGTTTGCATCCTACCTGAAGAAAGAAGGCTCCTATAACCTTTACAGTTATGCTACAAATCATATAATGTACAAACCTAACTGCAAACAGCCTAAAAAGAATGGAAGATAACGTGTGGCTTATGCAGAGTGGAAATCTGAAAGGATGCAGCCCGGGGTTCTAAGGAGGCAGAGCCATAAACCGATCAGAGGCATGGGTTTGTATCTGTATAGCTTGCTCTCTTGTTGCATGATTCCCATCTATAAGTATGGTCCAGGTGGCTGCTGGAGATGCAGACATTATGTTCTCACCCCAGGCAGCAAAAGGAGAGACAGAGAAAAAAAAAATCACTCTCTTCAGCAGCTGTCCCAGAGTTTCCATTCCAACAACTTCTCAGTAGCCCAAATATAAGGAAACATGTTCCCATAGTTCAACTCCCTCACTTTGTATATGATGCCACAGCATCGCTAACGGTAGCAGAAGGGATGGACACAGAGGATAGGGTGTAGCCTGGCAACTGGAGCCTTTATCCAATGAGTCACTTGTATGTTTCCTCAGCACCTCCATCTGCCCCATGCTTCCTACTTACCCACTGCCATTGCTGCTCAGCCTTGATTTGTTACTGTCCTTTCTTTTAGGCTTCCTTATTATTCTATTTATTTATTTTACGTATTTTTCTTGGAGTACAAAATAAGGGCCTGTGGTGACATTTTAATAGATGTATGTCATTGCTCATATTTACTCTCCTAACCTCCTTCTTGTTGATCTCATTCTCCTTACCCACAATCTCCCTCTGTTTCACATCATGTATATGTATGTGTGTGTGTGTATGTGTATGTATATGTGTGAATATATATATGTGTGTGTGTGTATATATTTATATATATTTGTTTCTGTGTATATATTTATATATATACACACACACATACACACATACACACACACACCTAGGTTCCTTGTATGAGAGAACATATTTATCTTTCCTTTCGCACTTCTCATTATTCTCTCTTGCTCCGCCTTCCCTTTAGACCCCTCCCCACCACAGTCTCTCTTCTATATTAGTATCCTATTTATGTATACATCACATACATAGCTAGATTCCACATAGAAAACATTCATTAGTTGGGTCTGTTTTGTTTTGTTTAACATGAAGGTCTCCAGTTCCACTGTTTTTTTTTTTTCCTGCAAATGACATAATTTAATTCTTCTTTGCACCTGAGTGAAGCTCTATGCATTTACAGACAACATTCTCTTTATCCACTCCATCTGTGGGTGAGCATCTAGGCTGGCTCCATATTTGGATTGTTGTGAATAGTGTGTAGTAAACATGGATGTGTGAGTATCCCTGTGGTATGCTGACATGCATCTTCTTTGGATAGATGCCCAGGACTGCGTAGCTGAATCATATGGTTGTTCTATTTTCAGATTTTTGAGGAACCTCCGTATTGATTTCCACAGTGACCGAATCAGCTCGCATCACAGCAGTGACTTAGGGGTCCTCCGTCCTCTGCACCCTCACTGGCATTTGTTGTCATCTGTTTACTTGATGACAGCCATTCTGACTGGGATGAGGAAGTTTCAAAGAAGCTTGATTTTGCATTCCCCCTGATGGCTAAGGCTGTTGCACACATTTTCCCCTCATATTTTTATTGGCCATATTTGTTTCTGTTTTTAAAAACTGATTGCTCTATTCATTTGCTGATTTACTGATTGGATGATTTGTGGTCATTTTATATCAGAAAACCATGTTTTGTAGGTTTAATGGAGTAACAGAAGTGGTCTCCTCAGGTCTAGTTTACATACGTTTTCCAGGTTGGCATTCTTGAGATCGGCCCTGCAGCCATTCTCTCCTTGATAATCACAGTGGAACAGGCAGCCAGGGCAATTTGGTAGGCTTTATCTGTTCAAGGGTGAGCTGCAGGATACAAATTTGCCATCAATGAAACAAATATCACTTAGTGGAGGAATGGCCGCCATTTCTTATTTTCTTGTGATGCAACCATTGAGTATGTTTTTAGGAGCAAAACAAAAGATGATACTCAAAACTACATGAAGCCATGGTATACTTTGTTGCCAAAACTCATATGAAATATTCTCCCTATGACCTCACAAAAAAATAAATGCTCTTGAAGAAAACATAAATAGCCTCCCTTCTAGGAAGAGATGAGAGGAATTTCAAAGCAATGGTTTGCATGACTGATACGCACACTGTTCTGGGCTTTCACTCAGACATTGTGTCATGGTTTAATTGGACACATTTTTCCCCCTAAATGATATAACGGGTAATATTTAGAAAAGCCACGGCACTGGCCAGCTATCTAATCGTCAGGGCGACTCTGCTTAACTCTTGCCGCCATGTTCCACACTAGAAGCAGCCAAAAGCCATGTACACCACAGCTAGAAGCGGTCAGAGGCCAATCATGCCACAACTAGACCCATGAGACACCAGCATGGCGGCTGGCTCTTGGTTCACCCACCCCACCCCCACAATGCTCGGCTGAGCCCAGACCATTCCCACCATGCCTGCAGTACCCAGTAGAAATGAGACTCTTAAATCTTAAAGATTATTCAATGGATTTATATATTTGGAAATGCTCAATAAACAAGATGCCCACATAATTAGAATAGTTACCCAATATCTAACCTTTGATATAAGTTGCTACCCAGGACTGCTCTCAATCTGACCCATCCATCCTCCTCTCTCTCATCTTCTCCCATTCCTTCCTCTTTCCTTCTCCCAGCTCCACCTCCTCTTCTACTGCCCAATCACTGAGCTCCACTGCAAATACAATGAAGCAGATAAATATCCTGCTACAGAGTGGTATATGAAACAAAGTTGTATCTTGCAAATGATGATGTCTTAGACTTGACATGATTAGGGGATTGCTTCACTTGTTAATCAAATGGCATCCTGAGCAAGTAAGTCATATAGCTGTTAAAAAGATGACAGATTTTATACAATACACAGACACTGGCAAAGGGGAGTCACTGTTAGCTTCTAGGCACTGTTCCAAACCATTATCCCCCAGTGTGCAGCACAACAGTATCCACATCAAGATAATCCTGTGCAGTAGGTTCTGACCCTCCTGCCACAAACAGGGTCAAGGGTCAAGGGTCAAAGGTGTAGCAAGGTCCTGAGCCTGCACACTTCCATAGAATCCTGTCTGGGGAGAATTTGATAGTGGGGTTTCACTGATGTCAAACCACAAACTGGAGAAATGGCTTCTCTGGAGTAAGCACACAGTGAAAGGCAGCAGTGAGGTAAATCCATGCCAGGGAAACATCTTACAAAAGCATGTGTTTGATCTGCATCGTTCTAAAAGTACAACCGGTGGTTGCTATAGTTCATATGTATCTCATTTAAATATATTTTAAAAGACTATAACTAAACTGCCTCCTGCCTCTGTGTGAGTAAGTGCACACCCTCCACAGCTCATATGTAGAAGCCAGAGGACAGTTTACAGTCAGTTCCACCACAAGGGCTCTGGGGAGTGATTGAATTCAGGGGCTCAGGTTCAACCCCGAGAGTCTTTACCTGCTGAGATGCTTCACCTGCTTCTAGGTGCATTTCTTTAAAAAAAAAAAAAAAAAGCAAAAACTTGCTGGCTTAACATGTGGCTATGTATTCATTCTCAAGTCCACATGCCTATGGGAGAGCTACTAGGTTAGCACATCAACCTCGGAAGTTAGAAACAACTTCAGAAGTGATCGTAGGCATTTTTCTTATTAAACTACGCTCTTCCAAAAGGATGATGACACTTGCATATGGGTATCTAGGAGTAGAATTTTTCCCTCCATAGAAATCTCATTAAAATCAGGGATGAAACTACAACAATGACAAGCCCACCCAGTCTGCCTCCGCAAGTCTCACCCCATTCCCTTTCCCTCACACAGAATGCTTGACTCCAAACACATGCCATTTCCACTGTATGAAGAAACTTTCCAGTAGCAGTTGAGTGACCTCCAGTTGAGTTCAGTTCCTGGAGTCAGTTCCCCAGACCTCCTCCAGGTGCATGTTCGTTGCTGATAACAAGTCTACTTTGTTGCCTGTGCTTCTGACCAACTGGCTGTAAGTTGGAGATCCCCATGACTCTTCCGCAGTGGTCATGAGTTGATCACAATAGGGTAGAACTCAAACCTGGCCAGTCACATTGCGCATGACACGGGTCATGAGGCTTCCACATGCCCTCCAGATGTGTTACATTCCCAGCATCTCCATATGGAGGTTCTCTGACACCCTTGGCTTTGGGTTTCTGCGGCTGCTTCATCAAGTAGGCATGGCTGATTGAACCACTGGCTGTTGGTGGTTGGCCTCACTCTCCAGCCCTTCTTTCCACGGTAGTTGGGAATGGGCCTGAAATTACTCTCTTCAATGTTATTACCCTTATAGGGGTAGAGGCAAAATTTTCTCATCTTAATGGGAGTTAGCTATGATCTCTTAACTGTTTTTTTTTAAGAGGTTGGAACTTTTAAACAAGAACCCAGGGCTTAGTTTGATAATCTGGACTTTTAACATCAGTAACTCCATTTAGGGCCTGGTTTCAACATTGCTAGCCACACAGCCACTCTAACTTGATGGTGGAAATGGTAAGTACATATGAATGTGGGCTGCTTATGTGGCCTTGTGGAGAACCTCTCCACAGATCTGATCTGTTAGCTCAAAGCTTAATCCACCAGCTAACTACAACAGCTGTATATAGTGAGTGCTGACCTAAGACCTGAGGTGTGGACGAGGCATCGGCATCGTCATTGCCTTAAGAGCTGAGGACATAGGCAAACAAATACGATGCCGCATGTGTGAGAGGGGCAGTGTATCGGGAAGCTACTGCTGTGTGGTGAATGCATTCAAAATGCACAAGATTAAAGGAACACGTGTTCATTTAGCTCCTGGGACTGTGGGTCAGTAGAGTACGCAGGACTGTGTTCTGGGCCGCAGTTCTGGACTCAGCTGGGAAGTCCTGGAATCAGCTGGCCCAAGATAGCAGGAAAAGTCAGGGAAAGATTCCCAGGGAAAGTGGCAGCTGAGCTGGATTTGCAAAAATCAACAGAGTATCTCCAGGCAGACAAAGGAGAGAACTAACTGGGGGGCGGGGGGTGTTAGCCAGAGCAAGGCTGAACAGAACATGAAGGTCTATCAACCTCTATGCGTAGGTTCACAGACTAGGTCTCAGAAGGCAGAATCGGCATGCTTGGAACTATAGGAAGCAACCACAGGAGACACAGAAAAGGGAGGCGGGGAAGGGGGCGCGGGTAAGGAAGAAGCGGGAAGGGAGGCTGAGGGCCAACTGTATTCGCTTCACCACCTCCCATTAGCCAGAATTATTTGGCACATCTCTGAACCCAGAGTGAAATGAAAACTCTATTCCTGCAGAGAATAAGCTGTTTGGGGCACATTGGGCAAGTGGCCCTGCACTGCTGGGTTCAGCCCCTGGGCATCTGCTACAAAATGACATCCCTAGAAAACAACACTCTTATTCTGAGACTTTCTGTGCAAGCGAGTGCTGTTTCTAGGTATAGTTTTGTTTTGCTTTGAATCTTGCTTTCTTTCACCATTTCTTTAGTTTTGCTCCTGGGTATGTGCCAACACACACATGTCCAGTGAACTGGCTAACACACGTGACTGCTTTTAAGGTCTAGTGTGTGCCTCTGTGAACAGTGCTCATTTTTCAATCAGCCTTGGTATTTCTGTTGACATCCAACTGTATCTCCGATTCTGTCTCAAGAAATTAGGGTTCCTCCTTTCATCCCAGTGTGAACAATGGCTTGGATTCTCTTTCACACGACTTTAAAATTCTGCATACCAAAAGGCTCACTCGGGCTATTGTACAAGCAATGTACAATGGGTGTTTTGAAAGAATAGGCTTTTCTGAACATTCCTACGGAGTATGCGAAGGCTACAAATGAAGTTCAAAGGAATTTGGTCAGAATCAATGGAATTGCCTCTTGGTCCAAGTGGAGGACTTGGGGGGGAAGAATAAAACAAATCCACCTTCTTTTTAAATTGAAATGAAAAGAGGCTGGCAGGCTGCTAAGCAGAAACCTCAACGGGAAGGAAGGCGGGATACAATAAATGGGAGTGGCTCTTGTGAACAAAAGTGAGAGAGGCTTCTTAACAGAAGGTGCCGGGTTGATTCAGCTGGCCAGATATTTCACATCAGATCAGGGAAGAGAAGGACCTCAGTCCCAGTGCTAATTCTTACAAAACGAGGAGCCCCTGGCACGAAAGCGATTGCTTTAAAAATTCCCACCTGTTTCCTCTTTGAATTAATCCCTGGCGATTTTGACATGATTTAAGGCCTGCCAATTGCATGTTACCGGTAGAAACTCCCCTCCCCCCAAAGTTAAGTGCTTGATAAACCCCGAGTTTTGAAAACAAGACCAAACAGTGAAAGTAATATTCTATAATTAATTAGCACAGAGGCTTCCCTGTGCCTAGATGTCCTGATGGGAACTGGATTGCTGCTCTCAAGGGTTAATGCTTATGCCGAGGCAGGTGTGACTTCCGGGAAGCCTCACTTTAGAAACACAAAATCAAACAGGAATCCTCAGGAAAATTCCTGCTTTTGCTCAAACACAAACTTTTTTTTTCCCCTCAATCCCCTAAAATCCTTTGGAATGGCTGGCAGGAGCCAGGGACAGTACTGTACCATAATTAACACCCGATCACCGTTACATCTCACTTGGGTTGGTGTAAAGAGAGGTCACGTACTTTTAATTTCTCACACGCATGTCAGTGGTAAACAGTCCCAGCATTCCCGTTAATGACACCATCTGGCGAGTCCCCTAACTGTGTAGCCTTCAGCTTCCAAACAAGATGTAATGTCAGCAACACATGAAACCCACTGACATTTACAGTAAGGAAATTTACTATCAGCCATTGGTTTCATATAAATGTGTTTGCGTGACTGCCGGGGCTTTAAAATCGTCACCTTTGCAGGCGAGCAAAGGGAGGTGTAATAAATAATGGATTTTAAGCCATGCATGTACTACCAAATCATTAAACATTTATCTCGCAGGCACAATAGCGTCTTGAGCAACAGTTACCACTTGAAAAATTAATGCCACTTTTGAGGGTTGAATGGGAGCCATTCAGTCTAAGCGTTAACAGTTTTTGTTTCAGTATAGAATACAAAGATTCCCCCAAATTTCTACTTGTTAGGTCGAACATGACTATGTATATGTAAAACAGCTCTTTAAAAAATAATTTTGTCTTGAAGAACAATGACTTTATGCTGCTTTGTTAAATAGTAAACATTGTAGCTGAAATGTTTTGTGAAAAGAAAATAATTGTTTAGACCTTTTCTCAGTCCCATAAATGACAGAAGAAAGGTTCTTTGGGGGAAGAAATGGTATGCTTCCCTTTAAAAACCTTAATGAATTCATCAGTTATGGTTGCAATTAAATGACTTTATTTTGGATTAAGGAAATGAATATAAAGTCAAAGCAACAAAATCTCTTGAGTAACCGAGCTGCATTTGTCCCCAATCCTATTTCTTTAGAAATACGTCCCCAAGCATGCCAATAATTTTCTTCTATACGTTTGTCTTATGAGTATCCATTGCTTTTGAGTTAATAATGAAAAAATACAGATAGAAGGAGGGTGGTTACTGTCTCTTTGGAGGATTTAGCAAAGAATAATAGTGTTTGATTGAATGGAACAAAGAGAAACGTTGGTGGGAACTTTACTTGCTTGCTGGACATGGAACTTGGAAGGTAGAGAAGCTAGCGCTGCCCTGGGGAAGTTCTTCCTTCAGCTGGGAAAGCTCAGCTGCAGACTGTGCCGTCCAGGGACACACTGAAGATGGGGCTCTAGAATAAAATCCCAATATAATCTCAACAGGTAAACCTGTCACCTAGAGAGAGGACATGGGGTAAGCCCTACTGTGAGCATGAAGCATTGCCTGGGGGAAAAAAGAGGAGACAGACATACTTACTGACTGACTGACTGACTGACTGACTGACTGACTGACTGACTGACTGACTGATAGACAGTTCTGGGTTCAAAGTAAGAAATGACTGACTAGGAAACTTACATCCTGCCTTGTAAGAGTTTGATGTTTTGGTGAGTGCTGTTACTCTAAAAGCCTGGATAATTTTATTGGAGTGCAACTCATGGATTCTTTTTCCTATCACCTATCAAAAATGCTCTGAAAGGCAGACCTCACTTTTACCCCCCAGGGAAAGTTAGATAAGGATGTTCTTGAAAACCTAGCAGAAAATTGGGATTTGAGTCCTGTTCCTGAACAAATTTTAAATTAGTAGAAGGAAACTTTGAGACTTCCTGCTTCCACCTTGAATAGTGACTATCATTTAAATAGAACCAGGGATTCCACCCCCTCTTTTTCCTTTTTTTCCCTGTGTCTTGGGATTGAAATCCAAGATCTGGCCAAGACTACGTATCTGCATTAGTATGAGCAGCAGCCATCATTTGTTGACCTGAATTAGAGACCAACAGCTAAGGTTGGAGTCAGGGTGGGAGACACAGGAATGGGAGATCAGTATGCTCTCCCATGAATATGCCTGTCTACCCACCTACTGCTGGCCCCAAGCCATGAAGAAGTATTTAGAGTTGGGAGGCTACTATCCCTCCATGGCTGTACTCAGTTCTGAGGGAGGGAGTCTTCACTGTGTAACTGAATGGTCTGAGTTCCATGCATCCACCCACAAGTCTCCATGACACAAAGAGACTTCTTCAAGGGTGAACTTTTAGAGGCATTATGTAGAAGTTAACTCAATCCATTGGGACTCTTTGTCCTATTTTAAAATGGCATATACTGCTTAAGCCTTACCATTAAAACAAACAAACAAAAAAAGTATGGGAATTTTTCCAGAGCAGTTTTCTAACAAATGTTCCACGAGAGGCCACACACTCACCCTACCCTCCCATCTGTCACTAATTAATTTACAACTTTCCTAGACCTCTAGCTGTTCATGCTAGATTTTCTGGAAATGACTATCTGGTCTACCCCAGTGGAAAAAAATCATGTGCCACACCAAGGAGGCTTCTGACGCTTTCTTCACAGTGGTGCTGGCTCCAGTAGTACTTTTAAAATCTGCTTTCTGCGTAAGTGTGTGTGTGTGTGTGTGTGTGTGTGTGTGTGTGTGTGTGTGTGAGAGAGAGAGAGAGAGAGAGAGAGAGAGAGAGAGAGAGAGAATGGCAAACACAGTCTCCAGAGTCCTGAAGGATGGGGGGTGGGGGGAGTAGGGAACAACAGTTAACAATGAAGATCAAGAAACAAAAAGCCATTCAGCAGATGCATGCCATTTTTTTCTCTTCAGTGTGGACCAGTTTTTCCTGTTAATTATATCACCTATTCTTTCCTTATATTGATAATTACATAATTACACGAAACAGATGGGCGACAGAATGCACCCAGATGGTGAGAATGTAAACAGGCTTACAAGTAGCTTATTCTTAAGCATATTAAAAAGAATTATTCAATAATACATAGATTTCTATACTCTGCACATCTGTCAAGTAGAGCCTTCGAAATGGCAGTTACTTTGACAATTTTCTTTTCTTCAACAGATACAATATCCTCCCTAGGAATTTCCGGGTAGCCAATTGCCATGGAGATAAGATATTTATGCTTTTCCAAGTATCTGGATACCTGAAAGTTTAAATTCTTATTTAAGCCCACTGACTTGATTCACCCCTGCCTACTTAAGATGTACTTTCAAAGCATGTTATGCATAGATAGATAGATAGATAGATAGATAGATAGATAGATAGATAGATAGAGACTTTGAGCAAGCTGTGCTGAAAAGAATGGAAGGGTTGCTTTAAGAATATAGTAGAGGACCCTGGAGACAGCTCAGTGAGTAAAGTGTATGCTATACAAACACAAGGACCTGAGTTTATATCACTAAAATCCACATAAAAAGCCAGACATGACAGAAGGTACCTGTAACCCCCGAGCTGGGAGGCAAAGACAAGGGGATCTGAGTAGCTTTTGGCCAGTCAGTATGACTGAACTGGCAAGCTCCAGGTTCAGCAAGAAGTTCTGTCTCAAATAATAAGGTGGAGGGGCTGGGGCTGGAGAGATGGCTTACAGGATAAGAGCACTGGCTGTTCTTCCAGAGGATCAGGGTTTAATTCCCAGCACCCACAGGGTAGCTCACAACTGCACATAGTCCCAGGGGATCAGATGCTCTTTTCTGGCCTCAGTGGATATCAAGGATGTCCATGGTGATGAAATGTCATGCGTGCCCATGCATGCAGAAAATAATACCCATGTACATGAATAAAAAAGATGGAGAGCTATTGAGGAAGATACTCAATGTGGATCTCACAGGCACAAGCGAGCACACCCGCACCCACACATACACCACATGCACATGTACTCCCCCATGTGTGTATAAACACACACACACACACACACACACACACACCTCTCACAGACATGCAAAAACAGAGAGAATGCATAGGGATTACTGCATCTGATAGGTTTCATGAATGAAATTCTTTTAAAAATAATCATGAAATAAAAGTCCAAATTATTGATGTTGTATTTATGTGTGGTATTTGGAAATGTGAGGGGTCAATGGGAAGAACTGCATCTGCTCCTTCAAGCTCCCACCCCCTAGCTCATCCCCAAGCACGCAGCTTGCAGCTTGCAGCACGCTCCTGGGAAGCAGCTCCTTCTGGCTAAACACACACCTGCCACCATGGTGACGATGTTAATGCACTAAATTACATAAAAAGGGAGCAGGGATCAAGCAGCCCAGGAAGTAGGAGCAATGGCACAGTGTTTTAAGTTTATTACCCCAAGTTTCACTGGACTGGGTGGCTCATGTCTGCCTGCGCTATGGCCAAGTCGTAGTCCAACAGTAGCAATAAAAATCCTTTATGGCTCCCATGCTCTTTCCATGCTGTGTTTATTCTGTCCCACCACACCTGTTTCACGTGATCACTCTTGCTCTCTTCTTCCTTAGGGTGGTTACTGTAACAATCATGGCGGCCAGGATCTCGAGGAAACTATGGTCTGAGGCATGATCAAGGTCATGATGACAGCTTCAGTTCTGAAGAATGGGGGCAGCCTGAGACCTGTCCACTAAGAATTTCATGCTGTGTCTCTCTAATGAGGACACCTAGTAGAAGGGGAGCCATGTTCCCTCGACAGGTCCTCACAGGCAGCCCTGGGTTGGGGACCATGTCTCAGGATAAATTAGACACTTCCCAGGGTCCATTTAACCTTCTGTCTATGATGAACTCAAGTCCCATCTTTCTTCAAGATATGTTGAACGTGTCAATAATGTTAATGTGTGAACTCAGCTGCTCTTATGGAAACCACTAAGCTGCAGAAGCTGTTTGAGGTGTTCTTCCTGCCCCTTTATACTTGCCAAGAAAGCATATCCATTTTTTTTTCAAGTAGAATTTATTAACAAGTTATAACATGCAAAATTTCCATGAAACCCTAAAAGTATAACTCGTCTTTGGCTATTTTATGGGTTCTTCTTGCTTCTACCCATTGTTACCGTTTTTCTGTCCTTTCAACCCCCTAATACTAGATAGGAGAGAAAAAAAGGATACAGGGGGGAGGGGATGATGTCATCAGTAGACTACTTCCTGCTGATTAGGGGCATCAAGTTCCTTGGAACAAGTTTGATCTTTGTTATCAGGATATCTAATTTTTAATTCTTGTTTCTTCTTTGAGCTTGACTATTTAACAAGCCGTGACCAACAACAACCAACAGCCCGCCCCACCTTTTGGAGGCCCTCGAATTTATATACCCTCTGAAAAGTCCGCAAAATTCCAAATGTCACACAATTGCAGAAACTATCTGCTGCTGGCAAAATTATGTCTCTGCAGGAGGCAAATTATAGTCAGCTGCTGTGGACAGTCCATATCCCACACCTGGGATTAAAATTAAAACACATTCCCATAATAGTTCTGTGTTTTTTAAAAGAAACCAAAATTCTCACAAGAGAGATGTAGTCCACTTTATGATAACAGATGTGTCTATGAACATAAAATCACTTGATCCTGAGTGGGTCAGCCCTCGTGGGCTGCTCAGCAGTCTTCAACCTGTGGGTTGAGACTCCCTTGGTAAACCTGCAGCTTCAAACATATTTGCATCACAGTGTCTAACAATAGCAAAATTACAGTTATGAAATAGCAACAAAAATCACTTTGTGGTTGGGGGTCACGACAACATGAGGAACTACATTGAGGGTCACAGTGTTAGGAAGGTTGAGAACCACCGAGTTACAGGAAAACAGGAAAAACTGAAGACTTCCCATGATGCACACCTGCCCTGAAAAATCAGTCTGACCATGAATGAGCATATTCTCTGTACAGTGATGGTTTACTTAGATACACTATCATATCAGTACAATAAATTAGCCTTCAAAGTCAGGAACTACAAGTTTTCATTTTTAATCACAAAATGATTTTTTTTCATTTAAGAGACAGCAGCTTCATCTTTAATCTATTAATATCATTTCCCACAATTTATTCAAAAAAAATCCTCTCAAATGTGTTTGAACATAGTAGCATTGTTGATAGATATATAGATAGATAGATAGATAGATAGATAGATAGATAGATAAAAAGCTTAAGTGGCCAATATAAGGGAACTGAGTGGAATGATAAGCCATAGGTTCTGTGTCAGTATAGCATCTCAGAGATGTCAAATGAGACCAATAGCTCAGTCTGCAAACCAACCCTCTATCACAGTCAGGGCTGGGAGGGTAGCTCAGTGATAGGATGTGAGGCTAATGTGTGAGGCTCTGGGTCGCATCACTCACCTGGAGTGACAGAAAATGGTTATAATACTTGGGAGGAAGAAAGGAAGCTGAGGCAGGAGGATTACCGTGAGTTTTAGCCCAGTCTGGGTTAGATAGTGAGATCCTGACCAGCTTTAGCTATAGTGTGATATACTGCCCCCATTAAAAAAAAATCAAAACAACAACAACAAAACAGAAAAAGAGGAGGGATCTAAGCTGTGGACCAAATGCATTTAAAGATCTCACTCAACCAACCTCACTATCAACATACTGGAGCTAGAGACCTACTTCAGCTGCTAAAAACACTCACTATTCTCCCAGAGGCTTGGAACACTAGCACCTACATCAGATGCCTCTCACGTGCCTGTAAATCCAGTTTCAGATATGCCAGTGCCCTCCTCTAGCCTCTGCAGGCATGTGCACACATGCAACATGTACTTACACATAAATTATTTTAAATCCTTTTCAAAAAAGTGTCAGAGGAGGAATATTTTAAAAGATCTTCCTGGATGTTTAGAGAGTTCCTTATACTACTGGCTCCTTCCATGTCTGGAGACCCCAGACTCCATCTTGCAGAGAAGAGATGGAATGGCCCTGCTTTTAGCTTCAAATTACAGAAAGCCTCCCAGAGCTTTACCTCAGGACCCTGTAGTGAAAACACCCATTGGTGGGATATGACAGGTCAGACTTTATTGTGTGCTGGTGAATATGCCAGTCCCCAGAGGATGAGCCTTGATTTGGGTCCTTCCTTGTAGGAGCAGAAATAGCTTGGGTGCCAGTGGACTGACTGCCTGGGAATCCATGTATGCTGGCCTCAGCACTGGGGTGGGAGTGGGGTCTCTGAAGAAACCCACTAAAACACCACAGGGAGAGGAATCCTACCCACACAGTAGGGTTGTCCTGGGGAAGACTCGGAGGTCTTTAAGTTCCTTCCTCTCCTGGCCCAATTTTCAGAAGAGTCAGAAATGGTTCTAAATATTTAAAGAGAAAGAAACTGACAGGCTTAAAATAATGATAATAATAAAACTGCCAGTTAAATGTTAAAGCGGGAGTGAGGAGAGGCCTGGTGAAAGAGAGGAGCCTCCTGGTCTCTGGCTTCAGCAACAGGGCAGGGAGCTGGCGACCTTTGCATGAAAATCAAGTTTCTGACATTACATAAAACAAAATTAGATGTCTTATAGAATTACAATCACGTGCTGTGAGTTGAAGTGGCCCACAGAGTTTTTAATAGCTAAAATTGACCAGAGAAGTCATAGACTTGCCCACTTGGTGACCGGGTACAGAAGAAAACCCAGACACAGTGAGCATGCTCACAGTCAACAGGAAACAAGATGGAGCAGCTCTGTGACCGTTCCCACAAGTCCTGAGGGCCCCATGCTCCCTTTATTCCCCAAACCCCTCACCTCAGGTTTCCTCCTCAAATAAAAGCATGGCGCATGACATGAAGGGTCCAATGGAGAAGACAATGTTCCTTCATCAGGGGCAGGATCAGTTCCTGGCAATGGAGGACTGCTTGCCTGTGTCAAATAACTAGGTGACACAGGAAGAGAGCCACAAAAGATTGAGGAAAAAGCATGTCTCAAAGCACCATGAAACCACAGTCAATTGGGGCACACAGGCATACCCACACAAACACACCCATGCTTTCTCGCTCACACAGTGGTGGTGGATGAGTTTGTGTGCCTTTGAGAAGGCGTGTGGTGGGGAAGCATGAGCACACATGCACATAAAAGCCAGGTGTCAACCTCAGGTGTGTTCCTCTGGCACACTCACCTCGCTTTTTTTTTGTTTTGAAACAGGGACATTTTTCCCCCACCGGAACCTGGAACTCAAGGATTAGGCTAGACTCTCTGGCCAGAGAGCCCCCAGAGATCTGTCTCCCTAAAACTCAGATTACAAGTGCATCACCACACCCGGCTTTTGTATGAGTTCTGAAGATTGAACCTAGACTCTCAGGCTTGCATGCATGTACTTTATTGACTGAACTGTTTCCTCGGCCCGTAAGCACCAGAGTAGTTTCAAAGGTGGCCAGTTAGAGAGAGTGGGGATCTGGGGCTGGTTTTGTCTATTTCTTCCTTCCATAAACCCATACTGATTTTTGCCATGATATTTTATTTTTAATAAAGAAGGAAGCTATACCTTCTATAGTCAGTATCTATAGCTCTAATCACCCCCTTTGCCATTTTACTGGACCCCGTATTTTAAAATATCCAAAGCCAAGCCAGTGGTTGGCACTGTCAATCTTTACCTCTCTAAGAGCAAACTCTAAAGAAGCCACTGGGCCACAAAGACCAGCTCTGGCCTGAGAGCATAATACAGACACCTTCTCTGCCTCCCTCTTAGGTTCAGATGGATATTTGCAGACCTGTCTCCTACAAATGCTGCTTCAGGATCAAAAGGAGCCCATGTCTGAGTGAACAAATCAGGTAAAAGCAGGAGAAACCATATTTTAACAATATCTCTGCTTTAAAAAAAAAGTAACTGAAACTTCATGAGTAGCATAGTCTGTGTGTATGAATGAAGCTCTCAGAGCATCAGAAAAATGTCAAGTGCACGAAATATCACTGGCCCTAAGATGAACAGCATTTTACTATTTAGTGGCCAGAATACTAGATCTAATCTAAAAATGAGAGATTACAAAATGGAGCAATTTCTGAGAAGACCCAGCAATTTCACTTCCAGGATATACAGTCTAAAGAAATGAACACACACACACGCGCACACACACACACACACACACACACACACACAGACACACACACAAAGTATGTACATTTTCATAGCACAGTTATTCACCAAAGTGAACCCAATTGAAATTTTCAACAACTGGAGAAAAAGATAGAATACGGCATTATCCATCCAATAAAATATTTAGCAATAAAGAAGAATAAAGTACAGACACACACTACATGGGTGCACTCTGAGAGTGAAGGAAGCTAGTCACAAAGTATCACATGCTTTATGAAGTATCCCAAACAAATAAGTTTAAGAGACAGAAAGTAGATCTATGGTTGACAGAGACTCCAAGTAGGAAGCAAGGGTAAGAGAGAAAATACTAAAAATGTAGGCGTTGGTGATGGTTTCATAACTCCATAAACTACTAAGCCACTAAACTGTAACTGATCTCAGTTATTAATTAACATGGTAAGATCTAGACTCACTTGGGAGATGGGCCTCTGGACATGCCTGTGGGGACTTTCTGGATTAGGTAAATTGTGGTGGGAAGACCACCCCACTCTGGGTAGTTCCATTCCCTTGGCTGGGATTCTAGACTGAATAAAAAAGAAAAAGTGAGATGAACACAGGCATTCATTACTCTTGCTTCTTGGCCAAAAATGCAATGTAGCCAGCTGCCTGCAGCTCCTCTGGCTATGACTTTTCCTTCATGACAAAAGTGTGACCAGACAAATGCCTTCCTAAGTTGCCTTTGTCACAGAATTTTATCATAGCAACTGGAAAAGTAACTAAGACACACACACACACACACACACACACACACACACACACACACACACACGCGCGCGCGCACGGATCTACTTTCTATTTCTTGAACTTACCTATTATTTATATCATAGTAAACTTTTGTTAAAGGGGACTGTTCTGAACCATTTATTCTGTAAAATGGTAAGACTTGGCGTTGATTGCTACTGAGATACTGAAAGTCAGTTTCACAACTTACTCTTGTCATTTTGCTATCTTCTCACAGCCCAACTCCTAAGTTTGTCCAGCATTTGTCAGTTGTGCCTCTAGCCCCTCAAGTAAACTATCAGGCGCTCCTACCATAGGCTAAGAACACTGCTGAGCGCCTCAATACAGAGCTGAATCTTGAGGAGTTTGTAATATAACCACCATATGGGATCATATTTTTTTTTCTTTCCATAACAGCTGCCACCACAATTCTGAAAGGCTTGTAACAGCATGCTGATACAACACAGAGAGAATTATAGACACCCTCCATCTATTGATGTCTCAAAACAGGCCTAGCACACCAGCCTGGGCCCAGATGTCTGCTTCTCCGCAGCCTCCCTCAGCCAGAGTCAGGCTGGTACAGGATTGACACTAAGAGCAGAAACTGGCTAGAGTTGGGGAGGGAGAGGGTGGGGTCCTGCCAAGTCTGTGGGTCACATTTGAATTAAGTGGCTGGTGTCAAAGATGTGAGGGATTAAACAAGTTTAGTGTCAAGCTGTCTACATTCTCTGTTTGCTAGTTTCCTAGTATAGCTGTGGCATCAGATTTACATGTTAGTTAATAAACTGCAAGTCACGGCTAAGAGTGAGTTTGGACAATTAGCTGCCTTGTGGGAAGGGCTGTCAATGAACTGGCCTTTGAACAAGTCACCCCCACCTGACACATACACCCCTCTGTGGGGGAAGATGGTCACAACAGTAAGTACTGGTGTGACAGTTACGGAAGATGGGTTCACAGGAAACCGTTAGCCAGATCTCAGCAAACAGTAGCCACAGGAGGGATGCCTAGCATCACTGTCTGAGGGAAAAGACTTGTGAGAGTCATGAGGACAAACCGCTGGTCTACAAGCCATTCTGACATCTGCATACACACAGCATGATATATTTAACTAAAGAGGTCACAGCATTGGGGAAAATAATACAGAAGATATATTATTTGAGAAAAGGAGGGAGCCCATGCAGGAATTTATACAAATTTCTCTACAAGTCACAGAGGAAAGGATTCCCCACCACTCTAAGGAGACATGTTTCCCAGGATTAGCATGAACATGTAGGAAGTGGCTGAGAACAGGACTGAAAAAGCCAACTAGACCCCGGTAGTCACTGGAAGTAAGTTCGTTTCATGTCCAGGAAACTTCACTGTGGTGATATTAATAAAAATTAATGCATAGATGATGCTGAAAAACCACAGGTTTACAATTTTAGAATCATCTCCAGGAGAGACTAAAAATCTGCATTTTAGTTAGTTGGTTGGTTTTGTTTGTTTGTTTGTTTGTTTGTTTTTTTAAAAAAAAAATACTATGTACTTGAACCCTAGCTATGACCAAGGGAAGTCTGACTACCGTCAGTGAAAGTTACCACATTTAAGGAAGGGACTGGGAACAATTACTCTGGGGAAAACCTAGCAGGTGCTGGAAGAATAATGCAATTTCCCAAGGCAGCAGATGCCCAAGTGCAACAGGATCCAGTGACCGCCCATCAGATGGTAATTATAGCTGGACTGGGGAAGAGCAGCCCAGATAAAAAGGGGCAATTCAAAGGGTAACTGAATGCCAGCCAGTGACATCTTCCTGAGATCACGTACCAGGAAAGGGCGGGCCAACACTTAGATCTGGGGGTGGGGGTTGAGGGTTAGATACACTGCTGGTTTTTCCTTGTAGAAGAACAAAAGGAGATGTGGGGAAAAAAAAAAAAACCAACAAACACAGTGAATCCAAATGGAGGCATCTAAAGAAGTTAGTTCAGATTTCAGCAGACTCTCATTACAACCAGAAGAAGAAGAAAAAAACAAAACACTGGAGCTGAACACTCTGAAATCATGATTTTTTCAGATAGGGATGAGAGCATACCTTCATCCTGTGACCACTATAAATCAAGACAAAAACTATAATTAGAATAGACCATAAGAGCTCTTGTGAATAATAAGCATAGTGGATTCCAAGGCAAATTTTTGGAGTTTAGCATTATAAATAATTGTTAACCGCCACAAGAGGAAGCTCAGAAAGTAGCTGGGACACAAATTGCAGACACTCCAGGAACTCTACAGACATAGATCCAATCCTAGTCTTACCATCCTTCCCCTCCCTCATCTACCTCCATCAATTCTGTAAGTAAAGGGCAGGGCAGATGGCTTTTACAGAGGACCCGGGTTCAGTTCCCTAGCACCCACGTGTAGGCTCCTGTTTGTAACTCCAGCTCCAGGGGATCCAGCACTCTCTTCTGGCCTCTGCAGGTACTGCAAGCATTTGGTACACAGGCATACATGTAGGCAAAACAGCCAAATGCATGAAAAAAATAAGTTAAATAATAAAAAAATGATATACTGTTAAATATACTGGCAGCTTTCCCAAAAGCAGTAATAGGAACAAAGTCAACTCAAAATCCCTCTAGAGTACAGGCAGGAAAGAAAACAACAACAAACAAAAATACCCCGCCTTCTCCACAGACCTCCAAAGTAAAAGAAAGGCAACTTGCCCAATCTTCAATTAGTTTGTCTGCACAAAGAATTCAGGCAAATTTGGAGTATTTCTCAGGATCACAGCACTCACGATGGTGACCCATCTAAATAAGCGTTTCTGTGACAACAGCTCAGAACATAAACTCACAGGCCAAGATGGCTCATTGAAACTGGATGAGAATCTTCCAAGTCTATTGTATGGATTATGACCTTGACCAAGAAAAGCCTTCTCTCTTACTTATGAATTCCTATTGGTTAATTATAGGGATATTATTGTGACTCTTGGGGACCAACTTCCAAGTGTGATGAAGATTAAGGCATTTAGGTGCTTTTCTATGACCTGCTCTGGAGTGAGCTGTCTATTAATAGAAGCCACTGGGAAGGTGCATACCCAAATAAGGCAGAAGCTCTATGGCCTCAGGGTGGTGTTAGGGAGGACATGAAGGAGAGGGAGAACACACATTGCCCTCCCATGCAGTGATGAATCCCAATCACTGCTGCCTTGTACCAGGTTCAAATTGGCAACCCATGGAGATGAAAGGCATTCTATCCCATTACTCATGCCTGGGGTGATATGCCCCCTTGAAGATTGGCTTCCTAGGTGAAAGCGAGGGACCGACAGCTACTCAGAGATGCTCTAAGCAGGATAAAAGGCATGAAAAGCAAGTGATTGGAGAGAAAAAGACACCAGTAAGGCATGGAAGCTGATGCACGTGGCTGGGAGAGGGATGTGAGGATTACAGGGAACCAGTAACGGTGTGAGAAATAGTGCTTATTCAGCCCTGCATGGTTCAGCCACGGGAGTTCTATCGTTCTTCTAGGACTCGGGGGTACTAGGATCATATTGAAATTCCTCCCCAAACAATCCTATTAGTCTCAACTTATCTCAGATAATTGTTTAACGTGTTAAAACAAACCTAAAATGTTTTTTTTTTTTTAAGGAGAAAAACACTTCCATGTAAATCAGCACCTTGTTTTAAATATCTAAGTCCATTTTGTGAGGGGTTACAATGTTGCTGATCTTTCCTTTCTGTTTTTTCAACATTGTTACTCCAGTGCTGTGTTGCTGCCGTGTGGTTTGTTTGTGGCAGTGCTGGGCATCAAACAGAAACCTTCACACAAGAGCTCTTCCACTGGGCTGTGTCCCCAGCCCAGACAACTATCCATTGGTCTTGAAACCCGCACGCCTCTTTGTTGAATGCAAAGCTGAAAGTCTAACTGCAGGCACTGTATAGGCTAAAAGCCACTGACCTACTTTCCTGATCCCTTACTAAATCTTAATCTTACTAAAGCCACATGTCAAGACTGGATGTGGTCAGTAATGGTAGAAGCATTTCTTAACTAGCTGGAATTCCCCAGTACCATAAATGCCTCAACCTTAGGTAGTAAGCAAACATTGGCACCACTGGTTTGCTCAACAGCCCACAGAGGGCTTTTCTTCTTAGACCCCAGGTTTAAACTCTCAGTCTTCGTTGTGCCTGTACGTGGGCCAGGACTCTACACTGAGAAGGAGTCACATATCCTGACATGGGCAGGAGAAAGGTTATTAAATGTAAGCAATGATTTCAAATCATGCCAGTCTGGGAAGTAATGCAAGGATCATGTTTTAATGAAACAAAATGTTTTCTCTGGCTTTCCCTCCACATGGAGCTCCAGCTCACCTCAAGGTGGCCCAATTCCAGAGGTGCCCTGAGACAGGCAGAGGATGGCAAGGGATGTCTTGCATGCTTGAAACAACATGCTCGTGCTTCAAGCAACAGCTCTGTATGCCTCCCCTGTAGCTCCAACACTCTCACTCATTCCGTCAGAGTGCTGGCTGAAGTCACGGGAGGCCCACTATGCAAAAAGCCTTCCCTTGGCCCAGCGCTGTCTCTGTGAAGGCACTTCCGCAAAAAACGGTCAGCATGTCTCACCTTTACTGGATCTGATACACAAGCTGCAAAGCATCATGTGGCGAGACCATGCCCTTCAGTCTCCTGAGGCTCCACCCCTCTGATCAGTAAGACCCAAATTGACCAAGAATATATCATTGCTTCCAGGTGCTGAGTAGATAGGGATTTTGGTGCTCTTCAAGGGGTGGTTTGGAATAAGAAGCCATGTGTAAACTAAATGGTCTCTGAAGACCTAAGCACCCAGAAGCTTCTGTAACAAGTAGACTAATTCTATGTCTGCAAAACCTAACAGTGGAATAATTGAACTTGGATTTTGTCTGCCTATGCTTTTTAAATCTTATTTTTTTCCGATGAATTAATATTGTTAAAAGTAGGACAGATTGAACATTTAAAAAAAACTGTAAGGGAAAGGTCTCTCACTCATGGTGGTGTGGGGATGTGTGTGGGTAGGAAACTATCTTCTATCTAATTGAATCTGCTTGTCACCTTCCATAATAAAAAGTTAAAAAACAAAACGAATTGCTGCTCATTTTCAGTATCTCCTCAAAGGTAAATTTGTAATTGTTAGAAAATAAGTATAAATTTTGTTATTTTACCAATATAAGAATCGGGTCAGACTTGAAGAGGCCTCTGGGTTGGGTCTGCTCAGTCCCTCCTCCAGGGGAGGCTGAGCTGGGATCATGGTGTCTGTCCCCTCCCTCTGTGCTGAGGCTGAGGAGCTCCCTCATCTCTGAGGGGCAAGTTCTGGACTCAATGTTTTAAATGCTCACACTTCCACTTTCCTCTTTTAGTTTTCAGGAAGGGCAAATCTTAGCCATTAAGATATTTTGTTTTCAAACTCACGTAAACTCAAAGTACCCAGAACATTGGAAGCCTGCGTGTTGGTCAAGTTCACATGGTTAAGTTTTCCGTTTAAATTACAACAACCACCAAAACATGGCTTTGCCTTTCACACTCATCAAAATTTACACACAGGTTCCAACCCCTTTTCTTCTCTGGTCTCAGTGGCATCCCAGGGTTATTTTTTTACCTCGAGGTAGGTAAACCGGACAAGGCTCATTTTGATTTCCCACAGGAGCTTTTATGTGTGCATGTTTAAAACAAACAAACAATCAAACAAACAAACAAACAAAACCAGCTTATGACCCAAACACCTCCAACATATTTCTCTGTCAACTTTCTCCTAGCAGCAAAAAGACCACTGGCTGACTTAAAAGCAAACGATCAATTGAAAGGAGGATTCTTCTTTTGAGGATGGGGAAGGAAGATTAAAATATGCTGGGGGGGGGGGCGGTGCTGATGGCTCTAGGCCACTCATTTGTCCAGGGACCAGCAACAACACTCGAGGTGTCCCTGCTGTATCCTCTGAAGGAGGATGTGGCTACTGTTTTTGGGCTTACTATGAAATAAGCACTTGAGGGCAAGGCTGCAGGGAACCCTTGCAGGGTGCCGCCTGTAAGGGTATGAGCGCCAGGTTCCCTGTAATTAAGAAGCAGCCTGCTTGGTGAAGACAGGGCTGCCACCCCATCTGCCAAGCCCGCGGGAGCTGGCACCGTGCCTCCCTGCCTGCCGCCCTGCTACCCACCTGATCCTTGGAGACCTCCTTTGATGGAGCGTTTATGCCAAGCTTTTCCAGAGGATAGACAATCTGTCGTCGTGGTCGCACGGGAACCAAGTAATGAAGGGCAGATGTCAGGGAGTGGGAGTAAGAGCTCTGGAGCTGAAAGACAACCATCTCGATTTTAGGGGAGAGAATGTCAGAGGCCCAGCGCAGATGTCTGCATGCTGCTTGCTTGACAAATACAAAACTCTTAACTCGGCCAAGTCAGAGAGGGGAGGAAAAAAAAAAATCAGCAAATAAACAAACATACTCTTCGAGCAGAGGAATGAATTGCAGATAATGCCTCACACTAATGAAGATAATTATGAGGGTAATTACATTACTATCTCTGTGGGAATGACAGATAAACAAGTGGTTTGGTTTATGGGATTTTTTCAGTACAAGTATTTCCCCCAGGAGAATATTTCTCTCCATAGTGATCATGAATCAGCTTGATTTGACCCCATTAAGCTGTGTTATCTGAGTCCTGTTAACCTTTGTGTGTTTGGCACACGATGCTTTAACACACATAAAATGCCATTCAGGGGGCAACCTAGCCCAGATGTGAAAGCGCCCGGGCAACTTTACTTGGGCTTCTTACAAAATAAAAGTAGGGTCTTGTGAAAGTCCTGGAATGTGGGGAATAAGAGAGGAGGATCAAACGATTCTGATTTGTAGTAAAACTGAGCCGAGAACTGGATTTACACTTGTTGAAATAGCTAATAAATACTTTGTATAATAGCGCTTTAAGTATTAATTTAATCTAGTTTTTAAAATTCGTCAGTGAAATGGTTGAGTGACATTTAGGAAATCTTGGAAATAAAAAAAAAAAAAAAAGGATAAAACCTCAGGGCAAAGAAATCATTTCAACCTGTAGTGTAAAACTGTGAAAAGCCAAACTGGCAAGGATGTATCTATTTGTTGAATTAGAGTCAGAGAGCAAAGAAATCTAACAGAACATTAGCTGTGTTTTAATAAATATAATGATTTGCATATGACTCACGTGCTGATTTAAAAGTAGCCACATACAGTACTTACACGCTTCCAGAAATGCTTTCTAGAATCTGTAACCACTGCGCCTTACACCCTGACTTTACACATTATTGAGAAGCAGAACCCAGGAAAGCCTGCCCAGGGCGCGGTCCTTATATCTGGGATTGTCTCTGCTGGTGCTTCTCAACCTTCCTAATGTTCCAACCCTGTAATACAGTTCCTCACGTTGTGGGGACCCCCAACCAGAAAATCGTTTCATTGCAACTTCATAACTGTAATTTTGCTACTGTTGTGAGTCATAATATAAACATCTGACATGCAGGATATCTGATATTCCGGCCCCAGGTGGGTCACAAGCCACAGGTGGAGAACTTCTGGTTTATGTCCTCACGAGGTTAGGAAAGAGCCACCGCTACAGGGAGACACAGGCAGTTCAATTTCACTGCTAGAGGACTTGGAGCAGAATTCGGGAATTCTGACTCAAATGACTTGGGACGGCTTCTTACTCTTTTTTTTTTTTTTTTTTTTACATGAACATGAGTAAATCAGTTGGCAGTTCGACAAAAGAAACCTGTTTCCAAATGTGTTTCTGATGCCTTACAAGTAACATGTCCCTAGCTCCACGCTGCTTAGTAAGGAGACACAGGTGCAATGTCCAAAATGTCTTCACTACAGATGCAAATGGACTTTGCTCCAACCCGGCATATACAGGCAGCATGGGAAACAGAAACTAAGAATTTAATATCACACCTGGAAGGTCACACAGTTGCTATGCAGTCAAGTGTAAAGTGAAGGAAATTGTTTGGGTCCATGGTTTTCCCGTACAATTTCCACATTGCTCTTCATTCTTTTCCACAGGCACCGCTCCAGCGTGATACCCAGGCACAACCATTACAGGTGTGTGCACCAGTGCCTAAGAAATACTTTGCTACATAAGAGCACCTGAAAATTTTAGTGTCAAGGGCTCTTGGCAGATCGTGGGAAGGCCTGAGGTCATGACCAGAAACTGAAGGGACAATGTCTACTCAGCCTGGTAGTTGAAACCCATCACCTTGAGAGGACACACCAAGAGGACCAATGTCATTGACCATGGGACCAGTTTTCAGAAAACCACCCCTTGGGAGTCTGGTGTGAACAGACTGACTTGTGGAACAGCCAGGAGACAGTACATGAGTAAGTGAAGGTGTCTCCCAGTATGCATCAGTGGCTCCTGAGGATAGCGCTTGTGAAAGAAAAGGCAACCCCACAGCCTGCATGACAAATACAAACTCAAAAGCAGGGTAGAGGGGGATGTAGAGCTGAGGTGAGCTGGTATTTGGGGCACACTGGGTCTCTATGACTGTGTCACTCTATGGAAGTATAAGGTAGAAATCTGTAGGTCTTCCCCATGGCGGAGTTCCATCAGAACTGTACATCTCTGCCTTTCATCCATTCTTTTTATGGAAATGGTCATAAATTTTATTTGGGATGCAGTGTGCAGCACACCAATTTTATAGGATGGAGCTAATTTATTCTATTCATTTCTGTGGGTGGGGTTGTTTGTATCAAAGAACACGATAGGATCATTTTGGCTGTACACCAGGAGAAACGATATGCTGCTCGGCATGTCTCTTATAGTGATTTTTTTCTAGTTTTCTGTTGCTATTTTGTCAATATGGAAAAAAAAAAAACACCAGCAAATTCGTCTAATTACATTGTTTCTGACTGTTGTTTCAGAAACCAGAAGCCTCTTGGCTGTTCACCACAGTGAAGCAAACGGCCTAATCGAATATGGCCAGTGGAGACTCGGCCACACACTACAGTGAGTCATTGGGAGAACAAATAACATGGAGTGCACAAAGGATGCCACATGAACGCCCATGTGCCAGCCTCTTACCTTGCCTTCCCGGGTCTGTGAGTACACAGGATAGTAGAGACATGACTTATAGCCTAAGCGAAGGATCTCCTTTAGGAAAAACTTGGTGTAGTGTCGGAAAATAGGGTTCAGAGCAAAATGGTTCAAGCGCCCATGTTCTTCCTGCTGATGGTGGCTAAAGTAGATGAAGTCCTCAATGTTATAATGAGATCGTATGTACTCTATATCCTAGAGAAGAGGCAGAGAAAGGATGTTTTAAGCAAATTATACGCATGGGTGTTGAGATAAACAGCTATTTTAAAGTCACTTAAGGTGGGGCTAAGGAATAGCTTACTCGGCAAAGTTCTTGTCGCGAAAGCATAACATCTGTAGCGGGATACCATCCCACTATATTTGTATAAAGCTCAGCGATTGGGCTGTATGAGCGGTAGGCGGAGTGAGGAGAGGAAGAGGAGGAGCTAGAAAAAGCAAGGGAGGGATGTAGGAGCCATGGAGGACCACGCATGTATCAAGAGCAGGCCTGGGTAACAACTCATATCATACTGGGACACACCTCTAATACTGTGGGCATCTTGTTAATTGAATATTACCAAAAATATAAAGCCTTCGGATAATATTGCAAAAAGGGGGTGGGGGAATGGGAGGGCTCAGGCCAGCCTTGTGGAGACTGTGGTAGATTGGCAGAGCCATCTCCCACGCTGGCGTGTCGTGGGTGGCAGGGCCGGTGCTTCTGGCCTGCCTGAGCCGGAAGCCTGAGCCAAACAGCTCCGTGCTCCCACCGCTGCTCATGGCCTCAGGCCTTGCCTAGTCAGGAACATGGCGGGCTCCGTAACATAAGACAGATCTGGTGCTGCCAAATGAAATATTAACTGTAACAAACAACCTGGGTTGATTCCCCCAGATCCCATGCAAAAAAAATAAAAAAGCCTGGAGTGGTGGTGTGTGCTTCAACCGTGGGGCTGAGGAGATGGCGACAGGAGGACTCCTCGAAATCTTTAGCCAGCCTACCTAGCTTCTCAGAAAATAGCAGGCCAACAGCAGACCCTCTCAGAAAACAAGGTGGACTGTTCCTAAGAAATAACACCTGAGGCTGCCCTTTGGCTTCCACACGCATGCACATACATATGCACTCACATGGACAACAAGCTAGTAAACACACACACACACACACCTTTAAAAATTGCTTCAAGTGCAGTAGTGAGAAATATGTTTGCTTCTTCAGTTATTCATCATCTTCTCTTTAGTTCTATTTTCAGTGTTAGGGATTGAACTGAGAGCCCTAACCATGTTTGGCAAGTGTTCTACCCCTGAGCTACATCCGAAACCCCTGGTTATTGAGACAGGGTCTCCTAGGTAGCTTAGGTTCACCTTACACTCACCATGTAACCAAGGCTAGCCTCCTGGTGCTGGAATTATAGGTATATATACACCACCATACTTGGCTTACAAATTGTTTTAAAGCAGAAAGCATGTGCTTGTTCTGCTGATCTGTCTGTCTGTGGAAGATGGCTGTGGTGGTTTGAAAGAAAATGGCCCCCATAGGTCCATAGGGAGTGGCTTTTGTTGTAGGTGGTTTGTCACTAGGGGGTGGGCTTTGAGTTCTCATAAAGCTCAAGTCAGATCACTTCCTGTTGCCTGCCGATCCTGATGTAGGACTCTCAGTTCCTTCTCCAGCACCATGTTTGCCTGCATGCCACCATGCTTCCCACCACAAGGGTAAAGGACTAAACCTCTGAAACTGTAAGCCAGCCCCAGTTAAATCTTTTCCTTTACAAGAGTTGACATAGTCATGGTGTCTCTTCACAACAATAAAACTCTTAAGACAATGGCTATGTGGATTTGTTCCTTATGCCTTTGGCTGCTGTCACCATGGTGAGCCTTTGGTGTTTGGTCAGGTGCAGCATAGCAGAGTAGTCCCAGAACATTTCTGGACACCAGGAATACCAGTGAGCCAGCGCAAGTGACTGGACACAGGTTATTCGAGAGCCAGTCAGTAGACAGACTCACTGGTGTCCTGGGTTTGTCCCTGATCACCTGCTAGTGCAGCAGAAATGTCCCATTTCCGAGTCACACCTGTTAGCACATGACTGGGCTGTGAAGAAAAAGCCCAAGCAGGGCATTCCTTACTCTGTTCTTGTGATGGTAACAGGTTTATGCAATGGGAGGTAATTTAGGAGATTCATGAGTATTCACATGGAGAGGGAAATCCTGGGTACACTGCTCCTGTTTCAGGGGTCTTTTTGTCTCCTCACACTACAGTGGAATCAGGGCTCATGCATGCCGTGTACTTCTGCAGCCTGGCCTCCTTTACCTCTCTGGTGCACACTATTGACAGCAGAGAAGGCAGGCAGATAATCTGAAGTGAATGTGACTGTTCTTGATTGCGGGATAATTAAATTTCAATAAATATGGCCTGAAAAACTCTACTATAAACTCACTGATGGAAAAACACAGTTTCAAGAGCAGAGACGGCAACAAGCTCCTAACAGCTATCATTTTACTCTCTTCCCAAATCCCTTAACATAACAAGAACAACAACATTTTCTAAAGAATAATGGGTGGAAGAGAGGCCAAATGTAAGGCAGTGTTACCTTGAAAGGAAAACGCATGGCTCGGTTAAACCTTTACCACCTTGGTCCACACTGGGATCCCTGCCTGCTGCTGCTTCATTCAAGTACAGGACAGGAAGTCAAAGAATGGCTGCCACCTCCAAATAGGACAGTGGCAGAGAGGAAGTAGAGAGAACTACAACCATGCTGGCCACCTACGATGGCTATTTAATTTCTCATTCATGACACAGACAGCCTTGGGAGGACAGCAACATGACAACTAGAGGGGAGAAACACATGGCTTGCTACACTGAGGAAAGGGGTAATCAAGAGGACAGGGGAGAATTTTTAAAAATCAATATAATGCCCTCACAAGTTCCCAAGAGAAATCTTGCTTATAACGTAATTGGATAGACAGAAGACACTGAGTAAACAAGGGAAAGATGTGGGCAGTTAAACCTAGGAACTCTGAGACAGAGGTTTCAGTGAAGACCTGGATACTATTAAAAATCCTGGTCAGAGACTAAATCACAGATTCAGAAAACTAATGTGAAGGAATAGCTCCAAGTGATGAGCAAGAAATACATGGATCAGTCTGCCTACCCGTTATTCCTAATAGCAAGGGGCACCGAAGAGTAAATTCAAAAGATCCCAAACACACCTAAGAGACTGAAGAAAATGGAGGGCAAGACATGATTGGTAGAAGAAAGCTTCCTTTGGAGGCATAAAGTAAGTATTCCTTGATAAAACCTCAAGATTTCTGTGTTGAGTAAGCCAAAATCAACCCTCCAATACCAAACCAAACCAAACCAAATCTCCAAAAGCAAAACAAATGGACAAAAACTCTCAAAAAGACTCAAGAAAGACCAAATCAATCCACTTTTGTTCCCAAGATTGGGAGTGGGTTTGTCTTCCTGTTAGATTTAATCAGTGACACTGAATATTTGAGACAGTGACAGTTCACACAAGCATTCTAAGGGTGAATACCCAGAGAATTTCATACACTATCAAATGGGTATCTCCTGTGAGGACAAGACACATAGACTCAGACATGCCATCATCCAAAAGCAGCAGCTTAGACAAACTGAATCAAACAGAGATAAATGCAAAGAAGAAAAAATGGATAAGCTCTTTACTGGGACGTCCCAGTAAAAAGTCCAAAACCCATCAAGAAAAGTTTTAATACCTATCCATCAAAGAAACCATCAATAATCAAAAAGTAGAAAACTTCCTTAACTTGGTATCTCCTTGAGACCTATAAATAACATGTTAAATGAGGAAAAATACTGAATTATAGCATTATAATATTGACAACTAAAAAAGTAGCCTTTCTCAGCAGTACCATTTAACATTGCTCTATTTATGCAATAAAATTGAGAAGAAAAGAAAATCAGGCATAAAGTCAGGTATAGTGGTCACAGCTGTAATCTCAGCGCTTGGGCTGAGAGTTCAAGTTCATGCCTGGCTACATAGCAAGTGTGAGGCTGGCATTAGGCTTCAGGAGATGAGGAGTGTGGCGGGAGAATAGCCACCATGATGATTTTCTACAAAGTCCCCCCATCCCCCTCTCTGATAGGTGCAGTGCACACCTCTTTCCTTTGAGTCTGATCATGCATGGCCTCTAACTGTTCTCAGAAATGCAATGACTTGGAATTGATGCTGGGCACGGGGGCTGGGGCCGATCAATTTTTAAATTCTCAAAGTGGAAAAGAGACTTTAGAAGGCTAATTGGATACAAGATCAAAATACAAAAAAATCATGGTCTTCTTAGATTCTAAAATAAACATTTACAAGGTACAACAAGAGGTATCTATATACATTATCAAGAAAAAAATGATAAACTACATAGAAAAAAAATCACAAATGTCCTAGAGTATATTGGGGAAGGGTCACAGCAGGAGACAGATGGCATGTTCAAATTAGGATAATTGGAGGTAGGCTCAACAAAGGGAGTATTTACAGAGACAAGAAGGTGTGGGGAAATTAGCAGGGACGGTGAGAGGGCAACTGAAAGCTATTAGTGGCTCAGTGGGTGGAGTAGGGGGAAGACCAGTCACAGGAATCCACAAAGAGAGCATCCCAGAGACAAGGCCAGAGTGGGCTGTGGTCTCAGCCAGATGTAGACACCTTGACCTCACTGTCCTTCCTCCTCCTGTCAAGGTCACTCTTTGGTCAAACCCAACAGAAGGCCAAAGGGCAAAGCCATGCATTGTTGTCAGTTCCTGTGAGCTAGTAGGAACTCCCAAGAGGGAGGAGCCAGTAGGCTTGCAGGGCAGGTAAGTGTCTGACTACATTGGTTCATTTCCATTACTATTAAAAAAAAATATATCCAAGGTTCAGCACATTTTGTGTGTGTGTGTGTGTGTGTGTGTGTGTGAGAGAGAGAGAGAGAGAGAGAGAGAGAGAGAGAGAGGCATGATGAGATGGGAAAAGGAAAGGAGAAAAGGGGCTATCTCACTCTTTCTATAACAACTCGCTTTTCTGTAACTCACTGGGATCCCCAAGAACTACTTAATCTCTTTCACAGGCAGTACCCCAATGACCCATCAACTTCCCACCACTTAACGCAGTCATACTGGGAAGAGCTTCCAAGCATGGATCTCCAGGGGACACACTTAAATTGTCTCCTAATGGTACCACTGACCCAAGAGCATGTTTGAAAAAAGAATTGCCAAAGAACCTAGACTTAAACAACACAAAAAGCTAGAGAGGAAAATAAATGTTATAAAGTCCACGCAGGCATAGACAGTTCATGGTATTAGAAAGCTTACCCAAAGGGAGACATGTCCAAGAAAATTTGGAAAAATGAGGCGAATGAATGCTGATCTTGGCGATAGACCTGTGATCCCAGCACTTAGGAGCTGGAGGCTGGAGGATCACATTTGATTACATCTCAAGATAGCAAATACAAGGCTAGCCTGTTCTACAGGTGCTTTATGAGACCCTATCTCAAGTAAACAAACAAAACCAAAGAATATGAATGAAAGAAACCTCTGTTGCCAGATATCAAACATGTGGTGGGGGCTGGAGAGATGACTCCGTGGTTAAGAGCACTGGCTGCTCTTCCAGAAGACCTGGGCTCAACAGCCCACAGCCACATGGTGGTTCATAACTGCTCTAACTCCAGTCCCAGGAATCTGACACTCTGCCTCTTCTGACCTCAGAGGGCACTAGGCATATACATGGTACACAGGCCTACATGCAGGCAAAGCGCCTATACATATGAAATAAAAAACAATAATTTAAAAAATTATTTTAAGAATGTGTGATAAAATAATGGGTATCAATAAATAAACCAATAACATAGAATCGAACTTAAAAGAGACAGAGGAATATACAAAATTAATAAATATAAAAGCAGTATTTTAAGTCAGCAGCAAAATAATGGACTGACTATTCAGCAATAATTGACTTGGAATAACCGTAAAAATATAAAATAGTATACACACTTGACAATACACACACACAAAAAAACTGAGTGTGAAGAAGGGTGCTGGTAAAGATGAATGACTAACTGAAGCAATACTCCTTTGGAGACAGCAGTGGGACTGGTTGTTATTTATTACTATTACTATTATTATTATTATTATTATTATTATTATTATTATCTGATGGCCATAGATTATTAGATTTTTAAGAATAAGAATCTTTTCATATTTGTAGTATTCTGTGTGTGTGTGTGTGTGTGTGTTATTCTGTTTGGTTTTTGATGACAGGGTATCACTATGTAGCTCTGGCTATCCTGAAATCACTGTGTAGACTAGGTTGGCCTTGAACTCAGAGGTCCACCTACTTCTGCCTCCCAAGTGCTGGGATTATAGCATATGCCACTACACCCAGAAGTTCCAAACATTTTTTACTTAAAAAGACAGACAGAGGGGAGAGGAGGGAGGGAGGGAGGGAGAGAGAGAGAGAGAGAGAGAGAGAGAGAGAGAGAGAGAGAGATAGTTAGTTGCAAGGGTGCAAGGGGAAAACATGTTGGTGACCATGTATTTCAAAGAGGTTTGTTCATGTTAAGTAATAGGAATAAAGCTCTATAGAGGCACTACATGCCTCTATGACATATTGATATATTGATACATTGATATGATACATTCATGACACAAAAAGTTACAACCAAGCAAGTTGATGGCCGCTTCAGAGCTTACCATTTCTTTTCTGATCACTGCAATGCCAACTATTTGATCTGCAACTTCTGCTACGAACACCTGCAGTGCTGTTCCATCCTGCAAGGGTAAGAATGGGTTTCATTAAGACCCTGGAAAGAATCGCTACCAAAGTCTCTGAAATCAGCCGCTAGTGCTGTGAACTCACAAGCCACTGCTGCAGTAACCACAATAACAGAATCAACACTCATTCAAATGTTTAATATTCTTAAATTTGTGTAACTCATTTTATTTGTGTGATTATTTTAACTATATTTATGCTTGTGTGCCATGTGCATGCCTGGGACCTGTGGAGGTCAGAAGAGGATACTGGGTGTTCTGGAACTGGAGCTACAGATGGTTGGGAGCCACCATGTGAATGCTGGGAACTGAACCCAGTCCTCTGGAAAAGCAACAAGTTTCCAGCCCCTCCACTAAAATTTTTGTCTTAGAGAACACACCCTTCAAATTCATTAGACTGACCTTGTAAGGGAGAACCTGAGATCATACTGAGGTGCCAGAAGGGAAGAGGCTACCATGATAAGAGACCAAGAAAGGCCAAATCATACTGGGTGTGATGGATGAAGATTATTTTAATTTTATACCCTGATAATAATACACCTTCCTGGTGTCATCATGTTAGGTGTCTGGTGTCTCCCTGGTGACTTAATACTAACTTTAAAAGATTTCTTTTTACTTTATTTTTAAAAAAACACTATTGCTTATTTTTCCAAATGACCTCAGCAGCAGAATAAAGAAATAGTTGATATATTCATGTGGTGAAACAATTTTGTCATAATACAGACAAATCTTACAAACATATTTCTGAGAAAAGGAACTCTGTATCGGGCAAGAAAACAGGTGTGACTTTCCTACATAAATCTCAAAAGTAGGTATAACTATTTCTGATTTTGGAAGCAAAAGTATGTTAACCCGAGAGAGTTTCTGAATGGAGGTGTGAGGAAACCAGTGACCAGCTGAAGCCTGTCTCTTTCAATTGGTAAATCCTACTTATATAGTAGCAAATTTCTGTGAATTTTAAAACTTACTTAGATGTTTCTTGGTCATAGTTTGATAAAAAAAAATAATGTTTCAAAATAAAGCATATTAGAGAAGTTAATTACTGTGAATTTTAAAACTTACTTAAATGTTTCTTGGTCATAGTTTGATTAAAAAAAATAATGTTTCGAAATAAAGCATATTAGAAAAGTTAGAGTTTCTCCAACCTCTTAGCTAACTGCACATCTAGCCAAGTCAACTGGCAATGTCCTTAAGGCCTCAGTGTTAGCATGTGGACTGACACCAGCCTCTGTGTTAGCATGTGGACTGACACTGACCTGATGTTTTCCACAGCTCATATTTAGGTTATTATGCCAGAGAAGACCAGACGTTGACCACAGAGGATCATCTTTTTATCTAGTCCTTAAACCTCCAGCCAGCTCAACAGAAGATCCTGGCTCAGTTCACCACCTAACATGATTAAAGTGGAGCTCCATTAACCTAAGTCTGGAACTCATTGCTACTGGGGTGGGCTTCAGATACCATGGATTCCCAAACTATCCTTCCATGATGAAAGTCAGATCTACTATCTCACTTTACCTCTGCTGTTCCCCCACTTCACCCCCACAGACTCTCCAAGGATGTTCAATGAAGCTCCAAGGCTGAATCTTTGTGCATCAGGATGGTCCCTTGTGACCAGGAAAACGAAGCCACGGCAGGGGCTGGCAGTACTTACAGGGTCTCTGGCAGCCTCGTTGTACTGGGCTAAATCATCCAGTATCTTTGTACTTAGCAGGAGGGTGCTGACAAGCTTTTCAACACCAGGAGTATCCAGAAACTTGGCTAATCTTATCTGAATGGACCTGGACAAGAACAGAAATGGGTTTCTTGGTTACAGTACTAAACTAATATGACACTTGTATAAGATAATATCTGGCAATGTATATCTATATAAGATTAAGGTGACTGGTTATAAAAAGAATACACTTCATTCTAAAGAACCTAGAAAATATACAAAAAAAGTACAAAGAATATGATAACAATCACTGATAGGATAAACCAACTATAACACAAAGTTACATGTAAGTATATATAATCTAAATACATACAATTTAATGCATACAATTTTAAATGCTCAGCGCACTTTATTTCCCATTTCATACAGAGAGCTAAAATCCCTCTCCCACATTTTTAACTTTAAAATGTGATCATGTCACTCCCCCATTTCCTTCCCCCCTACTCATTCTATGTACCTCTGTACATATACATACTCGCCCCCTCTCAAATCAATGACCTATTCTTTGTTATTATTACATACATGTATAAATGCATCAATATAGGCATACAGCATGCTGAGTCCATTCAGTGTTGTTTGTATGCGTATCATTTCAGGGATGACCACTTGAAATTGGATAACCAATTAGGGAGCGCATCCCTAGGAGAGGCTAATCCTCTCTTCTCAGCCATCATTAGTCACCTGTAGTTCTTTGTCTAGAGGTGGGACCCCCTGAGAGCTCCCTCTTCCACATAGCCTGGCCATCAGTGTTGTCACTGTTCAGGCCTTGTTTCAGCAGCCATATGGTTGCGGTCCAGGGATGTAGCTTGTCTGTCATTTCTAGGAGACATGATTTCACAGCAGGCTTTCTGGTCCTCTGGTTCTTACAATCTCTCCCAAAATTTTAAAAATGTTTTATAATTAGGAAATGATAATCACTGGGGTTGGCTTCATGTGCATGCTCCCTGTAGAGCAACCCAGAGCTGCATGTTGTAAAAGGCCTCACCGTTAGAGTTTAATTCTTTCAGGTCGCCATTTTAGTACTCTTAAAAGTCTCATCTGGGGCTGAAGAGATGGCTCAGCAGTTAAGAGCACTGACTGCTCTTCCAGAAGTCCCGAGTTCCATTCCCAGCAACCACATGGTGGCTCACAACCATCTGTAATGGGATCCGATGCCCTCTTCTGGTGTGTCTGAAGACAGTGATAGTGTACTCAGATAAATAAAATAATAAATCTTTATTTTTAAAAAATCTGCATCTGTAATTTTGTGTCTTTAAGCAAAGTTTAGTGAGAAAAAAGAACATGTCTGGGAGTTTAGAGCCATGTCTTATACGTAGTTCCCACTTCCTTCTCTGTGTTCATGAGTCTTCTATGTGTTTCCTACCTCACCACCCCATCCTCACTGGCACCTTCTTCTGTAAATAGTGACAACTGGATTCTACCTTGAACACTGGTTGGAGAATCATGTGAAGAGTACAACAAGGATGGAATTAAAACCGTATCTCCTACCTGAAGTGACGTATGAAGCATGGAGAAAGCTGGGGATCGACTGGTATATAATTTGTGGCATCTCTGGTCATAGCAATGGGGTGACTGTTCCCACCCTTGGTAAATAGAGGCATGCTGCACACAGCTGGTGAGTTTGTGAGCTTTACCTACGCTGCTCACAGGTTTTCAGTATATCCTGAGATAGAGGCTTCAAACCCTTTCAGGATGAATATGCCAAGGGTTGGAGCAGTCATCCCACAGAAAGGGGAAACTAGATTTTCCACATTAAGCCAGAGTCCCATGTTTCCATTTTGTAATGGGTCCCCTGTGTTCTATAGCTGGCCCAACACCACATTCTCTCTTCTCACCAGGGTTTTGTTACTAAATAAAACAATGTTATTCCTCTTAATAACAAATGATTCTAACCTATTTTAACTCCTGATTGGTTAATATCTATATTTAAATTGTAATGCATAGTTACACATTATAGTTTTTCTTTTTTGTTTTGTTTTCAAGACAAGGTTTTTCTGTGTAGCCCTGGCTGTCCTGGAACTCACTTTGTAGACCAGGCTAACCTCGACCTCAGAAATCCGCCTGCCTCTGCCTCCCAAGTGCTGGGATTAAAGGCATGCGCCACCACTGCCCGGCTATGGTTACACATTATAAACAAAATAGTTTATTTACAAAGATGTATATGTATAAAATTAACTGGTTAAAAATCTGATCAATTAATATCACCTCAATAAAAACTTTAAGTAATCTTTAAGACAAAGATGAGAACTTGGCTCTGTTATGGACAGATTGCACCAAAATCTAGTTCTGATCGAGATGTAAATGTTAAACAGACAAAGACCAAATGTATTAGGGAAATAAAAGAAATTAAGAGAATAAAAAGTCCTACAAAATGTCCATGGCACCTTAGTTACAACACTCCTAAAGGAGAAAACAATCTAAATGTGGCATATACACACAACAAAATACTATTCAACCACAAAAGGAAATAAAGTGACAAGGCATGTTACATGTGAGAAAAGCCATGTGAAAACACCAAAATTATGTCATTATGTTTCTATGAAACATCTAGAATAGGCAAGTTTATAGAGACAGAAACGAAAATGTTCAGCTGGGGGACAAGGTAATCAGAGGTGACTATTCAATGGGCATGGGTAGGATTGGGGTGACAAGAAATGTTTTTGATGAATGTACATATATATATATACACATATATGTATGTATATGTATATATATACATATATATGTATGTATGTATATGTATATGTATATATGGTAATAACTACTAAATTATACAATTAAATGGAAATATGTTATATTACATCTCAATAAGCCATTATTATATATTATGTGGCCTATTTATATATATATATATATATATATATATATATATATATATATATATGCATAAAATATCAGAGAAAGCTGAAAGGGAGAAGACAGGAATGGCAATGGTAACTAATAGTCAAACCAACTGATATGGTTAATTATCAGAGTTTAAGGCTGAAGTTACTGTGAGAAAAAAGAAGCTTTATTTGATAAAATAAGATCTCATCATAATGAACAGTGTCAAGTCACCAGGTATCTACACATGCAGTTTCGGGTTCTTTAAGTGAAAATTGAATAGAAATCAATGTGATAACTGTGCAACATCTGGACAAGCTTGGTCAGAAGGATGCTGCTGCCACAGCGTGAAACACTTGGCATCACTACTCCGTTTCCCATCTGACTGGGTGGCAGCTCCACACTCCAGCAGTTCAGGCACAAACCACCAGCTTCCTCTTGTTCTCACACCCCTTTCATCTCCGCCAAACATCAGATGGGCTGTGCCTTCAAAATACACCTTAATCTAATCACACCCTGCAATCTCCATTGCTCACCCCAGGTACCATTACTCCACAGCTACTCCACAGACAGGAGGGAGGTTACAACAGCGGCCTCATGCGGCTCCATGTACACGTGACTCTTCAACACCAATCCCAGTAAGGGGCAGTCCATGACCTTTCATGCCCACAGCCCTTCTCAGAATACTGTTTATATGTGTGTAAAACAAGAGGCAGAGAATCACAATGGGTGAGGTTAAACAGATGTGACTCAGCAGTGGTCTGTTGATCATCATAGTTTTGTGTATTGCTGTGCATAGGTAATCCGCAACAACCGCAGATAATCTGAAGTCTGCAGCACTGAAGGAAAAATGGGGAGGGAACAGCAGGGGCTGCTGCTACTAGTGTGGTCTGTTGCCTACTTTCACAAGGGAAGGGGATGTTCAACTTCAAGTACAGCTTTGTGAAAATCAGGATGTGATTTTTTCACCTACACTCTATCTGCAGACCCAACGTAAGAACTTCAGTTATCTCTCCCACTGCACTGAGTGACAAGCAAAGGCAGAGTGGCCTCAGAGACTCCATGACCAACGTCTCCCCTCCTGTGTCTTTTTTTTTTTTCACAGTCTCTCTGGATCTTTCATCTCCAACCTATTTCCACATTGTGGTGTCTTTCTTTACCTGTGTTACCTTTCAGATCCCATGTTAGTCCCCAAACTCAGTCACTGTGTGCCCTCATCATCTCTCACCTGACACCCTCACCTCCCAAGCCCAGGGACTCTCTCAACCTACCTGGGTACCGACTGTGCACACAAACTTCACTGAATAAGCTATACCACCTGACTCGGACCCCTGTCCTATTTCTCTCCATACACTTCCTCCTTTCTGTTTGTTTGGTATACCATTCCTCCGTCTGTTAGAATAAAAGTTCAAAGACAAAGTTCCTACCTTTGCTGCGGCCCTCTGGCTAGAGCAGCTCCCAATGGACAGACACTCACAAGGGAATGAATTATGGAGCCTGTGTGAAAACTGCCCAAGCTTCCCATGCATATAACACCTATGATTAGTGCTAAGGTTGAGTTATAAAGTGTGTAATGGGAGCCGGGAAAGTAAATAAATCTGAATGTTGTCTCAGTTAGGGTTTCTACTGCTATGATGAAACACCATGACCAAAAACAACCCAGGGAAGGAAGGTTTGACTCGGCTTGGGCTTCCACATCACTGTTCATCATTGAAAGAAGTCAGAAGAAGAACTCAAGCAGAGCAAGAACTTGCAGATAGGAGCTGATGCAGCAGCCATGGAGGAGTGCTGCTTCGTGCCTTACTCTTTATGGCTTATGCAGCCATCTTTCTTATAGACCCCCAGGACCACCAGTGAAGGGGTGGCACCATCCACCATGGACTGGGCTCAATACAGCAGCCTGATCTTACAGAGGCGTTTCTCATTTGACGCTCCCCTCTCTCTGATGATTCTATCTTGTGCCAAGTTGACATAAAACTGGCCAGCACAGATACCTTCCCCAGCTCATAGCTCAGACCACAGCATGGTCTGTTTTGAACGCCGGGTTTCTCCTAGCCTACAGTGATACTGAGTAAGTGCTCAGTGGGACTTGGGGTTGTTTCCTCAAGTGTCACAAAACACAAGCATCCTTTGTCTCCTCCATTCACAGAAATCTGAACAGGTGACACAGCAACTTAGGATTATATCATAAAGCTCATGTGTCTTGTTATTTATATTTGACACAAAGGAACATTTGGGAATTTTCCTATGTTCCTAGAATTTCAACAGGAGGAGAAATGGGCAATAGAATCTGCCACTTACCACTACCCTGCCCAACACAAGACTTGAAATGTGGCTGTAACTGCCAGCTGAATTTTGATGAGCTAGTACAAACAAGATTTAGTTTTACCTAGTTTAAATTTTTACATTAATGTGACTTTTGGAAAAATTAAAATTACAAATAGACTCACAGTGTATTTTTCATGAATGGAGCTGTTCCATATGCCTATATATGTCTCTGAGTGCTCGCTCGGTATGTGTGTGTGGGGAGGGGCAATGGGTGTGTGCAGGTGCATGTTCAAGTATATGCTGAAACCAAACAGTATTCTTGGGTGTTATCCTCAGGAATGCCTCTGACCTCTTTCCAGCCTGGCTGAGTCACTGACATGGAGCTCACTGATGATGCTAATCTGGTTGACCTTATTAAGCCTCAGGATACAGCTCTCTCTGCCTCCCTGGTGCTGGGCTCATTTTACTTGGGTTTGGGAGATTTAATCCTGGTTCTCCCCTCTTACCTGATGAGCACTTTATTGACTGCTGTCTCTCCAGTCTCTGAGAGCTGTTTTATACAAGTTTTTAACTTAGAAAAAAGAGGAGGAGGAGGAAGAAGAGGAGGAGGAAAAAGAAGAAGAGGAGGAAGAGGAGGAGGAAAGGAGAAGAGGGGAGAAGGGAGAGAAGATTAAGGAGAGGAAGTGGGGAGAAGAGTACATAGTACTAGTACACACCTTTATTCAGAAGGCTGAGATTAAGCTCAAGAGTTCCAGGCCAGCATAGGCTAATAGTGAGAACCTATCTCAGAGCAAAACAATAAGCAGAAATGGATTTAGTGAGCAAGGAACTCCATGTTACTTCTGGCTCTGGTTCTAGCAACAGCAGGCAGCCTATTTGTTTTGGCTTTAACTGGGATAGGATGAGAGGACCTATGGCCTGCAGTAAGGAAAGACAAACGAGGCATGGGTACACGTCCTCATTGCTTCTGTACAAAAACTGATGAGAGTGTTTAGAAGGATCTGCAGGGACAAAAATGGAGAAGAGACTGAGGGAAAGGAGGTCCAGTGATGGGGCCTAAATTGGGATCCAGCTCAAGGGGAGGCTCCAAGGCCTGACACTATTACTGATGCTATGGTGTGCTAACAGACAGAAGCCTAGTGTGGCTGCCCTCCAAGAGGCCCAACAAGCAGCTGAAAAGAGTCAGATGCAGATATTTACACCTAACCAATGGACAGAAGCTAGGAACCCCTGTGGTTGAATTACAGAAAAGCTGGAAGAAGCTGAGGTGGAAGGTGATCCATAGGAAGACCAGTAGTCTCAACTAACCTGGACCCCCAGGATCTCTCAGACACTGAACCACCAAGCAGGCAGCTGATAGGAGGCCCTTGACACATATACAGCAGAAGACTGCCTGGTCTGGCTCCAGGGAGAGAAGACGCACCTAACCCTTGAGAGACTTGGGTCTGGTAGGGTGGGAATGAGATGGGAACATTGTTTTGGAGACAGGGGAGGAGGTATGGAATGAGGAACAGTCAGAGGGCAGACCAGGAGAGAGATGACTGGACTGTTAAAAAAGGATTAAAGATATATATATATATATATATATATATATATATATATATATATATATATATAAAAAACATGAAAAGTGACTAACCTCCCAATTAAAATGTATTTACCTAAAACTCAATTGTTAAACTGACATTACATTCATTCACCCTAGTCACAAACAGTTCTGAAACATCTGGAGTGTCCCCAGGGTGTCCAGGTGCTGGGACCCCACTGGGGGGAAAAAGTTAGTTCATGGTCCCATTTGACTGACCCTGTATTGATTCCAGAACAATCTGAGAAATAAACCAAAAGTCCCTTAAAAGTTTATAGTGCATGAACCATGAAATATGGTGGTCTTTATGTTTCAGCTACGGAAAGCCCCAAGGAAAATCAGGTTACTTTGAAACAACTCTTAAAATGCTTGGGGGAAAGGTAAAAAGGAAGTAAAGGGAGGGGGAGGATACTTTGTTTATATAAATATGCACAATCACAATATATATGATGTATCATATACATTCTCCAAATGGAGATAGCATGTGCTCTCCAGTCACCAAGCAGCTATCTTTATTTCTTGCCATCTCCTTAGATAATCGTAGAGTAACAATATTCATTGTCTGTATAAAAAAAAAAAAAAACCAACAACAACAACAAAAAAAACCTAAGATTGTATAAAACAAACTCTGAATCTATTGATAAATATTTAAAACCACAAAATCCGCTCTGTACAGTGCCTGGAGGCATGGCAGGGCTGCAGATAGTCGTGGCTCAGTGAATAATTCTGAATACCAGTCTACCTTTCTCTTCCCCTAACCCACAGGTTCCTAGAAGCTTCCAGCCTTCTCTTGTTACAATCATTACTGAAGGTCTATTTTTTCAGTCTTGCTGGGTATTAGTCAGAGAACACTCTAGTGGTTCTGTTCTGTTCTGTTTCTGCAACTGTACACTTGGTGACTATAATGACCCAGCTAATCTTTTCTTAAGGGCTCAAGCACAATTCTTAAGGCACCCTAAACCAAAGTGGAGATAAGCAGTCCCTTTCCTTATCTATGCACAGGGTTAGGGCTGCGGGTGGGGGTGGGGGTGGGGGTGGGGGTGGAGCATATTCTCTTGAGAAATCCTGCCCTCTCTACCATTTCTCTCCCTTACACTTGAATGCCCCAATGTGTGAACTCTCAGGGCCCATGAAGAAAGGATGAAGCCACTGCCCACTGGTCCCTCCTTGGACCTTACAATTTTTCAGTCCTACAAATTGCTTAACCACAAGATGTTTTATTCATCTCCTAAAAAAAAAAAAAAAAACAAACAAACAAAAACCAGAAAAACAACAACAACAAAATGCCCACTGAGTCTGGTCTTCAAGGTCAGAATTTGAGGCATTCCGTCTGGTTGCACACATAAGCAAATAACAAATGACATGTGAAAAGTAAGAGGAAAGACTTGCCACTTGTCACTGTAAACCCAGTGCTTTTAGAAACCGCGGGTTTGCGTGTCTTTCCAGCTAATGTCTCAGATAAAACTAGACAATTTTGATGGCAGTCAAGGGACACAAAGCTAGAAAGAAGAACACGTGGTAAGTGTGGTCACCACACAATCTACCCATCATGCCTCCTGTGAACCAAACACAAGCAAGAAGGCAACCTTGCCCCAGACAAAACAGTAGCCTCGAGGAGCAAAGTCTCTATTGCATTCTGTTCAAAGAGGCCCACTGAGAGCCTAAGGAACAAAGGACAGATTTGATCTCAGCACAGACTGACCGTGATAACATAAGCCTGAAATGAGTAAAATGGTGACATCACAGAGGAAAAAAAAAAAAAAGGTAACAAAGCTTGCATGAGCCACTCATAGAAAAGCAAATCAAGCAAATATATTAAAGGCAAGATCACTCAGAGGCTGACTACTGAAGCCCATCCCGAGTAACGTGGATAAGGGCTGTGTGACCTAGCTAAGAAGTTAAATATTTCTATCACAATAAATATTAGTTGGATGAGTAAGTCTGACATGTCTTCCTACAAAGGAAAAATGTCCAATTTCAGAAAAAGTGCCTCTTGGAAAGGTGGCAAGAGGGAAGGAGCTACCAGTTCAACTAAATGTGCCTTCCATTAATGACTGAAACAAGAAGAAAGGCCAGCAGGCAAGTTAAGAATGGGCAAGTCAGGGAACGTGGGAAAGCAATCTGTTCAATGACGTAAAACCCAGTGTTACCTTTGGGAACATCTTAGGATGAATATGCAAATGAAACGTTCTCATGTAAAGACCTCAGTAGTTACCATGAGAGAGGGGGGTGGAGGGAGAGGGAGCACGGAGTGTGGGATCTGTTGACAGAAGAGCTAGCCCTCACTAACAATCAGATGAGTTATCTGTCTCTGTGCTCACCAGCATGGCCAGAGGGCAGATGACAGGCACAAATATAATTTCCCAAGGGAAAAAGAAGGAAATTAGGTAGGGGACCAGAACATGAGGTCATGAAATTTAAAGTAACCCAACATAAAAGCAGGAGCGATCCATCCCAATGTCAAAAGAAGTGAAGCAGAAACTAGAAGGATGTTATATATTTTAAAACCATGATATAAAAAAAGAGCCTGTCAGGGACGAGTGCCCTGGCCATGCCCAAGCGGCCCCCTCCGTTATTCCATCATGCTTTGCTCGAGGCCACCTCTCCCATGCACCTTGTGGAGGCGGAAGTTCCCTTTTACCCAGCTCTTAACCACCTGCTGTAGTCTTCCCAGTGCCTCCCATGTACCTCCCATCTAGTTCATCTCTTTCCTTTATTCGCATCTTCCTCCTCTAGCTAGAATGCAGACCCCCATGAGGGCCGGGACTTCTGTCTGTTTGGGTCTCATACGTTTCCCCAGCACATGAACTGGCACATGCGCACAGTCGATGTTGCGTATTCCATTAGATGAATGAGGAGCTCCACTGTGGAGCCTCTGGGAAAGAAGGCACACAATTAACAAGTACCATCCGGGGCCGTGGTGCTACATGGATGTCAGCCCAGAATGTAACAGTCATGCAAATGCGATAGGAGTCAGTTCCCAGTGGAGCAGGCACAGGAGAGGCCACCGCAGAAGAAAGGAAAGAAACAAAGGTCTTCAAAACACGAACCTTGGACTCCCTGCCTGTCTCTAGATCTCCTGCTTATGGAGTCAATCAAAGGCAGAAGCTCTTTCCAAATTGGCCTTTTATTTTATTTCTAAGTGAAAATGTTCTTCCAGTTAGTGTAAACTTTGAACTTTAACTGATAGCTGCATAACCAAATTAACATTTCCTATTACAGACATAACAGGTGTCTATGATTTGTTTTAAATCAAACTGAACTAAGCAACGTGGAAAGGGAAGGAAGAAAAGGGCTGAATGAAAACCTCACCAGAGAGGTCACCTGAGTGAAGGGTGAGCATCTGAAACACATTAGCATAAAACAATTCAGTGGCGTCCATCACTAAGGAACTGAGCACTCAGCACCAAAAGGGCGTTACTAGGGAGCTGCTACGATGTCCAAATCCAAACCATGGAGAACGGTAGAGGTTGGCAGGGTCGTAAAGCAGTTGATGGTATTGTTGCAAAAAGCCACTTTTTGACAGTTTTGTACAAAACTACACTGTAATCATAGTGACCGGCAACTCTACTCTCTCTTAGCCAAAGAGGCAGAAAACTTACATCTACACAAAACCTTGCACGTGGATGTGGTAGCGTCTTTGTTCACAATGATCTAAACTTTGAAATAGCCAAGATGTTCCTTAGTAGCTGAACAGACAAATAAACTGTAGCGTGTCTAGATGATGGAATCTTATTCTGTGCCAAGATAAGTGAGTCACCAAGTCATGAAGTGACATGGAGGCTTAATGCATTATGATCAAGTAAGAGAAGCCAAATTGACAAGGTGGCATACTGTAGGATTCTAACTACTTGTCTAGAAAAGGTAAAAATTATAGTGAGTGAAGAGATCGGAGAGTGCCAGCAGTAAGGGGAGGGAAGAGACGACAGGCAGGGCACAGAGGTTTAGAGCTGTAAAACTATTCCATGTGACATTATAGCGGCATCATTACAGATTTCCCCAAATCCATTGAATATACATTATGCTAGTTACTTTCCTCATTGCTCTGACAAAATACTTGGGAAAAACAACTTAAGGCAGGAAAGATTTATTTCAGCTTGTCATTTTAAAGGACACAGTCCTCCATGGCAAGGGACATGGCAATAGGAGCCTGATGCAATTGGTCACATGGTGTCCACACTCAGGAACTGGAAAAAGATGAATGTGGTACTCACTAGCTTTCATGCTTTTATTCCATTCAGGACCCCAGACCAAAGGACAGTATTCCTTCATTCATCGTGGGTCACCCTAGTTAAATATCTCTGGAAATGCCCTCACAGACATGCCCAGGGGTGTCTTCTAGCTGATTTTAAATCCATTGAGTTGACAAGCTCGAACCCTAGCATAAATGACGGACTTCAGTTGATAACAAGGGATCAGTTTGTTGGTCAAGTTTAACAAATGTAGCATTCTGGTGCCAAATGAGAATATTGGACCAGAAGGGAGGTATGTGGAGCCTTTGTACGTCTCCTGAATTTTGCAGTGAACCTAAAACTATTCTAAATATAAAGTTTATTAATGAAGAAAGTAGTTATCTTTATTGTCCCCTCCAGTTCTGCCTGTGTAGAAGCATGTGCCTTATTCTAGAACTTCTGCACATATGTAAGATAAATGCTGTCTGCGAAGCACTTGTGGTGTCCCTTTTCCTCCTCCTCTTCCCTTCAATGGTGGATGAGATCAATTGTGTTCTTACTGGGAGCATACCTAGCTGACTAGTGTCATGCCTCCTAGCCTCCCCTGCAGCCAGATCAGATCAACAACCAAGTTCTAAGGGGCTTTAGGGCTCAGGGGAATTGTAATGCTGCAGTGGGTATGCTCTGTAAAGCCTAGTCCCGCCCTTCACCAATCCTCAAAGCTGTAATAGGTGAGAGAGAACCAGCGAATTTGAGGAGCTTTGTCATCCTTTTCCATGTGCTAGACCTTAAGGTCATAGATGCTGCTTCTTCATTGGATGAATTAATACAATAGGTTGAAAGTATCAGGGGCCAGGTGGCAGCACTGACTCGCCAAGGTGACATACTTATTGTAATGGGCAGCATGAACAAAGCAATGTCCGTAAATGCATGCCCTGGCCTGGGTGGGTAACACAGGCAAAGTAATTTTTACAGTGGCACGACCTGTACAGTAGTGACTAATCTAATCATGGTGTTTCCAGGCATGGAATAGATAAGAAGCTAGGGGCATTTTTGTTTGATCTGTAAAAGCGGCAAAATTCTCAAACAAGTGAAAGAAAAGCTACATTGTATCAAAATTGTATCAAAAGCTACATTGCCAAAAGAGGCCTTGACACATGAACCAATTTTCAGACTTGAGCCAGTTTGCAGACACAGAACCCCTTAGATGAAGGGATGATCAGGTTCCCCTGAGGAAGGACTTTGATAAAATGCCTATAACTTTTACAGTTGGCCTTTCTCCAGTCCTTCCTAAGAGAGACCTGTAGCACATTATAAAGGTAACTGTACATTGGAGGAAAGAAAACAATCAGACTTTCCAGAGTCTATTAGATGCTTGTTATGAATTTTCTATAATTCTGGGAGACCTCAAGAACACTGTGGCTCTCCCATTAAAGCAGGAGCTTATGGGGCGTCAGGTGACTAATGGGAGTTTTAGCTGAAGTCCGACTTACAGTAGGTCGAGTGGGTCCCCAAACTCACCTATAGTTATTTAACCAGTCCCAGAATGTATAATTGAGATAGATATACTTAGAAATTGGCAGAATGCTCACATTAGTTCCCTGATCTGTGGAGTAAGGGCTATTATGGTTGGAAAGACCAAATGGAAGCCTTTAGAATTGCTTCTGTGAAGGAAAATTGTGAATCAAAAACAGTATTGCATGCCTGGAGGAACTGCAGAAATTAGAGCCACCACCATCAAGGACTTGAAAGATGCAGGATGCTAGTTCCCTTTAACTCTTCTATCTGGCAAATGCAGAAGACAAATGTATTACAGAGAATGACAGTTGACTGTTAAAAACTCAATCAAGTAATGATTCTAGTTGCATCTGTTGTACCAGATATGCTGTCCTTGCTTGAACAGATCAAGATATCTCCTGGTACATGGTATGCAGCTATTGATCTAGCAAATGTCCTTTTCTTGATACCTATCTGTAAGGACCACCAGAAGCAATCTGCTTTCAGTTGGCAAGGCCAGCAGTATGTCTTTACAGTTTCACTTCAAGGATATATTAACTTTCTAGCCCTGAGTCATAACTTAGTTAAAAGGGATTTTGATCATCTATCTCTTAGAAAAATATCACGTTAGTTCTCTATATTGATAACATTATGCTGATTGGACCAAGTGAGAAGGAGACAGCAACCACATTGAACCCACTAGTAGAAGCACATATGTGCATCAGAGGATAGGAAACAAATCCATCCAAAATTCAGGGGCCTTCTACTTCAGTGAAATTCTTAGAAGTCCAGTGGTATGGGTCATACAGAGATATTCCCTCTAAGGTGAAGGATAAGTTATTGCAGCTGGGCCCTCTTCCCATCACCAAGAAAGAAACATGTTTAAGGGCTGTACTGGCTGGTTTTGTGCGTCAACTTGACACAAGCTAGAGTCATTAGAGAGGAAGGAGCCTCAGTTGAGGAAATGCCTCCATGAGATCCAGCTATAAGACATGTTGTCAGTGATCAATAGAGGATCATTGGGAGAGGAACCACCCCATTGTGAGTGGTGCCATCCCTGGACTGGTGGTCCTGGGTTCTATAAGAAAGCAGGCTGAACAAGCTATGTGAAATAAGCCAGTATTCAATGGCCTCTGCATTAACTCCTGCCTTCAGGTTCCTGCCCTACTTTAAGGTCCTGTCCTAACTTCCTTTGGTGATGAATAGCAATATGGAATTGTAAACTAAATAAACCCTTTCCTCTCCAACTTGCTTTTTGGTCATAGTGTTTCTGCCACAGCAACAGAAACCTGACTAATACAGGGGCTTGTTCAAAGCCTAGAGACAGCACATTCCTCACTTGCGTATATTACTCAAGCCCATATAGCATGTGACTCAGAAAGCACCTAGCTTTGTGTGGGGACTAGAACAGAAGGTTCTTCAATAGGTCCAGGCTGCTCCATCACTTGATCATATATCCAGCATACTTGATGACATTTGAGGAGTCAAAGGCACATACACTGTTCAGACCCTTAGGCAGGCCCCTATACATGAATCACAAAAGAGACCTTTAGGATTTTGGAGCAAAGCTACCATTATCTGCAGACAACTATTCTCCCTTTGAGAGACAGCTTTGACTGCAATTGGGTCTTAGTGGAAATTAAATATTTGACAACAGGCCACCAAATTACTATTTGGCCTGAGCTGCTGATCATAAGCTGAGTTTTGTTTGACACACCAGGCCATAAAGCAGCAATCTATTATCAAATGGAAGTGGTAGATATATGATCAAGGTTGAGCAGGTTCTGAAGGCACAATCCAGTTACATGAAAAAGCTTCCCAGGACCTATGGTTTCTATTCTATTACAATGCTGTCTACTGCCAAGCATGCACCTATTACTTCATGGGGTGTCCCCTATGATTGGCTGGCTAAGGAAGAGGAAACTAGGGCCTAGTTTACTAATGGTTCTGCATGTTTTGCAGGCATCATCCAGAAGTGGACAGCTGTAGCATTACAATCTCTTCCTGGGACACCTGTGAAGGAAAAGTGTCTTGAAATAAACTTACAGAATGCCATCATATGTACCATCATGGTATTCCACACAGTACAGATTTCACAGTACTCACTTCACAGCCAGAGAAGTACAACAGGAGCTCTAGGAATAGAGCTTTGGGAGTCTTCACTCATACTGGTGTAGGCTCTTCAATGATTCAGCTGTCTTTAAGTCACCCATGTTTCTGTAAATAACTCTTAACCCATGTCCCTGTAAATAACCCATGTGGCTCATTGCCACCAAGCTAGATTTCATAGATCATTTCTTTGGCCTGTTGTTGGTATCCTATCTGGGATGAACAGACACATATTAATACTTTTTGTTGCTATGATAAAAATGCTATGATCAAAAATGAACTATGGAAGTGTAAGGCCCCCACGAAGGGAGGACCTCACCCAAGCCTCAGGAATTCACAGCCACCCAATAACTCACAAGACACCGAACTTGATGTAATCAGCAAGAGGTATATTTTGATCAGTATATTGAGGTCAAGACCCATGACCCACGCAGGGGCAGTGGGGTCTGACCCCGGGGCTTTGGAGACAGAGGAAATTTAAAGTCAAAAACCACAACTCAGGGGGGAAACCACAACCCAGGAGGAGTGAAGAAGGGTTACTGGAGAGTATCTGTGGAAAGTCCCAGCCCATTATTCAGTTTGTGACAGGGTCTAAGGAACAGTCATGGGGAACATTTTGTATAGGCTATTCTCAAAGTGCCTATTCATAATCAACCATCTATCTTGTGGTCAGTCAAGTTCCTGAAACACAGAGCTCATGACCAAGCTGACCTGTATTCTTGGTTCTGTTCAGCCTGTTAGGACTTTTTGAAAATTTTTAACCCTTTCAGAAGAAAAGTTTATTTCAGCTTATGATTCCAGAGGGGAGAGTCAGAAATGGTAAATGAAGCATGGAAAATGTGAGACAACATCTTCCAGCACACACAGAGAGACAGACGTAGGGCAGGGCTATACATTTTCAAACCTGCAGTGATGTACTTCTTCCAACAAGTTCTCTGCCTTCCAAAACCTTCTCCAAAACCACCTACTGGGGACCAAGGTGTGGGGAGCCGACAGAAAGCAGCTATCATCCTTGCAGCCATCTTGAGCCATATACCCTGACAAGAGACTTGTTTACAACAGCCTACAACAGCTGAGCACACTCTGATAACATCTTGTTTTAGATACCCAGGATCTTCCCTTGGGTGTGTGAGACTTAAAGATGTGAGACTTAAAGGCATGACTTAAAGGTGTGATTTAGAGACAAGACTTAAGGATGTGACTTAAAGGTGTGATTTAGAGTCAAGACTTAAGGGCGTGACTTAAAGGCGTGACTTAGAAGTGAGACATATAAAAGGCGAGAGGCAGACACAAGAAAGTACTTAAGACTCAGGAAAGAGACTAGGAACTTGGAACTGGGAAAGAGATTAGCAATTTAGAACAGAATTAGGACTTGAGACTTATTACAGCAGAAGAGAGGATTAGGACCTGAGACTTGGTGCTAGTAACTAGGAACTAGGAACTAGGAACTTGGAGAGAAGAAGAGAGACTGAAGAATAAACAGGATTGAATCACACTCTGTCTGGTCTCCATTCTTCAGGTCAGTCCTCACTTTCTCTCTTGCTATGGGCTCTAACAACTTAGCCCCCAAGGCTTTTGGCAGTACGGGTTCCAACACTGATAGAGTGGTCCCAGACATTTTGGCCCCCAAGCGTGAGGCAGTTTGGTTCTCGACACCAAGGGCTCCAATACCTGAGCCCATGATGGACATTTTTAATTTAAACAAGAGCAGGACATTATCATTCCCCCCAGGAAGTGAGATAACTCAGGAGTTCATTTACCTGAGCAGCCCAGCTCGATGGAACACGTAGAGATCGTGGTCCAGGGTGCAATTGTTGAATGGGACAACCTTCACAAAGTTCTGGATGAGGACAAACTCAGGCGTGAGATGAGGCACAGATATCAAGCAGAAGTTCTTATCCTAAAAGGATTTTTAAAAAGATCAATGGACATTTGGAGAGCATAAGAAGTACTTTATCTTTAAGCAAATCTGTGCTATAAAACACTGTGAAAAATAGAAGCAAAGCACATGGAAGAAGATATTCAAATTGTGCTTTTCTACATTTGGAGAATCACTAGTAAAACTTATGGAGTCAAGCAACTAGAAGACGATCAGAAGACATCAACAAAGCTGACTGAGTGGAAATAAGTGACTGCCATGTAGTGGTCCATTTATAGGCACTCTTACAGAAGTAGATTTTTATTGCTGCTGCTTTTTTGAGACAGGACTTCATTATGCAGCCGAACCTGGCCTCTAACTAATGACTCAAATCCTCCTGCCTCAGCCTCCAAGTTCTGAGATTATAGGTTTAAAGGTATGTGCTACCACATTTGACTCCTAGCAGCTGATCTCACTGATTTGTTTAATTTTGCTGCTCTGGAGTCTGTACCTGGAGCTTTGCATATGCTGGGCAAGAACTCTTGCTGAACCATCATACCAGGCTCTTTTCTTTGAGAAAGGGTTCACTAAGTTGAATAGGCTGGCCTTAAATGTTTCTCTATAGTCCATGCAGGTCTTGAACTTGCAATCCTCTTGCTTCAGCCTTCTGGGTTTCTGGGCTTTTAGACCCGTGCTACCAGACCTAGATTTTTAAACTATAGCTGTTCACATTTGGGAGTTCAGTTTTATCAGTGAGTAAACAGGGCAGCATAGTATCATAACAAGGGCCTTTAACTTAAGAAATGAGACTCATAGACACCTCAGCCTCTCCTCTGTGAAGTGTGGGTGGTATTCCAGGCCGTTCTGGCTCTAAAGCCCTGTGGTCACACATGAATCCTTTGTCATGACATCATCCATTCTAAGTGATAGCCTAGAGATGAGTGTGGACCCCAGAAGATATAAGATAATCAGCAAGTCCTGATGCATGCCATTTGCCTGTGTAGGCTTGCTGTCCCAGGTGGCAGCCTGTGGTCACATGTGACCAATGAGCATTTGCGGTGTGGCTGGTGTGACTGAGAAACTAAATCTTAATTTAATGCCACTTAATTTAATTTAAAGTTTAAAGACTGGCACCAAATTTGATTTATTGGGAAAGTTTTGTGTGTGTGTGCTTGGGTCATGTCAATCTGTCCACCTCAACCTGAATATTTGAACTTTCTTATCCAAACGCAAATTTCATGAGACCTAAACAGACTTAAGCCCTGCTGATGAGAATTCAGTTCTTACACAGAGGTACACTACAGTCTAAAAGCCCTGCACTCCAAGGCTTAGCGCGAGATGAAAGCATATAAAACAGCTCATTAGCAATTTTGACATTGATTGCACACTGCAATGGGAGCCTACGAGACACTGGCCTGGGTGAGATGTGTTATTAACAGGGGGGTTACATTTCTTCTTTTTACTCTTTTGTTCACGAGGCTACTGGAACATTCACTCCAGTGTCTGAAGACTACAGCTCAAGGCTGTCTGTGTCCCTCGCAGCCACTTGATCCTGTCCCAGGTCCCTGCAGAAGCAGCCTGCTCTTCCCAGAGCTAATTTGTCCCTTTGGGACTTTGCCTCCTCTTGAACCCTGTGAAGGTATTACTTGTGCTAATCCAAACCCCTCAGGACATTTTGCAGCCCCAAGGACTGAATCATTATTTGACCTTATCTTCCTTCTTTCTAGCAAAATAACACAGCTTCTTTCAGGGAAACTTTAGAATCACAATGCTGAGCTGCTCAAGCTGAAAATAAGGACTGGGTGCCAAGTCTCGGTGGGCTTCCTTAGGGAGGGGGGGTACTAACGATAATGAGTTGCTTCAGCTTGGATTTGAGGGATTAAGGGTGAAGTAATGAAGGTATTTTGTTCCTGTATCCTTCTATCCCCAAGTCAAATAGAATCAAAATGTAAACAGGTCCTCTGCCCATTAAAAATCCAGTCTTACTTTTACAGTGTGGATGTTAAAAGAGGAACGGAGCTCAGTGAAATGTCTTTAAGGCATCTTTGAGAGAACCAGCTTTAAAAATTCTTTGTTTGGATTCATCCACGTTGCTTTATGAGCTTTGAAAAAAATGCCTTAAAAATCAATTTAAAGAAACCAAAGTGGAGAATATATTGCCCCATTCTAAGGCTTTATTTTAGTTTTGAAAACACAAGAAAGTGAAATCTAAGATCACATTATTAAACTCTGTGTGTTTGTGTGTGTGTGTGTGTGTGTGTGTGTGTGTGTGTGTGTGTGTGTGTATTTTGCCTCTCAATATAATAAATAGAAAGAACACATAAACCAACAGACATTCTGCTCGGTTTGTACACTGAAGAAGGACACTGAGATGTCACTGTTCCAGCTGAGCATCAGGGTCCTGCTGATGAAAACTGCTTCTCCTGACTGTCTTCCTTCTCCACTTTCTTTCCTTTTAATGACCATTGGTTGGCTAGGATCCCCATCCCCAGACAATGACAGGACAACAGGGAGGCTCAGAATCTCTCAGACAGAGAAGTATGTTTACATTTTGTTACATTTTGATCTCAAACGTAGGCTGAACTTCTACACACCAGCCACCTTGTTAGGCCTCAGGAATGAGGAGGGAAGGAATGCCAACCTGGAAATCAACCACAGGCTCCTCTTCCCCACCTGCCACAAAGCAAGGTGTTGGTGCCAGGATAGTTTGAGCCAATGTAAACCACAAAGTAATTCAACAATCTGAAGTACTAAGGATTCCTAACTGTACAATAAAACACTGAAATGCTGTCTCTAAAAGAAACAACCCCACGGCAGACACATTACTGAAAATGACATAGTTTCTCTTTTAAGAGTTCATGACATGCCACATGATCTCAGAACAGGTGAAAAACCAGTTAAGCCTCAACATTCACAGCATTTACAATGTCTGTATGATAAATGCTCCATTTTCTATAACTTAACTACAAAACCAAATACATTGCTCAAAATTCAATATGTACTCACAGGAAAAAGACTGAAAACAAAACTCATAAAATCCAGTGACCTGTAAATAAGACAGTGAACAACATTACTGAACTGAAAGTGAAAAGGTAAAGAGAAAATTCCTCCTCAGTGTGACTATCCAAGTCTGGGATCTAGCACTGCCTAACACGAGTCCTACCACTGGATTTATCCTCAGTGTGTCAGCCTGGATTGAAGGATTTTCTGTTACTTGCACTCAAAAGCAGTAAAAGCACACTGTATAGAATAGGAACAACATATGGCTTCACAGTAGGAATTTTCCAGATCTTCAATTGTAATACAGGATAGAAGAAGCCAGATATTTTTACTCCTTTTTGTAGGTCTTACCCAAATTTTATGAACTAGACTCTCTAGGTGGGGTCCAGGAGCCTGTTCTGTTTTAAGGTACCTAGAAGAATGTGATATGATCACATTCTCGGAAAAGGCATTGTCAAGAACTTCTTAGCACAACAGACAGACATCGGAGATCAGTACTTGCCTTGCCTCATATCTCTCATCGATACAAAAGAGCTGAATACAAAATGCAGCAGATTCTCCCAGGTAGAGGGGGCGGAAGTGGGAGGATTCCACAGAGAACAGGAGGGAGGAGCTCAGACTGCTCGGGATGTCCTCGTCATCCACTAAGGAAAGTATGCTTAGGTTCTTTTCCATGTCCTAGAGGAAAGAGAGAGGGGTAGCCCACGGGAACCACTGAGGTTCAGTGGGCTAGTGGCTCCACTGTTTCTACACGGTCTGTCCCTGTGACTGTAGTTGGCTGTCTCGGCTGAAACAAACCATCCTGGGAAGGTTCATTTGAAGACCTAATGAGAATCGAGAGTCTCACACAAAGGCCAGAAAACAAATAAGGTAAAGATTAGCATGGTAATGTTGTATTACACATATTAACATGACCAGCAAGCTCTCTCTTGAAAGATGGTTTCATTAAGATTTTGTGGTACTAGAATTTCCAAACCTTTGGAATGTTCAGGCCGATCTTCGAATGAGATGAAACCCAGAAAAGTCCACTTGACCTCATCTACCAGGGACGTTAACACTGGGTACCATCCACTCTGATTTCAGGGTTACCTACAGACATTTTAATCCAGGGGAACATGATTTACTCTGAGTTCCTTCTGGAATTTTTTATTAATCAAAACAATATATGCATACAGCCAAAGTATTAGTGGTAAAACTTCTAAAAGAAAACTAGCTGTCCCTGTCCCCCATCTGCCCCCTCCATCAGGTGTCACTTTAAAACCTTTTTGTTTCTTAGGGTATTCGTGTCTATTTCTGAAAAATATGTTTATAGTATTTCTTAATTCATTAATATAATTTTTTTCCTTCTTGAACATTAAAGGGATGGATAGATTTAATGCTCTTCTACCTTTCCCTCCTGCATTCTATCCCCATATGACTTAATCACATTTCTAGTTACATCAGTATTGACATTGTGCTATATTGTAGATTACAGAACACAGATATCATTATGACGTTATTATATATGCCAGGATGTACTGGGCTACCATGAGCAGAGTAATACAATATAATGCCTTGCTCATTTGTGTCCTTTATTTTTATTTCCTTTGTTTCTAATTTTTTTCATGTTTTGTAAGATTTGCAAAGTTTTGGTTAAATAGCAATCCGGTATTTCAAATAACCCATGAGTTACATTGTTTCTCTCACCCACCCATCCATTCTGGACTTGGAGCTTTTTTCTGTATGTGTGGTTTGAAGGAGAAATGTCCCCTGTAGGCTCAGGCATTTGCACACTCAGGGCCCATTTGGTGATGCTGCTTGTGAGGCTTTAGGAAGTATGTCACTGGGGGGAAGGTTTTGAGAGTGTGTAGCCTTGCCCTACTTCTCTTTATTCTCAGTACTCCATGCTTTCTGTTAGAGATGGGATCTCACAGTATTCTGCTCCCGCTGCCATGCCTGTCACTTCCCCCCAGGCCTCCAACCGTGACTGGCCTTTATCCCTCTGAAACTGTGAGCCCAAATAAACTCATAAATTGCTTTTGGTTGTGTTATTTTACCATAGTAACAGAGAAGTTACTAATATAAAGCTCTCCCAGTCTACATCCTGCCGGAGAGACTGTGTGGGGCAAACAGTGGCCCTCAAGAAGTGTGTGTGTTTGTGTGTATTTCCCTGGAACCTGAGGACATTTGTCTTACAGGGCAAGGGGACTTTGAAGGTGCCACTATATTAAAGATTTTCCTGGTTTATCCAAATAGATAGGATGAAATTACAAGGGACAGAGGGAGCTCAGATGGGAGTAAGGGAGAGCACTGTTGTGGCCCAGAAGATACAGGAAGAGGGTGTGGGACAAAGAATGCATGTGCCTTCGAGACACTGTCAGAGCAAGGGAACAGAGTCTCCCCTAGATCCTTCAGAAGAAATAAAACCTCCACCCACATTCTGAGTCTTAGTGTGCTGAGACCTGAGGGAATTCTGATCTCGGCCTGTAAGACAGGCATACATTGTTTTAAGCCACCAAGCTGTGGTAATTGATTACAGCAGCAACAGAATACTCCAACAAACACCAGCTACTGTCTTAAAGGAGTAGCTGGGGCTTCTCCACCTGAAATGAAGAATTCCACTTTCTCTAGTCCCAGCCCTCCACCATCAGACAGTCCCATCTAGTGGATTTTCCCCTAGGGTGTGGCTGCTCAGCTGTGTAGAGTGTGCAGGGAGTTTGGAGTCCAGGCTACTCCTTTTCCAGGCTGCTAAAGAGACTGCTGTGCTCACACCACAAACACACCCCTCCACCCCGTTCCTTACTTCCCCTCAGCGAAACCCCCAGCTCTTGTGGCCAGTTCACACCACTTTCACTAGTCTCTTGTCAGGCTTGCTGCCCCTTCTTTGGGTCTGCTAAGCCAGTGCAAACTCCCTCATCGATTTTCTTGCTTCTAAATATTTTTAAAGTGCTTATCTTGCAATAACTCCCTTCCACCCTGTTGTCTTTGTGGCTCTGTGCCCTTTTCGCTTCTTTACTGTCATTTCAAGTGGGTTGTTTTTTTTTTTTTCTGGAAGGGTCAGGAGATAAACACAGGAAATCGATCTTCCTCGCTTACTCAGATGTCCTCAGGGGGTCTAGCAGGTCCTGGTCCCCCACCCCCTTCCCATCCCATCCGTGTCTGGGTCTATACAAAAATGACCTCACTCTTAGGAATATTAGAGAAAACAGGCACCTTCCACTGTACCTCCACTCTCCTGCCTGGGGCACAGCAATGACCTGGGGTTAGTGAGTTTCTTAGGGTGGACTCCTCAGAGACAAACCTAAGCTGTGGGTGTCAGCAGCTGGCAAGAACCTCTGGAAGGAGAGAAGGGAAAGAGGAAAGAAGGGAAGGTCACCAATAAAGACCTTCCAAGAAGTGGCTTTCCATCATGGACTCCATCCTGAGTACTCCCTGCTTCAGAGGTACAGGAGCTGGGGTGTTGATTACCCCCAACTAGCCCCCTTCTCATTTCTAGCTACTCCCTAAAAAGTTGAAGCTAGACACCTCTAGCCCTCTTCCTTGGGGTGCTGAGGCACACACTAAGTGACAGAAGGCTGAGGGTGGGGGGGGGGGGTACAGCAGCAAATGCAAAGGTGGCACTGTATGCATGCAGCACCATCTCTGACAGCACATCCTGCTCCCTGACACCCACCCCACCCCGTCTGTATACTTCCATGCAGAAAACATAGGACCCAGTCTCCACCCACACCCTGCAGACTGCCTGGAAGGACAGATCACTGGTGTTCCATCACAGCCTGCTCTCCAGCTCAGGGCTAGCAGTAAGTAGCTCTCTCACTCCTAGGAGACTCCTCACAGACTCCTTAGTTGCTCACTATCTGGGGAGCAGATAGCAGAGGGTCTGGCCTTCTGACAGAGCTCAAAGGTGGGGATGCAGTATTCAGTGTGCATCCCAGTGCCATCACGGATCTAACTCTGTTGGCCTGGGCCCCTCCTCAGAGATATGCATGCTTCTAGAGGAAGCAGAGTGCAGCAGCCTGTCACCAGGAGGCCCTATGGAATTCTGGAAAGGTTTGGCCTTGTACTTGTCTCTAGGATAGACATGACAGATCACATGAATCTCCTACTCAAGAAACTACAGTGCCTTCCTCTGCTCCTTAAAAAGTCAGAATCCTAAGTGGACCACAGGGCTTGAGATATCCCAACTCCCTAGTTTATAGAAACAGATGACATGAGGCATGGGAGACACTAGTTAGACAGGGGAACAGTGCTAGGGTGTAGGTGGAGTGAAGGAAAGTAACAAAGGAAGATGCCCTAGGGTCAGCCAAAGAAAATGATGCTACCAAGCAAACCTTGGTTAACCAACGGAAGCCAGGATGGAACCTGTAACAAAAGGGGACTGTTCCAAGAATCTAAGCAGCACGTAAGTATACGTACTAACATGTACCTGGGCCTGTGTGGGCAGATGAGATATATCATGTGGAACATGCCTGTGTGTGTTGGGGGGTGGGGGATAATGGGTACCCTCCAATAAGCATTTTACTTCTTAGAAGTTTCTCTTTGGGCTCAAAAGAAAAAAAAAATCTCTGTTTACTAAAACTGTTACAAGTAATTGAAACACAAACTATAACCTGCGGTCTGAGATGTGCAGAGAATGTGGGATTAGAGATTAATTACAGTGGGGTCAAAGTTTCCCAGAGCTGATCCGGGGACAATAGTGAGTATGTGTTGGGGAAAGGTATTACAAGGGTTGAGGAGGAAAGAGCACACAAAAATTAAAAGGGAAGGAGCTCCCTAGCCAGCAGGCAGCAAAGGCCCTACAAGCACAAGCCTTACCTGCATATTGTCAGAGACTCTACTTAAGACTGTTGACAGGACTTCCTCACATGAAACTGATGCTTCCGTGTCTTTCTCCTGCAAAGGACCATGGGAAAACATAAGACTAAACCAATCCTTGGTGGTTCAGAACCTAAGCTCTGCAGTAAGTTTCCAGTGTACTCACTGGCTAGGAGACACTGAGAAAGGGATTCAGCATCCGCCTCATAAGCCTGTTAATAGGACAAGAGGAAGGATGTCAATGGTAGACTGACAGATGCTTGGGCCAGTATAGGCACCTCCTTATTCTCTCTAGATGTTAATTGTAACTCTACTGTTCTTATTCTTCTGTGTGATTTGAGAGCTGCACCCAGTTTCCTTTTAAATCAGTCTTACCAAAGTATAATTACTATATAATGAACACAAATTTAAAGTGTACCTTTTGAGAAGTTTTGGCATGTGTGTATGTGTGCGTGTGTGTGTGTGTGTGTGTGTGTGTGCGTGCGCGTGTGCATGTGCGTGTGCCCCTAGATCCCACTGCCTGCAATCCTGAACAGGCAAACACTGACCTGTCAGCTCTTCTCATGCATTTTGTCACAGTAATAAGAAAAGTAAGGACCACAGGATGAAATCCCATTCTGGCCTGTATTCTAGAGTCCATGAGGCTCACCCATTATAAACCTACCCAGTCTTCCCACCTTCATGTGAGTGGGGCCTTTCTGCTATAGATGACAGAATTCAGTGACGATCCTAACAGCAAAGGCCCATTCAATGTCACAAGGAGCCCTAGGCTCATCCCCCTCCCTCAGGCTTGGGGAAGTAGTGTCCCTTACCTGGGTCATTCCTGAGGTCACTTCTGAGATCATTTCTTGCTCCTCCACTACTTTATGAGAACATTGGCTGCTACTCTCGATTTCACTCTCTTTGAAAGAAAAGGTAGAGTAAGGACAGAATGTAAGTGATAAGCAATGCACAGAACCATGGGGAGCTGGGAAGCATGGTCCAGTGTTTGGAACTGTCTAGTCCAAAGGCGAGCAGCTGGAAAAGAGGGCTTTGCGGCTCCCCTAACCCTCACTTAGACACTCAGATTCTAGGCTAGTTCCTCTGCAGCCCTTCTGCGCCTTGTCCATATGATAAAGAAGAAACCACGCTGCTGCCCCAGGGCAGCTGTGCAGGTGATTGATGCACACAAAGGGCATGTGCCTGGCACTGCAGGAGCACCACCCTCCGAACTCCCACCCCCCACACACTCCTACCCACCCCACCCTCCCACTCCCACCTCTGCCAAGCTCTAAGTAACAGGCTCCTTTGATGTTAGGCTCCTTTGAAGTTTATAAACAAGCCTCACCTTCTTGGACTGTAGGCTTTAAATTAGTCCTATCATAAAAGATGGAAATTCTACAGTTTGCTATACAGTGCTCTCTGAGTTCCAAAGATTAGGAAAAGGGCTTTGGAAATGCCATGACCTCTGCCAGTGACAATGATATTAGCATTTCTTCCCTCTCCCCTTCTTCCTCCATCTCGTCCTCCTGTCCTATCCCCCCTTCCCACTACTCCATGGCCATCCCCCACCCCTCATCCTTTGCTAGGTGGCCCAGGATAGCTTTGAACTCATACTTTTCCTGCTTCAGCCACCAGAGTACTGGGATTATAGGTTTATGCAACCATGCCAGCTCCCTTTTCTATTTTCTAAGTAAGAGCTGACTGTTGCAACAATATGCTCTGCAAAGTCAGTCATTTAGACATTCGCCATATGCTTCATCATCTCTGAAAATAATAATGGAAAAAACCTGCCCACTTACCCAACAAAGGTCCCTCCCTCCCGGTCTCTCTCTCCCGTCAACACTCTCACTCTTCCCCTCTTTTCTGTCTCTAAGTCATCCCCGATGTCAAGTCAACACACCTAGTTCTGACTTCTACTATCATTGAAAAGTCTTGCTCATATCAATAATTCCCTAATTTTAAGCTACACTGTGTTTTTAAAAAATGATAGTTCTTATTTTATGTTTTAAACAGAACACCAGGACTAAGAGAAAACCTAGGAACTTGACCTATTCTATGTGTATATATTTTACAATTAGAAAAAAATTTCTAAAATGTAAAAAAAAAAAAAAAATTAAAGAATAGATTAAGTTTACATTGAACCAATAATCCTGGTGACTTAACCATTCACTAGTCTAATGCCCACAAGACAATTACTGACGACAATGACTAATTGTCTTAGCTAAACTGTCATGATGTGTTGAAGCTTATTATTAGGCAGCTGCCACCATTGTCCCCAGAGATGACTGCATTTCAGAACTGGGCAAGGTGATGCCACATCTCTCTTTCCAAAATCTCTTGGGCTTTCTGAGGTTTAATTAGTTAATGTTCACAGTGTGCCCTGAGGTCATCAAATGTGACATGCTAGCTCAGAGAAAAGTCAAGGCCATGCTATTATGTGGCACTCAACTGAAAACGTGGCCACAGCTACAACTTTGTTATTTTATGACTTTCACCACCTCAGTAGCTTCAGGGTCACAAACAGCAGATTGTTCTAGCAGAGGGGGGAGACACAATTTTCATGTATAATCTCTGTGTAAGATTACTTATCTGAAGTTTACCACAGGGCTAATTAAGCTAAAGGTTCAACTGCCTTCCTGGTACAGGCCACTCCCAAAGCACAGTATCCAATGCTACACTCATAATTATCATTCTCTTTAGAGAGGATCCCAGGTTTATCTAGGGCTCAGATGCCAGTACACTCTGCATCTACTTTGCTGCTTCTCAGATGAATAGTACGTGGGTGGTGCAGCGTAGTATATTTTTGAAGGCTTTACAAAGAAATAGTGTGTGTTGTTACTTTCATTTTAAATATGCATCAAAAATCCCAACAGTTTTTATGCAAGGAAGTAAAGTGATCTTAAAAGAGTAAGTGTTTAGAGAGAGTCACAGTATTTCACAAAAGAATTTGAGAATAATGCAAAATTTCTTACAGTAAGACTTACTATAAAGCCAGTCTTTAAAAATGAAGATTATTGGGGCTAGAGATTATTGGTTCAGTGGTTAAGAGCACTGACTGCTTTTCCAGAGGTCCTGAGTTCAATTCCCAGAACCCACATGGTGGTTCACAACCATCTGTGATAGAATCTTATGCCCTCTTCTGGTGTGTCTGAAGATAGTGACAGTGTCCTCATATGCATAAAATAAATCAATAAATCTTTAAAAAAACAAACAAACAAGATTATTGAGGTAGGAATGGAAAAGAATGAACTAAAAAAATATAGCCAGACATGAAATATTGATATTAATGATAATACTTCAAATTGGTAAGGAAAGAATAAGCTATATAGTAGTGTTGGCTAACCACATTAAAAAGAAAATTCAACCCCTATTTTCTAGTGAACCTCCAAATTAACTGTAGATAAGATATCCCTGAAGGTTTAAAAATCGATTTGAAATTACTAGAAGAAACTTCAGAAGACTGTATGCATGGTCTTATGTGTGGGAAAACTCTTCCTTAAAAATGGAGAAGACAGATGTCACAAAACAAAAATATTATCATATTGGCTACACTAAAATTTTCAAGTTCTGTCAAAAAGTATCCTTTAAAAGCTCTTTTTTAGAAAAGCTGTTGCATAACAATTGGAAACAGAAAATGAAACTAACACCTCCCATAATAATAGAATCAGCTTTATCTAGTTTCACTGGCAAATTCCACTGAACATTTAAGGAATCAGTATTTCTTTTCTCTCTTTTCAAAGTAGTGTCCTTGGCTGGAGGGACAGATGAGGGGTTGAATATTTGTGGAGCACACATGAGTCGATGCTGGGGAAACAGAAACAGGGAAATCCCTGGAGTTTAATGATCAGCCAGCCTAAGAGAAGTGAGTTCCAGGCCCAGTAAGAGATCCTGCCTCAAAATATAAGGTGGAGGGCAACTGAGAAGACTTCCAAGAGCTCGTGTGTTAAAAAACTAACCCTTGCCACCAACCCTGACAACCTGAGACACCTCGCTGGGAATCACATTGTCAGAGAAATCTGACTCTCAGAAGTTCTTATTTAACCTCCACACGTGTGTCATGCATGGTACCTGCATAAATACACACACACACACATAATTGTAAATGTTTTAAAGATTTCTGACATTGATCTCTAGCTCTACATGCACACACACACACACACACAGATACATACATACACACTCATTCAATTGTAAACATATAATTTTAAATGCTATTTGACTTGTATATTTAGTCAAAAGTAAAAATCAAGTGCATATGGAAGTAAATGTAAAAGACAAAACAAAGGTGGGATACTTAAATAAATTGTCTCGAGCCTATGAGTCTATTCTACCTTGTCCCATCTCAAAAGTATCTATGCCTCAAACTTGTAGCATGTTACTTTAATTTTTTGGTTAAAGAATTTCAGCCAGTTTAACATTGGCTTTTAGGGTGTGTGGGATCTTTTTTTCTTCTTCTTGATTTTTTTTTATTAGATATTTTATTAATTTACGTTTCAGATGTTATCCCCTTTCCCCAATTTCCACCCCCCCAGAAACTCCTTACCACGTCCCCCCTCCTGCTACTTCTATGGGGATGTGCCCCCACCCATTTACCCACTCCCCCTCTCTGCCCTTGAGTTCCCCCACACTGGGGCATCCAGCCTTCACGGGACCAAGGACCTCCTCTCCTACCAATGCCTGACAAGGCCATCCTCCACTACATATACAGCTGGAGCCATGGGTCCCTCCAAGCATGTTCCCAGGCTGGCAATTTAGACCCTGGGAGCTCTGGTTGGTTGGTATTGTCGCCCTTCCAATGGGGCTGCAAACCCCTTCAGCCCCTTCAGTCTTCTCTCTAACTCCTCCATTGGGGACCCCATGATCAGTTCAATGGACAGCAACGAGTGGGATCTTGTTACCATATAGGATTAAGAACAGTACGGTTGATTGAGCTCAAATCCCAGGTATCTCAGAATTGAGACTGGCAGGAGTGAAGCTGTTCCCTACCTGCCTCTACCTACCCTGAAAACATAACCATATCACCCCACTGAGTATCATGGGCATTGGGTCACATAGCATAAACACCTGATGTTCCCCATGTTATCTAGAGTTATCTAGAGTTATCTAGATAGGCCCGGAGCATTCAACCAACGAGCTTCACTTCCTGGGCATTGCTTCCCACAAAAGGTGTTTGATCCCTGGTTCACTCTGAATGGAGTATATGCACTCATACACTCTGAATCAGAATGGAGTTCTGCCTGTTCAGGGCTCTGCCTTCCCCTTCCTGCTAGGGATGTAGATGCCCTGAGGGGAAGCATGGACGTGGTACCCAGGAGACTAGGAACCACAACATTCATCCAAGATCCCACTGTTTCTCCTTCCGGTCCAGCGAAGGAAAATACATACTGTGGACCACCATCATGGACTTTGTTCTGCCAGAGCAGCATGTCGGTGCCACTCTGAGCACGCTGGCGAAGCAGGACAGAATACGACATTGGCTAGGAATGAACATGTTAGCATCTGATAAAACAAGATTCAGAACTAAACAGTGCATGTTGCAAAAATATTCTGTACTGAAAAAGGACATTCTCCACAATGACAACCTCACTATCATGAAACCATAAGTACTGTGATGGTTAATGTAAAGCATGACAAAGTCTACAGTCACTGGATGGGCTACTGGGCATGTCTGGGGATGACTATCCTGATTGTGTTAGTTGAAGCAGGAAAACCCACCCACTTGTGGGCGGTGCCATTCTCTGGCTGAAATCCTGGACTGGGTTAGTTAGAGAAGGAGCTGAATAAGGAACACACCTTCACCATTCTCTGCTTCATAGATTGGCTCCCTCCCTCAAGTTCCTGATGCCATGATAGACTAGAACTGTGAGCTAAACAGAACCCTCTCTCCCTACATCACCTTTGTCAGGGTTGCTTATCACAGCAACAGAGAAATAACTGAGACAGGTACTGAAGCATCTAAGGGAGTAAAAGTGAGAGCTTTACAAATACCTGGACAAATGGACAAGACAACAGTGAAGCAAGAAATGTCACTTTCTCAGAGTTATGCCAGGTCAGCAATAAGAGGGATATAGAAGCGTTGAGGGTCGTTAGTAAGCTGTTTTTCACAGTGTGACATGAAATTCTAAACTCTGAACAAAGAAGACACATTCACACCATTCAGAAGTCCAGTGTCCAAGAACTGGCCCTATATCAGGCTAGAGTAAAAGACACTCATTCAAACAGGCTATTTTTCTAGACAACACACACACAAATGGAGACTAAATACAAGAGAGTCAACATACAAGGATAATAATCATACCAACTGGCAACCAAATTGCTTCTCTAAATAAGTTTTAGCTAAAAGAGACTACAATTACAAGTAACAATTATTCATAAAATAACAATAGTGAGAATATTAATGTCAACATTGCTTGGTAATAGTTATGAGATACAGGTGAGGTAATGCCTTGTGGAAAGATTAACACTGACAGTGATGTAGTAAATTATTTAAACTGAGGACATGTGAGTGATAAGGAGAGAGAGGAAGTAACACTATTTGGATGAGCAGAGTGTCCTGTAGACACAGCTTCTTTGACTACATCTCTGAAGGAGTTTCTGGTCTAGGAGAAGACTGACAACCCTTAGCACTTGGAAATTGAGTTCAACTACTAGTACCCCAGAGGGTCCTTAGGAAAGGAATTTGGTCTTTCATCTTGCAGAAAGAGTCAAAAAATATTTAGGGAGGAGACGAAGGTGGTTTAGAAGCAAGTAGCATTGCATCTCTGTAGTTTGGAGTCAACCAGAAAATAGCTTCTCAGCAAGGTGTGTGTGTGAGAGGAACACACGCATGGTTAATATCAAATGAAGAGATTTAGATGCAGAAACTCTGGTTATCAGAGGAGAGAGCTAGACAGAGCGCATTCACATTTGGCAGGCAGCAAGCAGCACAGCCTAGCTGCAGAGAGAAGTGACAGAGAGGGACGGGAGAAGCACTTGCAGGAGAGCATGCCACACTCAGCTGATCCATGGTGTGACATTTCTTAGCATTATAGGATCTTGGATTCTTTGAAAACCACAGAAACGTAAGAATACGTGGTTTGGTTTTTTGGTTTTGTTGTTGTTGTTTTTTAATATAGTCTATGTGAGGCTACTTCGGACTATGACTTTCCTCGAGCTCTAGCACAGGCATGGTTTTGCCAGCTGCAAATAGTTTCTGTGATCATGTGATGTTTGGAATTCTGGGAACTTTTCAGAGCAATGACAGGTGGTGGTGGTGGTGGTGGCTGTTGGTCATTTAGGGAGATTGGTTGTAACTTGTTAGTAGCTATGCTCAAAGAAGAAACAAAAGGAGAGAAATCAGATTCAGGGATTTTCCTAATTCCTCCCTCCCCTCTATCCTTCTTTCTCATCTAGTGATAGACGGTGAAACCAGGGGGATGAAGGGTGGGAAAAAGAAGAAGCCACACAAGTAGCAAAGACCAGCTACAGATCTGGGACTACACACTGGCACTGGAGACATACTCTGCACGTCCCAATGTAAAAGCACAGTGCTGTATGGAAAGACAGCTTTGAGAAGGTCACACCCAAGCTTGCTTCTCTGGGTAACGTAGCATAAGCTTTTTCTTTTCCTGTAACCTAAAGTAAATATTGCCATGATGTCGTTGCCAATATCTACCATGCGGTCCAGTGAGATGCCATTCAACCACCACTGAAGCAAGATCACTGACAAATACATGCAGAGGGATCTGGGATAAAATTCAGATCTCTCTCCCTTTAAAATCAGAGGCTGTGATGGCCACTGAGGAGGGTCAGGACTGAGGTGACATGTGCAACTATGTCCAGGGACTGGCCGTGTTACCTGACTTAAGAAGTTAGGTTCAGCCACTAACCCTCAGTGGGCCAATTAAAGAAGAAGTAATAGAGAAACTAGAGAAAGACAGTTTATCCAGTGTGGCCACACTGGAAAGGAACAACGGTACAAGAACATGAGGTTTAGGTCTGAATAGAAGGCAAGAGGAATACATAACAGAGCACTCTTGTTCATGGTGTGGTTCTAGTCACTGGCCCACTGTTTTGACTCCAGTGGCACCCGCAACGTGATCTGACAAGTCAAAACTGGGTAAAATGTCTTTAACTCTATTTGGAGGTATTCGTTTTGTTTACATGTCCAAAGCACAGTTCATCAGTGGAAGCCAAGGCAGGAATCCCAGCAGAAACCATGGAGGATGCTCTTGGCTCATGGAGAGACACTCTTGACTGGGTTGCTCTCAACTTGGGTTGTTGCTGAGACTTTCATACATGAGCCTGTATTTATATTGCTTCCATCCTTCCCTTTTCCCCATTCCAATTCCTCTCATGGCCCCCCATTCCCTCTCAAATTCATGTCTCTTCAAGTATTACTGTTACATATATACATATGTGTATATACGCACATAGAACCATCTGAGACCATTTAGTTTATGCTCATATGTACATGTGTTCAGGGCCTACCACTCGGGATGAGATAACCTACCAGGAGTTTGTCCCTGATCTCTCACTACAGCCATTGGACGCTCTGTGGGATCTTCCTTGTCAACTGTCAATGTACTGGTCTGGTTTAGGTGACCATATTGTTGAGATTTCATGGGTATAGTTTCCTTGTTATAAAATCTCTTTGAGGCCGGGCGGTGGTGGCGCACGCCTTTAATCCCAGCACTTGGGAGGCAGAGGCAGGCGGATTTCTGAGTTCGAGGCCAGCCTGGTCTACAGAGTGAGTTCCAGGACAGCCAGGACTACACAGAGAAACCCTGTCTCGAAAAAAAAAAAAAATCTCTTTGATTTATTTTATTGGTTTATTTATTGTGTATGTCTGTGTCCATACTGTGCTCCTGTCTCTATCCTTATCCGTGTGTGTGTGTGTGTGTGTGTGTGTGTGTGTGTGTGTGTGTGTGTGCGCGTGTGTGTTGGGGTGGGGGACAGTGTAAAATACCTTTCTGGGAGACAAATTCTTCTTCTGGCTGGCACCAGGCGCCAGCCTTTTCTTTCTCCCAGCATGAGACTCCTGGGGAAATTCCAATTCATGGGGCCTATTGTTTCCACAGGCTGACTGACAGTCAAGAGGAGGAGTACAAGTATCTCTCTGCATACGATCTTCACTCCTACTGAGATGGTTACAGCCTCAGGAAACCATAATTGTATGTGGTACAAAGTACCAACTCAGCTGCAGTTTCTGGACAGTGGTGTGTGCCCTGCTCTAGGCGTGGCCTTCAGAGATCACCTGAAATACCCATCATGCCTGCAGCTATATGGAGAAAATCTGTCTGGAGTAAGCTACATCCCAGGGTTCCATACGACTTTGGTTCCATACTACCCCACACGAGTGAGCAAGGAGACAAAGCTTTTCCAACAGGGCTACATGCCCACTCAGGCCATGCTCACTGCCTGAGTGGTAAGCAACACATAAAACAAAAGACAAAAAAAGAGGCCCAAACCCCACAATAAAACAATAAACCAGTAAATTTCTCACAGACTGTGCTCTAGCCAAGGGGTGCATGGCACAAGAAGCCACAGATTAATATAAGTATAAATCTTTTTTAATCTTTAAAAATATTTATATTAAGAGGCTAGAGATATGGCTCCGGTTAAGAGCACTTACTGCTCTCAAAGGACCCAGGTTCAGTTCCCAGCACCCACATGGCAGCTTAACTGTCTGTTACCCCATATCCAGGATTCTGACATCCACTGAAGGTACCACTGAAACGTGATAGACAGACACAAGTAGGCAATATACAAACACATAAAATAAGTCTAAGTATGGATATCTATTAATATCTTGTTTTCTTTTTAGCATTTGGTTTGTATATATTTCTATAGCTTTGCTTCCTTATATATATATGTAATTATTCTTTTTTGAGGTTTTTTTTTTTGTATTTTATTTTCTGCTTCTAATACTAAAACTTCATTTATTGCTCAATCTCTCTGTCTCCACTCTCTACCTTTCTCCTTTCTTCCTCTCTACATTTTGAATATTCTAACTTGTGTCTTCCATTTTTCTTCTTTCTCCCATCTTTATTTTTAAAAAAACTCATCTCTATAATTCTTTGGTCTATATTACTTTTGCTTCTACCTTTCTTATAATTACTGGATTTGTGGATGCTGGACCAGTGACCATGCTGTGGGTGAGGCTGCTTTTTGCCAAGCTCAATGACCTGAGTTCAAATCCCAGGAACCCATATAGTGGAAGGAAGAAAAAAGCTGGCTCCTCAAAATTGTTCTCAAACCTCAGCACTCACTAGCATGCGCACACATGCATGCTTGCACTAGTGTTGACACACAACCAATGATCAGTACATGGACGACCACAGTGGCTCAACAGGTAAAGGTGCTTGCCATCAAACCTAGTAGTCTGAGTTCAATATACAGTACAAATAGGAGAGAGAGAGAGAGAGAGAGAGAGAGAGAGAGAGAGAGAGAGAGACTCCTCCCCCACTCAGGGTTTTAATGGGAGCATGCATCCTAATTCTGCCATTTTGTCAATTTTCTGAAGTTGCTTTCTTATGTCTTGTTTCCTGATCCGTTTTTCTAGTGCGACTTACTCTTTCCTGACCTCTAAGACCATTTTTTATCTTCCTGTTATGTGTATGAGATTCTTTTAAGAAATCTTCTGTAATGCTGGTTAGTGGCCATAAATTCTGTTGTTTTGATTTGGTTTTGTTGTTTGTTTGTTTGTTTGTTTGTTTTATTTTGTTTTTACTCTGAATGTAAATGGTCTTGGTTTTCGAAATAAAAGATGTACACCATAGCTGAGGTTGTAGCTCAATTAATAAAGGACTTTCCTAACATGACCAAAACCCTGAGATCAATTCCCAGTACCACATAAAACCATGGTGGCACAAGGTCTAGAATCCCAACACCTGGGAGGCTAAGGTGGATCAGAACTTCACGGTTACCCTTAGCAAATGACAAGTTCAAGGCTACCTGAGCTACTAAAAATGAAGAAAAAAGCTGCTGCAGCAGCAGCAGGAAGAGGAAGGCTGGGGAGGAGGGAGGAGGGAAGAAGAGAGAGGACACTACGCATTGATAAGGGAGAATATATCAAGAAGGCAGTTGTAATGTACATAATTTCACAGAGTAAACCATACCAGTCTAGAAATAAAGAACTGTGCAATGCATTAGGAGCAGGTGCCATTAGTACTCTATTCTCACCAAGAGAACAACAAATCAACAAAGAGACATCAGCTAAACTATACCACAGATGAAACAGATTCAGTAGATCAACCGTCATCTACAGGTGTGCCACACAACTGCTGAATACAGTCTTTTTGGCAGTTCAAGAAATTCTCTATAAAGTACAGAATATTTGGGTTATTAAATCTAACTAGCAAACACATAACTTCTGTTTTATTTTTCTATTACTGTAAAAAACAAAAACAACAACAACAACAACAAAAAACCCACCATGACAAAAGCAACTCATAAAAGAAATTGGTTTAATTTAGGCTTTGTTGTCTCAAGAGGATTAGATCCATGGTGGCCTTGAAAGGAAGGGCATGGCAGCAGGAATAGCTGAGAGGTTACATCTTGATCCTCAAGCAGAAGGCAGCAGGGGTTGGGGTAGGAAAGGAAGGACTGAGAATGGCTCATACCTTTTGAAACTTTAATGCTCCCCGACACACTGCCACCACAGGCCACACCTCCTAACCCTTTCCAAAGAATTCTATCAACTGGAGACCAAGAATTCAAATAAATGAGCCTAGAAGAGCCATTCTTCTTCAAACCACCACAACACACAAATAATAACTGAAAGAATTGCTTACATTCTTTCAGATCATAAATGGAAATAAACTAGATATCAACTGCAAGAGAAATTATGCAAACACCTGGAGACTGAATAATATACTTCAAAACAGTTATGGGACATTGAAAAAATAAAGACTTAAAAGACTTCCTATAATAAAATGAAAATGAAAACACTATATAAAAGTTGTGGGACAGAGCAAAGGTAATTATAAAAAAGAAGTATATAACTATTAACATATACATTAAAATGAAATCATAGAGAGGCTGGTGAGATAGCTTAGTTAGTAAAGGTACTTGTAGCCAAGCCTGATGACCTACATTCAATCCCTAGAACAGACACTATAAACTGACTTGGACAATTTGACCTTTGACCTCTGACCTCCACCTGGGTACACACACTGTCCCCCACCCACACTAAATAATAAATAAATATCATTAAAGAGAGATGGAGAGAGGGAGAGAGATCTCAAAAAAAACCCAAATGATACATTTCAAGGACTTAGAAAACCAGAACAATCCAAACTAGAAGAGAAATAATAAACATTAGAGCAGAAATTAGTAATATTTCACAGATTTACACAGTGGCAAAAAGTCTCCATGCAAAGATAAAGCCTAGGACCTGACAGACTCACTATCAAATCTTACAAGAACATTAAAGAACTAACATCAATATTCTTCAAACTATTCCATAAGGCAGAGAGGGAAGAGGGCTTCTAAATGTGTTCTATAGAACAAGCATTACACTGATACCAAAACTAGATACAATTTTAATAAAAACACACACAAGAAAGCTATAGACCAATATCTGATAAACAGAATACAAAATAATAAAATACAAAGTGCAGTAATATATATAAAAAGACCAGCCCCCAAAATCAAGTTAACTCCATTCTAGGGATACCAGTATGGTTCAATATATACAAATCTATAAATGTAATACAACATACAAAAAAAAGCCAGAATCATATAATCTTCTGTATAGTTTCAGAAAAATGCCTTTGAGAAAGATAAACATCTTTTCATGATAAAAGCCTTGAGGAAACAAGATACAGAAAGATAATAACTTAACATAACAAATGATAACTAAAATAAACCCATGGTTAATATCATACTAATGTATATAAACAGAAAGCATTTCCTCTAAAATCAAGAACAACACAAGGATAGTCACTCTTGTGGCTTCTGTTCAATATGGCACTTGACTTTTTGACCAGTGCAATAAGGCAGGAAAGATGAAAAAGCTGAGTGGTGGTGGCACATGCCTTTAGTCCTAGTCGTCAGGAGGCAGAGACAGGCGGATATCTGTGAGTTCAAGGCCAGGCTTGTCTACAAATCAAGTTCCAAGACAACCAGGGCTACACAGAGAAACCTTGTCTCGAAAAAACCAAACCAAACCAAACTTGAACAAAAAGAAAGAGTGAGAAAGAGAGAGAGACAGAGAGAGAGACAGAGAGAGAGAAAGGAAGAAGAGGAGGAAGAGGAAGGAAAGAAAAGAAAGAAAGAAAGAAAGAAAGAAAGAAAGAAAGAAAGAAAGAAAGAAAGAACGAACAAGAGCATTAATAAAGCAACTACAGTAGAAAGGACAAAATGAATTCAAAGAAAGTAGGAATCAGAAACAAAAAAAATAACAGTAGTAATTAATAAATTCAAAAAGAAATCTTAAAAGTTGAGGGTCTACTCTAAAATCGAAGTTGAAAAAGCCAGTCAGAGGGGGCTGGAGAGATGGCTCAGAGGTTAAGAGCCCTGGCTATTCTTCCAGCGGTCCTGAATTCAATTTCCAGCAACCACATGGTGATTCATAGTGAGATCTGGCGCCCTCTTCTGGTGTGTAGGCATACATGTAGGCAGAACACTGTATATATAGTAAATACATAAATCTTTTAAAGAAAAGGCCAATTAGACAGGAAAGTCTAATTGAGGGAGGAGGTAAAAAGGAAAATGGCTTCAAGAAAGGATATAACCACAAGATGGGAAAAGAGAAGAAATCTCTTGGAATCTGAGTTCCCACCACTGGTGAACATCAAATCAGAAACAGAAACCAGGAAATTTAAGGAGCACATTTGCCTAAGTGGTCCACGGAGCAGCAACCAGCTGGCACAGAAGCCAGCACAGGCCAGAAGGGCTGACTAAGGACACACAAGGAGACCTAAGCTGCAAGGACCAGTGGTGCCGTCCTGGAATTCCAGCTGAAATGACAAAGGTGAAATAAGAAGAGATGATTCCGGGAAGTGGTGGCCCACGTCTTTAATCCCAGCACTTGGAAGGCAGAGGCAGGTGGATATCTGAGTTCGAGGCCAGCATGGTCTACAGAGTGAGTTCCAGGACAGCCAGGGCTATATAAAGAAGAGATGATTCCAAATATGAAAAATATGGGTGGAGCCAATATAGAAGTCAGGAGCAAAGAAATTGGCCTGGGATGCACATGGAGAAACTTCTCAGTGGGAAAAGAAAATGCCCCTCTTGCAGGAAACATGGTGGTGATTCAGCACTCATAGTGCTAACGTCTAAAGAGAAGGACCTGCAACTAACTTTCTCTCCTCCCTCTCCCCAATCCCCCATCAATTTAAGGTTGTTCCTTATGTGATGGAGGAGAGCTGGAATCTTGCAGGTTTGGAGCCAAATCTGGGACTAATTTTAGTCATCTCCTCTGACCCCTGACCCCCCCCCCAAAACAGCATTCATTGTCCATCTCTGCGCTTGACTGAACATCCTTGTGACTCTCAGGTAAAACCCATTTTAGAATATCCAATCAGATCTCTTAGCTTCGCCTAATCCAAAGGCCATGATATTATCAAGGAGCATCTGGGAAGCGAGGCAGTGACTTCTGTGCTTCACTGAACCCTCCCCACCTGATGTTTCCACCACCATATTTGAACATGCTTTGATTTATAACTTCCTTTGTTCTGTTCATATATATATATATATATATATATATATATATATATATATATATATACTTTATAAAACTTACCACATCAGACCATCTATTTGGGGTAATCTGAGTCTGTGTCCCTGGGCTACAGACACTCACATCTGGCTCCAGAAAAAAACTATATTTTACTATTTTCCTGGGAGACCTGTATCTGTGCACTGACAGGGACACGTCTGTGTAAGAGAAGCTGGGTATTACAAAAGGTGCTTTTTGTAGAACTGGTTTTGTGTTCTCCTTGTTTTTCTCTTGACCCCCAAATATTTTATGTAGACTTAAATCAGCAGTCAATAAAGATGGAGTCTCTTTCCTTGTGGAGCTAGATATAAACACACAAACATACATGTACACACATACACATATATGTGTGTGTGTGTGTGTGTATATATGTATACACATACATACATATACATTTGTGTCAGTGTGTATGTGCATGCATGGGTGTGTGTGTGTGTGTGTGTGTGTGTGTGTGTGTGTGTGTATCCCCAGCCATGGATAACAATTTATCTTCAATGCTAGTGGTCCTTTTCAAGAAAAAAAAAAATCAAATTTTCTAACAGTGATTCCAAAAGACCCATGAGGAGATAAAGAGGCTACCAAGGCACCTCTCCCAGGTCTGGCTGAGTAAGCCATGAGGCCTTAGAGGTCAGAAAACACCAAAGACCCAGCAAAATACAGGGGGACCCGGTAGCAGGGGAGCTGGCTCTAAGCCGGGCATCAGAAGCACTGCATTCCCCTTGGTTTGCTGCCATGTACGAAACTGTGTTTTTAGTAATTACTTCCCCTGTTTCTTCCCTCAGATTAAATTTGGTCCACGATAGGTTAAGAGTTGTCAAAATAAAAACACATTTATAAGCAAGGCAGAACTCAGGGCAACCCGCATGTAATGGGTGCAGCCCACTGACGGCCAATTTAATCAAGGGGGAATTCAGAGTATTCATAGAGAGCAATTGATTTTCAAGAGAAAAGTCAGCAGGATCAAACAGCCAGTTGGGATGAAAATCCCTTGAATCACCCCTATTGCTGTGTTTGCTACCAACCAGCTCCTGCCTCCGTATAGTGTAATAGCAAAATTACTGTAATTATCCTACAGTGCAAGTGGCATATCAACATTATTTTAAACATGGATTTTTTGCATAATCTTTCATTATTATCATCCAGCCTCCCATTTGAAAATGGAAAACAACAACAAACTGTGATGTAGCCCAAAGGAAAAAAAAAGGTCACCAGAGAGAACAAATCAAAGGGTTATTTACATGTGAATATACTGAGATGTGTTTTACAGTCAAATACACTCTTGAAATTCATTAAATGCTTTCTCCCCTGCTTCATAAATATGGGCAAAAGAGACATCACCTACTGGGAAAATAATCCCAGCACATAATGATCATAAGGAATATAAATAAAGCCACTTTCCTTTCAAAGACCTCCAAGCCCTGTATCAAAGCATTTGTGTTTCTGCCACTGTGAAATGAATCTGACCGCTGGAGAGCAGGGCTGAGTCCTATCACAGGTTGCTCCCCCAGCAAAAAAAGGGGTGGGAACGCGGACCCCCTTCATCTTGCTCTCTGCAAAAATAATGGATTCGGAGGCAGCTGCCTTCGTCTGGGGCTGCTCTTGTTTTTGAAATCCTGCAAAGGGCTTAGAAGCCAGCACTGGAATGAAGACGGAAAATCAGTAACAGGTTTTGCTAAATAACCAAAAGGCCCACCCAGCAGGCCTGAGGCATCGGCCCTGGCTGTTAGCTCTAGCTTGCAGCTCTGCTTCAGAGTCCTCCTGGCATGTTACAAACCCAAAGATGTTCCCTTGAGATCCTCTTGCAAGAGCCTAAACTGTCTTTCTTGAGGATGAGTTGGCCTGTACACAGGTCTGGTATAGTGGACTTGTTTTCTAGACGTTTCTGTGTACCACTGCCATGCACATAATTCTAGACAATCAAAATAGGAGGAGTAGTTAAAGCCCTGGAGATGGCATTAGTTTTCCCTTTTTTACCTTCAAGTGCTAAAGATATATTTCACTGGAAAATAAAAATAAATAAATAAATAAAAATAAAACAAACAAACAAATAAATAAATAAATAAATAAATAAATGTTTTAAAAGGCCAGAATTCAGGGCTGGCGGTTCAACAGCTCAGGAGCTGAGTACTTGCCTGGCATGCACATAGTCCTGGGTTCAATCCAGAACACAAGTCATGTAAGACAATGACAATTCTGATGGACATAAATCTCAGCTGACATATTAAACTACATATGCATATCATATAGAGTGGCTGACTTTGTGACCACTTCCAGGTTTACTATGGACATATCATAGCCTTGCAACCTTGGTCATGAGGCACTGAAGACCCTACAGGCTTATGGAAAGAAAGGCAGCAGGGAGAGAGGGAGGGACCTGATGCTGATGATAAGAACTGGAGATAGAAACTGATCAGGAAGACCAGCATCCCCACAGCAGTGGTCCCTACAAAGCCCATGATAGAGCTGCAATGTGGGGACACACGGTTCTGGGTCCTCTTATTTTGTCATCTCCTATGAGCACCTCTGCCTAGAGGCTGACTGTCCTTGATGACATCTGAGAAGAGGGACCTGGCTGGGCCAAACAGACTCACCATTTAATAAGTTAAATGAAACCAATAAGGTGAGAGCCCTAAGCAAACATTGAACATGACCAGCAGAGTGCAAACCATATGAAGAAATAGAAAGCCGATGGCCGTAGGCAAGCCAAGGAGGTGGGCCTCAGAAGAAACCCTTGAGGGGCCTTGATCTCAGCAGACTTCAGACCTTGGAACTGAGAAATAAATTTCTGTTGTTTAGCTTGTTGCCAGGGAAATCTGGAAGAAACCAGGGACAAAGACACCTCATTTATAATGCTTTGTTATTAATATAAAATCCTGGGGAGCCCCACTTAAAGAATTCCAGAGAACTGAGGTACAGGCTGTACACACAAGGACAGGAACTGTGCCGTGCTCTGTACATGAAAATCTCATTTCTGTCTGAAATCTGTGTGAAGTAAGTAAGACTGGAATTGGGGAGAGAAAGTGGAGCCTTAGGAAAACAGGCAAAAAGACTTGGAAGGCTCAATAGACAATAGACAATAACTCATTGATGCAGTCTCCAGTTTGGGGGTTTTGTTTTGTTTTTTATTTTGGCTCCAGTACATACAAAGTGAACTTGGTATTTCTAGCCCAAGATGGGAGAGAACCTGAGCAAAGCAGCTCACATAAATTCAAATGAAAAGAAATTAAAATGTGACAAAACATTTTCTGACAGCAACAGTGGTATACTTGATGACTTGGAGGTGACGCCTTTTTACGTGGGGTGTTTTTGAAAAAAATATATATATTGTTTTGAATGGCCTTTTAATATACAATAAGCAGCACTTCTCCTGGATGGCTTGGTTACAAGAAGCTATGCTAATTATCTTTCTGAAAGGCCACAATTCTGTTATATAAAATGAAATCTTTCCCTGCCAAGGAGCACATCGAATTCTACGGGGATTTTTGTAAGATAGACCCCGGGTGTGTAATGAGATTTACAAGTCTGAACCTTGCAGGGGTCTTATAAAACAGAGATCTGTGCTGCTCAGAACACACCGGCCTACATGACGAACAAAAGTTGTTTTATTTGGACTTGTCTTTCTCTCTCTCTTTTTTTAAGGCTATTAAACAGGGTGATGCCAATACAGCTGTGGAAATGCAGGCTGTGCCCTATTTTGCCTTATGCATCATCAAGAAAATTGCCAGCTCAATTCTGATTCCAAAATCTTTATTGTGATGATGCAGCTAACAAAAGCCACAGCTTGATTTGCAAACACCACAAGGGGCCAGCGACAGGGCCAACTGGAAGGAAACACTGTTTTGAGCTTTGAGCCTTTTAACTGTCAGGGAAGGAGAATACTCATTAACTGCTGGGCATATGGAACATCTCGATGTGGTCCTGCACATCTTCAGAGGCTTAACATTTAAGAGGCTCTTAGACCTCACTTGGTACACTCTCCAACATCACAGAAAGCAAGTGATCTCTCTCTCTCTCTCTCTCTCTCTCTCTCTCTCTCTCTCTCTCTGTCTCCCTCCCTCCCTCCCTCCACATACTTGCATGTGCACTGTACATGTGTGTGTGTGTGTGTGTGTGTAATACATTAACACATATGACTGTTTCTTTATAAATTCTCCCAACATTCCATGAACTCACTTCTAAAGTAACTTCTCCACCAAATAAAGACAATAAACTTCTACTTATATTAGTTCGAAATCTATACCCTTAGACCTCTCCCCAGTCAACCCCAACCCAAAATTTATAAATGGACATTATTTATATATATATATATATGTGTGTGTGTGTGTGTGTGTGTGTGTGTGTGTGTGTACATACACACATATATACACATATGCACATATATATACATATATACATGCATACACATACACCTATACTTACATGCAATACATGTGCATGCACAGCTCTGGTGAGACGCAAACTAATGTGCACAGCTAAGCTTTTTAGACTCTGGACATTTATAAGGTTGGGGTGATGGACAGTAGGCTCTTCATAATGGTAGAAAAAACTGGATAGAAAAGGAACATTAAGTTTTACTATTTTTCTTCTTGGAAGGGTTGAGGCTGCTGTGAAGTTGCAAGTTTTCACAGCTGCTTGGGCGAGACGTTGAGTCAGAAATTAGAGAACAAAGAACACAGGAAGAAGACTAAGGCAGAGGAACAAGGGAAGGAACCAACATGGGTATTACCGATGACCATGTGGACAACTGGTACTCAATCCTCCACTCATGTCGCCTCAGAGTTCCACTTGAACTTCGATAAGGGAGCTGGGCTGTCTAAACCTCAGTCCAGTCTGTTGTGTGTGAGAAAAATCCTTTCACACTGGTTACAAAGAGACTGGATCAACTCTATGTTGGTTCCCTTGGAAGCAGAGTCCAAGATTGAAAAACAGTCATTTATTTGGGAGGTCTTAGGGACAACATACGTCAGAGAGCAGGGACAATTCAGGGAGCGTGGCTAGCACCTGCACTGTTCATTTCCTAGCTCTTCCGGACTGCAACTTGACAAGGCACTGTCTCTATCCACAACTCTAGACAGTCCTAAAGATACAGGCGTAAAGATTCCAGCAAAAGAAAGTCGTTCAAATTATGTGTGTGGGCACACATGCAAAGACACATAAGGTCAAAGATGTGGGTTGATCACGGGTAAACTGTTAAGGGAACTATCATTAAACAGCTCACTGATGTGGAATTCTGTATTTAGTGAAACACTCCTGTTGTCGGAGTAGTCACTCTGTGTCTACTCTGTTTCTCTTCTTGCCTGAGAAATGTTTATGTCATGCCGGGTGCAGAGGTATATAAAATATATAAGTAATTTAAGCATTTACCAATAATGAGTCATAAAAATTTATTTGAAATCAGTTACTTGGAAAACGTATAATTTTACTACTTGAGGGCGTGCATGTGTGCACTTTCATGTGTTTACAAACGTGTACTAGTACTGGAGAGGTTCAAAGAGGCTGTTGGATGTCTTTCTCATTCACTCTTCATCTTACTGTTATTATTTCCTACTGAGACAGGGTTTCTCACTGAACCTGAAGCTCCTCACTGACTCAGCTAGACTGGCAGGCCAGCAAACCCTCAGAATCTGCCTGTGTCTGCCTCCTCAACACTGGGATTACAGGAACATGCCACCATGCTAGGCTTTTTAAGGTGCTGGGCTCCAACTCAGGTCCTCATGCTTCTATGGCAAGATTTTACAGATTAAACCATTCTCCAGTCCCACTTTAATATTTATGAAAGATTAATATAAATTTGCATACTAATTAGATACATGTTACTTACTTTTTATATTAAGCATTAAATCTTAGCTAAATATTTGGATCTGGGGCTGGAGAGATGGCTCAGCGGTTAAGAGCACTGACTGCTTTTCCAGAGGTCCTGAGTTCAATTCTCAGCAACTACATGGTGGCTCACAACCATCTGTAATAGGATCCAATGCACTCTTCTGGTGTGTCTAAAGAGAGCAACAGTGTACTCACATACATAAAAATAAATATGTTTTTTTAAAAAAATATTTGATCCTGAAGCAGTATAAGATCCCCAATATTTTCAGAGGTGATTAAGGTTTTGTAATTATCCACACTGAAAACATTGCTTCCCATAAATGTATAGTACAAAATGGCAGAAGTACACCTAGGATTATTTTATAAATTATTGGGAAAGTGTGTGTTAGTCTCAAGTCAGAATACATTGTGTGATTTTGTGTATGCCTGTGGAGTATGTTTGTTAGTGTAGGGACCTGAACATGTATTTATGTGTGTATATATGTGTATGTATGTATGTGTGTATATATATGTATGTGTATGTGTATACATGTATGTGTCTGTATGTGCACATATATATGTGTATGTATGTATGTGTATATGTGTGTATGTATGTATATGTATGGAGAGGGTGGCAGCAGACTGACATCTCTATCTTTCAAGGCCTCCACCTTTACTCTTTCTAAACAGAGTCTCTCTAAATGAATGTAAATCTCATTGATTTGACTGGATTTGCTGGCTAACAAGCCTCAGCGATCTGCCTGTCTCTGCATCCAACCAACTCTGAAGTAACAAGACTCATTTAATACTTTTTAGAATTACATTCAAGCTAGTAATTCAGACGTCAGTTTTTAAAACCAAATGTTTGAGCACAATCCAGCACAAAGATGTACTAATTTGATACTGACAGGCAGAAGAATCACGGTAGAAAACATTAAAAGTTTCTGTATGAGTAGAGAATTCTATGTACAGAAAAAAACACTGCAATTCATAGTACTCTCATGAAGCATTCCCTAGCGAGGCATGCTATGACAATTGAGCACTGTAAATTGTCACGTTGTATGTTCAGTATCAAAGCTACAGTAAAGTCCAAGGATGTATCACAAGTGACCAGCACCAGAAATATCCTGGATTCATTGCAAAATTTATTCTGAATTGATATTTGGTGACTGTGCATTGAAAAACCTTTGATTGCTGCCAAATTTCTTGTAACACCTCCAGTCAGACCCCACTGGGGTTTTCTCCCACAGTTTAAGAAGGTGTGACCAAAGAAACAGATGATGTTTGACTGAGAGTGTATCTCAGAGGTAGGCTGTTTGTCCAGCATGCATAAAACCATGAGTTTGACACCTGTCCCCAAAAAGAAAAGAAAAAAGTCACCTCATCCAGATTGTCAGTTTGCACAGATGCATGGGGGGGATAGCTAGGAAAGTGGCTGGATGGGCGGTGGTGGCGCATGCCTTTAATTTCAGCACTTGGGAGGCAGAGGCAGGCAGATTTCTGAGTTCGAGGCTAGCCTGGTCTACAGAGTGAGTTCCAGGACAGCCAGGGCTACACAGAGAAACTCTGTCTCAAAAACCCTAAAAATAATATAGTAATAATAATTAAGGAAAGAGGCTAGACTGGGCTTTTGAGACAGTTCCTGATGAGATTTATAAGCCCTGGACAAGCTGGGCAGAATGAAATAGAGAGAGCTTTACCTGCCCTACCTCTCTAGTGTCAACCTATGAGGGAAAAAATGAGATAATGCATATGAAGATGAAAGTCCCTTAAAATGATAGTTATTGTCAACTTGACACAACCTAGAGTAGTCTGGGAAGAGGGATCCTCAATTGAGTAATTTCTCAGATCTGACCGGCCTTTGGTCATGTTTATAAGAGATTGTCCTGATTGATGATTGATCTGGGAGGGGCTGGTCCACTATGGGTGGCACCATCCCTAAGCAAGTCAGTCTTTGCTACATAAGAAAGCTATCTGAGCATAAGCTAGAGAAAAGCTGTCACGCAGCTTTCCTTTAAGGTTTCTGCTTTAGTGCCTGCTTTGGGCTCCTGCCCTGACTTCCCTCAGTACTGGATCACCACCTGGAAGTGTAAGCCAGGTCAACCATTTTTCCCACAAGCTGCTTTTGGTTAGAGTGTTTTATCACAACATCAGAGAAGCAACTTGGACAATCACTAGACAAAATATAAAATATGAAGCACAATGATGTGTGCTCTTCTAAAACTCAAGTTTTAGTTCATGGTCTTGAGAAACTGTATTTCCTTTAACTTGAGACTTCCATCAGAAAAACAAAACCAAAAAAAACCAAAAAAAAAAACCAAAAAACAAAAAAAAAACAAAAACAAAAAACAAAACAAAAAAAAAACCAAAGAGATCGAAGCTCATTTCCAATCTTCTGTGAAGCCTCCTCTGCTGCTGTAATGAAAAGACAGCCGTGGAATTTGCTGATGACTCTGCTTGGATATAATGAGCTGCTGAGGACCTATGACTCCATCCCTGAGTTATCTCAAGTCTACAATGAAAGCTCCCTGGTGACAATTTTATAAAGAATCATCTTTGTGTCAGTGAACAGAAAACTAATTTTCAAAATAAACACCCTGTGATAGGTAAACAAGTCCCTCTGCGTCCTCTGCTTGCTGCTGGTCCTAAAAAAGATGTTTTGAAGAAATAGGTTGAGCAACATAATGAGAAGCCAGCGCCTGGCCTTCCTGACTCCGTAGGCTTTTGCTAGGCAGAGAAATAATAAGTAATGTGTCATTTCAGACAGAGTTCTGCTTAACTTTGACTCTCCTCCTCTCCCCTGAGACAAAAAAAAAAAAAAATTCCATTCGTTTTATATAAGGAATACTACCAGTAGCATCAGAAGGACTCAGCCTCGGGAGGTGGCTATATCCTTTCAATCTGTTTTTGTTCTGTTTTGTTTTTCCCATGCTAGTCACTGACTCAAGTGCATCACAATGCTAATATTTACTTTATGAGAATCTCCCCTTTATGAGAACACTGAGCCACAGTAAGGCTCCTGTTTGTTGCCACTTTTAAAGAAGAAGTCTTGCACTGAAAGGTGACTTCTAGTTCAGGGTTGTCCCATGGTATTTAAATGTTCCTCCAGTACATTCCCATTCCTTCCCTGAGAGCCTAGGCAAACCACCTTTTTTTGGGGGGGGGGGGTTGAGACAGGGTTTCTCTGTGTAGCCCTGGCTGTCCTGGAACTCACTCTGTAGACCAGGCTGGCCTCGAACTCAAATCTGCCTGCCTCTGCCTCCCAAGTGCTGGAATTAAAGGCGTGCACCACCACTGCCCGGCTTTTTTGTTTGTTTGTTTGTTTTTGTTGTTGTTGTTGTAGGCAAACCACCCTTAACCACGAAAGAGTAATGACTTCAAGGCTCGCTGTCAGGAAGGGTGCTGTCACCAGTACAAAAGGGGAGTACCTTCCAACATAAGGCTTAATGGTTCTCTGTGATGAGTGTGCAGTCAGGATAGTCTGCATCCACCTGTCTTGTGTTGGCTTTTCCCATTGAGGTGGGGAAGCTTGGCTAAAGTGACACCTGCAATTGACTGGAATACCAAGTCCTCTGCCACCAACCACACCACACCTCCCCCACTTTTGAACAATCTTACTAAAACTTTTCACATTAGGGAAAGCAGTGCAATTAAAAAAAAATCTTGATTTTTCCCTCCAAGAATAGGTAAATAGCCAGTCATAATGACATAATGGCTACTAACTATTATTTATTAACATTTACTGCTCACTAAATTCACTCAAGACTTGGTCACCAGGTAAACCATTTTGCATGTCTTATCTCAGTGAAAATTCACAACCACTGTCTGGGTCCCTACATGTGGGGAACCCAGATTGGAGCTGTGAATTAACATACCTAAGCTCACCTGCCTGTTTCTATTTGCCATAAGAACCTACTTAACCATGGTGCTTAATAATCAGCATTTGAGATTACCTCATCTTTATGAAACGCTGGCACAGACAGTATTTCAAAATTCATTTTATGGCTCTAAGGGTAAGAGCTTGTGCTGCTCTTGCAGAAGGACCTGAGTTCAGTTTCCAGCTGAACTGAAATATGGTGGCTTAAAACCATCTTTATCTTCAGGGAATCTGACACCTTCCTCAGTCCTCCATGGGAGTGGACACACACACACACACACACACACACACAAACACACACACACACACACACACACACACACACACGCATGTACACACATGCACACACACATGGCTTATACCCACACAGACACAAACATCAATAAAATTTTTTAATTAAAATTTTATGGTTTTGATTGGTTGGTTGGTTGGTTGGTTGGTTGGTTTGAGACAGGGTTTCTCTGTGTAGCCCTGGCTGTCCTGAAACTCACTTTGTAGACCAAGCTGGCTTCTAAGTCAAGAGATCCACCTGCCTCTGCCTCCCAAGTGCTGGGACTAAAGGTGGGCACCAGCACTGCCTAGCAATTTTTAAAAAATTTTTATTTTATATGTATTTTGGCTGGCATATATATGTACATATGTGTGGTATGTTATTTCAGATAGCTAGGAATCCGCTGTACAAGTTTAAAATGACCATTTGCAATAGACTCATAACTACAGAAGATATAAAAAAATCTAAAATGCTAGCAATTATCTCACTTCTATAAGCAAACACTCTAAATTTGGGAACCTTATTAGCTTTAATTAAACCACATCTAATTCCAGTGGTGCAGATTTATTTCTGGACCCACAGATTTCACAAAAATCTTAATAACCAAGTACTCCATAGATAGGACTGGAGGAGACTTTCAGCAAATAAATAGCACAACTGTGCTTCAGACACGTATGGAATTTTCTGATTCATCCTGGGATGGCTACCATACCTTCACTTTCTTCTAAACTTGATTCTCTTGATGGTTTCAGAATATCACCAGGATGTGGGACACAGAATCCATGGAAAGGGCCCAGGTCAAAGCATTCGTGTAGCAGGGGCAAGTTCACGCTGGAGCACACGCTCATGAACCCGACAGCCTTGCCTTCCACCTGGAACACAGGAACACAGCCGCCCATCAGACTTCAGGTGCTGATTGTCACAAGGGCATCATAGCACGTGGCTCACTGGTAGCTCTGGGGACACTCTGAGTTACTTAAGGGCGAAAGGCCAAGTAGTTCTGGTGTCTGGCACCAGGCATGGAACACACAACACACTCACAGGCACTTCCAACAAGTGACCACTTTGGA